>CM021104.1:370847465-371454217 GCA_007115665.2 Sequoiadendron giganteum
TAATACCATTCTCTTTCTTGATACAATTTCATCCATAGGGAACTATTTATCATCTCAAGTCTTACAGATTTCACAAACTAATCTCAAACATAATAATGCTTTCTTTAAATTTATAGGAGTACCTGGAAATTTGCAGCAATTGTCAAATTCTCGTCCCAACAGCAAAATTTGCAACTCTAGGACTTTTCTTTACTTTTTCAACTAGTTCTTGTAGACAGAGTCACCACCTCCTTTCTAGAGGACTGAATTTCAAAGAAACATAAAATTCCTTTATAAGTAGATTTTGTTTTGGGTTGCCTCCATCAGCGGAGTCATTCATAAATTCTTAAGTCTTATTGCAACCAAAACTTTTCCAAGTTCTCAAACCTTCAATATTTGAACAAAATATTCAGACCCACCAAACATCAGACTCTGTATTACTACCATCTGTGCTTGGGATTCCCTTTTTTATAAATTTCTTAGAAGTTCTCCCCAGCAGAGTCACCATTTATGTTGGTTTTTTTTTCTGCTAGACCTCGGACTTCTCTGAAGGGATGTAATGCCTTATTGTTGAGAAATTCCTAGGCTAGAAGACCAACACAACGAGAAAAGATTCTAAAACCTTTACTCCTACTCTTTAGGCTCTGTGAAACCAAGGAGGGTGTCCCTTATTTGTGTTCATATGATATTCAAAACCTCAAGAACACTTCCACACACAGATTTGTCCCTGTTGAACGCAACTTAGGCATTACTCATCAAAGGTTTGGCTGACCTTCAAACAAATAACCTCTAAATTGCTAGGGACATTTGGTACTTATGAGATTCACATCTTAGCTTGGATAAAATATGAATTAAGTAGTGTTCCAACCTTGAATCCATAGATGGGTATTTTTTTATTTCATTAAACTATAAGAATTCTAAATGAATAAGACTATTCCACATCAAATTGGGTAGGATTCAAGCATGAAATATTCAGTCATATACAATACTCTATCCTAATATGAGTGAAGATTTTTCATAATGCATTACATCATAAAACTTCACAGTACTTAAAGTATCACTTCTTATCAAATCATTGGTACATTATCACAAACCTACGACTCTTTCTCAAGCATTTGATTAACTCATTGAGTTGAAGCAAGAAATAGAATCATACATTCAAATGAACCATTGAAAGATAAATGAAACTACACTTGATACTTCCATTTATAGTCTGTCAAAACAACACACAAGAGACCACATACTTTAATTTTTTCATATTTGTTTCGATGTCAATAATTATATAGAACCATTTAAGAGTATTTCATACATAACACCTACTCAAGATGATTTGTGGCAGATTCATCAGGAATTCTGCATTTTTTGCATTCATTATACCCTACCTAGACCTTGTTGGATTCAAAAATCTGACCTCTATAATGAGCCTTGAAATCTCTTTTATAACGCAAGAGAGCAACAAGCATCGGGCTCATTATAGTCACATTAGAACATAATTTCATTTTGAAACAAAATTTCATTCACATTTCAAAATCCCAGACAGTTGGATGCAATCATGTACCATGCAAGGGAATAAAAACTCGTAACAACCAGCCAGTGTTACCCCACCCATCTCAAAATGTTGTTAAGGCTCATCGTTCATATTCATGTTGAACCAAATGGAGACCCGGTGCACATCATGACAAAAATAGGTAGCCATCACCATCAAACCAAACCAACACCAGGGCCACAGTATTTACGCCTACTTCGTGTCTTTGCCACTGTAGGAGGTGAAACCACCTCCCCTTCCTCATCATCAGCATGCTTATCAACACCAGAACTAGTAGCAACACATGGTGCCACCATGGAAATTGGAGAAAACATGAGCACCTCTTCATTCACACCCGCCATCTCAGTCAGTGCCACCAAGAATTTTCCATAGTCGGAGTTGGACTCTATGTCGCTATCACTAGAGCTATCAGAAATGTCAATGGGCTAATTTTTCCTGCCCAAAGAGCCTCGACCATACCTTACTCTAGCCCTTGATCTTCGTTTGAACCTTGCAGACCCTTCATCTTGTCCATGCATAGGCTCTTATGTAATTGCAGCCAGGCTTTATAGCCGAGAGCTACACCTAGTAACTCCTGGGATAGGTTTTGTGCATTTCATCTTTACGCTGAGAGAGCCTTGAAGACTACCTTGTTCATGTGATGCCAAGTCATCACCAAATTTTTGAACATTACCTTTGGCTAACCTATGCACAATTGATGGAGATGTGCTCGACTAACTCATCTTGCACTGATAAACAAAAACCTCACAAGATAAATTGCTAACCACAAAAAATTCAAAGTCCCAATTGTTGTGACAGAAAAGATGAGTTGTCATCCATATTTATGAGCCAATTGATGATGTTGACCACCAATGCTCCCAAAGAGCATGAGTGAATGAGTTGCATCTGTTTGATCACCGTTAATTCCCAAGTACAAGGAAATCGGTGTACCATTCATCATAATTTCCAAGGGGTGGTTCTTCACATGCATGGAGATCAGACTAATATCCTTTGAAGAACATACACCATTAATGCTCACTATTTGCAGCATCCAAATGGCCATCACATGGCCAATTCTACATTTTGAATATGAGTAATCGATCAATCATCGAGATGGCACTTCAAACGACTCAGATTGATTCAAAGATATTTGAAAATTCCATGTTGTTGCATGGCTAGTCCATCGACCAATGATGTCGATAGTGGAGATTGGGTGCCACTTGAGTTGGGGATGCATGGCGCAATCGCGCACACCGCATGGCCTAGCCCAAAAACAATTTTTAAATACTGTATGGCGTGCACACAAGGGCCAAGATTAGATCCGACGGCTCAAATTTTATGTACATGTGCGTATTGCTTGTTTTAAAAAGAACGGGGCCATGAGCTAGGCAATGGGAAATGACCCTTCAACAAGAAATAAAGACTTAGGACATAAGTCTTTAAAAAGATGAAATATTTCAGGCCAACCAATGAAAAATTAAAATTTGATTAAAAAAACCTGGCGATCGACAGGCTTAGGTGAAGGGGTTGGTAATGATAATCGGCCAAATGACATAAGTCATTACTAAAACAATCAGAAACCTAGTGAAAGGGTCAATGAAGAAATATAATGCAATGGTTTTGGGGCCCAATAAAATTTGAAAAGTGTGAAGCAAGGGTATTAAACCCAAAACCTTTGGGCAAACCATGAACATCAAGGTGAAAGATTATGAGAAATATCAAGGAAACCACAAAAATATGTCAAAATTTTGAAGGTCCGTCAGGTTGCCTCTTCTTTCTTGCTCTAGTTTCTTACCATGCCATTGGAGGTTGTGATTGCCCTTTCCATCAGAGTCTTTTCTTTCTTCTAAGTTCTATAGTTGTTATCTTCTATGGAGGTGAGGATTGTTCCTCTTGAGTTGGGACGCTTTCCTTTTGAGGTGGAGTTGATTGTTGTAGACTTGGCGTGGATGTCTCTTCTTTGCTGCTTGTTTCTATTGAGGTGGGACTTGTGTGTTCAAGAGAGTGTTGGATTTGGTGGCAAGGATTCTTATTTCTTTCTCCATTAGAGGGGATCCCTCTCCTATTGAGGAGTTTAGGTTTGCATTTTAGTCAGGTTGGAGTTGCAAGGAGGCGTATGGTTATCAGTGTTTTGGTTGTGCTTGGCTTAGTGTTGGTGTTGCTAAGTAGATGGTTGGTTGCAATTGGGCTACTTTTTTTCCTCATTATTTTAGGTGGTTACTGTTAGTCTCTTTGGTTCATTTGGATTCAAAATTTTCAAGGTCCTTTTAAAAACCTGGTTTTAAAGGGTTTAAGGTCCCTTCAAAACCTATTGCCTTGCAGTATTTTGTTGATATATATAGGTTGAGTGGTGCCTGGATAAATCAGGCGGTTAAGGGTTCAAGATCCCTATTAAAACCTGTATCTAAAGGGTTTAAGGTCCCTTCAAAACCTTTGTGTAGCTTGTTGGTGTTGTTGTTGTTAGGTTGCTGATGGTATTTGGATTATCTTTGTTGTAGCATGATTTTCTTGGATAGGGTTACGAGTCCCTCCAAAACTAGCTTGTAATGGGTTTCGGGTCCCATCAAAACCTTCTTTTCCCTAATCAAAAACAAAGAATTCATAGGGTCTTAAAACAATTCAAAATTATGGGAGTAATCTCATCATCAAAAAATTGATCACTGAACTCATTCAACTAATTTTTAATATCTTAAATTATATCAATATGATGAGAGGTGCTCTTGGCATCCATCATCTAATTTTTATATTTTTTATAAACAATAATTCTACCCAAGATCAAATATAATATGTCATCACAAAATAGGAATTTGAATATTCAACATACGATATTATTATAAGAATCTTGTTTTTAAATCTAATAAGATAAGGAAAAAATAAAATTCTCATGAAAGAAGGAGCATGTGTACAACTCATTTTCCTATCCTATCATATCCTACCCAAGTAATAAAAATAAATCACCTAGGTAAAATTAATATAATAAGGTGTAATTAAATAATTACACTATTGAACACACTGGATACTGAGAGGGGGGTGAATTAGTATCTTCAAAACTTAAACTCTTTAAGAACTTAACACCTTCAACACAATTCAAACTTCTTAACCAAACTAGAACACTTAACAAATCAACAGTAATGAAAGATATAGCAATTTAATCCTTAATCAAATTAGTAGTAAGGAAAGATAGAACAAGGAACACACATGCACAAGATGACACCAAATTTACATGGAAAAACCATGATGAGAGTTAACTCACAATATAGAATTTCATTGCTTACAAATAAGGCTCATTGCCAAAAGACTTGCAAATTAAGGCGCACAACCTTAGAGCAAGATATAAGAGACTTGCAGAGGTGAAGCACATACAAATTTAGGGGCAAGATACAAGGATCTTATGAGATTCACTATCTCGGAGCAGGATACAAAAAGATTATAGAAGAATTATAATATTTGTCAACATAACACTATGTTGACTAAGTTATTAAAGAACATATGATCTTTCTTCCACACACTCACACTTCTTCTATGGGATATTCAATACATTACACACACACACTTCCAAACTTTCTCACATCTTCTATCTAAATTTGTTTTGCATTTATATCCACTTTAAGACCTCAAAACATCAATTAGGTCAGTCAAAAGAAAGATAAACAATGAATTCAACAAATCATCCACAAAACATACTGTTCATATCCAAAGGAAAGAGAGGACCAAAAAAATATTATTGCATCTTCCAAAGTGATCCAAAACCATTCACATGTTGGTGCACATAAACCCAAGTTGATAACAAAGAAATGTGTAGATAAAACGTGAAGCACATAACCAATTGGCCCAAAAACATAACTTCAATTGAATTTACTCAATGTGGTTCTAACTAAGATAGGTCAAGACCCAAATGCACCTTAACATAATATATGTTGGCACAAACCCTCAAACACAAAGTGCAAGCAAGATGACAAGCCTTGTCGGCTAGATATCCACAAATAACCCAAAAAACCAACTCAAGACACAATGCAACACCAAATAACTCAACCAACAATGTGTGGATCACATGGGGATGTTCCATGAACATCCAACAACACTTCTAGATGCTTCTTCCATACCGCCATGCCACCAATAGCCACTGCAGGCCAAACATGAGCAAAATACTTCACTCCAAAGACATAATGAATAAATAGAAGATATAGCATTGATAGATCAACTTGCGACCACTTCAACACATGAAATTAGAATTGAGAACACATTCACCAAGTTATAGAAGTAGGGACATCAATGCAAAGATATGTGAAGCATTTTCTGGACTAGTCTAGATAACTAACAACACTACCAACATTCTGCAATTCACAGAAACCTCATTGGCAACACTGTTGGAAATCAAGGTATAACTTGCAGCAATATGAACTTAAATATGTGGTTGCAAATATTAAATTATTTTTACAATATTACCATAAAATGAGTAAGTGATTGACAATTGCAACAATGAAATAAAAATATGCAATACCACAAGTCATCGACACAAGTGACATAAGATATACGTGGAGAAACCCTTGCGGGAAAAAAATCCACAGCCAAAGAGATCCAATGTTTGTATTAATCTTCAAGGAAGTGCATCAATACAACAATCCTCTCTATAATCTGGAAGCACTTCTTTGTCCTAACAACCTACAAAGAACTCATACTAAACCACCATCTCAAGGCTCCAATATATATAATTTTATGGGAGAGAATACCACAAATGGTATCCCAAAACAACAAGAAAAACCACCTAGAAAAACCCATGCCCCCCTTAGTGGACAGCCCATAAACATGGAACAAAATATTAAAATATCACATAGCCTTGGGCACCTAACCCATAACCAATAGGAATTGGTCAATATCGAGTGCTCCTTTGATGGCTTCATGCAAGAACATGCACCAACATGCACACCTGAGCACCCAACCGTGCAAGAGCATCCAAAACATGCAAGGACATGCACACCCAAGTGGTCCCAACCCATAAAGTTGGATGCCCAAGAGGAATATTCTCTTGGGATGCTTAGTAATCGCCATCGTAATGGGTCCAACTCTTTGAATGCAATTACAATTTGTCATAGGAATTAAATAATAAATATTTTTCCCCTCATGTTCTCTAGAACACTTTCCAAAGAATGTGGAGACACATAAATTAACTTAAGATAGCAATTTTAATGTCACCTATCCTAACAAACATAGGTGACCTAAAAATATAGGTGTGTAATATCCATAAATTACATACTTTGAATCCAAAACCGTAAGACCAAATCTTCAATGGTGGAGGAATGCATAGCATTCTCCCAAATAGTCTTCAACAATCTTCTTGAACTAGAAACACTCAATTAACTTGTGAAGGCCAAAACTTTATTTTAGAAAAATATACTTGATCAAGAACAACAAGAGAGAACATTAATACACTGTAGACCATCAACAACACTTCCAATCCTCATCTTAATGCTTCTAATCCTCATCTTAATATATCATTATAAAACCAACTTTTTTGATATCAACCATACTCAATGTTTCTTTCATTATCATCAGACAAGGCATGACATCCAACCATGAACTTCAGCAGCATACCATCATACAACAATGACAGCCCATGCAAAATGTTGACAACAATGAGAACCAATGCCAACCAAAAATACAACTATCTTTCCCAAACATATTCAACAATCTCCTTAGGTGATGACATCAAGATAACCACTTCCAACAATCTCCCCCTTTGGCATTGATGGCAACACACACTTGCTTACTCTCCCCCATTGACTTATGAAGGCCAAAACTTTATTTTAGAAAAATATACTTGATCAAGAACAACAAGAGAGAACATTAATACACTTTAGACCATCAACAACACTTCCAATCCTCATCTTAATGCTTCTAATCCTCATCTTAATATATCATTATAAAACCAAATTTTTCGATATCAACCATACTCAATGTTTCTTTCATTATCATCAAACAAGGCATGACATCCAACCATGAACTTCAGCAACATACCATCATACAACAATGACAGCCCATGCAAAATTTTGACAACAATGAGAACCAATACCAACCAAAAATGCAACTATCTTTCCCAAACATATTCAATAATCTCCTTAGGTGATGACATCAATGATAACCACTTCCAACAATCTCCCCCTTTGGCATTGATGGAAACACACACTTGCTTACTCTCCCCCATTGATGTCAATGATAAAGGGAAACACATGCATGTATAAAACAACATGTTCTTTGACTTTAAGGACAAAAGGCCAAAGATATTCAATTGAAGTAGTGGCACATTCTTCCCTTTGACCATAAACACTTCTTCTTCAAGCAATCATACTAGCTCCCCTAAGAAGCACATTATTTATCCTCTTCAAGTTTCTTCCCCTTTGATTTAAATACACTCATTCTTGAAACAACTAACAGGCTCCCCTTGAGAGGAAGCCACCATCAATCTAGGCATAAAGATATGTCTTGAATTACTCCCCCTAGAGAGATGCACCAATTATTCATCTAGTTAGAACAAGGAGGGGAAATAACCCTTAACTTCTACCGGAGATACTCAAAGGTATCTTTCGAAAGTTTATTTTTGAAGATGTCTACAATATGATCCTTGGTAGGCACATACTCCAATCTGACTTCATGCTCTGCAAACTTGTCTCTCAGAAAGAGATACTAGATAGAGATGTTTTTAGTTCTTGAATGCATTACTAGATTCTTGGAAATATTAATTGCACTTGTATTATCACACAATATAGGAATAGGTTCAACATACACCACCTTTACATCCTTCAAAAAAAAATCATCCAAAGCACTTGGGTGCAACAAGATGCTGCAGTAATATATTCAAATTTTGTTGTGGATAAGGACACTGAATCCTACTTCTTACTAAACCAAGAGACCAATATGTCTCCAAAAAATAATGTACTTCCACTTGTACTTCTTTGATCATCCACACATCCTACCCAGTTTGCATTATTATAGGAACTAAAGGAGAAATTTTGAGCCTTCTTATACCATAATCCATAATCTGAAGTTCCCTTCAAATATCTGAATATAATTTTCACTGCTTTCTCATGAGATTGCTTAGGATTAGCTTGAAATCTAGAAACCAGACATATTGCATGCATGATATCAGGTCTAGAAACAAACAACTACAAAAAACCTCCAATCATAGACCTATATATATTTTGATCAGCTTATGGAGACTCGTCAGATTTTCTCAAGTGACAACTAGGAGTACCAACAAGTTTGGAATCCTCCATGCCAAACTTCTTCAACATCTCCTTTACATACTTAGCCTAAGAGATAAAGATACCACCATCTTGCTAAACGATCTAAATCACAAGGATGAAGGACAACTCACCAATCATATAAATTTCAAATTATTTTTGCATCTCTTCTAAAAACTTCTTACACATATCATCATCTCCACTAAAGATGATGTCATCAACATATACAACTACAATCAATAACTTGTTTTCCTAAACCTTAATGTAAGGATTGCTATCTTCAGTTCCTTTCTTAAATCCTTTCTAAAGTAATTACTTATCCAACTGAGCATACCAAGCTCTAAGAGATTTCTTGAGTCCATACAAAGCCTTCTTGATTTTGTACACCATATTTGGATCTTCTAATAGTTGGAAACCATTTGGTTGCTCAGTGTATACCTATTCCTCTAGATCACCATTAAAGAATGCTGACTTGACATCCATTTGATATAATTTGAAGTTCTTATGAGTAGAAAAAAAAAGAAACATCCTTATTGCTTTCATTCTAACTACCAGATCAAAGGTCTCTTCAAAGTCAATACCCTCAACTTGTGAGTAACCCTTGCAAACCAATCTAGCCTTATTTCTCACATCTTCACCATCTTCATTAAGTTTGTTTCAGAACACCCATTAGTTCTAATCACATTCTTGTCAATTGGTTTGGGGACCAATTCTCAAGCCTAGTTCTTTTCTATTTGATCCAATTCTTCTTCCATTTCCTTTATCCAACCATCATCTTTGCTAGCATCAACAAAAAATTTGGATCTACCATTGACAATAAACACAAATTTACTTACTCACATCTCTAGTAAGCCTTCGCCTAGTCAGCACACCTTCATTCTTGTCGCCAATGATCTAATATGATGAATGGTTCTATTATCTCTTGGATTTGCACGTTGTTGAATCTGAAATTCAACAATCTAGTGAAAACATGGGAATGATCCCAAGGTGTGGGTACCTTAAATGAGACCAAACCTTTGAAGAAGACGGCTTCCTAAATGGTTATCACCTATACTAATGACTTGCAGAGAAAAGGGTAAGAAATAAACATAAATTGAAAAACTAAAAATAAAACCTGAACTAAGAAGGTGATGCACCAAACTAATTAGGACTTGTAGAACAACTTGGACACACAGCTCAACCAATAACACAACTTAAATTTTCTCAACTCAAATCTATACACTTTTTGCATCAATGTTTCATGAGAAGGTTATAATGCATAAATCTAGAAGGAAGAAATATTCACAACTTTGATCTTCTTCCACTTCAACACAATTCATAACCTACAAAAAGCATACCCATTTTGCACAAAGGTGACATTAATGAAAAAAAATCAATCACCAGGAATGAAGTACTTTCACAAGCAATTGCATACATTAACGAACTGCACACATTAGAACAAAAAAACTCAAGTAGGAAAAACAACTTATCTTTATTAATATCCAAGGCACCAACTGTCATACATTTCAAAATGAGCTACAAAGTATGAAAAATTTGCAGGACTCCACAATCACTAAGTACAAAATGCATAATAAGAACTAGATCTTCTCCAAAAATCCAAAAATATAGCAACTAGATCTTCTCCAAAAAGGCTCCAAAGTTCAGAAAAGGTCAAACTTGACCAAGTCAATCATAAAGGCACATGAAACTAATGCCTAAATTCTTTCCAAGGCTTTTAAAAGGTCAAAAATAGCCCTATATCTTTGGCACTTGTTATATAACCTCCTCCAACCACCCTATATTCTTGCAAAAGAAACAAACCCAACTAACCTCTCCTTTAAGGAATTTACAAGGCACTTCATTTTGAATTAAAAAAATAGTTTGATTAAAGTGATTTATAACAATATCACTTAAAATTAAAAGCTTTACATTTTAAAACAATGCAAAATGACACATAAGACTCGACCATGTAATCAAATACAAAAGAAAACAAAGTCTAAAGGACTCCATATGCATAGCACATACAAAGGGACATGGAAATTTATTAAGGCATAAAGACCCATGGGCATATTAGTTCATTTGCAAAAAAGAAGAAATGAAAAGGCAAAAATGCCTTAGTAAATTGTTAGCATAACATAGGTAAAAACCCTAAAACAAAACTGAGCCCAAACCTATGCAACACATTTCATTTCGCACATCAAACTTCTGGAGCCTTCAGCCGATGGCTAGGGTTTGTGCAGAGGTCTTCAATGGTAGATTCTAGAACAATAGAGGCTTCTTCTTTGCATTCTCTAACAAACAACGATTTTATATGTGTTGGGTAAGCATTTTATGTAGCTCTAACATTGCATTTTTTTGAAGAAAAAATAGCTTGAGCTCAAGCATTCTTTATAGAAAAATGAATATACTCTCTCTATTCATCATTTCTTGTGTATACCATGCATTTTCCTGAAGATGCACTTCCATTTTGCAAAAATATGAAAATTTATAAGAAACCCTAGGCCTCGGATTTATCCATCCTCTGTATATTAATTTGCATTTTTCTAGATATTTTTTTTAATGGAAACTCACTTTCTCCTTTGTATTTTACTTTGTTTGCAAAGATAGAGTGATTTTGTTTTTATGGTCATGGCCATACATGCTACAGGTATCGAATGATCTACACTTATACTGTTTCTATTGTTTCCATGCATTCTGATCGTAAGATTTTCCTGTGCTTGAAAATGCAATGATTTTTCTGTGCATTTCATGCATTTATCTTGCATTTATCTATTTTAATGGCCACGACCATGTACTTCTATATAAGATACCACCTCATTCTTTTGCTCTATGGTTGGCCCTTCGTCATGTCCATAAAGAAATCGAGGGATTTGTTCATTCTTTTTTGTCGATTTTTTGAAAAAATATGAGCATCTTTATTTTCATGATGCCATGTAATAGCGGCTAGTCAGTGACATAATCACCTTTGTTGTGATAAAATTATTCAATATTATAGTATAAATGAGATTTCGATCGACTGTTCCATGATAAAAATGAGGCCCTTTGAAGTAAAAAAAAAGGTTTGCAAAATGATTCAATGCCATTGCATAGTACAGTATAAGTCAAAGACTCAATGCATTTTTTCCATTCCTTCTATCATGTTGTGTTAGGCATTATTTGTGACTACCCTCGATTTCTTCTTCTTCAACCATTAGAGCTCCCATGTTACTAGTGATGTTAACTGCATGAGGGGCTTATGATGATGTTGCGTGTACACTGTTGGAAGAGGTCAATCTTTTCAATGTATTCATTAACAATGCAATAAGATCATTTTCCACTTCTCTTTTAAAATTATCAGTCTATGACCAAAAAGGATTATGCAATTCATAGATAGATTTGACATACACAAGTAGTATTCCACCCTCATGCAACAAAACATTTAACCCAAAAAGGTAAGAAACCCATCACTATTTTCACCAACATGATTGTAATCACTATTTGATCTTGGTTTTCCTTCAATCATGATCTGTTGCCCTAGGTTCTAAGCTCTTGAAAATTACTTAGCTGACAAGCCTACTTTAAATTGTTCAACATGAACCTCTTACATGACAATCCAATATGTAGCGGTTTAATGCATGGACTGTCTTGAATAGGATGGCAAGATATCTCTATTATTATCATGTCATGACTATCCCTATATCACTGAATATCATTCTACCACTTGTATTGCACTATCATTCTACCACTTGTCTTTAGGCATATGAAACTATCATATGTACTTTAAATCCTCCATTCCTTGACATGCAGTTGCCCCTAGAGTATTGACAGCCCCTCATCAACTACACTCATTAATGTATTTTGGAGTCTACCCTTTACTGCCATATTGTTGCTCTTTGTAGTTTGTGATTGTCTCTCAAACATGATTCCTATCACATATACATGTTTTATACCATGCTTTCATGGACTAGCACATCAATGCATTTTTGTAATCTATTTCAATACATAATATTGTATACATCCTTTATGGTTTCCTTGAGCAAGTATATGCCACCTATGATAGTGACTAAAAAATCACTATCATAAATGATGTGTGCTTGCTTGAGTGAACCATAAGGAAATGAATTACCTTTCTATGCCTCTTTAAAGCACAATAAGGCAGCATGTTGAGCTAAACCCTTGTGGGAACCCATTTCACTCCACATGTTGTAACCAGATGAAACAAAATAGTAACAAAGATTTGAACTATACCTACACAATGAGAAAACATGTTAGATAAAATGGTGAAACTCGGCATATGATTCTTTATGATCTGACGATACTCCTTTGGTTCTTTTGATATTTGAGATGTTGAAAAATTGTTTCAATGTCATATGATAGTACACTATATGTTTGTTGAGATTGAATAGTATATGATGAGAAAATGTATCTTGAGCTCTAACACCAAAATTTCTCAACTCTTGTAGGCATTTAGGAGCAATGGAGCAAACTTTTGGAGGATTCAGGAGTTGTCTGAAGATGCAATAGACCAACATCCATCGTCAACACCCAGGCAATGATGGATGCATTTTCCTTTCACATGCTCTTCTTTTCTTCAAATGTATAGTCTGCTTTTATATAGCATTGAAGGAGTTAGTCCCACGGCTTGTGTGGGATATTGTACATTTGTGACTATCAACAAAGACCACTCTTATGCAAAATTTGTTCACTCTCTTCTTTTTTGTTGTATACGATTGCATAATGTAATGCAGTCCATTTGATAATTTCTTTGCATATGAATGAACATAGTAGAAGTAAATGTGTACCTTCTATCTTTACTTTGGAAACACTATCTCATCTCTAACTAATTGAGCTAGAAGCTAAATTAGGTAACATTTTTAGCGACATTTGTTATAATTTTTCCTGTGAAACATCTTGACCAGTTGCCTAGGCTTATCCATTGGGTACAGAGTCACTTAGAAACCAAAAAAGTCTTAAAAATAAACTTGTTCATGTTGTTACTCAACATAATAGCTCATGACACCTTGGAATCTTATTCACACACCAAAAATTTAGAAAGAAAACTATCTACCTGTGCTGAACAACACTTAGGGAATTGAAAACTTGCATCTAGAAACCTACCCTACACTAATAGCAAGACAAAACCACTTAAACAAAACCATTCATAGGATGACTAAAGTAGCTACCCTTTCTTCTCAATATACAATGACTTGCTTGTTTAAGGACAGCTAAGAATAGATGAGACATAGAAAAATGTTCAACAAGATGAAGTACTACCTCTTGAAAGAGGTAAACAAGTCCACTTACCTCATCAAACAAATAATATGTATTTTTGTTCAAAAGAGGATAAGTGAGTTGAACAAACTCTTGTCCAGCTGCAAATGCATCCTCAATGCCATTTCCAGCTAAAGCTTCATGTGTGGGTGCTTTAATGGACTCCATCTAAGCTAAGTACTTAATTGGATAGGCTTTTGTAAGGACAAAGCTTGGGCTCTCCTTGTTGATCCCTTGTTCATGGACTGTCATCTTATCACCTTGTTGGCTAGAAAGGTCTATCCCCTGTGACTAACTTGGTGTAAAAATAGTAACCTCTTTTGTATGTTCATGCTGCTCATGGTTATCCTCACCTAGAGGTGTTGGTTTAGCATCCAAATCAGTACAAAATGTCTCTAAGTCATTCCAAAACATGTCCTCTTCAATATCTTCTTTACTTCTTTGAATTGAAGGACTGATTTCAAACTTAGTGCAACTCTCATCAAGCTTTGATAAAACACATAAATCATCATCTTTGTGGAGCAATAACTCTAATTTAGGAACGTGTTCAACTTGATGGGAAATTTCATGCACATCAATATCCACATCTCCCTGAATAGTGTTGCCTATACTTTCCTCTTCATGAGTTAAGTTTTCGAACTCATCTTTGTCATCAAACACCAACAACTCAGCAAGACCTCCAACATCTTCTTGTTGTTTCAAAACTTTATCCTTGTCAATAAAAAAAGGTAACTCATCAAATAAGAATATCAACTCTTCCTTTTGGTCCCCACTCATTTTCCTTACACCTTGTTGCTCAAACTAATCACCCTCAACTTGCAAATGTTTTGATTCCTTATCAGCCAACTTTGAAAAAAACTATCCAATTATATTTGTACACATCTCTTCATAAATTTTAACATTATCTTTCTTATTCATAACATGCTCGAAGACATCAAAGCTCATATCCTGAAAGAAGGTGTCAGGTTCAATTT
Organism: Sequoiadendron giganteum; assembly: GCA_007115665.2. Lineage (NCBI taxonomy): Eukaryota > Viridiplantae > Streptophyta > Pinopsida > Cupressales > Cupressaceae > Sequoiadendron > Sequoiadendron giganteum. The sequence continues at coordinate 370,862,411 of CM021104.1, forward strand.
TATGTTCCTCTTCATGATCCAAGGCTCCATTTTCTTGATGTTGTCCTGGCTGAACTATTGAAATATTTGGACCATTTTCAATAGAAGTAGGAGGATCATTAGCTAAAACAATGGAAGATCCACCTTGAGAGGCCTTCTCCTATTCAATCCTTTACTGTTGTAATTGGTAACACCTTATAGCTAAATGCAAAGAATTTACATTTCTAATCTTCTCCTAGAGGAGTAAGCTATCCTAATTAATGGACTTCCCTTCTTTTGCTTTTTGGATGTTAGGGCATGATTCCATTTGTATGGTTGATGGAGGAATCTTATAGGGTGTAAAATATGACCCTCTCTAACTTGGAATCTTGACACAAGGAGACTTACTTGAGGACTCAGAGGGTAATACTTGTTTAAAACTAGGAAACTTGTACTGGGGAGCCTCCTCCACCAATTGACTTGGAATGCAAGAAGTTGATTGGGATTCCAGTCTTTGTGTTTGTGCAAGTAATTTTTTCATCTACTCCTCTTTGGCTATAACTTGTTTATCAAGCAACTCCTTCTCATACCTTTGTGCCTCCACTTGATGAGCAAGCTCCTCATGCTACATATTATACTCATTTTCTATATCTATCTCTAACATTTTCCTTTGAAACTGTAGCAACATGTCATTGATGCCACCCAAACCAATATCCATGATATTAGAATTTTGAGACTAACTAGGGAGGCAACAAGATTGGTTCAAAGTAGAATTAATTTCACAAGGTTTAGTGTGAGTATAAGCATGCTACAAAGAAGCTTGAGCAAGTATGGGAGGGTGGAAAGCATGATAGGATTGTTGGTAACTTGTTGTCACAGGGTCATTTGAAATAAAACCAATAATTTTTTATGTTTGATATGGTTGGTAAGAGGGCACATATGCATGATTTTCATGGAATGGAGGTGAAAAACCATCATAGTACTTTCACAAGCAATTGCATACATTAACGAACTACACACAGTAGAACATAAAAACTCAAGTAGGTAAAACAACTTATCTTTATTAATATCCAAGGAACCAATTGTCATACATGTCAAAATGAGCTACAAAGCATGCAAAATATGCAAAAGGACTCCAAAGGCACTAAGTACAAAATGCATAATAAGAACTAAATACAAAAGAGTCAACAAAGTGATTATATCCATCAAATCCCTCCCAAAATTCACCAAAAGAGGAACTAAAAACTAATTGGGGTTGGATGCCTCCAAAAATCCAAAAATGTAGCAACTAGATCTTCTACAAAATGGTTCCAAAGTGCAAAAAAGGTCAAACTTTTACCAAGTCAATCATAAAGGAACATGAAACCGATGCCTAAATGCTCTCCAAGGCTTTTAAAAGGTCAAAAATAGTCGTATACCTTTGGCACATGTTGGATAACCTCCTCCAACCACCCTATATGCTTGCAAAAGAAATAAACCCAACTAACCTCTCCTTTAAGGCATTTACAAGGTGTACCACTTCATTTTGCATTAAAAAAACACTTTGATTAAAGTGATTTATAACAATATCACTTAAAATCAAAAGCTTTACATTTTGAAACAATGCAAAATGACACATAAGACTCGACCATGTGATCAAATGCAAAAGAAAACAAAGTCTAAAGAACTCCATATGAATAGCACATACAAAGGGACATGGAAATTTACTAAGGCATAAAAACCCACAAGCATATTAGTTCATTTGCAAAAACAAAAGAAATGAAAAGGCAAAAATGCCTTAGTAAATTATTAGCATAACTTAGGTAAAAACCCTAAAACAAAACCGAGCCCAAACCTATGCAACGCATTTCATTTTGCACATCAAACTTCTAGAGCCTTCAGTCGATGGCTAGGGTTTGTGCAGAGGTCTTCAATAGCGGATTCTAGAACAACAGAGGCTTCTTCTTCACATTCTCTAACAAACAATGACCTTATATGTGTTGGGTAAGAATTTTATGCCACTCTGTTGTATCATGAATTTTCCTGAAGATGCACTTCCATTTTGCAAAAATATGAAAATTTATAAGAAACTCCAGGCCACGGGTTTATCCATCCTCTATATATTACTTTGCATTTCTCCAAATATTTTTTTATTGGAAACTTGATTTCTCCTCCATATTTTACTTTGTTTGCAAACATATAGTGATGTTATTTTTATGGTCATGGACATACATCCTACTATTAGAGTAATAAGTTATTTCACATAATTAATTTAATCATATTGGTTAATTAATTAAGTCACTTATCACTTTAGGTTTACTTAAGCTAAACTTAGGCACATTAATAATTATTTATTAATTATTAAGTGTGCACACTAGGGTTTCATTTAGGGTTGGATCTCCTTTCTTAAGGATTGATCTCATTGTAATTATTCATTCTCTTAATGCATTTTTCAGCTTGAGGCTTGCAAAGCATCTTTGTTGTTATGTACATCTTTCATTCTTTGTGATAGGTTATTGCATGTAGGTGATTCTTGGGGCTTGTGAAGTTGGGTTTCTCAACTTCTACAACTACAAGTATCAAATGATCTCCACTTATACCATTTTTGTTGTTTCCATGCATTGTGATGGTAAGATTTTCCTGTGCTTGAAAATGCAGTGATTTTTCTATGCATTTCTCGGGCATTTTTATATTTTCATGGTCGTAGCCATGTTCTTTTGTAGAAGATACCACCTCATTCTTTTTCTTTGTGGTCGGCCCTTCATCATATTCATAAAAGAATTGAGGGCTTTGTTCATTCTTTTATGTTGATTTTTTGAAAAAATATGAGCATCTTTGTTTTCATGATGCCATGTAATAGCAGCCAATCAGTGACATAATCAACTTTGTTGTGATAAGATTGTGCAAGATTATAGTATAAATGATATTTCGATCAACTGTTCCATAAGAAAAATGTGGCCCTGCAAAGTAAAAGAAAATGGTTTGCAAAATGATTCAATGCCATTGCACAGTATGGTATAAGTCAAAGACTCAATGCATTTTTCCATTCCTTCTATCATGTTGTTGTTAGTAATTATTCGTGACTGCCCTTGATTTCTTCTTCTTCAACCATTAGAGCTCCCATGTTACTAGTGGTGTTAACTACATGAGGGGCTTATGATGATGCTACATGTACACTATTGGAAGAGGTCAATATTTTCAATGTATTCGTTAACAATGCAATAAGATCATTTGCCACTTCTCTTTTAAAATTATCAATCTATGACCAAAATGGATTATGTAATGCACAAACAGATTTGGCATACATAAGTAGTATTTTTCCGTCATGCAACAAAACCATTAACCCAAAAAGATAAGAAACCCATCACTGCTTTTGCCAACATGACTGTAATCACTGTTTGATCTTGGTTTTCCTTCAATTATTATATTTTTCCCTAGGTTCTAAGCTCTTAAAAATTACTTAGCTAACAAGCCTACTTTAAACTATTCAACATGAACCTCTTGCATGGCAGTCCAGTATGCAGGGGTTTAATGCATGGATTGTCTTGTATAGGATGGCAAGATATCTCTATTCTTATCATTTCATGACTATCCCTATATCACTGACTGTCATTCTACCACTTTATTGCACTATCACTCTACCACTTGTCTTTAGGCATATCAAACTATCCTGTGTACTTTAAATCCTCCATTCCTTGACATGTGGTTACCGCTAGAGTTTTGATAGCCCCTCATCAACTACCTTCATTAATGTATTTTGGATTCTACCCTTTATTTCCATATTGTTTCTCTTTGTAGCTTGTGATTGTCTCTCAAACATGATGGCTATCACATATACATGTTTTATACCATGCTTTCATGGATTAGCACATCAATGCATTTCTGTAATTTATTTCAATACATAATATTGTATACATCCTTTATGGTTTCCTTGAGCAAGTATATTCCACCTATGAAAGTGACTAAAAACTCGCTATCATAAATGATGTGTGCTTGCTTAAGTGAACCATAAGGAAATGAATTACCTTTTTATGCCTCTGTAAAGCACAAAAAGGCAACATGCTAGGCTCAACCCTTGTGGGAGTCCATTTCACTCCACATGTTGTAACCAGATGAAACAAAATAGTAACAAATATTTGACCTTTACTTGTACAATGAGAAAACATGTTAGATAAAACGGTGAAACTCACTATATGATGCTTTATGATCTGATGATACTCCTCTGATCCTTTTAATATTTGAGATGTTACAAAACTATATCAATGTCATATGATAGTACACTATATGTTTATTGAGATTGAATAGTATATGAAGAGAAAATGTATCTTGATCTCTAACACCAAATTTTCTCAACTCTTGCAAGCATTCAGGAGCAACCTTTTGGAGGATTCAGGAGCTATCTGAAGATGCAACAGACCAACATCCATCGTCAACACCCAGGAAATGATGGATTCCTTTTCCTTTCACATGCTCTTCTTTTCTTCAAATGTATAGTCTGCTTTTATATAGCATTGAAGGAGTTAGTCCCATGGCTTGTGTGGGATATTGTACATTTATGACTATCAATAAAGACCACTCTTATGCAAAATTTGTTCACTCTCTTCTTTTCTATTGTATACGATTGTATAATGTAATGTATTCCATTTGATAATTTATTTGCATATGAATGAACATAGCAGAATTAAATGTGTACCTTCTATCTTTACTTTGTAATCACTATCTCAGCTCTACCTAATTTATCTAGAAGCTAAACTAGGTAATAGGTTCCTCTATACATACTTTTTCTGAGTCTTCATTGGTTTTTGTTCCTTTTCTTCTCCCTATTATTCTTCTTCTTCTTCAATCCAGGGAGGTATATCAAATTCATAAACCTCAAGTTCTTCTGAGATCTAATACAATTCTTCATCTACCTTAACATTTATGCTCTCAATCATCTTCCCCCATCTTTTTTTGTAGCATCTATAAGCCTTTCTCCTGGTTGAGTAACCAAGAAAAAATCCTTCATCACACCTTGAGTCAAAATTTCCAAGGTCTCCTTCATCTCTTCTGATATAAGATATACTACCAAAAATTCTAAAGTATTTAATGGTGGGAGGCTTTCCATACCACAGCTCATAAGGGGTCTTAGTGCTATTGACTCTCAATTGCAATATGTTAAGAAAATAAATAGCAATGTGAATTGCTTCCTTCCAATACATATTAGGAAAATAAACATCTTTCAACATGGTTCTAGGCATCTCTTGCATAGTCCTATTCTTCCTTTCCACTACCCCATTCTATTGAGGGGTTTTAGGAGCAGATAGATGTCTCTTAATCCCATGATCTTCACAAATCTTTTCAAATTTATTTGAATTAAATTCACCTCCTCTATTTGATCTTAAGCATTTGATCTTAATATCTATCTCGTTTTCTACTTTTTCTTTGAAGATTTTAAACTTATCAAAAGCTTTTGATTTATCTATTAAAAATGTAACCTCATTCATTCTAGTGTAATCATAAATAAGTAACATAAAATACCTTTCACCTTGTTGAATCTTTGTTCTTGTGGGTCTACAAAGGTCAATATGAATTAGCGCCAATGTCATTGTAGTAGAGAATTCCTTTTTCTTGAAACTTGTCTCTGTTTGATTTCCTCTTTGACATTCCTTGTATAAAGATTTTGTAGGCTTTGTTATCTTTGGTGCCGCAACCAATATTCTTTGGACTAATCCAATAAGTAGATTCTTCCATTAGCCTCCTTTGGATTATAGACATTACCATTTGTCCTTGTTCCTTCAACAACTAGTCTTTCAAATCTTGCTTTTCTAATTTCACAACCATTAGCATGAAATGTAAGATTGTATCCCTTGCTACACATCTGACTAACACTTAGAAGATCATTGTGTATACTATTGACATAGAGAACATCCTTAGTCCTACTTTTTCCATCAATTGTTATGGCACCTTTTCCACAAATTTGTGTTGACTCATCACCACCAAACTTAATAGCACCACCATTAACCTTCTTAAATTTGATGAACCTTATCTTTTCACCAGTCATGTGGTTAGAACAACCACTGTTAATCACCCAAGCATTTTATTCTTCCTTTACATGAAAGGTAGTCTAGATAGACATAGATCTTTCATTATCAGCTTGCAAAATACCAGACCTCTTACTTTCTCCAATATTTCCCTTTTTATCTTTCAAGGCCATGAATAGGGTTTCATCATTTGAATCATTATCATCATCTTCTAAGGAACTTCTTTCCTTGGAATAAAAACTCTTTTTAACATTATCTCTTTTATTACCATCATCAAATTCTTTCTAGGGACACTTAGATGCAAAATAGCCAATCCTTCCACAATTGAAACACTTGAAAGGTATCTTACCTTTGTATTTGTCGGTGACTATATTCAGTATTCTTACAAATTTTGCTTCAATTATATCAAATTCATCACTTTGGTCGGTAGCTTAATCTTCTATCTTTTTATTGGTGTTGAATGCAGAATCCTTCTTTGAAACATCTTTGTCACATTCTCTCATTTCAAAGGTAGCTAGAGCACCAAACATTTCATCTACTAAATATTGATCCAAATCCTCAGAATCTTCAATAGCAGACATTTTATGACTATAGGATTTAGGGAGAGGTCTCAGAACCTTCTTTACAATCTCATCATCTTTTACTACACCAAGACTAGTGATGCCAGTAACAACTTCATGTACCCAGAGCATATAACTTGCAATGTCTTCATACTCTAACATTCTTAAGGTCTCAAATATGCTCTTGAAAATTTGCATCTTGTCTTGATTTACTTTGGTATCTCCTTCATAGATGTTGCCAAGTTTTTCCTAGACATCCTTACTAGAGTTGTAACTCATCACCTTCAAAATTTGATCAGCCAATCCACACAAGATAGCATTTTTAGCCTTGGAATTGTTCTCATATAACCTAATTTCAGATAGATCAACTGGAGGAGAAGTAGAAGAAACATAAACATCTTTAACTGATTGCCATATACCAAACCCTAGAGAGTTTAGATGGACTTCCATCCTCGATTTCCAGAAAGTGTAATTAGTCCCATCAAACCTAGGACCCTTGTATGATCCATCATGTGCCATTTCAGATCTTTACCTCAAGAGGTTAAGCTTATTCAAAGGAACTTAGATCTAATACCAATTTTTGAACACACTAAATACTAAGAGGGGAGAATCGATATCTTCAAAACTTAAAATCCTCTAGAACTTAACACCTTCAACACAATTCAAAGTTCTTAACCAAACTAGAACACTTAACAAATCAACAACAATGAAAGATATAGAAATTTAATCCTTATTCAAATCAATAGTAAGAAAATATAGAACAAGGAACACGCATGCACAAGATGACACCAAAATCACTTGGAAAACCCAATGAGGGAAAAACAATGGTGATAGTTAACTCATAATATAGAAGCTCGCTGCTTACAAATAAGGCTCATTGTCAAAAGACTTGTAGATTAAGGTGCACAACCATAGAGAAAGATAAAATAGACTTGTAGAAATAAATTGCATACAACTTTTGGGGCAAGATACAAGGACCTAATGAGATTCACTGTCTCCAAGTAGGATACAAAAAAATTATAGAAAAATTGCAATATTTTTTAACACAACACTTTGTTGATTGAAGCATTAAAGCACATCTAATCTTTCTTCCACACACTCTTTCACTTATTCTATGGGATATTCAATACATTCCACACACATTCACTTCCACACTTGCTCATATCTTGCATATGAAATGATTTTACATTTATATCTGCCACAAGACCTCAAAATATTAATTAGGCCATCCAAAAGAAAGATAAATAATGAATTCAACAAGTCGACCACAAAACATAGTGTGGTCCTATACAAAAGAAAGATAGGACTAAAAAAATCTTATTGCATCTTCTAAAGTGATCCAAAACTATTCACACACTGGTGCGCATCAATTCAAGTTGACAACAAAGAAACATGTAGATGAAACGTGAAGCATATAACCAGATGACCCAAAAAAGTAACTTCAATTTAATTTACTCAATGTGGTTCTAACCAAGATATTTCAAGACCTGAATCCACCTTAACACACATTCATATGTTGGCTTAAACCCTCAACACAAAGCACAAGCAAGATGGCAAGCCCTTTCGGCTAGTCCACAAATAACCCAAAAAACTAACTCAAGACATAATGTAGCACCAAGAAGCTCAACTAACAATGTGTAGATCACATGGGGATTTTCCTTTGCATTTAAAAACACTTCTAGACACTTATCCCATAATTACATGCCACCAATAGCCACCATAGGCCAAACAAGAGAAAAATACTTCACTCCAAAGAAATAAAATGCATAAACAAGAGATAACATTAATAGATCAACTTGTGAACCACTTCAACACATTAAATTGGAACTAAGACATTGCATAGACATTAATAACACATTCACCAATCTAGAGAATTAAAGACATTAATACAAAGAAATGTAGAGCATTTACTGGACCAGTCTAGACAACTAACAACACTGTCAACCTTCTACAATTTATAAAAAGTTCCTTGGCAACACAGGTGACTCGAAAAGATAGGAGTGAAATATCCATAGAGTCTAGAATTTGAATCCCAAACCACAAGACCAAATATTTAACAATACAAGAATGCAGAGAACTCTCCCAAACATTCTTCAACAATATTCTTGAACTAGACACATTCAATCAACTTGCAAAGTCTAGAACTTTTTTCAGCAACATATACTTGATCAGGAACAACAAGAGAGATCATGTAATACACTATACACCATCAACAACACTTCCGATTCTCATCCTAATGCTTCTAATACTCATCTTAATATAGCATTATGAAACCAAATTTTTTGATATTAACCATACTCAATACTTATTTCATTATGATCAAACAAGGCATGGCATCCAGCCATGAACTTCAGCAATACACCATCATACAACAATGACAACCCATACAAAATGTTGACAACAATGACAACCAATTCCAACCAACAATGCAACTACATTTCCCAAACATATAAAACAATCTACTTAGGTGTTGACATTAATGACAACCATTGCCAACATACACCAATACCCCACCTAAGTGCAGCTTAAGAGAAATGTGAAATATAAAGTGGGTCCTGAGAACTAGATTTGATCAAGTACCAATATGTAAAATTATGCTTCTCAAAATATGAGAAGGAGAAAATATATAGGAATAAAATCATCCCCAAGAGAGGGAAAAAAGAGATAAATAAGAGTGACCATGCAACCCCCTCCAAGTGTAGTTTCCCACACCAATGTTTGATGTTTGATATAGAATGTTGAAGATGGTCCAATATCGTCAAACAATGTACCTCCCCTTTGGGAAAACAAAATTAAAATATGTATTCAATATATATTCATATTATTGAAAGGAATATAATGGAATAAATATTAAAATTTATGGCGTATCTAAAATATACTTAGGTGTCACCTTTCTAGTTCCAAGAGATTCCACAATCAAATCAAGAGTCCTAGGTCTACATGAAAAAAGTGACAAACCAAAACCTTGCATAACATGATTTTTTTTAATTATGTAAAATAAATATTTATTTGTGGTGCATCATTAGGATATGTGTTTAGCCACATTAAATATTTATTTGCATCCACTTATAAATTTTTATGTAACATTGATTAGATATTTTATGTGCGTGTTGCACATGGGAAAAATATTTAATTTTGAGAAACTGAGTACCAAAAAGTAAATGTGGGATCAATAGTTTTTTGTACTCTTGGTTTTGAGGCACATGGATTTACCTTACCACTTGGTTTTATTTGTGTGAGCTTGAGTCTATAAAATCAATTACATGTTTATTGATTGAGGTTGGTTGTTAGAGGTTGAATATGTTGTTAGGAATAAGTGTTGTACACCTTGCATAACCTGAATTGTTTTAATTATGTAAAATAAATATTTATTTGTGGTGTATCATTAGGAGATGTGTTTAGCTACATTAAATATTTGTTTGCGTCCACTTATAAATTTGTATGTAACATTGGTTGGATATTTTATGTGTGTGTTGCACATGGGAAAAATATTTAATTTTGAGAAACTTAGTACTAAAAATTAAATGTTTGATCAATGGTTTTGTGTACTCTTTGTTTTGAGGCACATGGATTTACCTTACCACTTGATTCTATTTGTGTGAGCTTGAGTCCATAAAACCAATCACATGTTTAGTGATTGATGTTGGTTGTAAAAGGTTTTGGCTTAGATGTCATTGTATTGATATTTATTTTGAGGAGTGCATATGTGAAGCACGGCATGATATGTGTAGATTCATGCTTGGAAACAGGAAGGATGCATTGGAAGATATTAATGTTTGAAAATTATTTAAGGATACTCTATAAGTATATTGTAATGTTTCATTGTTGAATAATACATTGAGTGTGGATGCTTATGGAGGTTGGTTTTTTCCCTCTTGAGTATTTTCCCAAGGTATATCTTGTGCTTGTGGTATGTCTTTGATCTTTGCATATGGTTATTTTGTATGTGTGCATGTATTTCTATCATGGGGTTATGTAGAAAATGGTTTGATCAACTTGTATGTTTTTCCTAACATATGTGAACTAAAAAATAACTATAGAATATGTTACTATAGAAGAAAATTCAGGTAGATAAATAAAAGAGGAATTAGATCTTCCCTAAATGTCATCTAAAGAACATGATGATGCAACTCCATAGAATCCATCATTAAAGAGGAGATGAATCTCCTCAATGGTGTCCTCACCAAGTACTCATCCTAAGTAGTTGTATATGGAAGATGATGAATATGATCCTACCAAAAAGAATCTTTTGGAAGTCATAGATGCAAAAACACTAAATTATGAAAAATAAACAAGAGAAGGACATGAGATATTATTGTATGTCATATAAGTACACTTCTCATCCATAAATTATATTTCCACACAAGATATATAAGTATGAACATTTGATATATCTATTTATTTTGAAATAGAAGAATATGACATGATTATCCTAAATAAGTTATTTCAATTCATCAATTTTCTTTGTAGGACATTTATTTTTATCATGACTTTTATTCTCACAATAACCGAATTTGATCATATATTTACATGGATTGCATAGTATACTAAAATAGAAAGAAGAGAGAGTGAGAACCATGACTACTTACCCCAATATTACTCAATCATCAAACCAAAAAAGAAATAAAGAAAATCATAAGACTAGCCACACAAATTCACACAATCATGAGACCTCCCCCCCAACAAAAAACATTATGATGACACTTTATACTTAGTAAAATTATAGTTTCCACTTGCTAAATTAATAAAGTGGTCTTGATCTTAATGTATTATAAATATTAAAAAATAATTGATTGCTTTAACTAAGCTTTTAAATCTAAGAGGATAAGGGAAAAAGTAGAATGTGTGAAACTTGTTATCATATCCTATTCTATCTTATCCTAAGTAATAAAAATAAATTATTTAATTGAACTTAATATAATAATGTATAATTAAATAATTAAACCAACACTAACCAAATCAATTTATTTGTTAAGAACAACTCCCGCTAGCAAGAAAACTAGGGAAAACATAAACTAAAGTTTTGAGCCCCAAATACTTTATGAGTGTTGTATTTTATACCCTAGACTCAGTCATATAAAGGTAACATTGGAATAAATTCAGACCAAAGACTAATTAATCACTTATATATTCATAGAATGGCATATATCATATAGAGAGAATTCTAGTAATCATTATAGTAATCCTATCAAAAGAGTACATTATATATCTTTCCCTATACTCTGCCTATCTCTTTTGTTTCTTACATATAATCTTTATATATAGTAAATACAATTTTATATATAATTCTTACATACATTCCTTTTCCATCTCTTTCTTCTTATCCATCTTCTATTATTCATATCTTCCTTTATACATATATCTATGAGATGGGACATGATCCATTTATTCTACCCCTAGTCTTGATAGTATATTTTCAATAATAAGGTCCACAAGTTATTTGCAGTAAGATGCAGTCAGATTTACCTGGTGGTGTCTACATTTTTGCTCTTTTCGGCTAACATCATCCCCCCTTTCAAAATTTTGACTTGTCCTCAAGTCAACGATGTTGTGTTGGAAGGATATCCTTATATATCTCCTTTAGTTTGGAAAATATGTTATCCCATCAGGTTTTGGCCAAATGTGGTTGTTAGGTCTACACTTAGATCTATAGTAATAGCTTCTCTGCCTCTGGGAGTGTTTAAGGAATTTTTATCTTCTAGGCTAATTGTTGTGCTTCCTAGAGGACTCCAATAATATGGGCTAGTTGTAAACTAACCACTTCTCTTAATTGGTGGAATCTATTCCAGATCTTGTCTCATTGATCTTGTAGTTGTTGGAATTACACATGCAATGCTTCTATCTACACCCTAGATTTCCCATTTATATCTTATAAGGCATCATAAGTTATGGCTCTTTGGAGTATCTAGAGTTCCAACTAATCCATTTGAGCTTTGGTTGTAATTGTCAACATTGGCTATTGTAGAAAAAATCGGTATGAGATATTGAGATCCCCTTTGGTGTTCTTCGGAGTGTTGATTTATGATTCTAGGTAAAAGTGTGTGATAACACATTTCATTCATTCCTCATCTATTTTTTTCTTCTATTACTCTACCTGAAGTTGTTTCCTTAGTGTTTTTTTTGTAGTTGGGTGTCCTTGACCACCCCATCTGTCAAAATTCTTAGTTGTTTTTCCAATGGTTGGGATGATTCCCCTTTGATTTGAGGGAGCTTCCCTTGTATATCCTTTACTAACTCCTCCAACTAATATGCGGTCTCCACATGGCTCTTCAATATTTCTTCCCTTATTGTTTGGTGCAAGATATCCCCTAACTAGAATTTGTGGAGGGGTGATATGCTCCCAATGTCCACTTGTGAGCCTACAAGTGGAATTTGGAGTAGTTGTGGAGATACCACTAGTTGGATTTTCTTTTGTCTAGCCAAAAATTCCTTGATGGACTACATAGAAGATGTTCCAAAGGGAGAGGATGTCTCAAACTACGAAGGGGGAGAATATTATTCTTTCTTTGAGGTGGTAGCTTTATATTTTGCTTCTTCCTTGTGCAAATTTTGATAGGATTTTTCTATAGCCTTGTTTATATCCTTTTGGACTACTTGAGTGATTTCAGGTTTTTCTATCATAAATTTATCTAACCTTTGCTTTGACTAGATCCTTTTGGTCTAATTTTTTGCTAGATTTTTCTTTTTTGGAGGTGTAAAGTTAGTGGCTAATTCCCCAATGGATAAGTCTTTTAACTTCTCCTCTTCCTTATCTTATTTTTCTCTTCTCCTTTTTAATGGGGTGGTCAAGGAGTTCATAGATTGGTCCATTAGGTTCTCTACTGATAGGTTGGATACTACCATGTATGGATGTTTTATGATCAATTGATTTGGCACTACCATGTAGGAATATTTCTAGAGTGTCATGTCTAATACCTCTTTGTAGAATAGACCATTATGCAACTGATCCTCATCTACAAGTGGAAAAACCTTAGGGATATTTGTAGCTTATAGGAGATAATTATCCTTTGGTATTGCTTATTCCTTTTCTTCTATGTCTACTATTTATGGAGACAATTCTCTGTGTGGCTTCTACTTCCTCCATTTGGGATTTTTTTTCACTCATTTGTAAGAGAGCCTCTATAGCTTCTTCTTCTTATGGTTTTTTTCTAGGAGGAGTGGTGGTGAGCCTTCTCTTTCTTGGCCTAATACTCTCACCTTGGGAAGGTTTTGCAAGTGGATTTCCAATTTGGAGTCTTCCAAGCCTCTGAAGAGTGGTTGTACTCTACTCCTTTGCTTCTTGCTTTGGTAATCCCCATTTCTCATGTAGATTTTTCTTATTCTTGTCGAAGTTCTCTTCAACCTTCTTTGCTAGGTTATCCATGTATTCTCGATAGGTGGTGAATTTCTTAGCTTTCATATATTTTTAGAGGCTAAGGAGTGTAGAGGTGTATGCATGGATATTTATATTTGTTACCTCATATGGGATTTGAGGTATCCATGGTGTTGTTGGTTCAATTGCTTCCATAAATTTGTAGTCTCTATCAACTAGTAAGACTATTTCCTTGATGTATTAGTGAACCACCTCATAGGAGATACATTCCTTGGCCTATTTTTTTTATCATAGGGATTTGAAGAAACCCTAGTAGGTTGCAATGTATGAAGTGGAATCTTTAAAATGTTTCGCATGGTCCTAAATTTGAGTTGCAACAAGGTAGGTGGAATCCCAAGTATTCCCCAAAAAACTTGGTAATTGTTGAATAAAGTAGAAGATGAGGCATATTAACAAAGTCTCATACTTGAACTAATAGTGGGATTGCTTTGTGCATTGGATGTCATCAAAGAGTTCCTATCATAAAACATCACATATAGGTTTATGTCCTTCCCTTCCATGACCATTTGAGAGGTTGTGTGAATTATGGTGATGATAGCTAAGTCCTCTCAGTTGATGTAGCAAACCTTGTAAGAAATTCCCATGGTGGAATACTTGACCATTGGATTTGTGATTTTGGTGATGTCTAGGCTTCGACCATCATGTATTGCTCCAATGAGCCATGTGACTTCTATATTTTTTATGGCCTACTTTTGCAGAACTTATCCCTGAGTCGATAGGTTTGTTACTACCTGGATAGAATCTTTGGTGATCATATAAGGTTGATCAAAGTAGAGGTATTAATCATGAAATCAGCTCATCTAGACCCAATCTTCCTACATCATATCACCTGGAAATGCCTTCCAAACATCTTGTCATTTCTCTATGGAATTCTTATACTACAATGGATATTGTTATGTACCTAGTTGTATGAGAGTGTACCTCAAGGCTTCAAACATAATATGATCAATCTTCATGATGGGTGAATGAATATATTTTTGAATGTCTTTTATGTAGATGGCATCCATAGGTACTTTTGAGAATGCCCTTGTTGGGTTAGTTTCCATCACTTTGTATAACAATTTCTTATACGTTGACCTTGGCTTCTGATAAATATCAACAAGGGTGGGTGTTGTCATCTTAAGAGCTAAAGAATTTCTAATGGATTGTTAACTATCTTAAGGTTTGGGGTAGGGTATCTTGAATGATTTAGCAAGGATAGAACTCATATTAAGTGAGAATGGGAAAGGGGATGCTACATTTATAACTTTATTAGGAGGTGGGAGTAATAAATGGTCTAATCATTATCTCATCTTCACATGTTTTTTTCTTTTTATTTTCCTACGACTCTATTTTCTCGACAAGTTATTTCTTTTTTGTAATGTATGAAAATAATATATTACATTATATGCTAACTTTATTTGAGCTATATTAGGGTGGTTATATGGTACTCTTCTTTTATCCCTTGTTTTATTTGTTTAGGGTTAGGTCGAGGAAATTTGCATTCAAACTCAATCCTACCCATTACTTGCAGATAATGAGACCTAACTATTAAGGTTACAATTATCTTGTTATGATTGATCCCTCTATGTTTTATTATTTTGTTGGTCCCATATTTATACCTTAGATATCCTTTCTTTTTGGAGGTTATCAATTTCTGGTGGATTGAGCCTTTTTATTTTATATGCTTAGATAAGTTCAGAGGATATTGGATTAGTGTTTGTGTGATGATTTTTTCCATTTGTGGTGTCTTTCTTGGGTTTACAGTAGTTTGTGAAGGTTTGATGGGTTTCTTGTGTACCATAAATACTCTTTGGAATCCATATAACTTTTGACATGTTAATTTATATTCCCCTTGCATCCATGCATATAAAACTTCTTCACTATTAGTATTCTCATTGTCACTTTTTAGTTCAATTTCTCTAGAGCTATTGGGGTCTTCCTCTTCTTCTATGGTGGGTAGTTGTAAGATAGAGTAGAGATTTTTGGGATCTTCTCCTTCTTTGTCTTGTTAAATTTATTCTACATATGTTATATCTTCTCTTTCTCCTAATAGAATTTGGATCATCCTATTATCATATGTAAAAGAGATCAATTCCTTTCTAGAGTCTACTATCCCATTAGAATTAAAAAACCATTTTAATCCTAGCAATTCTCTAAAGGTGCTGAAAGGTTCCTTCATTTCAACAACCTCAAAATCAATAATTTGTGTGATTTCTTTTATGTTTACTTCCACATTTTTCCATGTTCCTAAGGTCTCCATTCTAGAACCATCTACCAAACTGATGTTCATTTGTGTTCTAACTAGCTTGGGTCTACCTAACCTCTCCCAAGTGGTTGTTAGAATATTATTTAGGTCTACACCTAGATCTGCCATTACATCTTTGACTTTATTATTATTCAAATTTTTAGTGATTAGAAGAGGACCATTCTTCCAATTTTTGTCTTTTGTAATTTTATGGACTTTTTGTTGTTTTTGTTTGTTCCAATATTTTCCCAGTTGTTTCAATTTTACTAGGAGGTCTTTTTGTTGGGCCAAAGAGGCTAAATTCTTTAACATGATCACGTCTTCTAAGAAACATACTATGTCATCCTTTTAGTGTTGTATGGTTTTTTATTTTTCACTTTCTACTAACTTATCATGTTGTTGCTTACTTGGTTGGAATTAGTCATGTTCCTCTTCTTGCAGATCTGATTCTTCACTAATTTCTTCAATCTCCCTTTGTTTATTTCTTCTAATATCAATTCCTTTTCTACTCAACACTGTAACTTTATTTTATTTGTTTTGAATTTCTTCTTTTTCCTTATTTGCAGTTGGTTCTCTTTTCTAAAAAGTCTTCATTTGATGTATCTAAGGATCGGTTATCTATTTTTTATTTCTTTTAACTCCTTGCGGTACTCTTTTGATTACTCTAGCTCCTTTTTGGTCTTGCAAATAATCACTTCTGGTAGTATTGTTGTGCCTTATAACATTGTAGAAGAGGGGGACCAACCACACCAAGGCTCCAAGTCACAAAGAGCCAAGATCGGAGTTTTTCCCTAATCTATCTCAAGTTGGATAAGCGGCTTAGGTCAAGGATAGACAATGAAGAGAACTCTCAAGTGCTCTTATCACTCTACTAACCTAGGAGATTTGATGGGGCTAAGTGATCAGATTTTTGGAACCTAAACTATACCTCAAACAACTCTCTACTTGAGGACAACAGCTCGGGTCAGGGATGATAGTGTGATGCACTGGCGTCTCTCTGGGGCAGTGGCATTCGTACGGTCAAAAAGTGTAAAGTATAGTGAAAGGAGCAAAATCCAACTAACTACTTAGTAGCTAAGGTCTAAAGTACTAACTCAAATGATAATGAACAAAATAAACAAAGTGACTAGCAACATGACATAGGAGATGATGAAAGTAAAAGTGACGAAGATGAAAGTGTTGAAAATCAACTCACTACGAGTCTAGTTCACTAGAAAACTCCACACATACGTGTACCTACACATAGCCAAGAGGGGGGAAATGTCAAGGTTGTATAGGGGTTTGCCTCAGTCAAACCCCTGCTTTGGTGTTTCCACCTCCATGAATAGCCAAGAAATGCATGAGATATGAAATATGATAAAGAAAATAATAGAAAGGATACCAAACAATAGCAATGATACTATGCTATGTAAATCCACAAATAATATCAACTTCTCAATCGAGATGCCCTCAAGCACGTAGAGGAGGATGCAAAATTGGTAATAAGTTGAATATTATGATGTATTTTTAATACCCTCACTCTTTTGCTAATGGTTGTTTAAACTCTTTGATTAAATACTTTTTATCTAAAACGGGTAGTATCCTGTAGCAACACATTCCTATATTCCTACAACTCAACATCTCTGTGTGTCTGTATTTATTGACCTGATTGACCTCCCGAATGACTGATATAATGCATGTGATTTTTGGATAATGAAATTGATTTAATGTGTGATTAATGAATGTATATCGTGTTATTATGTGTGTACTTTCTTTCTCTTCTGTCGCCATGTGTATCGCAGGTTGTTGAAAGAGGAATGAACGAGTCAAAGCGCAGCAGATCTTGGCCCTGCAATAAAGTCAATTTCTAGCATGGCATCGAGGAAGTTGTTCTAGCAATGACTCTTTGACCGGGTCGATTGGGAGGAAATCTAAATAATCATTAATCTAGGAAGAGTGGAATGCTAGATTCTCTCTGAATCGGTTGAACAGATATGCTTTCATTTATGAGAAGTCTGTTCCTCAGCGTCAGGAGGCATTTATGTCCATGTCTTTCTCTATTAGAGTTAGGTAGTTAGTTGCTTTTCTATAAATAAGTGTTCCTCCTGCATGAGTGAACATACTAGAGTAGAGAAGAACATAACATAACATAACAGAGTGTATTAAGATTAGTATTATATTGAGAAACAAAGTTTTGTGTTAGTTTTCTTACAAGTAGAATGATCAATGTATATGATTCCAATTTTATGAATAAAAGTTGATGAAGTTTTGAGTTCAATTCTTGCATAAACTGGTTGATGCTTGCTAAGGGGGGACACTTAGTGAGTATCTGTAGTTAGTTGTTTATTTCCTTTTGATTATAAGTTGGAATTTCATTCTCAAAGTTTTCAGCGCAAATTCAGTCTTATATTGTTCCTGCAACATTGGGAATCCATCCCTGTGTTTGTTCCTATAGCATAAGACCAGTTCATAGTTTGTTCCTTAGTAATAGTTGTCATGATTTATGTTTTGATTAAGTTATGCTTAAGTTAAGAAGACTTTACATTACGTTCCTGCATCATAAGTAGAATTCCTTCCAAGCATTTATTCCTAGTAAATTGTGGCTGAAACTGGTTCTTAGTGCACATACAATGCGCTCCATTTCAAGTATACGTTCCCTAGTTTGACAATGTAAATGAACGACCATGAGAAGATGTTAGTCACCTGCTGGAATGTCCAATTCCCAAGCTAGGATTTTTCATGACTTTTATATCCCTTTGTGATCAACCATCATTTTTGGTGTCGTTTTCGGGGATGGTTTTAAGCTAAGAACCTGTCATAGTCATTGTTAGTAGTAGTTTAGTGTGATTATTCAAGCATTTTCAAATTCCTTCAATTTTTAGTTAAGTCTATTACATGCATAGAAGAAGAGATGCTTTAGGAAGATTCCTCCCTAACCTCCTATTCATTGATAATGATTTTGAACCAGCTTATAATCTATTTGAGGAAGGAGGAGACCAAGATATCAATCCATTTGTTATTGTTGAAGACGTGCTTGTTGAATTTCCCTTTGCCCTAGCTGACGAAGAACCTCAAGAAAATCCATTTGCTTTGATACTCTATCAAGTAAATATGGCAAAAAATACACCTAATCGACCTCTTGCTTTTGAATTCCCTATCATTTCCCAGCAAGATAATGATAACCTTAAAAGTATTCCTTCTTCGTTACTTCCTAAGTTCTATGGACTAGTTACAGAGGACCCAGACACTTTCTTGTTTGAGTTTGACATCCTCTGCCGCAACTATGATTACACTTCATATGCTCATAGGCTGAAGTTGTTTCCTACTACTTTGAAGGAGGGAGCTCTTAGATGGTTTATGAGTTTGGGAAGGGATGTTGTTGATAGTTGGGCAGTCATGCAAACAAAATTTCTTGAGAAATACAAGGAATATTGTAAGAGTGGTAGTAAGGGAAATGATATATTCCGAATTCAGCAAAAGGAGGAAAAAAGCTTGGAAGACTATATCTCAAGGTTCTTGTTTTCCCTGAAAAAGAATTCAAACCATAC
The DNA here is from genome assembly GCA_007115665.2 of Sequoiadendron giganteum. Lineage (NCBI taxonomy): Eukaryota > Viridiplantae > Streptophyta > Pinopsida > Cupressales > Cupressaceae > Sequoiadendron > Sequoiadendron giganteum. The sequence continues at coordinate 370,882,054 of CM021104.1, forward strand.
TCTCAATGAAGAATCTCAGAAATTACTTTTTCTGGGGGGAATCAATGATGCCTGTATAGATTCCTTGGATCTGATGGGAGGAGGAGATATAACCCAAGTGCCTTGGGATGATATTAAGACCATATGTCACAACTACTCTCGAGCAAATGTTAAGAAGGGTAGAAGTCATCAAGCCACAGTGGGAAAGTCTTCTACTAATGGAGTTTCAAGGATGGAGATTTCAAATTTGCTATCTAATTTCAAGCAAGATATCATAAACAACATGGCTACATAGTTGGATACTATGCAAGCTCAGAAGAAACATGAGGAAGCTAAAGCAATCTTGGCTGAGTTTTGTCCACATTGCAAACAGAAGAAACATGACTGCAGATGTAAGATGGTGGCTAACCTGGAGGCTAAGCAATTACCTACTGATTTTAAGATAGTAGAGGGTGATGATGACCAAGAATTCTTCATTGCACAAAGGTTCCCATGGGCTCAAAGACAAGGTATGCCTCAAGACCCTTTGAATTTTGGTAATCCTTATTCTAATTACAATAACCAATGGCAACCTACATATGGCCCACCACCACCTTGGAATACCTCTCAACCACACTAGCCGAACTATCGGACTCCTCAATGGCAATCTCCTCAAGGAGATTGGCATCAGTCACAAGGACAATGGACTCCACCCCAAGGTAACTGGTAGTAGAATCCTCAATGGAGAGGTTCTCAGCAATGGTAGAACCAATCCCTTGGATTCCTGTAGCTTCAGCAGCCACAACCTCTGGCCCTCATGCCACCTCCTGCACCTCTTGCAGCACCTACAGCAAATACTGGCCCTCCAAAATAAATGCCTATGCCTGCTCAACCATTGCCAAATCCTAATAATAAGCAATAGAAACCTATGTATTTTGCAGAAGCCAATCAATATCTAGCTTATGCCCTAAATATTAATGATATCCATCTCAGATCTGGAACCACTCTCCCTACTCCACAGCCGCCAATATTACTAAGATTCCAGACTCTGCCTATGAACAACCTACTGATCCTACAGAACATATACCTATATCAGATACTGTCTCTAAGGAGCCTGTTCTGCAGCATCAAGCCAAACTGCCTTTTCCTCAGAGATTGCAAGTTACTACACCTAATTCTATGGAAAATCCTATCTTTGATATTTTGGATCAGCTAAAGAATGTACACATTCAAATTCTCCTCTTTCAAACCATTAAAGATGTACCAATTTATGGGAAATCCATTAAGGAGGCATGTTTGAAGAAACCTGGAAGAAAGAAAAAGGATCCCCAAACTATCCATGTTCTAGGACATTTGGTAGATGTTATGTTAGGGAAAGTAGTCATGCCAAAATATGCTGACCCTGGGAGTCCTGTGGTACAAATAAATATTAATGGCCAGATAGTAAAGAATGTTTTGATTGACCTTGGTGCAGCCATCAGTGTAATGACCAAGCATACTATGGAGTACTTGAATATCCTAACCATTAGGTCTACACCTACCATCCTGCATCTTACTGATAGTTCCACAGTAACACCTGATGGCATGGTGGAAGATATAACTGTCAACCTTGAGTCTTGGGAATACCCAGCAGATTTCACCATATTGTCCACTAAGGCAACTTTGGGAGGATATCCTATCAACCTAGGTAGACCATGGTTAGCCATAGCTGATGCTTTTATAGGATGTTGTTCAAGAGACATGACAATTTCTGATGGTCAGTCAACAAAGAAATTGGCTTTTACCCGCCTGCCCAGCCTTAGCCAGATTTAGGAGAGGAAAATGAAGAAGTCAATTCATTGGCTCGGCTAATGATGCTGAAAACTAATCTATTTTCCCAACTTTAGAGTGAGGATGACCTGCTTTTACACATTTTGCAGTCCAACTCTGATATGAGTAGCCCATTTGTTCCAGATAGCTATCTTTAACAGTGTTTCCTGCAGCAACTGAATCCTGTGAGCCTACCACCTAAATTTCTTGCAGTTTATCAACATTTGATTCCACAAGAAATACAAACACCACCTTTATCAGTAGCCTCCATGAATGATCTTACCAAGCAAATAGAACTGTCTCCAGGCCGCTGTCTGAATATCAATAATAAGCTGCCTCAATCTCAACAAACTGCCCTAGTCACAATGTTGCAAGATCAACACAGAGATTTTGCATGGGACTATGGGGATATGAAGTGAATAGATCCTCAACTTTGTACTCATAGGATCTACATTAAGGAAGACTGCTCACCTATTAGGTAGCCTCAAAGAAGGATAAACCCGATACTCAGGGAAATAGTTAAAAATGAGCTCCAAAAATTGCTTGATGTTGGTTTTATCTACCCCATTTCAGACAGTCAATGGGTATCTCCATTGGTGATCATTCTCAAAAAAGGTGGAAAATGGAGAGTTTGTGTAGACTACAGGGAGCTGAACACAACAACTAAAAAGGATCACTTTCCACTACCATTTGTTGACCAAGTGCTAGAATCATTGTCTGGAAAAAATTATTTCTCCTTTTTGGATGGATATAGTGGGTATAATCAAATTAGAATTGCCCCTGGGATCAAGACAAAACAACTTTTACCTATCCATGGGGAACTTTTTCCTACTTTGTCTTACCTTTTAGCTTGTGTAATGCACCTGCAACATTTCAAAGGGCAGTCATTAGTATTTTTGATGACATTTCTCATGATTCTATGGAGATCTACATGGATGACTTCACCACTTATGGAGTTACTTATGAAGAAGCATTAGCAAATTTGGAGAAAGTGTTGAAAATATGTAAGGAGCACAATTTGTCTTTGAATAGTGAGAAGTGTTTTATGATGATGCAAGAAAGAATATTTTTAGGCCATCATATCTCTCAAGCAAGAATTCAAGTTGATCCTGCAAAAATAGAAGTCATTCTAACTTTGCAAACACCTATGAAACAAAAGGATGTTAGAAGCTTCTTAGGACATGTTGGATATTATAGAAGATTTATCAAAGATTTCAACAAAATAGTCAATCCATTATATGCCTTACTGACTAAAGATTGTGAATTTAACTAGATTGAGGCCTGTGACAAATCTTTCCTGCAACTTAAGAACTTACTTACTCAGGCACCTGTTCTTCAAAGACCAAAGTGGAGTCTTCCCTTTCACATACACATAGATGCTTCTGATTATGCCATAGGGGCAATTTTAAGATAGAAAGAGAATTCCATAGAGCATGCCATATATTTCATTAGCAAAAACCTACAAGGCCCTAAATTAAACTATATTGTCATAGAGAAAGAATTGCTAGCAGTTGTGTATGCCCTGAACAAGTTTCAACATTATGTCACTGGTTACCAAATATTTGTTCATACAGATCATGCAGCAATAAGGTACCTCATAAATAAGCCTGACATATCTGGAAGATTAGCAAGATGGCTCCTATTATTGCAGGAATTTGATATCACAGTTATTGATAAGCCAGGTCGAGCAAATGTGGTGGCTTATTTCTTGTCAAGACTGCAAACAACTACACCTACCACCCCTGAGGTAATTGATGATAGATTTCCTGATGAACATCTATTTTTTATTGCTGCTCAAACTCCATGGTATGCAGATATTGCAAATTATTTAGCAGCCAACAAGATCCCAACTCACTTCTCACCAAAGGACAGGAAATTGTTGATAGAGAAAAATTTTAACTTTTTATGGATTGCAGACTGTTTATTTTACACAGGACCTGACCAAGTCATGCGAAGGTTTTTTAGGGAAGATGAGACCTATGACATTTTCATGCTTGTCATGATGAGCCATGTGGTGGGCACTTTGCATCCAAAAGAACATCAATGAAAGTTCTTAATACAGGGTACTATTGGCCCACACTACACAAGGATGTTGTAGCCTACACCAGAAAATGTGACAGATGTCAACGCATGGGGAGACCAACAAGGTCTGATGAAATGCCCCTGTATCTTCAAGTGGTAGTCAGTCCCTTTGACAAGTGGGGCATGGATTTTGTTGGGCCTATTGATCCTCCATCCAATAGGAAATCATATATTTTGGTTTGCACTGATTATGTAACCAAGTGGGTGGAAGTGAAAGAAATGACACATGCCTGTGACAATAAAGTTGTTGAGTTCCTGTATGAGCAGATTTTTACTCAGTTTGGAGTCCCAAAGGAACTTGTTACTGATCAAGGAGCGCAGATAACATCAAACTTAATCACTGCATTGATGAATGATTACAAGATCAGGCATAGAAAGTCTAGCCCCTATCACCCTCAAGCCAATAGTTAGGCAGAGGTTACCAACAAAGAAATAGAGGCAATCCTTACTAAAATAGTACAGTTACACAAGAAGGATTGGAGCAGTCGCCTTCCTGAAGCAGTCTAGGCCTATAGGACAACATGGAAAACAACTACAGGGTTTACTCCTTTTGAGTTATTCTATGGAAAAACTGTCATGTTGCCAATAGAGTTTGAGCATAAGACCTTAAGAACTGCTCTTCAGCTTAACATTGATCTTTCAGAAGCCCAAAAGGAATGCCTCCTACAGCTGAATGCATTGGATGAGATAAGGAAAGCTACTCTGCAGCATACTGAAGCTATCCAGTAGCAGAGAAAGAAATGGCATGACCACCATATCAGAACTAAGCAATTCACTACCGGTGATTGGGAAATGCTCTATGACTCCAGGTACAAAGAAAATCAAGGTAAACTTTCCACAAGATGGCTTGGTCCTTATGAAATAGAAAATGTGTTTGATAATGGTTCAGTTCAGTTGGCTACAATAGATCTTGTTTGATTCAAGCTACTGGTTAATGGACACCGTCTTAGGTTGTATCATAAGCCAGCATCCAAAGAAGAATTTATGAAGAAATTTATTTCAGATGCAGCCATTGATCCTCTTGCAGCAAAAGGCTTTGGCCTTTTTCCTGCGACATCTCTTTAAAATGCTATGTTGAATGCCAATAATAAAGGTTTCTTTTTTAAGGAAGCCACTTTCTCCATTTTTCATCCATCACCATCATTCATTCCATCTTCTTCCACATCACCCATCCATGTCATCCATTCTGCCTTACCCCCTTCATTTATGATTTCCGTTCCATCCATCATTTCAAGCTGAGCTGTGATCTTTCCCAACATCTATGAGCAATTATTATAAGGTACATGATATCTTTTATTGTCACATCATTTATTTATTTCATTTATTCATTAATTATTATGTATCTATTAGTCATTATTGTCTGTTTTTCACCTATCCTTTTGCACATGTGTGGATACATGCCAAATTTTAAGTAGGGGGCAGGGATAATCCATTTCAAAACTTTTTCTTGTGCCATTGCCACGTCTTTCAAGATAATTTTTTTTTCTTGTACTTACCAAGTACGATTGTGTGCTTTTATCCTGATCAACAAGTTAACTGCTTGATTTGAGTAGTTTTTAATAATCATTTCATGCAATTATCCTTTGTATCATTCTTGGAAAAGTAAAGTAAGGTGACAACAGAAAAATAAAAATAAAAAAAGCAGGGCAAAAAAAAAGTTTTTTCAAATTTTCAGAAGAAGTTTGAGTTTCAGGAATCTCAGCTGGGATAATTTGTGAATATGGGTGGCCAGTTAGTGAGACATGAGCCTGCAGCTCATGAAGCCTTGATGCAAAATCCTCAAGTGGTTCAGGCATTCAGCAATTGCGGATGGCTGAATTATTTTCTTGGGATAGATTCCTTTAATGAGGAAGTTGCAGGTGAGTTTTTGAGAACTCTTTCAGAGGGAGAAACTACAGTGTGGGGTTTGATAGTAGTCATTATAGAAGAATGTATTTCTTAAGTAATTGGGCTTCCTATGGTAGGAGAGAACTTTCCTTCAGGAAGAGATGATGTCTCTTCTAGGGCAGAATTCACAATGCCAACAGATGGACCCTTAGAGGTTTCCAAACAAGGATGCAAACGGGTGTCACTACCTCCTCCATACTCAGAATATGCCACCTTCATAATCAAGTATTTGACTTGTGAGGGACGTTTTTCCTATTTGCATTCTTATTATTTCAAACTATTGAGTCATATGAGGCATGGTTTAGCTGTCAATGTTCCAAACTTTTTGTTAAACCTTTTGGAACGTAGTGCCCATGAAATCCAAAGGGGTAAGGACAAATCTATCACCCATCATGCCCTCATTAAATTCTTGATTGAGCATTCCCTGAGGGATGTATCACCCCTTTCTTGGTAAGAATTTTTTTCCCAAAAGGGTCTGCAACCTCCAGAACCTCCTAGAGCACTCCTTGCACAGCGCAAGAAAAAGAAAAAGAGAGTAGAATCTACGATTAGGGAAGCAGAGCAAGAATCATCTACTCCTGCAGCACCTAGTCCTACAGCCTCCACACCAGAGCCCTCTACCCAAGTAAAAACCAGATTTGCTGGTAGAAAAGAAAAAGGGAAAACGAAGTTAGGAGAGTCATCTAGGGCTGAACAAACCCCAGAATCAAGCCCTCATATTCAAAAGTGAAAACATTCTACTCCACTCTCTCCTGTAGCAATGCTTGTTGTCACTACAATTTCACTATCACCTTCTCCTTCTGAGTCTGAATCCTCTAGGCAAGTTAGAAAGAGGAAAGCTACGAAAGAGTCTCCTACACCTGTTACATTGCCAAAAAGAGTTTCAACAAGAAAATAGCGTAAAGTTACCTCAACCTCTGTTCAACCTGAAATTATTGTCATTCCTGAAGAATCTAAAGAATTCAGTCATGATGTTTCTCAGAGTGTATATGAGAATGTTCCACAAAATCCATTTGTTATTCTTGGGGAACTGCAAACTGAGTCAGTGGAAGTTGAGGAAGCAAAACATGGTTGTGGTATTTAAAGGAGGATGCCAAGTCTTGATGACTTGACTGAGGCAGTTAGGAAAATTTTAGGAGAAACATAATCTCCTCCTGGGTAGCAATAGGAGTCCACCCTGCAGCAAGAGGAAGAACAATTTGAACACACTGAAGTGTCCAATGAAACAACATTACCCTCTGAAACTTGTCGAGCATTGCGTGTTTATAAAAGGACATTGCTGATTGAATATTTGGAATATCTTAGGATTAAATGGAGCCCTGTTACACTTTAGACTTTGAGTTTCTGCCATTTGGCTAGAACTGACCTTCAACAAAGTCTTTGGGAAGAAGAAAAGAAGAAATTGAAAAAGGAAATTGAAAGACAAAAATAAGAAATGAAAGAGAAAATGGATGAAATGATGAAGGTAACTGGTAAAATTATGGAATGTAGACCACCACCTAGGGTATATGCTATGTGCCTTAAAGAGAAATTTCTATGGTTCCAATTGATGAGAATTTCCAAAAATTTAGACCCTGACATTCACACAGCTAAGGAATTTTATGATGCATATCAAGTAGCACCCAATTGGCTAAGAAATTCTTTATGTGAGTTTTATCTGCATGGTTTTCTAATTCCCTACGAAATAGAATGGAATTCGCTTCTCTACATTGGTGACATTCATTTGAGGTCACTCATGTCTTGGGCAGCCAATGAAACTAAATATGGGAAACAATTAGAGGCTTATGAAGAGGCTGAAAGGAATGAACCTATTTCGTTGCGACCTGAAAGCTCAGATCCCCAAATAGTTCTAAGAACTTGGCTTACTATTGCATATGGATTCCATGATCCTACAGCAAGAATGAAAGTATTTGATATCAGGAAGCAGGTGTATGATGAGTTCAAAGACCAAACATATTTGTTTTGGAAGCTTTCATTTTCCAGAATTAAAACAAGATGGGAAAAACTAACTGTTTGTCTGAGGAAATTTGAGCCTCATAGCCCTCTGAACTTTAAAGCAGCCATCAGAAGAACAGAGAAGTATATGCAACTGGGTCTCCAAGAAAGGTTTGAGTTATGGTTACCATTAACATTTCGACCTCTAGTTTTGATGTGGCCATTTTACCCTTATTTGGCTACAGATGTTAATGAGGATGCAAAAACCCACAGGTATGAGAGATGGCAAAATTTTAGAGGTTTCTACTACAACTTCAGAACTTCATTGCAAGGCCATGCTAGTCCTACTGATTTCAGAGAAACAACTAGAAAGCTTAATGCTAGAGGACCATCATTAGGATAAGTAGGGGGAAAATGATGAGCTTGAAATATGCTCATAATTTGAATATTATGATGTATTTTTAATACCCTTACTCTTTTGCTAATGGTTGTTTAAACTCTTTGATTGAAGACTTTTTATCTAAAAATGGGTAGTATCCTGTAGCAACACATTCCTATATTCCTGCAACTCAACATCTCTGTGTGTCTGTATTTATTGACCATATTGACCTCCCGAATGACTGATATAATGCATGTGGTTTTTGGATAATGAAATAGATTTAATGTGTGATTAATGAATGTGTATCATGTTATTATGTGTGTGCTTTCTTTCGCTTCTGTCACCATGTGTATCGCAGGTTGTTGAAAGAGGAATGAATGAGTCAAAGCATAGCAGATCTCGGCCCCTGTAGTAAAGTCCATTTCCAGCATGGCATCAAGGAAGTTGTTCCAGCAAAGACTCTTTGACTAGGTCGATTGGGAGGAAATCTAAATGATCATTAATCTAGGAAGAGTGGAATGCTAGATTCTCTCTGAATTGGTTGAACAGATATGCTTTTATTTATGAGAATTTTGTTCCTTAGCATCAGGAGGCATTTATGTCCATGTCTTTCTCTATTAGAGTTAGGTAGTTAGTTGCTTTTCTATAAATAAGTGTTCCTCCTACATGAGTGAACAGACTAGACTAGAGCATAACAGAACATAACAAAACAAAACATAGTGTATTAAGATTAGTATTATAATGAGAAACAAAGTTTTATGTTAGTTTTCTTACAAGCAGAATGATCAATGTATATGATTCCAAGTTTATGAATAAAATCTAATGAAGTTTTGAGTTCAATTCTTGCATAAACTGGTTGATGTTTGCAAAGGGGGCCCACTTAGTGAGTATCTGTAGTTAGTTGTTTATTTCCTGTTGATTATAAGTTAGAATTTCATTCTCAATTTTTTCAGCACAAATTCAATCTTATATTTTTCCTGCAGCATCGGGAATCCATCCCTATGTTTGTTCCTACAGCATCGAGAATCCATCCCTGTGTTTGTTCCTGCAGCATCAGGTATCCATCCCTGTGTTTGTTCCTGTAGCATAAGACCAGTTCATAGTTTGTTCCTTATTAATAGTTGTCATGATTTCTGTTTTGATTAAGTTATGCTAAAGTTAAGAATACTTTACATTACGTTCCTACATCATAAGTAGAATTCCTTCCAAGCATTTATTCCTAGTAAATTGTAGCTGAAACTGGTTCTTAGTGCACATACAGTGCCGCTCCATTTCAAGTATATGTTCCCTAGTTTGACAATGTAAATGAATGACCATGAGAAGATGTTAGTCACTTGTTGGAATGTTCAATTCCCAAGCTAGGATTTTCCATGACTTTTATATCCTTTTGTGATCGACCATCACTCTCTCCTGCAAGAAGCACAATGTGAGGGGACTCTGCAGAGTTGGACTAGAAAGAAGCTTCACAAGAATACCTGCAAAGCAACATGTTAATCCACTGATAGGACATGTTAGATGTCAAAAATAATCCACACAAGAAAGTGAGCAAGCAAATAGTCATGCAGACAGTCGAAAACTGAAGGAGAATCTTTCAAAGGGGTCCCTTAAGAACCCTTCAAAAGAAAAGGGGTCCACTCAAGGGACACCTAATTTGCAAATGCAAGAATATTTTTCATAAATCAATTCAATCATCATGGAATCCTTTTGAAATATGTTCACTTCATCAAGGAATTTGAAAGGAAGAAGGTCCCCTCACAAGGGGAAGGTCAAAACTTCACCCACAGGAGAAGGCGCTCCCTCCTCAGAGGAAGGATTTTCAAATTCTATCTTTGTGAACCCATGATGAAGGAAAATATTTCACTAGGGGTCCTTGTTGAGGAATGTGATTTTTGAAAAATATTTTGAAAGAATTTTTGAGAAAATATTTGTTGGTAACCGAATGCATTTTCTAAAAATTGAAGTGACATGATAGCCCCCCTTTAAAAAGGTGTGTGTCAAACACAAAGGCATATGACATCCTAAGGAGAGAAAAACAAGGAATGAAAAAGTGATGTTGTGGCATGCGGAACATAGTGAGATGTAACCATTGTAATGTTGTCACACACATGAGGGACAACACATGAGCACCACAACATCACAAAGCAAGCAAGAAAGAGTAACAACATTACGAACAATGGGCACAAGGGTGGTCTAATACTTTGGGGTAAGAGATTCTCATAAATATAGATAAATAAGTATAATAATATATAGATTAACTGTCATCAACCCCCTACTATACCAAACCATATTAAGAATGCATGAGAAGACAAAGTAAAAATAAAAAATGGGATCCATGGAAGAGAAGCCTAAATGCCCCCAACACTTTTCATCGTCCTCAATCATCAAAAAATCAATACACATAATAGAGGAAGAATGATGGAAAAAATAGAGGAAGTTTTACGACACATAATCCCTCATGTATCCAAGCACCTACAAGGGTGACAAGGGTCATCAAGGAACACATAACACAAGCATGGGGGAACACAAAAACACACACAATCTACTCTACAGATAAAGAAGAGGCACCCCCTAGTCCTCATCAACCAAGAGGTTGTCGGCCTCCCAATCTAGATCATTATATGGGGAAGGAAAATGAGCCTTAAAGGGTGAAATATCAAGGGGAGAACCTTCTGACCCTTCCACAACAAGAGCCAAGGAAGGAGGCCCCTCAAGGTATCCTTCGTTCAATTCTTGTGGGGTAAAATTTAGTGACTTCATGAAGATCATTGATAAGGTTGGGACCTCATCTAGAGAATCAAACATGCACTTCGCATGAGTTCCATGTGTTAACTCAACAGGCGAGGGAGGCGGGGCCCGAGATTCACTGCTAGGCTCATCGAGAGACTCGGGAGCAGTGACAAATTTTGGGGATGCTGGAAATTCCTCTATCACTAGGATGGAACAAGCTAATGTAGAACCACCTTCTGAAGAAGTTGAATCTCTCATTCAACCCCCATTTCTAGCGAGGCCTCCCTCCATCTTTTGCTTTGTCGAAGGATGTGAGATTCCCACAAATGAGGAAGAAGTCGTGGAGGAGGAGGAGGACAAAACCGCAGAAGACACCACAGAGGTATTCAGCATGTCCATGAGATTTGAAAATGGTGGGATGTCCAGGAGGGACATCAAAAGAGGCAGTTTAATCAAAGGAGAGATAAACACTTGCACCCTCTTCGGGTGAGGGTTGCTTACACTCGCAACGGGAGCCAAAAGTAGAACCGAAGTTGATGGAATTGAAGCAGAGAGGACATGAGAGGAGGATATGGTAGAAGGTGTCACGGAATTTTTTTGACTCCCCTTCCTTCCTCTACAGGGAAACCTTCTCAGCGGCCAGATCCTTTCTCTGATGCTTGCGCTCACACGCAAGGTGATTCCTACTACTCCAGGAGCTAGAGGTTGGAAGCTGAGATGGAATGGAGGACTCCTATTCGACCATTGGAGTATCCATCATAGCTATTTTTGGTGGAGGGAGGAACTCCTGGATGGGAATAGGAGGGAGAGGTTGAGAGGATGGAATTATAGCAGGGGGAGCAAGCTCTAATGCCTTAGTGGTGGGAATATTCCCATTCACTACCTTAGGGATAGGAGCGGTAGGAGGCCACGGAGGCCAAGACATACATTTTACCCCATTGGGACCCTTCCCCTTACCATATTGAATGGGCCTAGGTCTCATGGGTGAGGTAGGAAGTTTAGATACTCGAACCTTAGCTTTGCACCAAACAAGTACCATCAGACTTCTTAAATGAAAAGCAAGAGTAGTAACCCAAAGTTCCTCTTTAGGGAGGGAGGTAAAGGTGGCACCTTGAGCATAGGCAAGCTTCTCCTTTCCCCTCTGAGAGGAAGAGGTAGTTTGTTGTTTTGATACTGGGTGAGTCACTCTCAGTTGTCCTTTTTCCCCAATTTTATACTTCACATAGTTTTGATAAAGTAGGTCCATTCTATGAGGGAGTAGACCAATTGGGGCAGGCCAAAAATGATCGAGAGAATAACCCCCACGGATACCAAAGGTTGATATCCAGTGTCATGCACAACATTCACATAACCTTCATGAGAGAACTTTAAACATTTATGAATAATGGAGACAATTTCATTCGTGGAAGCTAGCCACGGGATGCCCAACTTCACCCCGAACAGATCAAACTCCAGAATAACATTGAAAGTTGTATCCATAGCCCTAGGTCTAACTAGGATGGAAAGAGTTATAGATCCATACGGCATAAGAGAGAGACCATTGTTTGTATGTATAATAGATTTTTTCTTCTCATATTCCTCCCTCTACAATGAATTTATCCATAACGTCTCCTCTGTAATAATGTTCATCGGACTAGCAGGGTCAGTTAGGACTCCTATCACAATGTCTCCATTGAGGCGAATAGGAATGTATAGAGGAGAAGGTTTATTGTTGAGAGGAAAATCCTACAAGGTGAAAGTCACATCAGGAAAACCAGTCGCGGGCTGCAAGGGAGGATTAGGAGTAAATGAAACCATATTAACATACATTGAGGCTTTAGGAGAACCATCAGAGGGGTCAATAATCAAGTTTGCAGAATGGGATGGAAACGGGTCTGTATAAATTTACAACTCGTTATTGGACTTTGCTACTAACTTGTTTGTGTTCTACTTCTTCCCGTAGAGATGAATGGTATCATCGTCGATGCGATCCTGTATCTCATGATGTAGGTGCATGCAATGCTCAATATCATGCCCATTAACATGATGGTACTAGAAAAAGGAATTCCCATCGTACCAGTTAGGATAAGGCTCGTTTAAAGGTCAAGGATTTTCCAATGTTATAATCTTATCTTTTAATAACTTCTATAAAATAGAAGAATAAGATTCGGCTAATTTTGTAAACTTCCTATTGCGTCTAAGTCCATGATCATTAGTCACGACAACTACATTTGCAACATCCTTTCCTTTCCCTGAGATGGATAAAATGGACTTTCCTTCAAAACGAGAGTGTGAGGAAGATCCCCTGAACTGGACCACCATTTTCTGATACTCTCGCAGCACAATACATAGATGTGCGAAAGAAGGGTATTTAATTAAGGTGAATTTCTCTGCCAGGCTCGTTGCAGGTTTCCTATGAATACCTTTTGCACATCTGAGTCAGGTAGTGGGTTTGAAATTTGTGAAAAGAGCGCTTGGTAATACATGATAAAATTAGTTATCTTCTCATGTTCTCCCTACTTACATCGAACGAGATCTGAGAAGGTCATCTTCGAGCCTATGTTAGCCTAGAATTGATGGAGAAACTAATTTATGAGCTAATCAAATGAAAATATAGAATTATCAAGCAAGGAACAATACCACTCAAGCATTGTGTCCTTGAGAGATTGAGGGAAAAAAAATTCTATTAAAGCATCATGGTGGAAGAAATCCATGCACATAGCATTAAAGGTTGATACATGTGTTTGCGGATCTCCCTTACCACCATACTTTTTGAATTTAGGAATCTTCATTCCCTGGGGAAAAGGAGTACTCAAGATCGTCACCAATAGTAGGCTATGTTGAAAAAAAATTTGGAAGATAGGTTGGGCAAAGGCCTAGGAAAATTTGGCCAACTGGTTTTGTATCTAACCCATATTCTAAAGAAGAGCATTTAGAACAAGGTCGAAAGATGACAAAGGCCCAGTGGAACCTCCCCCAAAACCACTACCACCATAACCACCTTTGGAGCCACTATCGTGACCACCACTAGAGCCACCACTGGAACCACTAGTGTGACCCCCGCTAGAGCCGCCACCACCACCACTTGAGCCACCACCGCCAACGCCACCACCACTCATCCCACTAGAGCCCCCACCACTAGGGGTGGTGGGAGGGGTGGAACTGAAACCAAGCGGTATCCTACTTGCCTTGACAGTGTTAGGCTTTTGAGAAGTAGAGGAAAAACTAATCGAGGGGCCTATTTTGGCCATGCATACAAATGTGGTAGGCATTGAGATGCCTATTTGTCTTTCATAGGTGTTGATCACCTCTCCTCAAGTAGTACCCAATCTAGTTCTATATGAAGGGATGTAAGTTTTGGTTAGATCAGTAAGTCCACGTAAGAACTCTATACTCATTTGATCTTTACCTAACATGTATCTCACCTTGCTAGTAAGCCTAACAGCTCTCGACATATTCAGTGCTTTCTCCAAGTGGTTTACAAGGTCTAACAACCTCCTATCTAGTGCCAGAAGATTTTCTGCAGGAATATGCAAAACATCATCCTCATCCATGAACAAGGTTGTAGGGGACGTTGGAGGAGTGGGAGCATGAGTGGTCTCATCTATGAAACCCATCTCGTCTAAAAATCTTGTAGAAAATATAGTAGTAAAACCAGAAGTGGCCTTCATCTTTTCCATTGGTAGGTGTCGCACACCATTCTAACCATGTACCCAGAGGTCATAGACTAGGTTGTGATGCTCATAAAATCTCACAACACTCGAGTTTACCATAGTCACCAAGTGTAAGGGGAGAAGTTTCAAACACCAAGGAATAGATAGATGTTGTTCATGTTAGGTTCACCAAAATGTAGAAGAGGGGGACCAACCACACCAAGTCTCCAGGTCAGGGAGAGCTGAGAGCGAAGGGATGCCCTAATATACCTCAAGTTGGATAAGCATCTTAGGTCAAGGATAGAGAATGAAGAGCACTCACAAGTTCTCTTATCACTCTACCAACCTAGGAGATTTGATGGGGCTAAGTGAGTAGGTTTTTAGAACCTGAACTATACCTCTAACAACTCTTTGTCTGAGGATAATAGTGCAGGTCAAGGATGACAATGCGGTGTGTTGGAATCTCTTTGGGGTGATGGCTTTTGTATGGTCAAAAAGTTTAAAGTACAGCGAAAGGAGAAAAAACCAACTAACTACTTAGCAGCTAATGTCTAAAGTACTAACTCAAATGATAATGAACAAAATAAATAAAGTGACTAGCAAGATGATATAGGAGATGATGAAAGTAAAAGTGACTAAGATGAAAGTGATGAAGATCAACTCACTATGAGTCTAGTTTGCTAGCAAGCTCCACACATATGTTTACCTACACACAGCCAAGAGGGGAAAAATGTTGGGGCTATATAGGGGTTTTCTTCATTCAAACCCTCACTTTGGTGTTTCCACATCCACGAACAACCAAGAAAGCCATGAGATATGAAATATGATAAAGAAAATAATAGATAGGATACCAAACAATAGCAATGACACTATGATATGTAAATCCACAAATAATATCACCTTCTCAATCGAGGTGCCCTCAAGCACATAGAGGAGGATGCAAACTTGGTAAGCTCTACATTGTCGCAACAACGAAGTAGTCCATCGGGACACCAAGTCACAATTCCAAAGGTGGAAAAAGTGCAGCAAGACGTAGAGATGGTACATAGGAGCTCAAGAGCAAGATCAAACCAGCGTATAAAACTATGATGAAGCTTGATAATTTCTCAAAAGATCCAACTAGTGTGTAGAAGTGCAAAAAAGATGAAGTGAATGAGAAAGATAGGAATTTCAAGAAGCATTTGAGGAAAAGAGCCATTCTTGGGTCACCTGGAAGGCTTAGAGGTGTTGCGCTTCATCGCCAATGGAGAATGTAACATCTTTGTGGATTCCAAAGGTAGGAATCTTTCAGGGATGGTAGTGTGCCACACAGATGTCCACACAGCGCATGTGCACCCCCAACAAAAATTCCCCCACCGACACAAGAGACAAGTGCCAAGTGGATGCACTACAAGTAAGTGATGTGGGATTTCTTAGTCGGGTTTAATTTTATAAGGTGGAGGGATGTAAAAGTGTAATTTGCAAGAGGGGTGCAAATTCGCTCCTATACACACATCTAAATATATCATGTGAATTATCTCTATAAAAGGGACATTTTCTTTTCTTTTCTACCCAACATTTTGTAGCGTAATGACCTATCTTTCCATAGTTATAGCATGTGACATCACTTCTCTGGCAATTCTTTCTACTACATTCTCTTTCTCTTTGGTAATTTGACTTCCTATTATCTCCCATGTAATCTTTTTGTGGCTTATTTTGTAATCCATATACACCTTTATTATCTCTCCATAGTCGTTATTTGTAATCTACATCATATAGAGGTCCTTTTGCCAGTCCCTTAATATATGCCATTTTCTTGTCTATGTCACAATTATAGTTCATAGAGCACCTTGGATTAGGATTCTTTGTTGTGTTTCATATTTGAAATTGGTTTGCAGGATAGTCCTTAGTGAGGCGACTATCCCATTCTTGGCAAGTTCCACAATATAGTGTATTTGTTTTAGCTAGTATTGTCTTAAATTCTACATGTACTGCGGATGCAATTCTTTCTCCTTGGGCTTTAGAAAAATAATTTTGGAGATGATATTCCCTTGAGTTGTATGTGCACCAAATTTATTTTTATTTCAAGTTGTTTCTCTTCTTGCCAAAATTATGTTCTATATTGTTAGTTATTCTACTGCTAATTGTAAATTCTCAATATTCTCCTTTATGTCATATTTTTGAGGTCTACAGTAGGTTTGGGATTATATACAGTATGTCATTATGATCAATTCTATGTAATAATTGAATATTCTTCCATCCAATGTTGCTCTTATATCCTTTTTTGGTCTGAAAATGAACCATTTAATATTTTGTCACTTTGTGAGGGGTTCTTCTAATTTGTGGCAGAATTATTTAAATCTTTTGTAATATAATTTAATTGATTCTTCTTTTCCTTGTATTAGGTCCCTCATCTTTCTAACACTCTTTTTTGGAATATCTAGAGTGCCAAAGTTTATTAGGAAATCTTAATCTATAGCTTTCCAACTTTTCCCATGTTTCAGGTAAGTCTTTTTATACCGGTCTAATACTTCCTTTCTTAGTGAAGATACAAAGTCAAATGATTTTGGTTTATCTTAATCGAAGTCATGTCTTTCCCATAAGAATTATAATAGGAATATATGTTCTACTAATTTTTTTGTTTCTCTTCCAAACACTGGGATCTTGATTAAAGATTTCATATATTTTTTCTACTTCTAATTCCAAATTTTTGGATTTGCAAACTAGGCCTTTCTTCCTTTTCTTTATTTAATATTCTAATAGTATAAGGCTTTTGTTCTCTACCCTTATCTCTTTCTAACTTTATATCAAAATTTTATTTTGCAAGTATTTCTTCCCACTCGACTTCTTTTTCTTCTTCATCTTTCATTCCTTTACTTTGCAGTATCTATTCTTTCAAAATTCTTTGACTCTTATACAATGGGAGGGGTCCTAGTTGAGGGGTTGTGACTCTTCAATTCATCTTTTCACTTTCTTGTTTTTAGTGATATTTTATTTTTTGTAAACACAACTCTTTTCTTAAATTCATTCTATTCTCTTTGCTTTTTCCTATTTTTTCTTCTTTTAGCTTATTTATACTCCTATTGACCAATTATTCTAAATGTTTTGCTTGAATCGATGGAGTCTTTTTTGAGTTTTCAAAAATTCAATGAATCTATTATCCAAGTTGATGGTTAGTTTTGATAGGTTTGGTCTAATTGATGAACTTTTAGAAGGTTTGTGTGATAATGGAGTCTATGTATTATTGTAGAGCCCTTTAATAGTAATTTTCTAGATTCTCCATAATCATTAATATTCTTCCTTATATTGGTTATAAGTTGTCCTAATTTTTTGCAACATAGTTCAAATTTATCTAGAGTCTTCCATTATCCTTCCTTGTCCTCTTTTTTGTTTTCTTTGGAAATACCTTCTTTGGTGTGCTCAATAGATCCCTCATTAACACACTCAATTCCCATTTTCTCCACAAATTCTATTCTTCTATAGTGTCTTTATTCTCTCTCAATCCTTTGTTGTTGTCTTCTCTCTTCTCCATTTGGGCTTGTCATGTTTATTTTTATTTTCAATTCCATTTGTTCTCTATTTTTTCTTATGGTTGTCTTATCTCCTTTTTCCACAGGTGTTATTGATTTTGGGTTTCATTAATCCTTTTGTTGTTCCCCATGGTATTTATTTGATATATTTTCTTAGAGGTTACATCTCCTCAAGGATCCCTTCCAAAATATCTCCCCTTTTCTATTCCTCATCCCCTTAGTGCCTAACCCCCTCTCACAGGGTAAGCACCAAGAGTATAGCTCCTCAAATCTTCATATCTTCATTGATTATCTCTTCCTTTTCTCATGTCTAATTAATTTTAAAAAAAATTGAGTGTTTATTATCCTTGATATCACCTAATCAAGGTCCTAACAAAAAAAACCAATATTAGCAAGAAAACTAGGGAAAACACAGACCGAAGTTCTGAGCCCCAAGTACTTTTTGAGTGTTGTATTTTATACCCCAGACTCAGTCATATAAAGGTAGCAACAATCAATTCAGACAAAGGATTAATTAATCACGTATATATTCACATAATGATAGATAACATCATATATATATATATATATAATTCTAGTAATCATTATATTAATCCTATCAAAAAAGTGCATATATATCTTCCCTTATACTTTGCCTATCTCTTTCCTTTCTTACATGTAATCCTTATATATTAGTATGTATACAATTTCATATATAAAACTTTCTTACATACATTCCTTTATCATCTCTTTCTTCTTCATCCTTCTTTTTTTATTCATATCTTTCTTTATACATATATCTATGGGATGGGACATGACCCATGTATTCTAACCCTAGTCTAGATAGTTTATTTTCAATATTAATGTTCTCAAGCTCTTTGCGGTAAGATTTGATAGGATTTTCCTGGAAGTATCTACATTGTTGCTCTTTACAGCTAACAACTTCCTATTTGTACTAGTTGATTGATGTGTGCTCTTAAAATGATCTAATAGTTTTTGTATAATAGAATGAAAAATGAGATGAGATTTAAAAGTGGTAGATATAATCATCCTTCATTTCCCATATAAGAATGTCTATAGTGGTCAAGGTCTTTGGATTTGAACCACTAACCCATTCAAAAACATCTTATCCTTTAGTAACATCTCCATGAAGATAACCTAATTTATATAATTGAATATATATCATCTAACCTATCAAAATAAGGTAATTTGAAATAGGTTTCCATAGCCTAAAATTTGATTGATAAAACAGTGATAGATCATAATTGATAAAAAAAAAAGCTTCATATAAAAATTTGACCCTTTATTAGCTCTTTTAGGCCATGAAAATCAACACAATCCCTTTAGAGTTGTAGCTCTGTAGATTTTTTTTCTAGATTTTAAATGATAGGTAGAAAGCCTTGATATGATAACTAGGTGAAAATTTATGGTCCCAAAAATAATGATTCAAGTGACATTTCTTATAGATAGTTAACTTCTATTAAAAAATTCAAACAGAGTAAGATTTTAAAAAAGATTTAATACAATTTTAAAAGATATAAAGCTTCATGAAATTAGATTATTCTTGTAGGTTATTATTGTAGTTTTAGATTATAATATTTACAAGAAATTATAATTTAAAATAAGTAAACTATTCAAAGAATTTAGTAAATTGCATTTTTTGTTCATTGATCATTTTCCATAATTCTTTTAGATTGAATAAGTTGTTGTAATTTGACTTTTCATGTGTGGAACATATGTGGAGTTAACAAGTCAATTATAGCATCCATGATGCACATACAATAAGGCACTTGAATTGTGCTTTACCAAACCCCCCAAAATTGTACTCTATCTTATTTTTGACCCCCTAGAAAGATGCAAGACAAGACTTACAAGCTTTTGTGAAGTTTAGAAGCCAAATCGTCCATTTATAACCCACAAATATTTTTTATAAATATAGAAAAATGGGATTTCTAAAACTTCATTTTGACTACAAATCTACAATCCTTGTGAAATTCTGATGAATTTTAAAAAATTATCAATTTTCAACAAACGGAATGAAAGTTATGCCCTGTCGAAAATGCACAAATTACATTGATTTTCAAAGGTTAAAAATAGATTAAAATTTTACAATTTTGAAATCATCTAGATGCTGAAATGATGGTGACAGAACCAACTTATTGTTGATTATTTACAATTGAAAAATGGACTCCTTGTTTGTAAGTTTTGTAAAAATGAAAAAAGCACTCCCCCCTTTGCAAGTTTTAGATAGTTTATCCAAACCACTAGGTTAAATTTAATGGCTTTAATAATAATAAAAAGAGCAATATAGGGGAGAGGACATTGTAGTTGTGTACCCTAACTTCATGCTTCTAATTATCCTACGTGGAAATGTTAAATCACTATTTTTTTACAATAGCTTACTTGGCAAATCCCCTGCTTATAACTAAGGTTTTAGGGCCACATCAGCATGTTTTTTGTCAAGGTGTCCAAAAAGGTCCCCAAAAAAAATGAGACCAATACTTGTGCATTTACAGCATGTTTTATTGAGCTTTGATGTGGAATTACATGATTGGTTGCTTTTTAGATCAAAGGAATACATTTTGTTTAATTATGGGTAGTCATCATCAACACTAACAACTTTAAAGTCACAACTATTGGTCCAATATTGATAAAAATATTGAACATTATTTAAACAACTACTATCACAACTATCCTCTCCCCTATGTGAAAATTATGAACCACTACCAAGACATGTAATAGCTACAATAATGAAACCATCACATATGAGGGAGTTTGACCGGGTCATGGATGCTTGTCAAATGTTGAAGTTGATTGATTCTTGGGAAGACATGCAATGATGGAGGAGTGGACTTAGGCACTGTTGGTGTTTTTCCCAGCTAAGGCTTTGTAATTCCCTAAGAGGTAGCCAACCTCTATATTCAAGAACTAACAAAGTTAGTGGCCAACTAACGAGATTTAGTCAAAGACTGAGACCTCCTACACTTTTGGCTCTATGAAACCAAGGAGGGTTTTCCTAAGTGTGTTCATAAGAATGTTTTATGACTTGGTAAGAACACTTCTTCTTACATATACAGTCCCCACCAACACAATTAGATAGCAATTACCCTAGTTGTGGCAAACCAAAGAATAATAAAAATTATCTTAAAGCAATGAGACTGAAAATTTAACATAAGATTTGCATCTCAAAAGAGATAAGGTTTGATATTTTAGATTGTTTAGATCTTGAACCACCGTGTTTAGAACTACAGCCCTACATCTCAAATTTCTTGAAGAAATTTCCCAATGTCTCATCCATTGGGTGGGATTCATACAAAACATAACCCAAACATTATGAACTTATCACCATAATGATTTACACTATGAGATTTTCAATTTCTTTATTAAAACAATACTCCTTAATGAATCCTGAATACAACATCACAAATCTGTAACTCATTTTCAAGCAATTTGATTAACTCATTAAGTTAAAGCAGGAAAACGAACTACACATTCAAATATACCATTGAAGCTAAATGAATATTTCATTAATAAACTCATTCACAACTCATGACATGTAACCAGGAGAGCATTGTTCTAATAGATTTTTTATTATTGCTTCAATATTTGTTATTACATAAGCAGAGCTTGCTTGTTTCATAATATTCCCACCCCAAAAAAGACGTACTAGTCAATGCCTTCAAAAAACCTACAGTAAAAACTAACTGTACATATACTAAGCTTCCAGACACAAAATCTGACCCTAACAATGAGCCATAAAATCTCCTTTATAGAACAAGAGAGCAACAAGCATCAGGCTCCATTGTTAATTTCAAAATGAATTTCATTCAAATGAAATGAAATTCAAATTCACATTTAAAAATATTCCTCATCATTAGAAGTGACCATAAACGATCCGAGGAATCAAAACGGTTACGCCCCAGTAACCATTTAGAGAAAAACAAAAGGTTGTGCCACACACGCGCACGTCCACATCCAAAAAATGAACCACCAGAATAGCACCACCCACAAGCAACACACACCACCCACCAGTAATCACTTAGCGAACACACGGCCCCAGTACAAGCGACCGCTCCTAGTTCTTGCTTCAGTTTGAAACGAAACCATTCTCTTCTTGTCCATACCAGCACTAGTCCCAGCTACACAGCACAGTACCATTGCAGTTATTGGCGAAACTGCAAGGACCTCCTCGTTGACCCCCACGAGCTCAGTGATGGCCGCGAGAAAACAATGATATTCTAAGTTAGTCTTAGACCCATCGCTACCAGAGCTCGAAGAGAGCACAACAAGGTAATTGCAGTGCCCAAACCGCTTGCCCACACCTCGGGCAATTACTTCAAGAGCACCAGGAACAGGTTGTTCCTCTTTGCACTGCGAATTCCTCGTGCCCACTCTAGCACTTCGTCACACCACAGACTTATCCATTGAAGATGCTGACTGGAAAAACCCTCAATGGCACAAAAATTTAGGCCTAAATGGCAAAGAGAAGACTGATAGGTTGGGTGAAAAGGGGTTGGTAAGAGCACAAAGGAAAGGCTCAGTCGGATGACTTAAGTGACCGGTAACCCTCAACAACAAGTCAATGTTAAAATATAACATGAGGGTTCTTTAAAGATGCCAAACAATTTTTTATGGGTAATCTGAACCCTAAACCCAAAATATCAGACCTCCAGTCATTTAAAAGTAACCAGTCATGCCCAATTTAGGTAGAATTTTGACAAATTTTAAAAGTCCCATCAGGCACCTTTTGACATAAATTTAGCAAATCTTAAATGGAGACTTTTGACTAGTTCTTGACGAAGATGGTGCCAAAAATAGAGTATGAGTCTGTGTGTAATTCAGGTGTATAGACTGCATAGGAAGCTCATGTAGAGGCCTCCAAATGGTTACTTTACTTCCTACCTACACTTATATGCCTCCACCCTGCGATCAAAAATATGACAAGGCCATTGATGGTGCAAAAAGTGTACCTCTTCTTTATCTCCATACATAAATGTTAAGAAATGGTTGTTGATGATGACCATGTGGTAGATGGACTTGTGTTGGGATCAATATAATGATTTCAGGTCATTCCAAATATAATCAAGATCATATAAGTTGAATCCCACAAAACAAATAATCTTACAAAGAGTTGAATAAACCATTGCCAAGGTTCATAGATCACATCATCAAGATTAAATGTGTAGCTTCTTGTTCTTTGTGCACTTCTAGAATAGAGTTCTCTTGATATAAAGTTTGTACACAGATGTGGAGAGGTTGTGTTTGAAAGGTTCAAAGTCTCTAAGTTTCAAGGAATTTTTGACTATTACAGTAGGCCGATATGGCCAAAGAAAATGGAAAAACCTCTAGATGTTGGCAAGGCCACCTCTGTATGAGGGCATGGATGGAGCTGCCACCTCACGTAGGTATATAAAGGTTGTAAAATAAATTACAAATATTCCATGAAATGTGCAACCATCTAGTGTGAGAGAGTAGGTTGCATGGTGTGTGGAAGTCATATGTTGTGTGTTGCTTGAAGAGAGTGCAGGTGGAGAGCCGAGATACACCTTGAATGATGAATTTTCCCAGTCGTTATTAGTAGATATGATCTCTGGCCAAATAATATTGGTTGCTTTTTGTGTAATGGTGTAACAAACTATGGAGGGTCGGAGGTGAGGAAATATATGACACCGTGTGGGTACGTTGAGCTTGTTTGGGAGCTTTCCAACCAAGCTATGTGAGCACAAGATTTGGTATCACCTTTTATATAAAAGATAAACTTGCAAAAAATGTTAATGCCTCATAATAATTTTTGTATGATCTAGCACAGAGGTGGATTTGTCAATTCTAGTGAAGCAATAGCAAATGAGACAAAATAGATAGAATATAAACCCTCCAAATAAGCGAAAATGGCCACAAATTATCTACACATAGATGATGTCATGAACCAACAAACATGTCAAAATGGTCAATATTTTTACAAATATGCAATGTTTTGTCCCTTCAAATTGGAAAAGGTAAGATTGACCCTCTACTAATTTTTATTTTATTTTTTATAACTTTTCATAAAATAGGCATAAATGCCTAAAAAATTGCAAAAAAGCAAAGATCAAAATTGACAAAACAAAAGATATTTTTTCATTTCCCAAGTCTTTTGGATGTAATTGTGGTGTTTGTTTGGCTCCACGACACTCCATTGATAGGGCTATGTGTGGGAGTCACCTCAATATAGGAAGTAATGTGCTCTCATAGCTCTGATACCATGTTGGAGAATGCCAAGATCAAGAGCATGAAACAAACTTCCATGAGTGAATAAATGTCTATCAATATACAAATGAAGAGTGTATAATAAAATAATCAATCCTTGCATATATAGGCAAGGATGATGAGGTGAGAATGTAGGAGTAAAAATCTGACTACCCCTCCATAGGTGGGACACTTGTGAGCTCACTTGACAATTGTGTAAGCAAGTGTCAATAGGTGTCTCAAGTGTTGAGGACACATGTCTCAATTTTATGAAGTTAGAAAAAAGGAAAAGAAACTTAAGTAAACTTAAACTATGAGTGTAAAAAGGTCAATCTTAGAAAGGTGATTAGCTAACTAGGTAAATAATTATTCTATTTACACTAACAAAGTTAGGGTCTAGAAAATAACTTTATAATACAAATTTTTATTTTTTACACCCATGAAAAATTGTTTAAGATAAATATAGGAGTTTGCACTATTACATCAACTTTTAACACATGGGAATACACATAACCACTATTACATTAAAATAAATCCCTAAAAATAAAATATAGAGACTTAATAAAATAACATATCTCACACTAATAAGTATTAGAACACACAAGGCTAAGAGATTTGGCTACTATTAGGTCCCAAAACCATTTCTCCACTTCCTAGAACCAAATCTCACTCATAGATTTAGGGTTGTCATCATGCAAGTGAAATCAACTCATCAACAAATTGTGGAGGGTTGAAGGGCAACTCTATGAGAGTGGGTTGTATCTCCTACACTTCAAGCTCAACTTAGAATCAGGAGGGTATACCTTAATAGGCATTAAAATCACATAAAATGAACAATAATGAAATAATTACAACTGAACCCAACTTGATGTCTTGGTCCCCAAGATTGTCACTGAACCAAGAATAACCGATTGCCTCAAAACCCCTATATAGCTTATAATAATGCATAATCATAACCGACATGAGATGAATTCATTTATGTCTTATTGAAGATAGATCCCTAGTTATATCACTGGGTTATGAATGTACAAAATAACTTACTAATAAACTATTCATTTACATTTTGTTTGATGGTGTGAGATTGTTAAGGTGGATTAAAAATCGGTGCCTTATTCATTGGGCTATAGAGTCACAAATAATAAAAAGGAAAATATTGAAGGAGACATATAAGATTTGATCTAGGAACATATACTATAAAATTATAATCATTACACTATGAACATACTTAGTAATCCAAACTAAACTACATGACTCCATGTGTAATACAAAAATGATTATTACAAGTCTATAGTATTTTAAAATGATGTCACATTATCAAATGTTCACTACAATCATGTCAACAAGTATAAAAAGAGAAAACATACACAATGGTGATGGTTTTCCTAGAGAAAAACAAATAGAATGGAGACATTCACTACATAATACAAATATATTAACCCTTCACATGCCCCGTAGATTCACTACTCTTCTGCAACTGGACATGGCATGATTGAAACCTTAAACTAATCCTTACACCTATGTAGCCTCCATTTTCCACCAATAGAGCTAACCTTTTTGAAAAATAATCAAAAATCATGTTATAGCAGTAGCAAGGCATCAAGCCTAATTGTTGCACATTGTAACAATGTTCAAACTCACCACTTAGTATAAATCACTCCCAAAAAGGATGTTGCGGATTGAAAGGAGGAAATTTGTAATTAATTCAAGTAGTTGTGTAAAATATAGCCATAGTTTCAAGTAGGTGGAGTGGGTGACATATTAGACACAACATCAAGATTTATACACATTGAAAAGAAGCATCATAGGCTTTGTTTTTCCTATGTTGGAACTTTCACACAAATCAAGAACCTACACCACTTACATGCTCACTCGTCCCCTTCATTAGAAATTTGAACACTATCAAGAAACTCCACTATGCCCACACACACCTCCTTTGTTCTTCTTTTTTTAGGGTTACATGGGAACTAGGAACCAATGGTTCCTCATTCCTATGGAACCTCTACCTACTTTCTTTATTTAACTAAAAGCTCTAACCACTTCCCTGACTTAGGTGATTTTTTGAATTTTAATTTTGGTGAAATGATTGAAGCACAAGGAAGAGAAAACACAACCAAGAGAACACTACAAATGATGTCCCTAATGGGATTGCTTAGACTAGTTATTAATAAAGGGATCATACTACATAGGTACACAAAAGGAAGGGACTCAAGCAAAAAGCACAACAAGAAATTAATTCCCAACTCCCATGATATATGGTCAAAATGTCACTGCTTCACAATGTTAAGAGTTAAAAATTGAGCTTCTAGTGGCTCTCCCATCATAAATTGGATACACCTTCACACTTATTACAAACATCAATGCATTCATCATATATATAATAGAAGCAACATAATCAACATATTTTTATTCAATTGTAATATTTAAAATAAATCGCATACATGAATGTAAGCTTATATCATTGTAGAAATAGTACCCGAGGATGATGGCGTTGTGTTTTGTGTTCTTGGGTGGTGTTTGTGTGAGGGAATGCTAGGCCATGGCTTGGTGCAGATCATCATTGCATGCATCCAAATCCTTTCTTTTGTTCACAATTTGTTGCAGTAGTTTGGCACAAGGGGTGTTGGTGCATTTTGGGGGGGGAGGGGGCGGTCTCACTTCTTTTTGTTGTCTATTCCTCATCGAGGGTTTGTTGCTAAAAACTCTTCTTGGCTAATATTTTTGCTACGAATGGTTGGGTGTGAGCATCTATCCTTTTGAGGATGGCATTGTGTACACCTGATGATAAGGAAAATTTGATTTATTCTTTGCTTGGTGGGGAACCGTCTTCTTCAAATATGGCAAATCCAGGGGTTAGATTGTCAAAAAATGGAGGCTTTCACTTGCAAAAGGTGAACGAATGTTTGGGAAGATCGTAAAAATAGTTAGTTTTGGTTATTCAACATAAATCCATCAGTGAAGATGTGGAATACTATAGAAACCATGTGATAGTTTGCAAGTTTATGGGGAGGGTGAGTGCAGGATCATGGGGGTCCAAAAAGTGGTGATATGACCCAAAAGTGGGTAACGAAATTTTTTTATCCGAATTCAATGAAACAAAAAAGGTTTATTCATAAAAAATTATCTTTCCACCAATATAAGATATGAATTATTTATAATGAAATAGATAATTATTATTGATTTTCTACATGCATTCTCACTAAAGTCCTAATTGATAGGTTAATTGAAACAAACTATAATTATCAAACGATTTCACATTTTTTGAAACTAAAAGATGTGGTAGATTCTATAATTCCCATACTATAGGATGAAAAAAAGAAAAAAATTCATAAATTTTTTGACCAAGTTATGGTGGTCAGACAAAAAAGTTTTAATATTTTTTAAAAAATTATAATAAAAAATTAATAACTAATTATTTACTTGCAAAAAAATAATAAAAAAGAATGTGGCACATCTGGGCATGTGTCCTCTACTTATATTGGAAATTTCAAAAAAATAAAAAAAAAATCTTGTACTTAGGTTGGTCAAACATACACCTCTTTTTTATTTTTTTCCTGAAAAATTAGTAGGATTGTATTAAAATTTCAAAAATTCACCAAATAAATTTACGTTTTTCCAAAAGAGGACTAGCATCTTAGAAACTACATTCAATTTTCTATAAATTTTGTTCTTATTATGTTAATAACCTATTCATTTTTTTATGTCAAGTTGTTTAACTCTATTTTTCTGAATTTTCATTAACACTTAAGGGCCTAGTTTGGACCCCCATGATCCTACACTGACCAGGGATGTGGGTTTCTCTCCCCTTTTTAGATTCATGGGTTCACAAAACCTAGAACCCCAAGGGAAATTTAGATATCATGTTAGCTATAAACAATTTCTTTTTGGTGGATTTTTCCTATGTGGTTGATAGGAACTGGGCTTTTGAAGGAGGGCCTTACTTCTATAACCAAGTGGGCCTATTTATTAAACCTTGGCATGTGGGGTTTGACATGGCAGAGGAGCTCCTTTCTAGGTTTCTAGTTTAGGTGTGTCTTCCTTGTCTACCTCTAGAATTCTAGTGAAGTGATATATTGCAGATGATTGCTCTTTTGCTCAGTAAACCAATTGGGCCTTCCTAGCAAACCCTAACTAAAAGAGTGCTTTCTCTTGCTCGTGTGTGTGTTGAAATTGATTTGAACAATCTGCTTCCAGATTTGATTGAGATGAGCATTGGGGCAAACTCTTGGACTCAACATTTGGATTATGAGGCTTTTCCTTTTAGATGTCGCCTATTCCATGAATATGGTCACCTTCAACGAAAGTTTCCTAAAGTTGGTAATACTATTGGTTCGAGTTCTGCTCCTCCCTAGTCTACTCCTATGATGGACAAAGGCAAGGCTCCCATGCAAGGGTTGGAAGTGGATACAAATGGTTTTGTGTAGGTTAAGTCTCAAAACAAAATTAGAGGCCAAAAGAGAACTCTCAAAGATAGGGAGGAAAAGGAGACGTTTAATAGGTTTGATGCCTTGGAAGAATTGGTTCAGGAGGAGGGGGTTCCCCTAACCATGCAAGTTGCAGATGGCTCCTTAGTGGAGAAACACCTTGGGAATAAAATGAATGCTATCTCCATCTTGGCTTTAGTAGGGGATCTTATGGAGCAGATGGTCACAGATGCCCCTTCTTCAGCCCCTATACTTGGGGAGACAGGCGTGTTTCCTGAGGTTACTATGGATTCTATTGTTCTGATTTTTGGACTCACAAGAGGGTTAGGTCTTATGGATTCTGGCAAGAGTAAATCTTCTCATGTCTTAGGTTTGCAGAAAAAACCCCTCAAGAAAGGGGCTCCTGAGAAGCCCCTTAAGGTTGGAAAAAAGAAGGATTAGAAAAAGGTAAAGTTAATGGGTGAGACGTTGGTGGAGTCTAGTTCGGTGAGGATGATTGATTCTCACTTCTCCCAACCTCAGCAATTATTGTGATATCATGGAATGTTAGGAGTATGAATAGAATCCCTTGACAAAAGGCTATTTAGGAGTTGATTCATGTTTATTCTTTGGATATGATTTTCCTCCAAGAGACTAAGTTGTCTATTGATAGCATGTTGCATCTGGCTTCTAGGATTTGGGATAAAGGGATTTTCCAGTGTGTAGGAGCATGGGGTAACTCAGGTGGACTGACGTGTTTATGGGATTTATGTCAAGTTATCCCCATTAGGTGGATCTCCTACAAATATTCTATTTCTTTTGTTGCTTCTAGTCTGGAGTCGGGGGAGAGATTCCTCTTCTCGAATATCTACGCTCCTATTGATATCCCTAGTAAGGCGTATTTGTGGTTACATGTTAGATACCTATGTTCCTTGGATCCTCCTCTTCCTTGGATTTTGGTAGGGGATTTCAATGTTATCCCTCTTTATAGGAGAAAAGGTGTGGCTCTACCCATTTGGACCCCTCCTTTTATTGCTTAGGGACAATGTGGCTCTTTTGCACATGGTGGATATCAAACCCATGAATGTGATGTTTACCTGGAATAATAGGAGGGTTGGAGATGTTTCCATTTTAGAAAGGTTGGATAGGTTCTTGGTGTCCATCTTTTAGGTTGGTGATAGGTGGATGATGAGCTCTGATATTTTGGATTGGTGGGGTTTAGATCATTGGTTGATCATATTCTCTAATCGCTTGGTTAATTCTTCCAAAAATTTGTCTTTTAGATTTCAACTCATGTGTTTTTGGGATGAGTCACTTCGTTCTCTTGTTCCTAAGTGGTGGCACTATGGGAAGCTGACCTATGGCACTACTATGTACACCTTCAAAAAGAGGATTCAATACATCAAGTACATGTTGAAACAATGGAATAGACACCATTTTGGTAATGTTTTTCAGGCTAAAAGGGCTGCTCAAGAGCACTTCAACTCCATCACTCAGTAGATTCAAGACTAGGGTTTTTTGAGGACTTGTGTATGATAGGCTACAACTATGAAGGAGGTGGAGGAGTAAGAGCTTCACGAGGAATTTTTTTGGAAGCAAAATTCTCGTATGATTTTTTACAGGAAAGTGATAGGAATACCTCCTTTTTTCACAATACGATGAAGGACAAAAGGTAGGGTAATATCATCTCTCCTCTTTGATCCTCAAAGGGGGTTCTTTTATCTTCCTCTATTAAGATTTCAAAAGAGTCTATCTGATTTTTCTTTGCTTTATTTTTCTAAAGACTCCCCTCCTACCTGCGAGGATGAAGCTTCAATCTTAGCTTGTATTCCTACTTTGGTGATGAATCAAATGAATAATTCTCTTCTCAAACTGATCTCCTTGTTGGAGTTGGAAGATATTGTTTTCCAGATGAAGAAAGGAAAATCCCCAAGTCTTTATGGGTTCCCTATTGAGTTTTTTAAGGATTTTTAGGAGGTAATCAAGCTTGACCTTCTTGAGGTTGTCCAGGAGTCTCATAGGAATAAGAAAATGTTGAGAGCCATGAATGCCACTTTTCTTGCTCTTATCCCTAAGTGTGAGGGAGCTAACTCTTTGGATCTTTTTAGACCAATTTCTCTCTATAATGTGATGTACAAAACAATTACTAAGCTTATTGCAGAGTGCTTGAAATCATGGTTAAACAGGTTGATATTTGAGGAGCAAGGTGGTTGACATATTCTTGATGGAGTGGTTATTGTGGTTGAAATTGTTCATTATGTGGCCTCATCTAGAGAGAAGGCTATTTTCATTAAGTTGGACATGGCTAAAGCTTATGATCATATAAAATGGATGTTTTTATCCAATATCTTGAGATATTTTAGGTTTAGCAGTGTCAGGATGGAGTGGGTCATGAGTTGTGTTACTTCCTCCTTTTTTGTGCTTATCAATGGGGAGCCTTCTAATATTTTTTATGCATCTAGGGGTCTTTGGTAAGGGGATCCCTTAGCCCCATATTTATTTATTTTGATGGTTGAGGGACTTGGGAGATTTATTAAATCTTGTGTGGAGTTGGGTCTCAATCAAGGTTGGAGTTGGAGCAATAATTTACCCCCAACAACATCTTCAATTTATGGATGGCACGACTCTAATGGGGTTGGCCAAAGTGGATGAAGTGGTCAACCTAAGAAAGGCCTTGGATTGTTATTTGGCTTCTTTGAGACAAATAATAAATGAGTGTAAGTCTTGCATTTATTTATTTAATACTCCTAAGCTTATTCAATAGAGAATTGCTAGGATTCTCAGGTTCTAGATTGGATCATTTCCCTTTATCTATCTTGGTATTCCTCTTGTTGTTTGCACACTTCCTATGGTGTTTTGGAAGGATGTCATTGAGAAATTTCATCAAAAGGTTAGTCACTAGACTTTCAAGTGGCTCTCTTCTGCTGGTAGAGTGACCCTTTTGAAATTTTTGATTCAAGCCCTCTCGCTCCACATGTGCTTTGTGTTGTTTTCCCCTACCAACTTTATCAAAGACTTCGAGAGCCTTTTCCATCAATTTCTTTGGTCTAGTAATCTTCTTTCAAGGAAGTGGAGCTTGGTTAAATGGGATGATGCATGTTGGTCGAAGCAGGAAGGTGGTTTAGGATTACACTAGGCTAATATGAATTGGAAAGCTTTAACGACCAAGCTCTATTGGAAATGGTGTTCTCAGTAGCATCAGATTTGGGCTAAGATCCTTACCAAAAAATATCTTTGGGATGTTGAGAGTGTTGATGTGCCTAGATTCAATCTTATGGGTAAAGGTTATATGATTTTGGGTACCTTCAAAAGGGGTGCCAAGTTGGTCAAGCAAGGATTGTTTTGGGTTTGCAACAAAGGCTCATATGCTCTCTTTTGGTTTGATTCTTGGGATGGTTACTACATCTTTTCATGTCTTCTCATCCTCACTTGCAAGATTTTCTTAGGATTTTTCTTGAGGTTGGATGGAGTAAAGTGGCAAATTTCAAATCCCCTTAGGTTCTAGAGCAGGCTACTATATTTAGGTGGAAGGACCCACATGAGTGGCCATCGAGGGGTTTGATGGAAGATCTTCAGGAGTTACCTGTTATTTTGTTTGGCTTGGATTGTAATTCTCTTTTTGAAAGGGATGTTCTTAGCTTGGGTCATGACCAAAAGGGAACAAAATTTGTATCTTTTGGCTACCAGGTGTTGGATAAGCAAAATTTTGGGTGTACAAGGGTCCCCTGGTGGAAACAAATATGGAATGAATTCTCTTGGCCCAAGTGCAACTTTTCTCTTGGTTGGTGGTCTATAATAGATGCTTGACCTAGGAGAATATTTGGAAGTGTGGCTTCTAGGGATCCTCTATGTGTGTCATGTGCTCTAGTAATGATCAAACCACTTCTCATCTCTTGTTTCATTGTTCCTTTTCTAGGGAAATTCAGTATTCTTGGTGGGATGTCTAGAACCAACTATTCAAACATGCCTCTTCCTTGGAATATTTCTAGATTAGGTAGGGGAATTCTCCAACTAAGACATCCTTCCTCCAAATAGCTTGGACAGTTGGTCCTAGTTTGATTAGTTGGCATATCTGGTTGGAGCACAACCATAGGATTTTTCTAGATAAAAAGATTCAAGAGGGTCAAGTTTAGATGAGAATTTGGTGGGTGCTCCAGGAGACTTTGGCTACTAGGTGTGATATTTTGGACCCAATGGACCCTAGGGATGCGACAGTGATTTAGAATTTGGTGATTACAACTTGTGATAGGGATAGGCCCAAGCCTGGTCTAGGTCAGAGTGCTAGAGGGAAGGTTTAGATGGTTGGTCATTGGAAACCCCCTCCTATCTTGGTTTTGAAAATTAACACCAATTGGTCCTCTAGAGGCAACCCTGTTCATGTTGGGGTTGGTGGCATTGGTAGGGATAGTTATGTGGTGGTTGAGTTCTTTTTCTCAGTGCATAGATGACAACACTCTAACAATTTTATGGAGGCATTTTCTATCCTTATGGCTTTGAAATAGGCTTGTGCCCTTGTTTGGAGAAGAATAATTTATGAGTTTGATTCTCAAATTGTGATTGACTTGTTGAATAAGTGACATGTTGTGGATGTGAGTTGGCAATTAGTTGTGTTGGTTAAGCAAATCCTTTCCCTTGGAGGGGTATTGGATTTCATCACCTTTTTCCATATCCCACGAGAATGGAACAAGATGGTTTGGCCAAATGGGCGTAAAAATAGATGGGGACTTGGAACATGGATGACTGGGGAAGTCTACCTAAGGATCTTTCTAAGGATTTGGAGGATCTGGTTATGGAGGATATGAGATGTTTCTTAGGATTTTTTTGATGGCTTTGCTTTTGCTTTTTGACCCCTGGTGGGTCGATTGTACTCTTATGCTTTGTATTGCTTTCTTGGATCAATAAAGTGTTTACCCTCTTTCTATTTTAAAATTAAATCACATACATAATAGTAAGCATCAAAATCATGTTTTAGTCATGATTATTTTATTCTGATTATATTCCATTTAACTCATATTGTAAGTTTGATATAAATTTTTGTAAACTCTATTATTCATGATGAAACATAATTTCAATAATTAATTTGAGTCATCGTGTTATATAAATTTTTAATCTATTTAAATCTCATTAGATCGTAATAGAATTTAAATTCTCAATTAAGCAATGATACAAATACTAGGGTTATATATAATATATCACCATATTATTCAATTTATCCTAGAATAACTATACATAAATAATTATTAGAAAAATTACAATCAAAATTTATATCAAACTTCATGATAGGTGAATAAGCATGAGTCCTTTTTGAGGGGGTCTATCTAGGTATTTCATCACCCTATAGGAAAATATGGTTGTTCCTTAGAGTTACAAGGCTAATCTTTATAGTTAAGGGATGCAATTCCATAATTTCTTAGAAGCGACAAGATAACTATTACAATCACAAGAGAACCTATTTGAATAAGTTTCTAGAAGGGTGAGAAGTCATGCAAGGCCACATGTCTCCTTGAAAGAAGGGTTTATTGATACCCAACGAAGCAAAAGCAAGAATTATTAACCAAGGTTGGCAAAAAGACCTACAAGTAAGCAAGGGTTCTGACATCTCCACAAGCATAATTCAAAAGGTCATCGCTAATGAAGAAAGAAAGGCACCAAGAGAACCAACACTTGTAAAATGCCTAAACCTTATCCTCCTCATAGAATGTCTAAACCTTATCCTTCTCGTCAAATATGGGTCAATTAAGTGGGGGTGTTCCAAATCTAGCTAACGAAAAAGAAAAGCTATCTCCAACTATTAATCCTATTCAAGTTAAAATCCTAGGAAACCTCCTCTTCTAATGTGCTCTAAGCCTTTCTCAAAAAGCACTCATTAGTAAGATCTAGAACTTATCCACTTCTAAAGTATAAATGGTTTTTTGGGCTAACAATAATTGGGATTTTGTGGAAGATCTCTTTTTCATTGAGTAATTTAAGCATATCTTTGTGGCAATTTTCTCTAATCAAGAATCTATGGATAGAGTTTAGGATGGTAATCCTTGGTTTTTCATGGGATGGGAATGTTTATTCAAAAATGGGAGCCAAATTTTGATCCCCTAACCGCTAATGTAAATTTCCTTCCTTTTTGTGCTAATTTGCATTATCCACCTTTGGAATATAGGGACACAAAATAATTTGTATCATGGCTAACAAAATGGGTTTTTTCCTTAAGCATGATATGTCAAATTTCTATGAATCGGAACTTCTAGTTCACTTCTATTTAGTCATGAATACTTCCTTCCCCCTCATTGAGTTCTTAATTCTTAATTGATTTGAAGGCTCTTGGAAATAAAAAGATCTATTTTGAAGAACCAAATTCCTTGTGTTCTTTGTGTCTTAGGTATGGAAACCTTGTTTTTCTACCTTGCTCCCCTCCTCAAGCTAAACAAGGGGCTTGTGAGGATCTAAAAACTCGAGATAATTCTCTTTAGCCAAAATTCAAGCCACCTGTAATGCATGAGAGTGTAATAGCCCAACCAAATTTTGTATGCAAAAAATTTCTTGTTTCACCAAACTATACAGACAGACATTTTTTCAAATTGTTTTCCTTTAAGCTAACTAAGGTAGTTTCTCTTTTTGTGTTTCCTTGAAGGATTTGCACAATATTAAATATGATAATACAATCTCATTGACAATAATATTACAATTTATTCCCAAAAAACTTAGCATTCAATAGTGTCCATGAATTTAAAATATTCACGAAAACTCAAAATAATAGTTATCTAAAAAATTTATTTCTTCCTTTATGAAAATTACACATAAATATAGTAAATTTGCAATATTATATTTAATGCTTACCTGTAGCTCCAATTAATGTATTTTATTGTGTAGACTTCACCTCGTATAACTGTCAGCATATATGTATGGCTTCCCCAAATTAATCAAGCCTCCCTCAATGCATGGCAATACCTTAGGAAATGTTACAGTGGCTACAAAGAGATGTTTGACTGCCTATCGACTCCTTTTTGACCCCATCAAATGGTCATGTCACCTTATTTAGGCTACCTTATGGGTACGACCTCCTCTTTTATTTGTTGTGACTCGTTCAAAGGAATATAACACACTTCATCAAGGATTATATGGTCAAAGAAATGTTCACATCACTTAGAATATTAATGATCCTCTAACCTACAACCATTGGTAACCACAAAATGAACCACCATAAATGATAGAGTGGGTACGACAGAACTACTGCTAGCCAAATATTTATTTTTGTATTCAGACCTTTTCCCCTCTATAAATATTAAGCTTGATAATCTGAAATTTATCTCTAGAAGAGACTTCACAAATTTTGTAAACTTTCCTATGCAATTCACTATGAGAAATCTAGATAATTCCTCCAACCAACTAGTTAGGGTAGATAGTCACACTACTAAAACCATTCACCCATAGGGCTTCCATCCTAGGGTTTCAAACTTTGAAAATCTCTTCAAAAATCACAAGTAGAATAATATTCAAGCATATTGTAAATGAACTTCACTTTTCTCTTTTGTAGCCATTCCACCCTAACATTTTGAATTCTTGATTTTTAATATTTAGATAAACTTGGGAATTATAATAAAGTAACCTTTTTAATATTTCATAAGTCATGAGGTGACTTTAATCACTTTATTAATTTAATTAAATAATATTATCCTTATAATATGCTAGGATGGATAACATTAATTAAATTAAAATATTTATTTTTTCCTCATTAATTAGCCCACGAGAATGTATAGCCTAATTAACCTCATTTAGCTCACTCCTCAAAAGGGGACATTACAGTCCTCCCTTCTTGAAATTGCTTGCTCATAAGAAATTTTAGATTCGAGTGTTGTAAGATCTTCTCTCCCTCCCAGGCAGTATCCTCAACTGGTAAGTCCCTCCATTTGACCAAATATCATTTCACTATTCTGCTCCTTAATCTCCTTTCCCTGCTATCAACAATCTCCTCAAGAACCAATATCAATTTTCCCTCTTCATCCAAGGGTAGAAGCTCTAGTGAAGAAGTAAGATGTTGCCCTAGTACCTTTTTGAGGCATGAAACATGAAATACATTGTGAATCTTGCTGCTCTCAAGAAACTCTAACTCATAAGCTACTTCTCCCACTCTACGAACAACTCTGTAAGGACCATAGAAATGAGGATTAAGATTCTCTGCACCATTTTTCTTCAATGATGATTTTCTGTAGAGATAAAGTCGCAAGAAAACTAAGTCTCCCACCTCAAAACTCCTCTCTACATGGTGCTAGTCTACATAAATATTCTATTGGTTTTGGGAACACGAAGATTATCCTTAAGTGACCTAAGGATATCCTAACTCTCTTGGATCCAATTGTCAACTCTAGGAGCCCTATTATCACTGAATGCTAGATCCAAAAATGAAGGAGCATCATAACCATATAATTCTTAGAATGGATCATCCCTATAGACATATGATAAGAGGTATTAGAATAATGTTCCCCTAGATGTAACCACTTAATACACACCCTCTATTGACCCAAAACATAGTTACGTAAATAAACCTCAATCCATTTGTTCACAATTTTTATCTGACCATCCGCCTGAGGGTGGTAATTGGTACTAGAAGTCAACTCCATGCCAACCAAACT
Source organism: Sequoiadendron giganteum (assembly GCA_007115665.2). NCBI lineage: Eukaryota > Viridiplantae > Streptophyta > Pinopsida > Cupressales > Cupressaceae > Sequoiadendron > Sequoiadendron giganteum. Next base: position 370,919,200 of record CM021104.1, read on the forward strand.
CAATAACTCTTTCCAAAAAGAACTAAGAAATTTGTTATCCCTATCACTAACAATCTACCTCAACAATCCATGGAGTCTGAACACCTCCTTGAAGAACAACTCTGCCACTTGTGGTTCCTTATAGTTTGATGAAATTGCAAAGAAGTGAGAAAACTTGTTCAACCGGTCAACAACTATAAAAATGTAATCCCTACCATGCACCTTTGGTAGACCAGTGATGAAATCCTTTGACACACTTTCCCATTTTTGTTCTAGAATGGGCAACATGGCTAAAGTAGCCTTGATGGCTAAGCGTGTTCTGACTTGTTCTATTGACAATTCATGCATTCCCTCACATGTTGCAAGATGTCATCCTTGAGGCCCTTCCATGAGAACCTCTCTCTAACCTGTCTATATATTTTGAAGTATCTAGTATGTCCTTCTAATGGTATGTCATAAATGGCTCTTAGAATATTCTCCTTAAGTTTCAATTCAGGGACCAAATAAATTATATCTTTGTAGTAGATTATGTCATCTAATGCCTTATGCCTATCATCTTGAATTTTCCCATCCATCAACTCACAAGAAAAATCATTTTTGGAATATTCCATCAAAAGGTGGGACTTCCAATCAACTAAAATATCAATAAGGGAATATGCAGCGGGTTTACTGTTAAGGGCATCAACAACAATGTTTTGCTTGCCCTTCACATAATTAATATCAAATTCATAGGCTTGTATCTTAATAACTCACTTATATTACCTCCCATTCAAATATTTTTGTTCCAAGAAATATTTTAAATTGTTGTGGCCAGTCCTAACCAAAAAATCTCCCTCTTACCAAATATTATTTGAACTTCACCAAAGCATACATAATTGTGAGCATTTCTTTATCGTTGATGGAGTAGAGTCTCTTTGGATCCTTGGGCTTTCAACTATCATAAGATATCAGATGTCTTTTTTGCATCAAAACTGCTCTTATACCCTCACATGAAGCATTGTATTCTAGCGTAAAGGGTTGAGTGAAATTAGGTAAGGCCAAAATTGGACAAGTTCTCATCACCTCCTTGAGCCTGTCAAATACCTGTTGACCCTCATTAGTCCACTTGAATGCCCATTTTTTCATGAGCTCTATTAGAGGTGTACCCAACTATGGAAACCCCTTAACAAAGTGTCTATAATAGTTGCATAGTCCAAAGAAACCATGCAGCTTAATAAGCGTCTTGAGTGGTGGCCAATCCACAATCACCTTTATTTTCTCCTAATGCACATGTAAACCCTGAGCATTGATTACATGACCCATGTATAGGATCTTTTCCGTACCAAATTTTCATTTGGACACCTTAGCATATAGGGACCATGCCTCCATGATACCCAACACCTCATCCAATTGTCTCAAATGCTTCTCCCATGTCTTGTAAATAAGTATATCATCAAAGAATACTAGAAGGAACTTCCACAACTATTTGTTGAAGATATGGCTCATGCAAGACTACAAAGTGGTGGGGGAATTGGTCAAACCAAATGGAATGACCAAGAATTTGTAGTGCCCATAGTGGCACCTAAATGCAATCTTATGTATGCCCTACTCCCATTCATAACCCAAATTTTATGGCATATTTATTATAATATGGAAAATTGAATTATTGAAGAAATTCAATATATATTAAATGGAAATTTTAGAATTTTCAAAAATTGAATGAAATAAGTTGACTGATGTTGACTATGCGAACTTTTGGAAATTGTCTTATATAGTATCAAGAATTGAAATTTACTGATAAATTTGCAAGTGCAAGTGTGTGCAGTTGTAGGGTGACATGTTGAAGGATGAGAACACGATTGAAGTAGGATTGTTTAGTTGAATCAAATGGTAAGCCAATTGAAATTTGGGTGCACACACCACAAATGGCATGATGACTTGCATTTGAACTATTTTGAAAATATAGAAGAGTATTATTTCATGACTTGAATTGTTTTAGTGATTGAAAATGAATAGCTTGTAGATTAAATTGTCTACTCAAACTCTGTGTTTTGAAGAAAACGAAAGTAAATATTGTAAAGAATTATTAAAAAGGATAAGAGATTTCATTATGTGAAAATTAAGTGAAAAAAATTCCTTTTAGTTTATATATATGGGTGCTTGAGATGAAACTAAAATTCCTTACTTAATTTAAATGATAGCATATGGAACTTAAAAGCTCTCCCAAACAAACAATTTACACATGAATGTATATATATACATGTATGTAAATAAATGTGAATACATACATATATATATAAATATATATATATATATATATATATATATATTTGAAATGAAGAACAAGCATTGTAAATATTAATGAAATCATATATATACATATACATATATATATGTATACATATTCATATTCTTATCGAATTTAAATTCGATAACCAATATATTCTAAATCGGACTGTTTAAAATTAATGAAAAATAATGAAGGCATCCCACAAAGGATGTGGTCCGCCAAAACTTTAATGACAATATTCAAACCAAGTAGTGGATGACGGTAAGGCAATAATATCATCACCCAGTAACATGAAAAAGACATTATTGTTTCCATTTTTGATTGATACCCTAGCGAAAAAGTAGAGAGAGGAGAAGAAATTGGGGGCTCGAAGGTAAAAAGCAGAAGAAGAACTCAAGACAGGGGAAAAATCTGAGGGAAACTTCACAAAAGCTCGAATTGGAGGTAAATCGATCTCTTTTAGCAATAGACTTGGTTTTATTAAATTATTATTTAAACATGCCAAAAGTATTCCTTCATTTTATCAAATGTTTTCATAGCATAGTAAAAATGTGAGTCATTGTTTGTGTTTGAATCGGCCTGGAGCCGAATGCATGAGTATTGTCAACCACCTTGTGGGTTGGTCACATGGCCTACAACCTACTTAGTATGGAAACCATTAAATTTTAGAGCCTTCATGGATATTTGCACAACTAGGCTGAGGCTTGAGAGCCTTAAATAGCTTAGCCTTCATTTTTATTTTGCACGATGGTGCTAGCCTTATAATGGCTATCAAAATTTATTCCAATTGATTGTGTTATTTTGCATAGATTATCCTTGAAAAGGATCGACTAATGATCCTGTGGAAGGGGCATGATTCCTAGTATTTCATTTTTATAATTACTAATGTTCATTATCAGATGGGTTGATAACGATAAAGGGGATTTAACAGATGCTTTTAGAACTTTACATATGTATGTGTATTGTTGTTTTGTACGAAGCCGACCTCGTTCGATAGGAACAATGGAATGATTCTAATTTTGAGAATCACCAAGCCTTGCTTGGGTTGATCCAAAAGATTGACAAGCTGATTCTTGAATATGTATATGGTATAGACATAAGTCTACATGTTGAATATAACTATATGCATGGTATGAACTAGCAAGCCCATATGGGAAATTTTGAATATAACTCTTGTTGCTAAGAAAGAAAGCACCCAATCCATAAGAATGGTCGATTCCAGAGCAACCTATGATTGGTTTTCTTGTAGCTTGAATAGGAATGGGTTTTGCTTAGAACCTGAAACTACTATGCCTATCTCTTGACCAAAATATTTGCTCAAGTTTTACATCGACAAGCATGTCAAACTTTGATTCCTTATATTATTAAGTTGCACATTGAATTTCAATAATGAAAGTGTTCAAGATCTGAATATTAAGCATTCTATTTTCATGTATGAAACTAGGCTATTTGATTTGTTAGCGAAATCTTTTGGCTTACTTGAAATTGACAAATGAGAAGTCGTAGACAATATTTGTTACTAGCAAAACAACATTATTTATTTTTAGCTCATTGTGGGAAAACTCGTTCTATTTTAAAACAGTGAACATTTATTTGTAATGTTACCATTTAGCATCTAAACAACATGAAGCAACAATGAGTGTTATGTTGGAAAATGACATTTTTTGTCATTAAATGTAATTGTTTAGTTTGAAACAGTATTGTATTGATGTAAATAGTGAATAATCTATTGCAAACAACACTATTTTCTTGTTAAGTTATCTTTGTAGTTGAAAACAACCTTGCTCATTAAATTGTTTAGTTGGAACAACATTGAATAGTAAATAGTGAATATTCTTTAAGAAACAGCTTGTCCTATAACTCTTTAGTATGAAATAGTGTTGGTTTTGTTTAAACGATGAATGTTCATATGTAGGCAACAGTTTTAGAGTATCACAATTTTGTGAGAATGCAAAAGAAATAATAGTATGTGTGAAAGTGTTAATATAGACTTGTTTTGATTCTTTATTTTTGACAAAAAGAAACGTCAAATGGAATATTTTATAATGATTTCAATCTAAATTAATGATTATTTCAAAATGTGCATGCACAAATCAAAAACTTAAGTAGGCACATATATGTGTATGCACATAGACTTCGTCTATGTACATACACATACTTGTGACATACTTCTTTTGTTCTTAGCTCATTTTTAAATGGAGAATTCTTATGATGAAAAGTAAATAATAGTCATAAGAATGATATGACTGGTTGTTGAATTACTCTATTGAATCATAAATCTAATTTCTTCTTAGAGAGTAAATTAGTAATATAATTCTTCTTTTGAAGACATATGTGAAAGAATATTCTAACACTTGAACAGAACAATGATACCTTAGTTGACTAGAACACCATAGGGTAGATGCTACTAGAGCGTAGATAGTTGTTATGAGATGTTGTATAGTAGAAAGTTACCTTCCAGGATGGGTGCCGAAATGGAGTTCAGAGAGTATAGGTTTATTTTACCATAACCTATTGTTTGTTGTTTTTGTAACACATTTATTATGCTTGGCCAAGAAATATAGTTTATTTTGCATGTATGAACTTTGTGATATCACTCCCTGCCATTCCTAGAAAACATATTGTATTTTATTTTCTAACTTGTAGATAGAAATTGCATGTTGATGTATGGGCATGCACCAAATTCCACCTTGCAGATTGTTTTCTTGCTAAACTTTATGTGCAAGGTTGGGCATTCTTCAAGTCAGAATAATTTTGGGGAAGCGTAAGCTTTGTGGTTGGGCAGTAAAACACTTCAACCATGTTCTCTTCCACCAATGGAGGTGAGTGTCAAGGAATAACCTTAGTTGTTCGCAAGACTATTTTAGTCTAAGATGTAACTTGATGTAATAAATTCATGTATTTAATGTAAAGAGTACAATTAATGAATTTGTGGCCTTAGGAGCCAAGTCAACTTGATATTATGATTTGACTTTTGAAATGAATATATGAATCATTGAATCATTTTAAATGGACATGTGTAGCTATGGTTGACTTTAGCCACTAGTTATATCTTTTTAATTTGGAATATATTCATGTGTCATTTACAATAATGCTAATTAAGTAGTAATTTAGGATGGGTTATTACATTTGGTATCAAAGCTTAGGGTTCAACTCTAGGCCTTTTGAGTCTACCATAGTTGACTAGGGGTAGTTGACCCTTGACCCAAAATTTGGTTGTCCTGAGAATTGATCAAGCCTAGATTGAATGCAGGAATGGGAAGGTCAAAGGTGAGATGAAGGAAAGGTAAAACTATTAGAACCTCATGTAAGAATGATGTAAAGGAAGAAAATGCCAAGATGGAGGTTCAATCAAAAATTCCCGATGATGAAACTCTAGCTTAGGCTCTTACATGACTCAAGCTAGAGAGAAACTTGAAGATTGAGGAGAAGGGAACACCTAAGATCAAAAATCTTTCTGCAATCTAAGACTAGCCTCTAGGGTGTGGACCCAATTCACCCTTGTTAACTAAAGAGGAAAAGGAGAGCATGTGTGCTCAACCATCCTCTTTTGTAAAGTTTGATGTAAATACAGATGAGGACCCAGAGGAATGTCCTCTTTCTGATGTCGAGAAATCAGAATGATGTAACAAGAAGCTTATTGTAAATAAGGGTCTATTGACTCACCTTTAATATAAATAAAATTAGATACTACTTTTTGGTGTGTTCAAAGAAGGACTCTAAAATGTGTATTATGCATGAATGTGTATGTATTCTAGAATGAGGGATGTATGCATATGAAAAATTAAGTGATGTAGAATAAGAACATTTATTCATAGAACCTTGTGTTGAGATGCAATAAACATGAATGTGTTACAGGGTAAGTGTGGGATGACATGGTGACCACTAGGCAAGACCTAGGTGGTAGTGGTTCCAATAACATACCTAACAAGAGGTTGGAAAAAATTCTAGAGCTTCTGAATCAAAAAGAGTCTTGCATGGATCATATAGAGCAAGAAGTTTGAGTGGCACACTAGGACTGGGACCACAAGAATGCAGAAGCTAATCAAGGAGACAGTGGTCCAGGGGTAGGTCCATGAGGAAGAATTGAGGAAGAGTTTAGGAAATACCTCAAAAGAGTAGCACCACCGAAGTTTGATGGTAAGGCTATCAGAGTAGGAGTTGAGGCTTGGATTATAGAGATGGAAAAATGCTTTGGGCTTCATAACCTTTATGAACAGAATAAGGTAGCATGGGCTACATATCAACTCTTAGGTGAAGCAGCAACTTGGTGGGATAATGAGAAGTTAGAGTGAAATATTCAACCTGGTGATATCACTTGGGAGCTCTTCCTCCAAGCTTTCAAGAAGAGATGGTTATTACATCTTTTCTTTGACAAGAAAGTAACGAAATTTTAGAACTTAACCCAAGGAAATATGACTATGATTTAGTATTGGGAAAATTTCACCAACCTGTTGAAATATGTGCCTCAATATTAGGGAGATGAATAGTTTCGTATCTAGAAATTTATAATGGGACTCAAACCCCATATAAGAGCTAAAGTGGATATGCATGAACCTCAATCCATGAATGAAGTCTTCCAAAAAGCTACCAAGCAAGAATAGAAACTGCAGCAATTATCCAATCTTTACAACAACTCAAATTCTAAGTCGTGGTATGGAAAAAGGAAATTTCATAAAGGAGACAAGAGCCATCAGATCCATAATCTCAAGAGGGGAAGTGATTCATGGGAGAAGGGTGAAGATGGTAATGGTGGAAAGAACAAGAAATCAAACAAAGGCAAGGGTAAAGACAAACATAAGCAGAAGGGATTTAGAGAGGACAAGCCAAGAGGTTGCAAAGGGCCTCATGATGGATGTTATACTTTTGGAGGTGATCATTATGCCTCAAATTGTCCTTAGTGATCGAAGTAGTGAAAGGAAGGAAGCTACTAGCAGACTTAGCATCACCAGATCCATGTTGCAATAGACAATAGGCAAGCAAAGTATCAGGCTTCGCCAATTGAGCTAATAGGTAAAAGCTCTATGGCCAATCTATCTCTATCTTAATTTATATTGGAGTTGTTGAATGTTTTATAGATCCTAGAATAATATTCAAGATACCCATTAGACTTGGATACATGGAAAATTCATGGACAATCTAGTATGGTAATTGAGCAAAGCGGAGGGTAAAAACCCATCTCTTTTGCAATGAGTTAGAGCTTCCAACCTTTCCAACTCAGGTCAACTTGTATGTGGCACCTTTAGGCTCATATGATGTAATTTTGGGAATAAATTGGTTAACTGAGCATAACGCTATAGTGAACTATGAGGATAAGGTGGTCAACTATTTAGATGATTATGGAAACCCAGTTGACGTTTGTGGAATGCAGAGACCCTTAGAGCTTAGATAGATTTTTGTGATGCAACTCAAGAAGACTCATCAAAAGGGGTGTGCAATTTATGCAGTGCATGTCAGTAATACTGACAGAAAGGAACCGTATTTCGATGGCTATCCTATTCTCAAGGAGTTCCAAGACATATTCACTAATGAACTTATGGATTTTCCTCCGAACCGAGAATTTTATTTTTCTATCGACCTTGTTCTAGGAGCTGAGCCTTAATCCAATACACCTTATCAGATGACCACCATAGAACTCTATGAGTTGAAGGCCCATTTAATGGAATTATTGTATAAAGGACTTATAAGACCCAGTGTGTCTTCTTGGGGAGCACCAATTATTTTTGTGAAAAAGAAGGATGGAACTTTGCGTATGTCTATAGATTATCGGATGTTGAACAAGGTGACCATCAAGAACTAGTATCCACTCCTAAGGATTGATGAATTGTTTGACCAAATGGAGGATGTTGTTCTCCAAAAATTGATCTCGGTTCAAGGTACCATCAATTGAGAATTAAGGAAGAAGATATTTTGAATACTATATTTATAACTCGATATGGATATTACAAGTTCACAGTGGTATCTTTTGGTTTAACTAATGCACCAGCAGCCTTTATGAACCTCATGAATGGTGCATTTAGAGATTGCTTAGATGAATTTTTTCTGATCTTTATTGATGACATTCTAGTCTACCCAAAGAATTTTGAAGAGCATGATAGACATTTGATGATAGTTTTCCAATGATTGAGAGAAAGGAAACTCTTTGGAAAGTTGTCCAAGTTTTCATTCTATCAGGACAGAGTGCACTATCTAGACCATATCATTTCAGTTGAAGGAGTCTCCATAGAACCCGAGAAGATCAAGGTGATCGTGGAATGGTCAGTGCCTTAGAATGTGTCAGAAGTCTATAGCTTCATGGGCCTCGCAAGATACTATAGGAATTTTGTGCAAGGGTTCTCCCAAATTGCATCTCCTATTACCTCACTCCAAAGGAAGGGAACGTGGTTTGAATGGATCAAGAAATGTGAAATCCTGAAGGAGAGGCTCATGACAGGTCCAGTGATAACCATCCCTGATCCTAATGAGAGATTCATAATAATCACAGATGCTTCAGGAAGGGGATTAGGAGCAGTATTAATGCAAGATGGACAAGTGGTATCATATGAATCAAGGAAGCTCAAGCAACATGAAGTGAACTATGTGCCTCATGATTTAGAACTGATGGCCATATTTCATGCCATACAAATGTGGAGACGTTATATTTTGGGAAATTCATTTGAACTCAAGACAAACCACTTAGGATTGAGATACATATTTACCCAACCAAACCTTAATGCACAGCAAAGAAGGTGGCTAGAATTCCTTAGTGAATATGACTTTGGCATTGAATATATAAAGGGAAAAGAGAACAAATTGGTTGATGCTCTTAGTAGACAAATAAATTTGGCAGTCATGATCTCAACAAGGTCTAACTTGAGATAGCAGGTGATTCAAAATGTACCAAGGGATGAGCACTATGAGAGAGTGAAGATTTCCCTAGTAATAAATCTATCAGATCATCAGTTTAATGGGTATGAGATCGAACTAGATGGTACTTGAAGATATCAAAGAAGAATGTATATTCCTGACTCTAGAGAGCTAATAAAGTTGGTTTTAGAAGAGGTTCACAATGCACCTTATTCAAGATATTTTAGAGTATCCAAGATGATCGTAGAGTTGAAGACTCTATATTTTTGGCCTAAAATCAAGAAGGATGTAGTGGAGTACATAGCTAGATGCTTAGAGTGCCACTGAGTCAAGGTTGGGCATGCACATGCAGCTGGGTTATTGTATCCTCATGACATACCCAAGTATAAATGGTAGGTGATCGGTATGGATTTTATGCAGGGTTTATCATTGAACAAGAACAAGCATGATGTTATCTTGGTTGTGATTGATAATTTGACTAAGGTTGCACACTTCATTCCAAGAAACCTTAAGGATGGATCGTTGACCCTGGCTAAGAAATTTGTCTAGGAGATCTTTCACTTGCACGGAGTGCCAGAGACTATCATTTCTGATAGGGACACATGGATGACCTCAAGGTTTTGGATGACCCTAAATGCGACATTGGGGACCAAACTGAATTTCAGCTCGGCTTATCATGCTCAAACTAACGGTAAAATAGAGAGGGTGAATCAGGTAGTCGAATACCTCCTCTGAATGTATTGTATGGACCAACGGTATAAGTGGGAAGAATATTTTCCTTTGGTAGAGTTTTCTTACAAAAACTCTCATCACACATCCTTAGGTATGGCACCATTTAAAGCTCTGTATGGGTAGAAGTGTCATACCCCCATTAGTTGAGATAAATTGGAGGACAAGCTCATAGTAGGACCTGAAATGCTTAAGGAAATGGAAGAAAGAATGAAGGTCATTAAGAGGAGATTGAAAGAGGTGGTAGACTGACAAAAGAGTTATGCTGACAAGAATCAAACTCTTAGATAATTCGCAATCAGGGATAAAGTTTTCTTGAGAGTTAAACCTCATAAAAGTTCTATTTCTTTTGGAAAGTCTTCCAAGTTGGTTGATGAGCCAATACTTTGGCACATTTTGATCATATTTTTATAAATACTTTTTTGTTTTTATTATGCTAAATCAAACATTCAGTCTGATTATGGGATAGAACATAGACCTTTTTATAACTCAAATATGATGACTATATTATGATAAAAAGTCCCATGATTATTATCTTTAATGTTTTATTAGTCTGATAAATACTTTATGACTTTTTGTGATCATAAAACCTTCCTACAGCCTCCACTACCAAACTTCCTGCAGCCATGTCTAAAACGATGTTTGCCTTAGTTAATACCTAATGAATGAATGAATGAAGTAATGAATTATCTTAAAGATGAACGTGTTGAGCTAACCTTCTTCTCCAAGAAAAGATGGTGATTTATTTTGTAGGTACCACGATTGGAGGAAGGAATATGAATTCCACTTGAAGAGTAGAAGGCCAAATCTATAAAGACTGGTTCAACAGCGAAAGATGGGGAGTCGATTTTCACTCATCCGCCAAGCAGGGAGAATGTTCCAGAAATCTAGGCCAAGCGTTTTGTTGTTGCACAAATCCAGGGTGATGTTGCTTTAAGACTGCCAAACCAATTTGACTTAGTCCTTGCATTGTCATTCACCTCTTTACTTAAGTTAGTTGGATGTAATAAATACCTCCCGATTTATAAGGGAAGGTTGGTTAGTAGTTAGGATTAGCTTTCAATAAATAGCCCATTCTCCTTCAAAGAATGGGCTGGAAGAACTTGCTATTGTAATACATTTTTTCAGATCAGAAATACAGTAAAGAAAGATTGTGCTATGTACTTGTTCACTTTAGATCAATAAAGTTTATGAAGCTTTTCACCTAACTTGTTGTTTATTTTGGCATGATCTAAGGGGGGCCACTTAGGAAATTTCATATACTTTCATTTTGTAGGATTAGGATAACTGTACTTGCTTTTATAGAAGTTAAATGTGTCTATTTCTACAGCAACAGAAATATAGTGTTGTTGATTGTTCCTGCAGCCACTAGAAACAGAGTAGTTTTACCTTTCAATTCTATTTCCAAGCAAGTTATTCAGTAAAGTAATTCCAGAATTTAGAGTTCTAGCATTTTAGAAGATCATGCATGTCTGGAAGGGTGGTTAGTGCATATATTTTGCTATCCCATTTCAAGTCTACATCCTCGGGTTGATAAGTAAATGAGGTTCTTTAAACAGATTGTAGCTGCTTGTTGTGATGTACAATCCCTAAGTTGAGGAATTCATATTCCTAGTTATCTAGCTGATTAAAGAACACTACATTTTTGGCGCCGTTGCCGAGGATGGTGTCAAACTAAGGACTTGTTACAGGCATGCTAGTAAAGAGTTAAGATGTCATTCTTAGTATTTTTAGTTTAGAATTTTGCATTCCAACATCCCCATAGTTAGTTTACTTTTGTTGTATGCATAGAAGAAGAGACCAATTTGGAAGATTCCTTCCTGGGAGCATAGATATTGAAGAGATTGAACCGAACCTATTCCAAGATGACCCATATTTGGATGTTGGCCAAGACTTAGTTACCTCATCTTCTTCCTCTGAACAAAGCTTTAACCTATCCGAAGAGACAAAATCAATTAATCCACTTGCTCTTGTAGTTCATCAACCAGGAGCTAATCCAAAGATACAACCAAGAATGGAAAATCCTATTTTTCCATTCCCAATCCCTGACCTACATGACAATAATAAACTCAAGAACATCCCTGCCTCATTATTGCCCAAGTTCTATGGACTTATTACTGAGGACCCTCATACCTTCTTGTTTGAATTCGACATCCTTTGCAGAAGCTATGATTATACAACCTCAACACACAAGCTGAAATTGTTTCCCTCTACTCTAAAAGAGGCAGCCTTGAGATGGTTCATGGGATTGGGAGGCAATATAGCTAACACTTGGGATGAAATGAAGACTCTGTTCTTGAGTAAATATAAAGAGTATTATAGAGGAAATGATATGAGAGGAGATGACATCTTCAAAATGTCACAAAAGGAGGATAAAACCTTGGAGGATTATGTGTCAAGATTTTTGTTTAGTGTGCAGAAGAATACTCATTATGAGTTGAATGAGGAATCTCAAAAACTTCTCTTCTTAAGAGGAGTTAATGATACCTGCATGGAGGCCCTTGACCTCATGGCAGGAGGTGATGTCACCCAAAGCGATTGGGATGACATCAAGAAAATCTGTCTCAATTATTCCAGAGCAGTTGTGAAGAAGGGAAGGGGGTTTAGACCCTCTTCTATAAAAGGGACTGGATCTGGAGTATCTAAAGGGGAGATTACCAATCTCTTGTTTGACTTCAAGCAGGACATCATCAATGATATAGCTACTCAACTGGATACTATGCAAGCTAGGAGAAAGAAGGAGGAAGCTGAGGCAATGTTAGCTGAATATTGCCCCCACTGCCGACAAAGAAAGAAAGACTACAGATGCAAAGCAGTGGCCAATTTGGAGGTGCAGCATCTCCCTACCGAGTTCAAAACCATTGAAGGAGAGGAGGAAGTGTTCTTTGTTGCTCAGCGCAGGCCATGGGCCCTAAGACAAGGTATGCCTCAAGACCCCTTGCAAAATTTTGGTTCATATAATAATCAATGGCAGAACCAATACCCTCCAAGTTATGGCCCATATTCTCAACCTTAATGGAATAATCCTTGGCCAAATTTCCAGCAAAACCGTTGGCAATCCCCACAAGGGAATTGGCAACCACCACAGCAAAATCAGTGGCAGCCTCCGCAAGGAAATTGGCAGCAGTCTAACCAATGGAGAGGAGGCCTGCAATGGCCAAATCCACCCACTGGTTTCCTGCAACAACCCTAACAGCAGTCCATTATGCCACCTCTTGCAGCTAATCAAGGTCTGAATCCAAAGCCAACCCAATTACCTGTTCAAGCAGCACCCAATCCAAATAACCAGCAGCCACAGCAACCCCAGCAGCAAGTCTATTTTGCTGATCCTAATCATCAGCCTGCCTATTCTCTTAACCTGAATAATATCAATTTACGTTCAGGAACTATGTTGCCCACACCATCTCCTCCCATAATCTCAAAATTGCCATTTGAGGGAGCTAACCAAGATGAGGATACAAATGACCTTGCCCAACCAAATGAGTCAGTTCAGATTCCATCATTACCTAAGGCATCTAATAAAGTGTCCCCTCCTTTCCCACAAAGGTTGGAAGGTGAAAATGTGAAAAAATAAGAAGAACCTATTTTTGACATCCTTAACCAACTAAAACATATATGTGTGAAAATTCCCTTGTTCCAAGCAATCAAAGAGGTACCTATCTATAGCAAAGCCATTAAGAAGGCATGTTTGAAGAAATCGGGGAGGAAAAAGAAAGACCCTCAAACTGTCCATGTCATAGACCAACTCTCTAACTTAATGCTAAGGAAGCTTACCATCTCAAAATATTCAGATCCAAGAAGCCCTGTTGTGGAGATCAATATTAATGAGTTGCAAATTAAGAATGCTTTAGTAGATCTTGGTGTAGCTATCAATGTCATGACAAAGGACCTGGTTGTAAAACTTAGTATTTCAGACCTAAGGGCTACACCTACAATATTGTAGCTTGCTGATAGCTCAACTGTCAAACCTAATGGGGTAGTTGAAGACCTTGTAGTCACCTTGGATTCCTGGGAGTACCCTACTGACTTTATGGTCTTATCTCCAAAGGCATCATTGGGGGCATATCCTGTCATACTAGGAAGGTCTTGGTTAGCTACTGCCGATGCTTACATTGGTTGTAGATCAGGTAACATGACAATATATGATGGGTATAACACAAAGAAGCTTACCCTCTATTCTCCAGCCCAACCCCAGCTTGAGTCTGGAGAAGCTGTTTGGCTAGATTTGGGAGAAGAAGAGGAAGTGAACTCCATGGCCAATTTAATGATAATTACTAGAGAGCCTTTCATTGCACAACAAGAAGAAGAAGGTATACTGTCCAATATCCTGTTGAATAACTATAGTACCGAATACTTTGATTGTGAAAAAAATCCATGGTCCTTGCAGACCATTCTTCCTTCGCCTACATTAACTCATTATCCTGCAGCAACTGACTGCTTACACACCTTGCTACCCCATGAGGTAGAAATGTCATTTCTGCCTGAAGTATCTATGGTTGATTTAACCTCCCAAATTGAGGTAGTAGCAGGAAAAACTTTGAGCATCAATAAAAACCTCACTAGTGAGCAACAAGAATCTATGGTTAAAATGCTTACCAGTCATAAGTCAGCTTTTGCTTGGGAATATGGTGACATGAAGGGTTTAGACCCCAAACTCTGTACACATCGCATATACATTAACAGTGAGTTCAGATCTGTCAGGCAGCCTTAAAGAAGAATAAATTCAACTTTGAGAGAAATTGTTAAAGAGGAGTTGTAGAAAATGTTGAATGTTGGTTTTATCTACCCAATCTCAGATAGTCAGTGGATTTCCCCATTGGTTATTGTTCCTAAGAAAGGAGGAAAATTAAGGGTATGTGTAGACTACAGAGAGCTCAACTTGGCAACAAAGAAAGATTACTTTCCTCTTCCATTCATTGATCAAGTTCTAGATAATTTAGTAGGGAAAAAGTACTTCTCATTCTTAGATGGCTTCAGCGGGTACAATCAAATCAAGATTGCTCTTGAGGATCAAGAAAAGACTACTTTTACATGCCCTTGGGGAACTTTTGCCTACTCAGTCTTGCCGTTTGGTCTCTGTAATTCACCTGCAACTTTCCAGAGGGCAGTCATAAGCATCTTCTCAAACATCTCATATGATTGCATGGAAATATATATGGATGACTTTACTGCTTATGGTGCAACGTTTGACGAAGCTCAAGAAAACTTGAAGAAAGTACTAGAGAGATGTGAAGATTAAAACCTATCACTGAATAGTCAAAAGTGTTTCATGATGATGCAGGAGGGAATAGTGCTTGGTCACTATATTTTTGTTGCAGGAATATAGGTTGATCCTGCTAAGATTGAGGTCATCTCTAATCTACCATTTCTTACCAAGCAAAAAGAAGTAAGGAGCTTTCTAGGCCATGTTGGATACTACAGAAGATTCATCAAGGACTTTAACCAAATAGCAGACCCCTTATATAGTCTGCTAAAGAAAGATGCAGATTTTTCTTGGACAGAGGAGTGTGAAAAAGCATTCCTTGATTTAAAAGTTGCCCTTACACAGGCACCTATTTTGAAAGGACCCGATTGGTCACTTCCATTTCATATTCATACTGATGCATCGGATTATGCCATTGGAGCTGTGTTAGGACAGAAGGGTGGTTCAACATAACATGCACTCTACTACATAAGCAAAAATCTGCAAGGCGCTGAATTAAACTACACTGTTATAGAAAAAGAAATGTTGGCAATCATCTATGCCCTCAATAAATTCAGCCATTACATCACAGGTTATCAGATATTTGTCCACACTGATCATGCAACAATCATATATCTTATGAACAAAAGCTCAATAGTCGGAAGACTGGCAAGGTGGTTGTTGCTGATGCAGGAATTTGATATTACAATTGTGGACAAGCCAGGTAAAGAGAATGTGGTTGCTGATTTCCTTTCTAGAATTCAAAGGCAAGATGACTCTACACTCATTGAAGACTCATTTCCTAATGAGCACCTGTTCACAATCAAGGTTATTCACCCATGGTATGCTGATATAGCAAATTATCTGGCTGCAGGAAGAACTCCTCCTCAATACTCCCCTAAGGAAAAGAGATTATTGGTAGAGAAAAGTTTTAACTTTTCTTGGATTGCAGATTACATGTTTTATACAAGGCCAGATCAAGTTATGAGGAGATGTGTACAAGAGGAGGACACTTATGATATTTGCATGCAAGCCATGATGAGCCGTGTGGTGGATATTTTGCTCCCAAAAGAACAGCAATAAAAATTTTAAATACTGGCTATTATTGGCCAACTATGCATAGAGATGCAGCCAAATATACTAGGAGATGTGACAGATGCCAAAGGATGGGAAGACCAACTAGATCTGATGAGATGTCTCTGTTTCCACAAGTTGTTGTTACACCCTTCGACAAATGGGGATTCAATTTTGTAGGACCAATTGATCCACCTTCAAATGGTAAGTCCTATATCTTTGTATGTACAGATTATGTGACCAAATGGGTAGAAGCTAAACCTATGAAACATGCTAGGGATAATAAAGTAGCAGAATTCCTCTATGAGGAAATTTTTACCAGATTTTGTGTCCCTAAGGAAATAGTAACAGATCAGGGGACACAGTTTACCTCTACCTTGATTACAGCCTTAGTCAATGAATATAACATCAGGCACAGGAAATCAACCCCTTATCATCCCCAAGCCAATGGCCAGGTTGAGGTCACCAATAGCGACATAGAGGCCATTTTGACTAAAACTGTAGATTTGCATAAGAAGGACTGGGCTGCAAGGTTACCAGAAGCTATATGGGCCTACCGTACTACCTGGAAGACTGCTACAGGATATACACCTTTTGAAATGATGTATGGTAAAACATTTGTAATGCCAATAGAATTTGAACATAAGACTCTAAGAACAACATTAGAGATGGACATGGATTTAACAACTACACAAAAGGATAGAGTCATGTAGCTCAATCCATTGGATGAGCTCCAAAAGAATGCCCTGCAACATACAGAGATGATACAAAATCAGCGAATAAGGTGGCATGATAAATACATCAAGGAAAAGAAGTTCACGGCAGGAGATTGGGCTCTGTTTTATGACTCACGATATAAGGACAGTCCAGGCAAACTACAAACCAGATGGTTGGGTCCATATGAGATAGAGGAGGTATTCACCAATAGTGTTGTCCAATTAAGAACCATTGATGAGGTCCGGTTCAAGCTATCAGTCAATAGGTATTGCCTCAAGCTCTATTCTAAGTCCATTGACAAGGAAACATTTCTGAGACAATTCGAACTTGAGCAGGAAAAGAGTGATCCTGTAGCCAAAGAAATTGAGCCTAGGCTCAAATTCTCAGGCCATGCATAACAGTGCATAACAAATCATAATAAAGGGGTTATCTTATAAGATCCCCATTCCATCCCATTCCATTCCATTTCATCACGTCATCCACAATCCGTACTCACACTCTCTCTTCCACATCATCCACCTGTCATTTTCCATATCATCCACGTTCTTCGTGTCACGTATTGCAATGAAGAAGGAGGTCACATCAGATAATTGCGGCGATTCTCTCCAGGTACGCTTCACTTCACTTTAAGATCACTTAAGTTGCTTTATTTATTGCATTTAATTTTGTATTAATTAGCGCAAACGGGTTTCCTATATGGTCGCAATTCCTTCGGCTAATCCGCACGCATGAGCTCGTTTTTCCATAACTCAAATTTATGCCACGTCCTTATTACCGCCGCCATAAGCCTCGTTCTGTCAATTGTCAAGAACCCCCAATATTTGAACCTGTAATTAATAATCATACAACCTTTCCTTCCTGCAATAATGACCTAAATATATTCCACTCAATTCATGATTGCTCTCGCCTTCAACAACATTGCATAAACACATTGTTTCCCTATTATTTTTTTCTATAACTTTTGAAGAGTAGTTCAAAAGTCTTGGTTGAGGGGAGAGGCAGAGTGCTGAGGAATTGTAGAAGGATTCATTAGTTGGATTGTAGGAAGTTCTGTTGTAAAAGCTAGGAGAGCAATCCTTCAACGCATTTAAATTACAGTGAATCAAAGAAATGGGAGGTCAGCCGATTCAGCACGAGCTGACAAACCATAGCACCCTGCTACAGGATGTGATGCATGAACCATTATTCAGACAATATGGATGGCTCAATTACTTCTTGAAGCTCAGGACTTTCAATGCAGATATTGTAGAGAAATTTACAAGAACATTTCAGAATGGGGAAGCAAAAGTTAAGGGCATAACAATCAATGCATCAATTGACAGAATTGCTGAGGTTACGGGGTTACCGCAGGTCAGAGAACCATATCCTAGAGGAAGAGATGCAAGAAGCACCAGGGGTGAGTTCACTCGACCTAATGATCCTCCTCTACGAGTGGACAAGAAAGGTACGTAAAGAATGAGTCTGCCTCAGGACTGGGTGCCACGAGTGGGGTACATAATGAAATACATAACCTATGAACGTAGATTCTTAGTCCTACATTCTCATCACTTTAAGCTTTTGTCTCATTTACATCATGGCTTATTGATGAATGTTCCCGACTTCCTTTATAAATTGTTATCCAATAGTGCCACTAAATATAGGAAAGGTAGGGTTAATTTTGTATCCCACCATTGTCTCATAAAATTGCTTGTTGATAAGTCTGTTCAAGATACATCAGGGATGACATGGGAGGAATTCAATGTCCAGTTCAACCCTGAAATTCAAAATGTAGGACCTAGGGGTGAGCCCCTTACCTTTAAACAATGAACCTCCTAGTCAAAATACCAGGCCTCTGTTGCTATGTCCTCTCCTGAGACATCATCTGATTCACAGGATGATGTTCCTATTTCTGAAAGAACTTCCACACAGCCGACCCAAGGCCCTATTAAAACCCCTGAGTCTTCTTCCAAAAATAGGAAAGGAAAGTCACCTGTTGTAGTAACCCCTGAACCTATGAAAAGGAAGCGGAAGGAGAACTTCTTTGTTCCTGTAGCAAAATCTTCCAAAAAGCATAAGTCAGTTCCTACCTCCATAAGAAGGAGCTCTAGGCTCCAAAACCAGGCAGCCCGCCAATCGCCTAATACTACTCCTATCGCACCACCTTCAAATCCTTCTAGTCCTAAACTAGGGAAAGAAGAACCTGATATTGAAGAAATTATGAGTACACTTGAAGGGGCTGGTTTGAGTGAGTTAGCTACCATTGCAGAACAACTATAGGAAGGTATGGAATGTGATAAGAAGAAAGAACCGGTTGTGTTTCCGACAGAAGAAGAGCAGCTACAGGAAGGTCAACAATAGGATGGTGATTTGGGACAAGATGACCTTGAAGAATCACATAATGCATAAGTAATTGAAGAAGAACAAGAACAAGAAGAGAAGGATGTACTTGAAGAAGTGCAGGAAACACCTGCAATGTGCTATAATCATAGATCGCCATTCCATATCACAAAATTTTCCGTAAGAATGGCATGTTTTCAGGAACTTCAACAATAGCAAACTTCTTCTGCACTGGAAATTGAGAGACTACAAAGAGTAATCCAGAATAAGAATCTGGAAATCGCCAATCTAATTGACACTCTCAACCAAGTAGTAGAGCTTGTTCCACAGCTAATGCAATGTCGAGCACCCTCACCCGTCTACGCAATGTATCTCCAAGAGTTGTATTTGAACTTCCAGCTAATTAGAGTCTGGAAAGGAAAGAATCCTTCTTTGAATACTGCTGAGGAGTTTTATGAAGCATACAGGGACTCACCTTTGCATATCAGGAACCTCCTTTGCGAGTTTTATCTGCACAATTTGGTTGTCTTCCAGGACAAGGAATGGAATCCTTTATGTTATGTCAGTGATATTCATATCAACGCCTTGATTTCCTGGATCACCAATGAAATCAGCAGAGGGGAACAATTTGATAGTCATATGCATGATGAAAAGAATATGCCACTGTATGTGAGAAATGAATCTTGAAATGGCATGGGTATTTATTTTGACTGGAAAAAATTATGGTGAGATGATAGAGCCAAACCATTGATTGAGCCTCTAAGGCAAGAGGTATTTTCTCAATATTCTCATATCATAAATAGTGATTTTAATGTTGCAACTCTGCATATTCAGAACAGATGGGAGCACCTTTCATTTCAGTTAAAGAAAGCAGAGCCACATACCCCCAATATTTTGTATGCAGCAACCCGAAGGGCAGAGAGGTATATGAGAAACAACAGAACAGGGAAGGAGAATTGGTTGCCCTTGGTTATGCAACCGCCTATTCTCCTATGGCCATTATTGGCTATACAAGGCGACAACAACACTTACAACAGGAGTTCAGAGGATAACAGATGGCAAAGACTGGAGGCAATGAGGGCTCACTTCTGGAGTTTCCAGACTGGTGAATGTGGACAGCAGCTAAATGCAAATCTGAGAGAGTTTTCCAAAAGAAGGAATGCTAGATTTGTTGAAGGGTCCAGCAAGTAGTTGGTTGAGGGGAGTGATGAGCCAATACTTTGGCGCATTTTGATCATATTTTTATAAATACTTTTCTGTTTTTATTATGCTAAATCAAACATTCAGTCTGATTATGGGATAGAACATAGACCTTTTTATAACTCAAATATGATGACTATATTATGATAAAAAGTCTCATGATTATTATCTTTAATGTTTTATTAGTCTAATAAATACTTTATGACTTTTTATGATCATAAAACCTTCCTGCAGCCTCCACTACCAAACTTCTTGCAACCATGTCCGAAACGATGTTTGCCTTAGTTAATACTTAATGAATGAATGAAGTAATGAATTGTCTTAAAGATGAACGTGTTGAGCTAACCTTCTTCTCCAAGAAAAGATGGCGAGTTATTTTGTAGGTACCACAATTGGAGGAAGGAATTCGAATTCCACTTGAAGAGTAGAAGGCCAAATCTATAAAGACTGGTTCAACAACGAAAGATGGGGAGACAGTTTTCACTCATCCACCAAGCAAGGAGAATGTTCCAGAAATCCAGGCCAGGTGTTCTGCTGTTGCACAAATCCAAGGTGATGGCGCTTTAAGACTGCCAAACCAATTTGACTTAGTCCTTGCATTTTCATTCGCCTCTTTACTTAAGTTAGTTGGATGTAATAAATACCTCCCAATTTATAAGGGAAGGTTGGTTAGTAGTTAGGATTAGCTTTCAATAAATAGCCCATTCTCCTTCAAAGAATGGGCTGGAAGAACTTGCTATTGTAATACATTTTTTTAGATCAAAAATACAGTAAAGAAAGATTGTGCTACGTACTTGTTCACTTAAGATCAATAAAGTTTATGAAGCTTTTCACCTAATCTGTTGTTTATTTTGGCATGACCTAAGGGGGCCCACTTAGGAAATTGTTTGTACTTGCTTTTATAGAAGTTAAATGTGTCTGTTCCTGCAGCAACAGAAATACAGTGTTATTGACTGTTCCTGCAGCCACTAGAAACAGAGTAGTTTTACCTTTTAGTTCTGTTTCCAAGCAAGTTATTCAGTAAAGTAATTCCAGAATTTAGAGTTCTAGCATTTTAGAAGATCATGCATGTCTGGAAGGGTGGTTAGTGCATATATTTTTCTGTCCCATTTCAAGTCTACGTCCTCGGGTTGATAAGTAAATGAGGTTTTTTAAATAGATTATAGCTATTTGTTATGATGTCCAATCCCTAAGTTGAGGAATTCATATTCCTAGTTATCTAGCTGATTAAAGAACACTACATTGGCCCCAAGATATTTGAGACCATTTGAAGTCTTGGAAGTGATTAACCCAATTGCTTATAGACTAGCTCTACCAATTGCTTTGGCTCAACTTCATAATATATTTCTTATTTCATTGCTTAAGCCATATCATCCTAATGTGACTCATGTTTTTGCTTGGCAATCCTTGCAGGTATAGGATCCAGGAGTGGTGCTAGTGGAGCCCATTAGAATCCTGGATAGATGCAACATTAAGTTGTAGAGTAGAGATATTGCTTAGTTTAAGGTCTAATGAGACCAGTACTCAAAGGATAATGCTACTTGGGAGGATGTGGAAGAAATAGAATGCTCCTTTCCAAATTTTATTTCTTGGAAAAAAATTTCAATAACTTTTCTTGAATTTTTTTGGATTGAGATACTATGATATTTCATGCTTTAATTTTGATGTGATGTTGAAATAGACATATAATTTTTGATGTGATGTTGAAATAGGCATTTACAGCTTGATGTGATATTGAAATAGAAATATACATTTTTATGTGATGTTGAAATAGACATATGCATTTTGATACGATGTTGAAATAGACATATACATTTTGATGTGATTTTGAAATAGACATATACAATTTGATGTGATGTTGAAATAGACATATACATTTTGATGTGATGTTGTAATAGACATATACAATTTGATGCGATGTTGAAATAGACATGTATGCTCAAATTTGACATGTTTTTTTTCAATTTACTAGACATCGAGACGATTTCTCTTCTGAGAGGGGAAGGATGTCATAACCCAAATTTTATGGCATATTTATTATAATATGGAAAATTGAATTATTGAAGAAATTCAATATATATTAAATAAAAAATTTATAATTTTTGAAAATTGAATGAAAGAAGTTGACTAATGTTGACTATGTGAACTTTTAGAAATTATCTTATATGTTATCAAGAATTGAACATTACTGATATATTTGCAAGTGCAAGTGTGTGCAGTTACAGGGTGATAGGTTGAAGGACGAGAACATAATTGAAGTAGAATTGTTTAGCCGAATCGAATGGTAAGCCAGTTGGAATCTGGGTGCACACACCACAAATGGCATGATGACTTGCATTTGAAATATTTTTCATATATAGAAGAATGTAATTTCATGGCTTGAATTGTTTCAGTGATTGAAAATGAATGGCTTGTAGATTAAATTGTCTACTCAAACTCTGTGTTTTGAAGAAAACGAAAGTAAGTATTGTAAAGAATGATTAAAAAGGATAAGAGATTGCTTTAATTGAAAATTAGGTGAAAATAAATTCCTTTTAGTTTATATAAATGGATGCTTGAGATGAAATTAAAGTTCCTTACTTAATTTAAATGATAGCATATGGAACTTAAAAGCTCTTCCAAACAAACAATTTACACATGAATGTATATATATACATGTATGTAAATAAATGTGAATACATACATATATATAAATATATATATATATGTATATATATGTATGTATATATATGTATATATATGTATGTATATGTATATATGTATATATGTATATATATTTGAAAAGAAGAATGAATATAGTAAATATGAATGAAATCATATATATACAATATACATATATGTATAAATATTCATATTCTTTTCGAATTCAAATTCGATAACTGATATATTCTAAATCAAACTGTTTAAAATCAATGAAAAATCATGAAGGAATCCCATGAAGGACATGGTCTGCCACAAGTTTAATGACAATATTCAAACCAAGTAGTGGTTGATGGCAAGGAAATATTGCCATCACCCAGTAACATGCAAAAGACATCATTGTTTCCATTTTTTATTGATACCTTGGCTGAAAATCATAGAGAAGAGAAGAAATTAGGGGCTTCAAGGCAAAAAATAGAACTCGAGATAGGGGAAAAATCTGAGGGAGACTTCACAAAAGATTGAATTGGAGGTAAATCAATCTCTTTTATCAATAGACTTGGTTTTATTATCATTATTGAAACATTCTAGAAGTATTCCTTCATCTTATTGAATGTTTTCATAGCACAATAAAAATGTGAGTCATTGTATGTGTTTGAATCGACTTCAAGCCGAATGCATGAGTATTGTCAACCACCTTGTGGGGGAGCCACATGGCCTACAGCCTGCTTAGTATGGAAACCATTAAATTTTAGAGCCTTCGCGGATATTTGTAGAGCTAGGCTGAGACTTGAGAGCCTTAAATAGCTCGACCTTAATTTTTATTTTACATGATGGTGCTAACCTGACAATGGCTATTGGAATTCATTTTGATTGATTGTGTTATTTTGCATAGATTATCCTTGAAAAGGATCGACTAATGATATTGTGGGAGGGGCATGATTCTCAGTATTTCATTTTTATAATTACTAATGCTCATTATCTAATGGGTCGATAAAGGTAAAGGGTCTTTAACAAATGCTTTTAGAACTTTGCATATGTATGTGTATTGTTGTTTTGTGTGAATCCAACCTCATTCAATAGGAATTATGGAATGATTCTAAGTTTGAGAATCACCAAGCCTTGCTTGGGTCGATCTAAAAGATCAATGGGTTGATTCTTCAATATGTATATGGTACAAACATAAGTCTGCATGTTGAATATAAATGTATGTATGGTATAAACCAACAAGCCCATATGGGAAATTTGGAATATAACTTTTGTTGCTAAGAAAGAAAGCACCCAACCCATAAGAATGGTTGATTCTAGAGCAACCTATGATTTTTTTGCTTGTAGCCTGAATAGGCATGAGTTTTGCTTAGAACCTGAAACTGCTATGCCTATCTCTTCACTGAAATATTTGCTCAAGTTTTACATCAAAAAGCATGTCAAAATTTGATTCCTTATATTATTAAGTTGCACAATGAATTTTAGTAATGAAAGTGTTCAAGATCTGAATGTTAGGAATTCTATTTTCATGTATGAAACTGGGCTATTTGATTTGTTAGAGAAATATTTTGGCTTGCTTGAAATTGAAAAATAAGAAGTTGTAGACAATATTTGTTACTGGCAAAACAACATTGTTTATTTTTAGCTCATTATAGAAAAACATGTTCTATTTTAAAAAAGTGAACATTTATTTGTAATGTTACCATTTAGCATCTAAACAACTTGAAACAACAATGAGTAATTGCAAACAACGAGTTTTCTATTGGAAAATGATATTTTTCATCATTAAATGTAATTGTTTAGTCTGAAATAGTATTTTATTGATGTAAATAGTGAATAATCTATTGCAAACGAAACTATTTTGTTGTTAAGTTATCTTTGTAGCTGAAAACAACCTTGCTCATTAAACTGTTTAGCTAGAACAACATTGAATAGTTGTAAATAGTGAATTTTCTTTAAGAAACGACTTGTCTTATAACTGTTTAGTAGGAAACAGTGTTGGTTATGTTTAAACGATAAATGTTCATATGTAAACAACAATGTTAGAGTATCACAGTTTTGTGAGAATGCAAAAGAAACAACTGTAGAAGTTGTCAAAACCAACTTCAGACTCCAAGAACACCTGCATGGAAATGGATACCTATCACAAGGAAGAGAATGGATGGAGAAAACAAACAAGGGTTTGAAGCTTTGAAAAATGGAGAAATTATCTTATCAGAACAAAAAGGAATTATGAATATACAATAGATCAATCCTTAAGAAGGAGATCATGCAAACTCTAAAAGAAACCCTAATAGGAAAACATTTAATAATTAATATAATTATTAAATGTCACTTTATGCAAACTAAAGTGAAATCTTAAGAGAGGAATAAAGGTAACTTAATTAACACAATTAAGTTAAAACCTTTACTCTAACACCCCCCCTTAAGATGAGCAAGAGTGCAGCTACAAACATGTGCAAGAAATCAAAGGTAACTACAATGCAAGAAGGTAAACATGGGTCCCAACAACTAGGCCAGATCAGGTACCCAAATACAACCAAATCTCTATAAAGTGGAGAAATAGAGAAAACCTCATGGAAAAAACTCTACTCCAAAATGAGATGTTGAAAGCCATGAAGAACATCACTGAAGCAGAAGAAGCTACAAACAACTGTCAAAAGATGGCTACTATGATGCAGAAGAACCTCCTCTGAAGATAGGATGATCAGGATCAAGAAGACAACAATCTGCATGAGTGCCCCAAACGACACTACTCGAATCAGATGGTAAACAAAGGCAAACACCTGGAATGAAGATACAAATGGCACAAGTACAATACCCTGAAAAACACTGATCAACTAAGAATGGAAGATTCCTTCCAAGATGAAACCAAGGAAGAATTAGCATGAATAGTATAATACCCCC
This sequence comes from Sequoiadendron giganteum, assembly GCA_007115665.2. NCBI lineage: Eukaryota > Viridiplantae > Streptophyta > Pinopsida > Cupressales > Cupressaceae > Sequoiadendron > Sequoiadendron giganteum. The sequence continues at coordinate 370,945,047 of CM021104.1, forward strand.
CCATAATGTTGAATTGGGAGAGCCTGACAGATCCATTGAAATGGTGTGTAACACCCTGTAGTGCATGAAGGAGAAGAAACAACATCTGAAAGTGCACAGGAAAGCACTTGCAACTGAAAAAGTGGTGTGCAAAACAAAGCACACATGCATGAGGTTGGAATCATATGGATCCACTGTCGTTGTGGAGGGACACTCACCGAACAAAGGTGTGATGGCAAAAACAAAGGCACTACACAACCCCCCATGGCACTTTATAAAATAGTGCGAGTACAAAATATGTCACAACCTTATGTGCAAAATCCCCAAAATACATGTACAATAGTGTGACACTTTATCTCAGTGCGTTTACATAGAAGATTGCTTACAAATTATGCTCAAAATGCCCTCAAAGGACAAAAAACTGGAAATACATGAAGAACAGCCAAAAACAAAGCATCCCATGCAAACGAGAAGTTCCCAAGAGCAAATATGTCCAAGTAATTCACCAAAGTGTGAAACCACAAAAAATTGAATAAAATATACCTAGAATGAGATATGGAAAAATTTCATGGATGGAACTGAAGAGCTCAGAAATATGGTTTCAACGCCGCTGAGATCGCGAAAAATGGAGAAACTGATCAAAAGTTACAAGCTCGGGACTGAAAACAGCTCCTTTGACTTCAACTGGCTATATAATGCACCAAAAGAAAAATAAAGTGATGAGACCCATACCACTGAAAAGTTGACAGAACCAGCTTTCCGACGATATCTCGTTTGCCAAAAAACAATATCGTATGCCCAAGTTATGACCTCTGGAAGAAAATAGCTCCAAAGGGGAAAAAATATAGTGTTGGATTAAATTTGACAGTCATACGGCCGTCGCAGAAAAAATCCAAGCCTAAAATTGACGGCCAAACAGCTGTCACCGCATTTCTTCAATTGGACTTATTACAAAAAAATAAAAAATTGTTTTTTTTAATATAAAAAAAAACAATAAAAAAAATTACAAAGAAATTTTTTAATAATTTTTTTTTTTGAAAAAAAACCTTTGGTGGGGGAGGCACATGGGCCCACCCCCACCGCACCCTATGAAGGCGCGGGTCCCTGCGGAGGTCTGCGTGGGTATGGACCTGCACAGTACCCTGCACAAGGTACCTCCCCTTTTTAAAAATTTTTGAAAACAATTTTGTTTTTTTTTTAAAGCTTTACAAAATTAAAGCTTAAAAAATAATTGCTTTGTACAATGAAAAATTGCGAATTTTTTTGAAATTTTTATTTTTTTTTATCAAGGTGGAGATAGATGGCCGTAAGGGTAAAAAAAATTTAACCCTCAAATCAACTTTGTCCAAAATGGACGAATGAATAGTCGATTTAGGGGTTTTGGACTGCTGCGGATCCAACGGCGAGGTCCATTTGGATTCAAAATGCTTTGAAATTGTAGGTGATTCCCTGGATCAAAAAAACAAACCCAAACTATGAATGCCTGATCCAACCCTTGTAGCTCCAAATTCTTCAAACAAGAATAAGCATGCAGCAGGAAAGCTCAGATACCATGTAGAAGTTGTAAAAACCAACTTCAGACTCCAAGAACACCTGCATGCAAATGGATACCTGTCACAAGGAAGAGAATGGATGGAGAAAACAAACAAGGGTTTGAAGCTCTGAAAAATGAAGAAATTATCTTATCAAAGCAAAAAGGAATAATGAATATACAATGGATCAATCCTTAAGAAGGAGATCATGCAAACCCTAAAAGAAACCCTAATAGGAAAATATTTAATAATTAATATAATTATTAAATGTCACTTTATGCAAACTAAAGTGAAATCTTAAGAGAGGAATAAAGGTAACTTAATTAACACAATTAAGTTAAAACCTTTTCTTTAACAACAACAGTATGTGTGAAACTGTTAATGTAGACTTGTTTTGATTCTTCATTTTTGACAAAAGAAAAATTAAATGGAATATTATTTAATGATTTCAATCTGAATTAATGATTATTTCATAATGTATGCACAAATCAAAAACTTAAGTAGGCACATATATGTGTATGCACATAGACTTCATCTATAAGTCTATGTACATACACATATTTGTGACATATGTTCTTAGTTCATTTTTAAATGGAAAATGCTTATGATGAAAAGTATATAATAGTCATAAGAATGATATGACTGGTTGTTGAATTACTCTATTGAATCATAAATCTGATTTTTGCTTAGAGAGTAAATTAGTAATCTAATTCTTCTTTCGAAGATATATGTGAAACAATATTCTAACACTTTAACAGAACAATGATACCTTAGTTGAATAGAGCACCTTAGGGTAGATGCTACTAGAGGGTAGATAGCTGTTATGAGATGTTGTATAGTAGAAAGTTACCTTCTGGGATAGGTGTCGAAATAGAGTTTAAAGAGTATAGGTTTGTTTTACTAGAACCTATTATTTGTTTTTGTTGCAACACATTTACTATGCTTGGCCAAGCAATATAGTTCATTTATATGTATGAACCTTGTGATATCACTCTCTACCATTCCTAGCATAGATCTTTCATTTTCTTTTCTAACTTGTAGATAGAAATTGCATGTTGATCTATGGGAACACACCAGATTCCAGCTTTCAGATTGTTCTCTTGCTAAAATTTCCATGTAGGGTTGGGCATTCTTCAATTCGAAAGAATTATGGGGAAGCGTAATCTTCATGGTTGGGTGGTAAAGCACTTCAACCATGATCTCGTCCACCAGTGGAGGCTAGTGTCAAGAAAGAACCTTAGTTTTTCACAAGAATATTTTAGTCTAAGATGTAACTTGATGTAATAAATTCATTTATTTGATGTAAAGTGTACAATGTAATGACTTTGTGGCCTTAGGAACCAAGTCAAACCTGATATTGTAATTTGACTTTTGAAGTGAATATATGAATCATTGACTAATTTTAAATGGACATGTGTAGCTATGATTAACTTTAGCCACTAGTTATGTCTTTTTAATTTGGAATATATTCATGTGTCATTTATAATAATGTTAATTAAGTAATAATTTAGGATGAGTTATTACACTCCCTGACACTGATCTGGTGATACCTCGATCAAAGATCAATCTTCAAGAAGTAAATTGCCCCATGCAACTCATCTAATAGCTCATTGATCTTAGGAATAGGGTATCTATTTTTTATGGTTTTATTATTTAAGGCATGGTAGTCAATACACATACTCATGGTTCTATCCTTCTTCTTCACCAAGACAACTGAAGAAATGAAGAGACTAGAATTGGGTCTGATGTTCCCCATGTCTAATAACTCCTTAATGGTCTTTTCTATTTCTTCCTTGAACTTATTTAGGTGCCTATAAGGAGTAGTGATAACCAGTTTGGTTCCCTCCTCTAACTTAATGGTGTGCTAAAAACCTCTTTAAGGAGGTCTCCTTGGAGGAATCTCACCAAATACCAAACTATGCTTATCCAACATTGTCTAAATATCTACATGATATGGCTCACTACTATTTGAAGATACCTTAGACATAATCAGACACTTTGCTACCCATGCTACATCACCATGGCTAAATATGCTCCACATCCTCTTACATGATATGATCTTGGGAACACCATTAGACATACCCCTCAAAACAACCTTCTTACCATCTAATCGAAATTTATGCTCCATCGTTTAGAAGTTCTGAGATTATTTCCCTAAGGAATGAAGCCATTGAATACCCAAAATTGTATTAGTGTATCCTAGGTCAACTACATAGAAATCATTTTTCACCATGTAGTTTCCCAAAGTGATATTTACTCATGGAACCCTCTAAGTGTAGGCCATACTAAAACCATCTACTAACATTACATTATATCCCTCAAAGTTTTTTATAGGGATTCCTCTCTTAGCTACCAGTGACGAGTCTATGAAATTATGGGTTCCCCCACTATCAATCAGTATTGGAATGCAATGGCCTTGTAAAACACCTTGTACTCTAAAGGAGTTATACCATGGTGTACTTGAAAGGGTGGCAATGGTGCCTCCTTTCCCCTTATCTATTGTAACTCCCTCTAGGTCAAAAAAATCCTCATTAGAATCTTTTGATGCCCCACCTATACCTATTGAACCATCCTCTTTCTCCTCTTCTTCCCCATATGAGGTTAGCTCAATAAAGTGTATTTTCCCCTTCCCCAAACCCCTATGACCTGTCTCCCATGGTTCCTTACAACTCAAACACAACTTTTTCCTCTTTAGCTCATTATGTAATTCATCATTCATGTTCTTCTTGGGCCACTCCCTCTGGAAAGGTTCATGATCCTTCTTCGGAGGGAGAGGATTGGATGCATTTTTTCTCTTTGGGGCGAAATTCTCCATGTCTCTTTCCCTAGTAATAACATCCTATAGAGACTCTAACTTGAAGGCCTTAATCCAACCACAAAGTGGTTTAGACAATCCTTTCATGAATAGGACAATTATTTTGTGTTTTAAAACATCAATCACCATGATTGAGAACCTCTATAACTCTAAAATATAAGCACATGGCCCCAACCTGCTTGATCTATGCTATCTCCCTAAGGTGTATCTCTGGATCCTTCTTATTGAATTGATCAATAAGCCTCTTTATGAAATCTAGGTATGAGGTAATATTGACATGCCCTAATATGACCAACTCGTGGTACGACCATTCGTGGGACTATCCATCTAAGTGCATTGTAGCATACTTGATTGCTTCAATTTCCAACATAGGGTTGAGTTGGAAATATGTATCCAACTTCTATACCCAAGCCCTAGTTGTGCACTTTTTAGAACCATCAAAGGAGGGTATAGACAATTTCCCAACCTTCCACTAAAGATCTTGATTTTGTGGATCCCTGTTGTTATTCCTTAGCCTATTCTTGTACTTAATAGTACAAAACTCCTATAAGGAAATGACTATATGAAATTCATCACCCAAATTTTGGTACTCCCTCAAGTAATCGCTAAATCCTTCACCTTTCCCTTGTTGCCCCCGGTTTCTAGCTTGTTTTCCTCCTAAGAAATTAGGCAAAAGAGGCCTAAGAGTTACCCTACTCATTACCCTAAAGTTATTATGTGTAGGCACATGAACATTACTCACTTCACCATGATTCCCATTATTATCGTTCAATCATCCAAAACCAATGTTGCTCAATTTTTTTTGGTTTCCTTGATTGTTTGTCATAAATTGGGTGAGCAATTGAACCAATTGTGGTTTCCCTCTTGCAATATCATTTAAAATTTGTATAGTGATATGTTCTGGTGGTTCATTCCTATCCCCCATGTTCTCCTCTTCTGAATCAAAATTTACCACAACTCTATTTGTCCTAAATGTGTGTAGTGTAGAAAAATGTATCCCTTTACATTTTCTCACTTGTTTGGGCCCTCCTAGTTAAAATGAACTTAATAATGCCTTAATTTAGTGTTGTAAAATGTATTTATTTACACTTTCACACTTATTTATGACTCCCTTAATTGAGTTTAATTATGCCTTAATTGGCCCCATAATTCATCTACAAGCTTAATAAATTACATTTTTCAAAGGGGAAACCTAACAATAATTAATGCCAATACATAACACCTTACATTGAGCAATGTGTATTCCAAGAATAGGGACCTGAGACCCATTTTTCCATGGGCGAATGGGTCCTCCCTAAGCCTTGGAACCCAATTTTAAATATGTTTTTGATGGTATTTTTATGATCCTAAATTCAAATTTCAAAGGTCGGCTTGTAATGTTTGAATTTTGGAAGGATAAATGTCTATAAATACAAGGTTATTCTATCCAATTAACATTAGATTTTAAGAGAAAAATTGCGAGAACTTTCACAAGAGCCAATATTAATGTCAAGAGAATTCAAGAGAAGATTTCTTCATCATTTTTTGCAGCATCCAAGATCTCAAGTATCATGTCAAGTTATGATCAATCATGAATATTTTTGGAGCTAACATTGTGATGTAGGTTTCAAGATCTAATCCAAGCATTCAATTCAAAGATTCAAAGAAAGATTCAAGTATCAAGGTCCACTTCCATTGAAGCCATTTCATGCAAGATCAACATCAATACTTCAGATTTCCAAAGGTTCATTCAAGGGTTTGGTGAGTTGGAACATTGAGTTGATCATTCATCATTCCTTTCATGCTATTTCATTTTATTTCAAGGTTTAATTACAAAAATGGGGTTTGACCAAGGAAAACCCCCATTCATCTAAAAACAAACATTTATCCCTCTCTTTATGTGTTTTAGATTTGTAGGTTGAAGAAAATTTGAAGATCTCAAAAGTGCAATTTTACAAAGTTGCATTTGTTGTCACCTTTGTTGTCATCTCATGAAAACTCAGATCCCAAATTCATTTTCAACTGTGTGACTTTGAAACACAGAGGATTTGGACGTGCATACATAGTAGTAGAGGACCTAGAAACTAATTTTGGGAAGGTGAACAAGGACCCATTCATGAATGGGCAAATGAGTCCTCAAAAACTTCTAGAAACATCATTTTGCAATAGGTGCACAAGATTTTCCCTTTATCCAATCTGCATGAAATAAATTGTTTCTATTAGTATTATTTTTTATCTGCAAAATAAACTTTCTACATGTCATGAATGAGTATATTTGGTATTTTTATTTTTTCTCCCAAAACCCCTATTCAATTATTTATGTCAAAACGTTGTCTCAAGACACTTTGCAACCAAAAGGGACACTTTGCAACCGATTTTGAGATAATTTTTAAGTGTCCTCCACTCATTTGATTTGCATGAAATAAATTATGTATGTTAGCTCTATGTTTCATCTACTTAGATCTAGTCTTACATTTCAGTTTTGAGTTGATTTTATATTTTGTTTTCATCTCCCAATTTTTTTTTTTAATCCACATACACATATAAAGGAAATTGCAAGATCCCTCAAAGAATTCACTCACCTAAGGGTTGAAAGTGGATTTTAACTTGAGGGATCTCATTTCTTGAATGAAATAGAAGAATAGGTAGGTTCATTCACCCCATTTCCCTTTCTATTTATAGTAAGTTTGGTGAAACATTCCAAATTTCGTATAAAACCTTATGTGTAGTGAATCCCACCCCATTTTTCTATGATAATTTTTTAGTGAAAGAGAATGAAAGCATGGACAATCATGACAATCACATTTGTTCTTATCCTAATATCTCTCCTATTTGTGAAGAATATAGTTTGGTTTTAGGAGACACACTTATTGAGAGTCATGAGAATATTTTTTCTCCCTTTCCTAATGCTCCTCCCTCTTGGACAGAACAAAAGGATCCAATCATTGATAAGCAAGAAAATCATAGTTATTCTTCTCTTGATGCCTCCCCTATTTGTGATGAAGTTACCTTACAAAATATAACCATGGAATGTGATCAACATCTTGTTTGCTCCTCTCTTAAAATCTCTCCTACTAGGGAAGATATCATGATGCAAGAAAATGGCAACATTGACACATGTCTTTCAAAAAATAGTAATGTGGCTTCATTATATGAAAATGATGAGGTAACCTTAGACTCTCCTTCGCTAAAAGATAATCAAAATAAGGATAAGTCTTTTGAGGTTATGAACATTAGATATCCCTTGAAGCAATATCTTGAGCTAGTTCTTACCCTTTATCCACCCTCATATCAACCTCAAGTTCAAACCAAACCCATGCTTATCTTAGAGCCACCTAAAAAGAAACCATTAGCTCCAAGAGATATCTTGAATTTTACAAGGAAAATTGATAGTCACATTTTTTTGTAGCAACCGAGTTACAATATTGTTGCTAACAAATAAAATACAAGGAACAATATGAAATTGTAAACCATTCCTACTTCATTACCATTTCCTCAACCTATCTTTCGTAGTGCTCCCCGTTTTCCTTTACATAGTGGAAAGGAGTACGATCTTGTCAAACAATTTAAGAATACTCCCGCTAAGATATCCTTATGGGACCTTATTCAAGCCTCCCCTAGTTATCATAACATGATTCAAAGTGCTTTACAACAATCCCTCCTAATGTGCAACCAAATGATATAGCAGCCCTAATTTGAGGAATGAATGCAGACATTGTTTTCCACCAAAGTGAATTACCTCCTTTGGATGTGCAAAAAAAAAAAGAAGCCTTCATGATAATAGCTATACATAATCAAATAGGGATAAAGAGAACCCTTGTTGACAAAAGCTTGGCCCTTAACCTATGTAGCATAAACCTTTTGGACAAGATTGGAGTAGACAAAAGCCAAATTCAATTTGACTCATTATCTATTCATGGATTTGATAGCGTGGGAAAACAACTTATTGGTGTGATCACATTACATGTTATAGTTGGAAAGGCCACATTGAAAAGTCCTATTCATGTCATGCCCAATAATCTTTCATATAATCTTCTTTTGGGAAGACCTTGGATTCATGCAATGAATGGGGTGCCTTCTACTCTTCATCGTAAAATGAAGTATGTCTACACCAACAATGTGTATACAATCAAAGATGATCCTAAACCAGAAAGTTGTTTGTACACTAAGAAAGACAAGGAAAATCCTTTGTAAACATTGACACCAAGTACACAAGTGTAACCCATGCAAGAGAAATAAAAATAAAAGAATATTGAAGAAGACACAAATTTATTGGAGGATGATTAGGGTTCCTTAGATTTTACACCTAAATTCATGGGAGAATACAAGATCATAACAAAAAAGTCTGAAAAGGGAAAAGAACTAGCAGTAATGTCAACACAAAATTTTAAAGCATCCACTTCAACCACTTTAGGAGAAGAAACAAATTACACAACAAACTTTGATGAATTTGATTAGGAACAACCACCAAATCCAAAAATAATGAAAAAGATTTATGGAAGAGGTTATGAACTTATGAAACAACTTGGTTATAGTGGAAAAGGATGTGGTGCTAGAGAACAAGGTGTCTATGTCCCTATAGATCCTAACACACAAGAAACCACTAATGGTCATTTTTATTGTCCCTTGAAAGAAACACAAGCATCAAACAAGCCTTCACTTAATACCAACACTATTATAAAAGATTCTTCTAAGCCAACTTTAACTTTGGTGCAGCTTGAACTAATAGATACTACATGTGGGAATATCTCATTAGATATGCATCAAGTTGATAATTTGTCTACTCATTATAATCAATAACATTAGTTATTGCTCCTTGTCATGTGGTAGTTGTAGTATCATAGCATATTCACTACCATGCATGAGAGTATAAACTTGGCTTTAATATTTTCCTTCTGAAAGGAGCAACATACCATCATCCATTTTCAGCTCACCTTTTGTCCTTGGGGACCAAGGGGTTAGGTAGCTAGCACCTGTTATTGCCTCTTTTGGGATAGTTGACCACCTTCCATGTATATATAAGAGCAAGCTTGGGATGTGGATGACACGCCTTAAGTTGGCTCACGTGTGACATACTTTATTTCTATGTTATCTTTAGCATTGTATTTTGGGGGAAACCTCTTATTCATGACATAGCTTCATTTGGAAACATATGACTTGCCATAGGGATTTCCAAATAAGCTCTCATGTCTTCATTACTGTTTAGAATTGATCATTTTCTACTTTAAAGTAATTGCTAGCAATTTATTTAAAGAGGGGCCATACATTGACATTATCATTTTGAATTTTTTGACTATATTTTATGTTGTCTTATCCTATTTGAATTTTTTCCATAGGTGCTTAGCATAACACAGCTTGTTAGTCCTTATGAAGCTCGAAGTTCATGTTTTATTTTGTGGTGCCATATTGAAGTTATTAAGTGGACAACGAGTTTTGCTTGTGAATGTTTTTGGATAAATAGTTGAGGCCTAATCCACATCAAGTTGGATAGATTGTTGAGGCTTGATACACCTTTTTTTTTCTTTCTTTTAGTCTTTGGCATTGTATGTTTGTGTATCTTGTCTTGTTGCTGCATATCATACATCTTGTTTTTGTCCCTTTGTGATTTTGTTGGTTTTCCATAGGATCTTGATCTTGGGGGCTTGTCCACCTCCTTGATCTTTGTCATCCTATCTTACTAACATTTGTACACTTGGACCCCTCTTGATACGTGTATTTGTCTAATTTAGTGTGATTTTGCGCTTGTGCTCATCCTCTCACTAAAGTGGGGGTTAAATTTAGTGTAGAAAAATGTATCCCTTTACATTTTCTCACTTGTTTGGGCCCTCCTAGTTAAAATAGACTTAATAATGCCTTAATTTAGTGTTGTAAAATATGTTTGTTTACACTTTCACACCTATTTAGGTCTCCCTTAATTAATTGAGCTTAATTATGCCTTAATTGGCCCTATAATTCATCTACAAGCCTAAAAAGTTACATTTTCCAAAGGGGAAACCCAACAATAATTAATGCCAATACATAACACCTTACATTGAGCAATGTGTGTTCCAAGAATAGGGACTTGTGACCCATTTTCCCATGGGAGAATGGGTAATCCCTAAGCCTTGGAACCCATTTTTAAATATGTTTTTGGTAGTATTTTTATGATCCTAAATTTAAATTTCAAAGGTCAGCTTGTAATGTTTGAATTTTGAGAAATTAAGGATAAATGTCTATAAATACAAGGTTATTTTATCAAATTAACATTAGATTTTAAGAGCACAATTGAGAGAAATTTCACAAGAGCCAAGATTATTGTCAAGAGCATTCAAGAGTAGATTTATTCATTCTTTATTACAACATTCAAGATATCGAGTATTATGTCAAAGTTATGTTCAATCATGCGTATTTTTGGAGCTAACATTATGATGTAGGTTTCAAGATCTAATCCAAATATTCAAGTCAAAGCTTCAAAGAAAGATTCAAGTATCAAGATCCACATCCATTGAAGCCATTTCATGCAAGATCAACATCAATATTTTAGATTTCTAAAGGTTCATTCAAGGGTTTAGGGAGTTGCAACATTGATTTGTTCATTCATCATTCCTTTCATGCTATTTCATTTCATTTCAAGATTTAATTACCAAAATGTGGTTTGACCAAGGTAAACCCCCATTCACCCAAAAACAAACATTTTTACCTCTCTCTTTGTGTGTTTCATATTTGCAAGTTGAAGATCTCAAAAGTGCAAATTTGCAAAGTTTCATTTGTTGTCACCTTTGTTTGTCATCTCATGGAAACTCAGATCCCCAATTTATTTTCGATTATCTAATTGTGAAACCTGGAGGATCTAGAAGTGTAGACACAAGAGTAGAGGACCCAAAAACTAATTTTGGAAAGGTGAAAATGACCCATTCACCAATGGGTGAATGAGTCCTCAGACAACTTCCAAAAACATCATTTTGCAAAAGGTGAACAAGATTTTTCGTTTATTCGATCTGCATGAAATAAATTGTTTCTATTAGTATTATGTCTCATCTACAAAATACACTTTTTACATGTCATGAATTAGTGTATTTGGTATTTTTAATCTTTCTCCCAAAACCCCTATTCAGTAATTTTTGTCAAAAAGTTATCTCAAGACACTTTGCAACCAACATGGACACTTTGTAACTAATTTTGAGATAAGTTTTAAGTGTCCTCCACTCATCCAATTTGCGTGAATTAAATTGTGTTTGTTAGCTCTATGTTTCATCTACTCAGATCTGGTCTTACATTTTAGTTTTGAGTTTATTTGCTATTTTATTTTCATCTCCGAAAAGTGTTGTTTAGTCCACATACACATATGAAGGAAATTACAAGATCCCTCAAAGAATTCACTCACCTAACGGTTGAAAGTGGATTTTAACTTGAGGGATCTCATTTCTTGAATGAAATAGAAGAATAGGTAGGTTCATTCATCCCATTTTTCCCTTTCTATTTATAGTAGGTTTGGTGAAACATTCAACATTTAGTATAAAATCTTATGTGTAGTGAACCCTATCCCATTTTTCTATGTTTCAATGTGATATATTCCCAATCTTCTGGATTCATTAAACAACATGCAAATTGCTAAAACACTCAATACTGACCAAAAAAAATCCATAAAAATCATACACCAAAACCCAACAGTTGGCAAGGTCACCAAATCTGATACCACTATAATAGCCCAACCAAATTTTGTATCTAAATATTTTCCAGTTTAATCAAACTATACAGATAGACATTTCATCAAATAGTTTTCTTGTAAACTGTAGACACTTAAATAAACCTAATTGATGTTATGCATTTGATGTTGATTGATTAACATCACTTCTTCCTAAATCATTTCTAAACTAACCAATTAATTAAATAATCATTCTTATTTAGTTACAGTCATCAATTTCTACTATTAATCAAATAATTAACTTTATTAGGTTAATTCACTTTCTTCTAACTAATGTTCATCCTATTTAATTAAATCAAATAATTTAATTAAATCCTCCTAAAGTCATCTCATTTGATTAAATAAATCTAATTTCATAAATCCCCTAACCCACTTGAGTTGATTCTGAATTAATTAACTCCAAATCACTCTCTAATCATCATTATTCATTTCTATCTTTTAACTCCTCTAAAGTTAAATCAACCCATGGTCAACCAACCAGATTACACATGAAATTCATCTTTTAATTATCTAATTACCTTATTTATCCTCACAATGGTATATTCCTAGGAATATTCCTCCCAACCACTCCTTCATTCAATTTCCCTCCAAAATCCTCTTACACACCAATAAATACCTCTTACAAAGGCATTTACTCCCTCTTACATGCCATCTTGTCTCTTACAAGGGCATTAGCACCTCTTTGTTGATAAATGTGACTCAAATTTACTGGCTTGATCAACTTCCTGGAGCAGTTGTGTTCTTCCCTTATTTGACCTATATGTTGTGGGATAACTAAAAATCCTAAGTTTAGAACTCATGTTGCAGGGTTGTGGAAATTCATAACTTTCCAACAGACCTATCGCTAGATCGCGAAAAGTTGAAACTTTGAAACCTATGTCACAGGGTTATGAATCTTCATAACTTTCTGACTTAGCGACATTGGGGTTCTCATGCTTATCGACATGTCATGAGTTTTGGGAATTTCATAACCTCCGATGGAGGTTGTGAAGTTTGATTTTTTAGCGACATAGCGATCCTGAGTGAGCATTGGTTTGTCAGCAGTGACGTGGATGTCACGGAGGCAGAGAGGACCATGGCAGAGTGTTGATATTGTTGATTGATGGTTGTGGTTATATTAATCCAATGGTGCTCATTTATTATGCGCTCCTTTGTGGTGAGGACCAACAGATTCTTATGAAGCGAGTGAAATTGACTGATCTTTTGACACCTATCGGCTTGATCAACAATGATTCAAATCAACGGTGCATGCTAGCCCTGTGCCTCTTATGGTGGGTCTCAAGTGACTCCCATGGGGTGTGTGGGCTTCAGATGCGTGTCATGGTGGACCTGACCAGTGTCAAATTGGTAAGTGGTGATCACATGACATCATGTTGGGAGTTAAATATTTAAGTCTTTTCTGAGAGACTTGTTGCAAATATTATATATTTCCTTTTGATTCTCTGGAATTACACAAGCAGTGTACATGTGTCTTGGTGGACCCTAGCCATGACAAGCGGTATATGAAGGAGAATTGACAGCTGGAAAGTGATGGTTGGTTGTCGACTATTGATGGATTAAATGACGATTGACTCAACAGATTTGAATCGTATTGCAACAGTTTATCTGTGGAAGATTGAACCAAACCGTTTCCTATTGGAATGTTGTAAATAGGGTTAGGGTTAAGAACGAATTTTATAAAAACCTAGAATGTTTTGCAATGAAATGAGAGAGAAGAGAGATCGAAGTAGGGTTATGCTGTCGGATTCTCTCCAGATGGAACAAGATGTAAACTCTATAAAGGCTTAGAGCCTGAATTGTATTTGTAACTATATTTTGTTTCTGAATAATACAATGGCAATCTGGGATTTTTGGAGTGTGGGGTTTTTTACCCGAAAGGGTTTTCCCCATGTAAATATTTGTGTTCATGTTTTCCATTCCATCTTTCATGTTTAATGGTTCTATGTGATTGAATCTGTTTAATGGTGTTGTTTGGAATTGGTTTAATTAGCATTCATTTTTCTCTAAGGGTCAATGTGGGAAATGAACTATGTCTGATTCCACCTTGTTGCATAGTAGTTCATGTATTTGAGGCAATATAATGAAATAAAAGCTATCAAAGGCACTTTTGATCTTGGATGTTTCTTTCTAAGATTACCCATATTTACCAACAAGTGGTATCAGAGCCTTCTTTTGGGATTTTTTTTTTGCTTGCGTGTGCAGGTTGTGAGTTGCATCTACTTGCATGGACTCGCATGTGGCTTGTATGTGCTTGCATGTTGATGCATGTATGAAATCCTAGTATTTTTGGTTTTGGGTATTCCTTCTATGAAGATTTCTTAGTGTGACAAGCTTGAGGAAATCTAAAGGAATTGACTAATGGATTGATCCTTTAATGAGTATAAATTCTTGATCTTTTTTGTTTGAGTTCCAATAGACAACATGTATTATGAAGGATGGGGAAGATGGATAAACTTGAGTTGGTCATATTGAACAGATGTGACCTAAAGCTCATGAGTTGGCAGTGGTATAACCCTCATGTATGGGGTGGAATATTATTGTCTCTATGGTTGTGTTGCAACAAGATTTCATATTGGGTGTTTGTGTGAGAGGCTCCCTAGTGATATGGAGAGTTTTGGGTTGTTTTTCAGTCATGGAGTAATGTGCTTATGCTGGGTATTTTTCCTGGTATTGGAAGGCACAGTTTTTCTGGTACCCCGATTGCATGTAGGCTATGGATTTGATCATTGGATGGTCTAAAATCTTTCGAAATAGCTTGTCTCTCTCTTGGATGCATGTGCATGTTGGTAGTTTTGGAGTTGGCTTGATATGGACCCGGAGTTCCTAAATTATTGTTTCTTTTCAAGGATGTGTTGTACTTGCATCGCTCAGATTCATGTTCTTTGGATTTGAGGGTTTTATATATTCTCATTTAAAGAATCTATGGTTATGCATATTCATGATAATCTAATTTTTGGTTTAACCATTATGGTGTTTCAGATATGAAGTGGATATGGGTGTGCATGGGTGTTCTCAAACACAGTGGTTTTTCAGGTTTTACATGGTCAAGAAAACATGTGGTTTTGTGGAGCTACCGTTGAACTATTTTCTAGACCCTGGCTTGATAGGGGCGGTGTTGGATGAGATAGTTGTAGTTCTACATGCATTCTTTGTGCATGGTGTGAGGAGATGTTATTTTTGTCTCTACATGGGAATGTTGATATTTCATTAGTCACTCAACATTCTTGTGGTGATGCTTGGCGGTTTCCTTGACTATGGTGCTCGATGTAGACATGATTGGAAAATTGGATCTGAGCTTGATCTGGTGTTTGAGTCATGTTGTCTATGTGGTTGTTCTCTTTGAGATCTCAGTGTTTTTGTTTCTAATGCTATGATGGTTTGCACGTTCATTTTGATTGATCTTCAAGTTATGTGGTTGGTGGATTAGCTACCCATTGGCTACAGTGAGATAACTTCGAAGTGGAGTGTCTATATCCATGAGGTTGATTTAGAGTTGGTGCAAACCTGTTAGTTGGCCTTGTCTGTGGTCACTTGTGCATTGGTGTGGTTACTTTGAGATGAGAGGATGAATGGTGCTAAGTATCTGAATAGTTGGTTATGGGGACCTATAGCATGTGTATCATGATGTCATGGATAGCTTGGATACACTATTTTGTGTAAGCTTTTGACAGTGATGATAATCTCTACTTGATTCTAGAGATCTTGGTGTTGCTTGGTATTGTTGTCAGATGGATATGTTAATAAGTGGACCTAGAGGATTTTTAGTATAGCAGATGTTTGGTCATGATGCTTGGAGAGATTGGGTGTCATGGTTCAGTGGGAGCTTTAGCAGTGACTGTGGATTCATCACTTGGTGGTGAATGATCTTCTTTAGTGTTGTAGATGTTACTAGGAGGGGCTCTTAGATCATGTTGTTGTAGAAGGGTTCTTTCGAATTTGCATCGATATTATTTGAATATGTGCAACATCTCAAAACCATGGAGGATTCTTGGAGTATTTGGTTGAGGTGTTGGTGATGCTTGACAAGTGATGTTGGTTTAGAGTTTGTTTGTGTTATGTCATGATATGATCTTATTTCTAGATTAGAGTTTTGGCATGATGCATTGCTCTTGAGACCTTTGTAATGTTCACTTGGAGCATGGTATCTCCTAAGGGGGATGTGTAGATCATGATTTTATGATAAGTTCTTGATTTAGATGAATGGAGCTTTTGGCAATGGTCTAGTAGTTCTTTGTGTGTTGGATGTATTGGTCATATGCTTGAGAACTTCATGATAGTGCAGTGATGCATTTGGAGTTTATCATGAGATGATCATTTTCAAGTGTCCATGGATACATGGAGAACAAGGTGATTGTATTTCTCTTATGAGGAAACAAGTGTTGTTGATGGTTACTCTTGATGAAGATTTTTGCAGAAAGTCTGAGGAGCCTACACCTTGGTTGGATGTGAGTTCAACAGAGACCAATGAGGAGATTGCTCTTGGAGAAGTCATGATGAATTGGTTACCCTAGAGGAGCATTCTCATTCCCCACTTTTGGTCTACTTGTCAGTTTATCATTTGAAAGGTATTCCCATTATTGATTTTAGATGTCTTTGTGCTTTGATTCTCATGGAATGAGTTTTTTACGATGTTTGGATTTGGATACTCATTTGGGGATTGGTTTAGCATGTATCTTTATGCTTTCTTTTATGGATATGGATATTTAACTGATATTAGATGATTCTAAAGAATTCATTGTGAGAGATGGATAGCATGGTTATCTCCTTATGCACTATGATTACATTCATTGATGTTGAGTTTAAGAGATGCATTGGGCATATTTCTTGAAATGGGAAATGAAATAGTTTCAATCTTCTGTGAGAGGCTTACATCCATGTTAATTACATGATGTATATGTTTTGTTTGATCTTGGAGATTGAACGGTTGGGTGTTGTTATGTTGTTCTCTTTGGGGTATTGTGAAGGAGATCATACTTGACATAGTTGGCATTTAAGAGGTGTATGTAGGAGGATTTTTCTACAGGTACATGATGTGCAGAGGTGCTCTCTTTGGTCTTGGTTATCTTCTTGGATGTTTTTTTCACATTACATTGGTTTGAGATTTGGTCAGAGCTATAATGATCACTACCCTGCGATCATGTGTTTTCACTCATGTTCTTGGGTGATGACATGGAGTTTCTTAATCTCTTTATTTTGTTGGGTGTGGAGAACTTGGGAGAGTTGTGAAGACTTGTGGTGAGAGTTGTTTTGTTATTTAAATTATAGGTAGTGCATATCATTGTGGATGATCCCTTAAAACTACATGTTTACACTCTCTATGTTATTCTATTAGTAGACTTGGTATGCCTTGATCTTGTCAGATTTATTACTCCTACAGTGGGAGTTCTTGGATGTGTTTTGTCTTCTTTGATTGGTTGGCACATGGAGCTTGTATTTACTATTGATGGGTTGGTTATGGAGTGGCATGAGTCTACTGATGTGGATACCTTGGAGGTATGTTTGATTGTATGGAGTAGCACTTATTATGTGTGCTACTTTCAGTCACGTGGGTTGATCGGTTGGATGTGTGTAGTCAGTGTTTTGGTTGTTATTATAACTAGTGTTCTATCTTGTTTCTGGAGAATGTCTTCATGGATGTGTTCATGTTGAGGTTTTTGAATTTGATGTTGTGATGCTTCTGTATATCTTGTGAGCGCAGTGAAGTGGTGGCAGTATGTTATAGCCTTTGCTATCAGATGGATTTGGTGCTTATGTTCTTTAAACTGGTGCATATTCACCATGGTTCATTCCTTTCCTTTGGAGGATGACAATAATTTTTGTTTGAGATGGTGTACATATTAGATGTTGGTGCAGGTGTCTTAGTGGAGCATGGAAGCATTGGTTGAGGATCTTGCTAGTTGCATGGATGGATAATACAGTAACTTCTAGCTTTGGAAGGAGCCAGTAAGTTCTTCGTCAAGTGGGAGAATGTTGAGAAATGTGACTCAAATTTACTAGATTGATTGACTTCCTAGAGCAGTTGTGTTCTTCCCTTATTCATCCTATATGTCGTGGGATCACTGAAAATCCTAACTTTAAAACTCATGTCATGGGGTTGTGGAAATTCATAACTTTTCGAAAGACCTATCACTAGATTATGGAAAGTTGAAACTTTGAAACCTATGTCACGGGGTTCTGAATCTTCATAACTTTTTGACTTAGTGACATTGGGGTTCTTGTGCTTATCAAAATTTTGCGGGTTTTGGGAATTTCATAACCTCCAATGGAGGTTGCGAAGTTTGGTTTTTTAATGACATAGCAATCCTGAGTGAGCATTGTTTTGTTAGCAGTGACGTGGATGTCATAGAGGCAGTAGGGACCACGACGAAGTGTTGATATTGTTGATCGATTTTGTGATTATATTAATCCAATAGTGCTCATTTATTCCATGCTCCTTTTTGGTGAGGAGTGACAAACTCTTATGAAATGAGCGGAGTTGACTGAGTGTTTGACACATGTCAGCTTGATCAATGATGATTCAAATCAATGATGCCCGCTAGCCCCGCACCTCTTGTGGTGGGTCTCAAGTGACTCCTGTGGGGTGTGTGGGCTTCAGACATGTGTCTTGGTGGACCTGACCAGTGTTGGATTGGTAAGCGATGATCACATGATGTCATGTTGGGAGTTAAATATTTAAGTCTTTTCTGGGAGACTTGTTGCGAATATTGTAGATTCCCTTTTGATTCTCTGAAATTACACAAGTGGTGTACATGTGTCTTGGTGGACCCTAGCCACAAAAAGCGGTATATGAAGGATAATTGACAGCTGGAAAGTGATGGTTGGTTGTTGACTGTTAAAGGATTAAATGATGATCGAATAAAAATATTTGAACTGTATTATAACTGTTTATCTGTGGAAGATTAAACTGAACTGTTTCCTATTGGACTGTTGTAACTAGGGTTAGGGTTAAGAATGAATTTTATAAAACCATAGAAAATTCTACAATGAAATGAGAGAGAAGAGAGATCGAAGTAGGGTTATGCTATCGGATTCTCTCCAGATGGAACACGATGTAAACTTTGTAAAGGCTTAGAGCCTAAATTATATTTGTAACTATATTTTGTTGCTGAATAATACAATGGCAATCTGGGATTTTTGGAGTGTGGGGATTTTTACCAGAAAGGGTTTTCCCCACGTAAATTTGTGTGTTCATGTTTTCTATTCCATCTTTCATGTTTAATGGTGTTGTTTGGAACTGGTTTAATTAGTATTCATTTTTCTCTAAGGATCAATGTGGGAAATGAAATATGTTTGATTCTACCTTGTGGCATAGTAGTTCGTGTCTTTGAGGCAATCTGATGAAATAAAAGCTACCGAAGGCACTTCTGATCTTGGATATTTATTTCTAAGATGACTCATATTTCCCAACACTCTTACATACTCACCCACATTCTCTTACATACTCACCCACATTCTCTTACATCTTCAACCATATTCATTAACTTCTTTTATATCCTCTTTACTCACATATTCCCCAAAATGTGCTCCACCTCCAACCTCTAGCCTTGTGACAAGTGTCACATTCCTATTGGCTCTCCTTTTAATCCCACATTCACCAGTTTCGCTCTTTCTTCAACCCTTCACTCCTATAAGTAGAAGCCTCTTCTACTTGAAATGGATCCACAACTTGAAGCATTCTCACTATAGGCATTTTCATTCATAGCACTCACTCTCCTCATATCATTTTAGCTTATTTTCATCATCACTTAGCATCAATCTCACACTTGGAATCATCTACATCATTGGATCTTATCAAAGGGATTGAGAAAAGGCTTCTTTCCACATCAAAGGAGCACCAATCCCCCTATAGGATGGAGGCTTGGTTGATTTATTTGATTACATGATATCATTTGCTTATCTTTCATGCTTTCATTTCATGTTTTTATCTTTGTTTAATCAATAATCTCATATGGAATGCTTTGTTTGTGTTTTTAACATGAATAACCATTGTTTGTTTGTCTCTTGTTAGAAAATTGTAGATTAGGCATTCACATTTTGGTGCTAGGGGGGCTAACCTTTTAAAATTTGAAAATTTGGCTTGAAATTGATATTCTTTTACAGCTACAGGAAGGTGATGTCCCCTTTGGTCCATACAACACCGCTTTTGCATACATCGTTGCCTTTGCTTCACACAGAGTGTCGCTTTCGTGTTTAGTGTTGTCTTTGTCACATCCTGTTGCAATTGCAGCTCTTTGTAGCACCGCCTTTGCAAGAATGTTGCCTCTATCTTTTCAGCCATTCTAATTAAATTTTGCTTTCTAACATACCATCACCTCTATTTTTGCATCACCTTTGTTTCCACTGCACCACATTTATGCTCTTTATCTATTGTAGAGAGCCTCCTTTGCATTTCACCAGAGTGTCGCTTTTGATTTTAGTGCCCCCTTTGTTGTAGATACAACACCACCTCTATTACACACTGCCACCTTTGCAAATTGAGGAGGAAAACCAATTTGGAGAACCAAAAGAATTTTTTAATGCTCTTTGTAATAGCTTAGGCTTTCCAATTCTGTTTTTCATTTTGTTTTTTAGGACCAACTAGTATTACTTTGGGCTTAAAATCAACCATCTACTTAAGCTTTTCATGTTGGACTAAAATTGAACATTAGAAACTTACTAGACATTGCTATGTGGGATAAAATTGAAAAAGGCAAACTCATACTCAATTTTTGGTGCTTAAAATGAACTCAGCTTTATTTTGAGGATTAAAAAGAACTTGTGCCTTCTTTGTTTTGTGGTTTTCAAATTGTCTAAGGTGTGTATGCTCTTCTCTCGACCATTTGGTAATCTTGAGAATCAAAAAAATCTTGTGAGATTTGTATAACCACCCACATATTTCAATTTGGATCTAAAATGAACCCCATGCTAGTGTGATGAAAAGGCATTGTGTGTGATCCCTCCTTGAGCTTCACGTGATATAGGAGGTCGAAATACAAATGTAGTTCCTTGTTTTTGTATATCTTTAGAGGGCCTGTCACCCCACTTCGAAAGGTGGAAACAACCCAAGTGATACCAAGCTAAATCCAAGCTCTTTCAAATTGCTATATAAAAATGTGTTTGTGATGAAAGTCATAAACAACAAGTGTGGATGTGTCATACCGACAAGTGTCACCCTTAGTGTTCGTGTGACACATCAAAATCCTTTCTTATGAAGGGACTGGGAGGCCTCTTGATTGACCATAATCTTGAGCTAATCTTGCCACATGTATGGCCACCTTGAACAAAAGCCCTTACTACAAACCATTTTTTTAGAAGCCAAAAACCTTTATGCTTGCTAGTGCAGGAACGGTTGTTCTGAAGTCGCCTCACATTTTACTATTCAAAGTTGAAATAGAAAAATCCTTAGGATCTTAGGATCTTGAAGATTTGAGATTTGGTGGTCCTGAGAAGTGTGTGTCGTTGAGGGGAGCCAATGTCACCAAATCTCTAGTTGTTCACTTTGTCTTAGTGTTTGGAGAAATCTGAGTGGGGACTCAACAAGTAGTATCTTTGCAACCTAGGATTGTGCATTTTTCAAGTTAGTTAAACACATTGCTTGGGTCTCAAACATTGAAAACAAACATTTAACAAATCATCAAAATTTCAAACCCTTTGGAAAGAGTGAATATCTTTGAAGAGTCCAATTATTATTGCTTGTCCCTAGGGATTTTATACTTAGAGGCTTCTAAATACTTGGGATCATATCTCAATTTGCTCTCTCCAAAGTCAACTTATGGAAACTATGGCCTTGACTCTTTGAATTTCACATAATGGACCTTGTGGAATGAAAGGGAGCTAAGACATAGAAATTTAGTTTAAAATTTAAGCAAGACAAGTTGATGTGGTAAAAAAATCATTTAATCAAGATAAAAAGACAATTGAACCCAACACATGTGTTTGTCTTCATGATTTCACGTAAAGTCAAAATTACAAAGCAAAGGTCTACATGTCATTACTTCAAACTTAGGCTTCATAATCAAAAAGCTATAAGAAGACACATTATAAGACATAACCTAAGACAGTACCACAAAATAAACAAGAAGGTAACAAGGTTTTATAGACTTATTCCGTTGAATAATCTAGACATGTATGCTTAGTATGAACCCCTCATCTAAAACATTGGTAAAAGGATCTGAAAACTTTAGAGGTCTAGCATGTTCTTCAACACCTTGGTCTTGTAAAAAAAGTATTTCTAGGTTCATCTAGGATCAAAACCAACACCTCCATTTGTCAAAACATTTATCAAATTTCATCTCACAAACAACTTTTAGAACTTTAGAAAAAATCATCTATGCTAGACTTTTGGTAAATCCTTAGATCAAAATCATCTTGTTTGAATAGGTGTGTGGGAATGAATCCTTTCTCACACATTTAGTTAAATTAGCACCCCTTTTGGACAAGTTCACCCCAAGATCACATCTAACATCTTGGGATCTACAAGTCCATTATCCAAATTAAACCAATCAAAATAAAAAATCCTAAGGTCTAGTATTGATCCAAAGTTCTCAAAAGTTAAAACATCCATATCATTCAACCCTCATTTATCACATCATCATCATTTGATCCTTAAATATCCTAGAATTTCTTTTTGTACCTAAATTTTAGATCAACCAAAGGGGTTAGAGGTTCACCTCCCATATTCCTAAAAGTTGATTCCAGTTTTATGGTCCAAACAAGGTCACAACACAAGAAGATAATGGAGAAAAACAAAGAAACATCAACCTCAAGTGATTTAATTCAAACATAAGTCAACCCTAGGGTATCTATCAACCCTCCACTTAATCCCCCTCAACTACCACAAGGTCATCAAGAGGGAGGTTGCCAAGTGGAGGATGTCACAAACAACTTCAAAGAGATATCCCAAGATGAAATACATGAACTAGTCCAAAGTCTTGAAACTCACAAACTTGTCAATACAATCATGAAACTGGATCCCACCCAATACATGTTGGCATTTAGAAAATAAGGGTCTAAACTCCCTTCCAATTTTTATGCAAGCACCATTGTTGAACAACCTTTGGGGAACATACCACAAACATCATTCACACCTTCATTTATAGGCATCATCCAACCAATAATTCAACCATCATCATCTCACACCCCAGGTCAACCTATGATCAACAAGGGAAGTTCACTACTCCAAGCCCTTCAAGGGAACCCACTTGTCAACAACCAAAACAAGGAGGCCAAAATAGCATTGGGTATGCCAAACACCATCCCACAAGACCCTAAACATCCATATATGCCACTTGTCTTCCAAGACTCGAACACATCATCCACTTTCCATGCCACAACCGCCTATGCTCTTGATACACAAGGCTACAATCCCAACATCTCACAAGGACAAGTGGAATTATTTGGACAAGTGGGTACTTTCAATGCTTCATCCTTACTTCCACAAGGGAACATGTCACAAATCTTCCCACCATTCCCTATCTTGACATCATCATCCACACCAATTCAAGGTATATGGAAAACCCCTTCATTAAACACATCAATCCAAAACCAATCAAATCAAACAACCCCCCAAGCACAAATCAAATCAACACATCTATCATACCAAATCCTCCAAATGTGCCACTGATATCACAACACCAAGTGGCATCAATCCAAATCCAACATCATCTACAACACCTTAAACATCCCAAATCTAGTCTCACAAGGACCAAGCACGATTCCAAATCCACCATCCACCACTCAACCCCTTGTCATCACTCAAAAAACACCTCAACAACCACCCCAAAAACCTCTTGTCATATCATCTCACATCATCCCTAAAATCCCCCACCTCCACCTCTGAATCCAAATGTAGCAAATCAGTATAGCATCACATTACAAGTAGCACAACAAGCTTACCAAAAGGCCTTGCAATAATTACAAACTCAAAAATCTCAAGCGCAAGCTCAAGCACAAACACAAGAACAAGCACAAGATTTGATACAACAGAAAAAATACACACAACAAGCACAAGCCCTAGCACAATCCCAAGCACAAGCTCAAGCCCAAGCACAAGCTCAATACCAAGCACAACAAGTGTAAGCACAAGCCTTGTTACAATAAAAAGACTATCAACAAGCCTTACAACAAAATACACAACAAAAAACATTGATAGCACAATAGCAACAAACAGCACAACAACAAGCCCAACAACAAGTGCTATTGGCCCAACAACAACAAAAACAAGCCCAACAACAACAGGCATACCAACAAGTGTTGCTCACACAACAAAGCTTCCAACAAGCTTTCATGAACATGTAGCAAAATTGCCCTAACCTTAACACATAAGCCACCCCATCCTTCACCCAACAAACCATACCAACCCAAAACATGCACATCCCACCACCTAATCCATAAAACTACCTTTCCACACAGGTCAAATTTCTCTCACAGTAAATACAAGACACCCAATCTGGAAAATCGAAAAAATCATACACCCAATGACATTTGTCCCCCTATCCATTCGATAGGAACATAGTTATGGTTCCATTCCCTCCAAGATTCGAAATACCAAAATTTGATGAATATTGAGGGAAAGGAAATCTTGAGGATCACATCAGAGAATTCCATGTACATTACATGAAAGTAGCTTATGACGATTCCTATCTGATGCAACTCTTCCCCCGATGCTTGGTTGGACCAGTAATGGAATGGTTCTCTCACTTAACCCCTGAAATCAAAAAGTTCCAATAAGTTGTCGACCTATTCATAGAAAACTACTCATTTAACCTTGACATGGATATAAGCTTGGAGGAACTATCCAACCTAAAACAAGCTAAGGGAGAGACATTTGTTGCTTTCTTACAACAAGGGAGATCTTGAGCCAAAAAAAGAAAATGGTCCATGCCAGAGGAACAACAAAATGGAACCATTATCTCTAATATTTAAGGGGATCTATCCTTCCATTTGAAAATGAAATGCATCACAACATATGACCAGTTGATCCCTCAAGGCTCTCAATATTGAATGAGCCCTCATAGCACAAGGGTGCACACATATGTACCAAGACAATAGACCATAAACAAGCTACAATGACAAAGCTCGTACATGGGCTAAAAATAAAAATGTTACCAATGATGGTGTCGTTGATGCCAAAGTTGTTATTAGTGCTCCAAGGAAAAACATGCAAACATGCCCACAAAACACTCATCAACCACAAATCAAATTCCAACAACCCATTCACCAAAACACCCCACAAATAAACCCATCAGAACAATCGAATAGCCAAATAGTAAATAATGTGAACACTCAAGGAGGACCACTCTTGATGGAAAAATATCCACCAAAATGTAAGTATACACCACTAGGAAAACCCATTGAATCCATTATGCAACAACTACTGCAAGCGAACCTTATCACTCCCTGTCTATGAAAATTACCAAGAACCTCAAGTCAAACCACCGTGGTATAATGAGAATCACCTTTGTGGTTTTCACAAGATCAAGGGACACACAACAACTAGCTGCATGAGGCTCAAAAATCTTATCCAAGACCTCATTAACAATAAGACCATAACCATTGGACAACCAACAGGAAATAAATATCTCAAGATATACATGAATCTGATGCCTGATCACAACAAAGGAAAGAATTATTCCAATGTAAACCATATCTATGACCATGTTGTAGCATCATTGGATGCATTTGTAATAGTTGTCAATATCAAAGGACCTAGAGTCAAGTGTGGAGTCACCACACACAACAACAGGATTTCCATCTCGGGACCATCACCACCATCGAGGGCACCACCTACCAATACAAAATCCAACCCTAGTGGTTATAGTGTCTTAGAGCAACTAAAGAAAACCCTCGCCTAGATCTCCATCATGGAGTTGCTTAAAATATCACCTGCACTAGGGATATCCTAGAGAAAGCATTGGCTGCATCCTCTGTTCCCACAAACCTTGATGCATACCAATTTCAAGCTATAGTTGGACATATCACCACACCACATCTCCTTACATTTTTCGAGCATGACCTCCCAACCCAACCATCTCATAATTGTGCACTTCACCTTGAGGTTTTGGTCCATAAGAATAGATTCAAAAGTCTCTTGGTGGATTGGGGGTGTGGGATTGAACATTTGTACCTTACAACTAATAAAAAATATAGGATTCTCAGAGGATGTCATTCAAAAAGGAAAAGGTATCACCATCAAGGCCTACGATGACCAAGAACGGGTATCCCAAGGCACCATTCACCTCCCCATCCAAGTGGGGTCAGTAATCATGGAAACCACCTGCCAAGTCCTTGACCTTGAGCTTCCATATGATATTCTCCTAGGGTGTCCATAGATCCATGGGATGCAAGTTGTTGCATCTACATTCCACCAATGTGTAAAATTCCCTTACCAAAATCAAGAAGTCATGATCCATGGCAACCTCGAACCTTTCTATTATTGCAAAAATATGGAAGCCAAATATTACAAGATCCCCAAAGTTCCAAAAAATGATGAGGGATCCACATCTCCCTATGTTTACCCATCCACTTTAGCCTCCACATCTGAGACAAAGACACCTTCCATCTCGAATCTCTCAGACATTAAGGTTGTAATACAAGATATTGATTATGGGGACTATAAATTGAAGAAGAGTGCCTTTGTGATATGAGAGTTACCTCAATCTCCTAGATCTCATGGAAAACCATAGCCAATCGACACAACATCTCATATATTCAAAGCAAAACCTACCACTTTCAAAAAGTGGGGAGACCTAAGCAAAGAGATGGTGGATGAAAAGGATGTATCAAGTTTTCTCTACCAAGATGAAAGAACTGTTCCTGATCCTCCCATGGAGGATGACAACAAAGGTCTACAACTAATTCTTGGCTAGGGTTATAAAAAAAATGATAAGCTCAAGCAAAATGATAATGGCCTATTAGAACCTATCATTCTTGAGAAGCACCTTAAGAATATTGGCCTCAGATGTACCCCTATGAAGATAACCATTCTTGGCAAGCGTACCCTTGTTAAAGAATTCAAAGCTCCTCCTCAATTATTGGTATCCATTGGCCTACCACTTGATAGCTATACTTTCAATATAACTAACCTATACAATGAGGATTCTTTTCTTTTCATGATCACCACCATTTCATTTGAGTCAAGTAACCAAGTCACCGAACTAAAGCTCATTTACCCCCAACTCATCGATTGTGACCAACGAGGACCACTGATCCTAGATACATTCAAAAATGATGAGGCTCTCTCAGAATTCATAGTACTAAGGAATAATCTACCATATGGAGATCACAAAGCAGGGTTTGACATAGAGTTGGATACACATGCGTACTACGGGGAAATGATTGAATCTCTTAGTCACAAAATTGAAAATCTAAGAGTTTTCTTGATCCTTAAGTGAAAACCACATAGTGGCACTTTCTAATCCCAAAATAGTAAAAATAAAGGATGTATCCAATGGTGAAAACCTCTCTAAGGTTCCAAAGGATGAGGGATTCAATATTCCCCTTAGTTTCATTCATCAAGAGAAAATAGTAGTTCTGGCATAAAAATGCAACCCAGTAAATTTGGAAATTGAAGAGACCTCGCACATCACTTTCTATGTCAAGTCACGTTTGACCGAGGAGCAAGAAAATATAACAATATTTCTCAAAGAAAGGAACGTGAAATTTGCATGGACATACACTAACATGCCAGGCCTTGATCCATAAGTAGTGGTCCATCATCTAGTAGTATATCTAAATGTGAAACCCGTGACACAAAAATTAAGAAAGATGCATCCACAAATTACCTTGTTCGTCAAACTTGAGCTACAAAAACTCCTTGATGTTGGCTTCATATGAACCATTGATTATCTAGAATACATCTCCAACCTAGTACTTGTTTCCAAACCCACTTGGGGCATCTGAATCTGCATAGATTTCAGAAACCCGAACAAGGCATGTCCTAAAGATGATTTCCCCCTCCCCAACATAGATATGATTGTAGATCTGATCGCGGGGCATGAAATGCTATCATTAACGGACAAATTTTTAGGGTACAACCAGATTATGATTGCAAAGGACGAACAACATAAAAATACATTCACTTGTACATGGGGCACCTACTATTGGAGTATGATTCCATTTGGGCTTAAGAATGTCAGAGCTATATATCAAAGGGCTATGAATTTGATATTTCATGACATGATCCAAAAATCTATAGAGGACTATGTGGATGACATACTAGCAAAGTCAAGAAAATTTCAAGACCATATATCAACATTGGGCCCAATATTCGATAGACTAGAAGAATATAAGGTACAACTCAATCCCAAGAAATGTGTCTTTGGCATAACTTCAGGAAAGCTCTTGGGATATATTATGTCAATGAGATGAATCGAAATAGATACAACAAAATTCAAGGCAATCTTAGACATGGAGACTCCACGAACACTGAAACAACTAAGAGGCTTGTAAGGAAGGCTTCAATCAATCTGAAGATTCATAGCACAATTGGCTGATAAAACCATCCCATACTCTCATCTCCTTAACAAAGGGGTGGCCTACAAGTGGGATGAGAAATGTGATCAAGAATTTATTCAAATCAAGGAATAATTGCTAACATCACCAGTCCTCATGCCACCAATCTAGAACAAACCATTGATCCTCTACATATCAACTACAACGGAAGCTCTTGGTGCTCTTTTGGATCAACATGATGAAACATGGAAAGAGAGAGTTATCTACTATATTAGCAGAACCTTGGTGGGATATGAACTAAACTATATATTCATTGAGAAATCTTGTCTTGCAGTAGTGTTTGCCTCATAAAAATTTTGGCACTACATGTTGGCTCATCAGATTAAGCTCATCGCTAAGATTGATCCCCTAAAGTATATGCTTTCTAAGGAATCACTCATAGGATGAATGGCCAAGAGGGTGATTATATTGATAGAGTATGACATTGAGTATGTGGAACGAAAAGACATCAAAGGACAAGCTATTGCAAATCAATTAGCTGAAGCTCCCATTATGCAGAAAATCCACTAGTACTAGAGTTTCCAAATAAGTCAATCTTCAACCTGAATGTCACATACCATTGGAAGGTATACTTTAAGAGATCATACACACAACATGGTTTAGGAGCAGGAATCCTCTTCATCAGACCACAAGGGGATTGTATCCCAAAATCATACAGGTTATCTTTCCCATGCACTAATAACATTGCAGAGTATGAAGTTGTTGGCATAGGACTTCGAATCACAGTACAATGGAAAATCATGGCACTCAAGTTTTATGGGGATTCACAGACGATTATCAATCAAGCCAATGATGAATATCAAACTAAGGATGACAAACTTTCCCTATACAAAAAGATGGTAGTGGATCTCAAGGAGTTCTTCATCGACATAACATTTGAATAGATACTGAGGGTAAACAATAGAGCAGCTGATGCTATGGCTATGGTTAGATCATTGCTAGATATCCCAAGGAACATCCATTAACATAAATTTCTTGTAGTCTAACTTCTTGTACCAACTTTTGAGGTACCAAAATCTGAGTTTGTATTTGAAATAGTTGGTCTCGGTGATCCTTGGTATCATGACATATTCACCTACTTGAAAATAGGAATCCTCCCCGCCGACATCACCCAAATCTCAAGAAAACCTTCATTAAAAAGTCATCATGCTTCGTCATCTTAGGTGACACCCTTTATCGTAGGAGTATCGAAGGAACCCTATTGTGATGCCTTAACCCCAAGGAAGCTTTGACTGCCTTAATAGAGGTACACGATGACATTTGTGGTTCACACTCTAGTGGTATGACCTTGGCCAAAAAACTGTTGAGGACGGGGTACTACTAGCCTATTATGGAGAAATAAGCTCATGAATTTGTCTAGAAATGTATGCAATTCCAACAACATGGATACCTCATCCATGCACTAGATCAAGAGCTCCAACCAATCGTAACACCTTGGCCTTTTTCACAATGGGGGCTCAATCTCATCGAAAAAATAACACCCACCTCATCTAATGGAAACAAGTTCATTATCACTGCCATAAAATACTTCACAAAGTGGGTAGAAGCCATCCCCATGACCTATATCACAAGGAAGCGTATCTCTAAATTCATCCTAAACTACCTCATTTGTTGTTACGGTGTTCCACAAGCCCTTATCTTTGATAATGGAAGACCCTTCAAAAACCAAGATGTTCGTGAGCTATGCCAAAAATTTAATATCCAACATTGCTTCTCTACCCCATATTACCCCCAGGGTAACAACCAATATGAGGCTTCCAACAAGACCATCCTAAAAATCCTCAAGAAAATGATCAATGAAGCTGGTTGTGACTAGCACCTATAGCTAAACCCTACCTTATGGGCCTACCAAACAAGTATCCACACACCTACAGGTGTGACCCCTTTCTCCTTGGTCTATGGATTAGAAGCCATCATACCCATTGAGATTGAGCTCCCATCCCTGATGATATCGTTGCAAAATATTATTACTGATGAGGAGTATCAGGTGTCATGATTGAATGAGCTAGAATTATTGGATGAGCGATGCATGGATGCTTTGAACCACTTGCAAGTTTATCATAACCATCTCACAAGGAACTATAATAAGAAGATAAAGAGTCAATCCTTTTAGGTTAGAGAGCTTGTATTGAAAGAAAATCAAAAAAATATGCCCAATCCAGACAACAAGGGAAAGTTTGAACCAAATTGGTTGGGACCATTCATCATCACGACAAGTTACAAATTAGGAGGATATCAGTTGTCCAGACTAGAAGGGGAGCCTCTGCAGGAGCCCATCAACAACTCCCATCTCAAAAAAAAATATGCCTAAGCTTGCAAGGTGTAAATCCAAAATACAAAAAATAAAAAAATATAACAATCCAAAAAACCAGAAAAAGGATTAAAAACAATAAAGAAAAAAATCATCCTCTAGTGAAAACCACTTTGATGGCACTTTGGGCATGAAAACCTAGTAATCGGGTGCCTTGTGTAAATAATCACTCTCCATCCACCATAGATTCTTTGAATTGTTCCACATCACTTTCCATCACCTCACCCACCACATTTCATTGTCCCTTCCATCACCCATCCGCATCCGCATCATAGCTTGATCCTATGTCGATATCATGTTCCATCTTAGTACTACTTGGCATAATTTTAAGGTCAGTTTGTCCTACCTATATCGAGGTAGTCTATCCCAGAACACCGGGGGCATTTTCCCTATACCTACATTGGATCAGATTCATGTATATCCTTGAAATCCGAAAACATTCATAAAACCATAAAATCCAAAAAACATCCAAAACATGTCAACAAAGCCAAAAACAAGTCAAAAATAGAAAAGGTCAAAAACATAGTTACCATGTCAAACTACGAGTCTTTGATCTTGAATGTATGAAAGGGCATCATTGATGCGCCCCTGAGACACATTAGGTCAGTCCTTAGGAGTCTGTCATAATAAACTAGCAGTCTAATTGTTCATAACTCGTCAATAAATGAGTCTATGTGAGTTGAACTATATGGTCTCTACATGTATAACATAGGCAAGGGTAATATTTGATCAATCCTCAAGGCCCCTAGGATAGGTCTTTTAGGTTAGGTTCTCGGTTAAAATCTTAGAAAATACAAAAACATTGGAAAATGTAAAATCAAAACATTGGTAAAACATCCTAAAAATCCCAAAACAACCTCAAAACATTTCAAAATACCAAAAACATTCAACAAACCCAAAATCATTCGTCCCATTTCAACATTCACCCGCAATAAACATCCACTCACAATAAATCAATCGCCATCTTCAATCTTTGACAAAGAAAATCGAAAACAAGTCTAGCAAATTCAAGTGTAAACTCAAACACCAAGGTCTTAAGTCTAGGTCAATAGGTAAAAAAGTTGGTCAACTCTTGGTACCAATAGCTCATCATATTGTTAGTCTCACAATCATCTGATAACATCATTTCCTAGGATACGTCTTTCCTACAATGGACATCAACATCAAACATCATCGTAGTTTAGTTTTGGTTAGAGGTATGAAGAACATTAGCTTGTTTGTTTACTTGATATTTTCTTATGATTTATTTTATTTATCTTATTCCCATGACCTCTCGATGATGTCTATCAAAAATATTTAGAGAGAAAGGAATGGGACATTAATCATCATCTTTTGTTTACTATGCTTGTTGGATATTCTTGTAATATAACCTTGGCAATGCTTACTTTGTTTAGTATGTAGGGAGGATGTTTTGGATGTCTTGTTGACTATTACATTGTTAGGTTTTGCCTTTCTATTTTTTGGTCCAAGATGTTTGAAATATCTAAAATAAATTCTAACAAGGTTTCATATGCCAGGTGTGAACATGAATACTCCTATCTATTTGTTGAGTCACAGTCCATCACACTAGATACCACACCATCCTGGTTATCCATACCTTGATGCATCATGTCTATGTGTCTTATCAAACATAAGGAAAGTTGTACCCTTTGCATCCCAATCCCTCGATAAGAAAATCATCATCATTCATCACCATATCTAATAAAGTCTCGATGAATCATAAACTTGTTGGACTTTTGCATCTTCTTGAAATCAAGGGTTGATCCCTCTCATTCTTCTATCTTCCTCTCGAACTAAAATAGTATCATGACATTCAAAAAAAATCTACTTGCATTAATCTTGCATCCACAAACCATGCACATCCTACATATTCATGCATATCATCATAATAAAAAACATCATCTCCCTCACAAGAGTTGTATCATCATCTAAGTTGTTTAGGATAATATAGATTCGTTATTCTAAGCATATTAAAATTGTCACATTATGCATTATCATCATAATATAGATCTATTAGTCTAAGTATATCATAACATAACATTTCATTACATAAACATATAAATGCATCCATACATACATCCTACATCATCATATACCATATAGAAAAGATACTGAAATGAAAATAAATTTGTCATACATTACATATGCATCCATGTCATATATCCATAAGCACCGCATACATAAAGCATTCATAGCATGATCATAAATCACATCTATACATAATGAAATACAGTAACATCACAATATATAAATTACATTAGAGCCATCTCATATATATATATATATATCAAAAATGGCAAATGTCATGATACACTCAGAATCAGGTGTGTAATATCATCATAAGGAATATACAAGAGGCTAATCAAAACTCAACCAATGAATGTATATACATCATATAATCAGGTTGTACATCAAAAAAGTGTCTGAACAATATCAATATCTAGAGCTCCTCTCGCTTTGTCGATGACTGCGGTGACTTCCATGGCTCTAGCGATGCGATCCTGTCGACTTACCTAATGGCCCCCCACGAGACCTGCTCAATGCTACCTAAATGATATGTGAAAATCTAGCTCTCAACACTCCTATGGGTAGGCTTTGTAATATAATTTCCTATAGTAGGAGGCCTCCTGCATGGTCTTCCCATACTAAGCTGGGACCATCAGTTGTCCTTGTGCCTGTTGTGCGACAGCCTCTAGCTGTTGCCAATGCCAAACCAAGATCTATGTCCTATCTCATTTGATGCTCCTAGGCCACCTCCTGCCTGGCTTGATCCCTCTCCCGTGTCAGTGTTTGTATCTGAGCTGCAACCTGTTGTAACTGTCTTGTTAATGTTTGAACTTGGGCCTGCAGGGCTGCTATCTATGCATCCCGTGGATTAGGACCCGATGGTGGTTGTTGTGGAGGTTGCTCTTGTGTCCTCTATCCCACCAATTATACCAGGGGCACATGTCCTTCATGTGCATCATGTGAATTGTGATTTTTCTACCCATCCTATGGTTGTTGTGGTGGCTGCTGACTAATCCAAGGCCCCTTGACCCATCCCCTACCTATTGTGAGCATTATTGGTAGTTTCAATCTAACTAGAGTGTGGGTCTTCCAATAAGCATGATAGGCCTATGTCGTGCCTATATCCCAAGGACCATCAAAATAAACCCATGGTTGCATCACCAGCTACCTAAAATCATCAATCACCACCTGGGGCTGGATACGTTGTCCCCAAGTTGTCTCTCATGCTCACCTAGAAAATATGGCTTTGTACGCATCATCGAGTGCATCTTGCACCTCTCCAAACTATCAAGAAAATCTATCAAGAAGATACCGCTTGATCATATGGTGCTCCCACCCTTGCATATACCTGGTCTAGAGGCAGTAGAATAACTAAAAATCATCATTGTGTCATCTATGATAATGGATCCAAGGCCTCCACCAGAAAAATATCATCTCATTGATAACCCACCTCCAATGTGGGATGCTAGTAATTCCTGTGTAATGAAGGGTAGTCATTCCCCCACAATTGTAAACTATAAGATCATCATGGTCTGTTTGTACATCTATGAAAGTAGGCCTCAACATTGATATGTGCTCATATGCCTAGACGTGAAGTAATGTAACACTGGCCCTAATGTTGCAAGCTCCTAGGTATACCACATGGTGCATGTCATGATATAGAAGAGGCAAGAAAAACTTTCCCCCATGTGTACATGGTCATCTCCTGCATTATTCACGACCAAACTATGCCCCATCCCACACTGTAGCCTCTTGCTCATCGGTTGGGAATGAGAACTCCTGAGATCAATGCACCAACAAATAATGTCAAATCTTGGGTGATCCCCTCATACTGATCAAGGTCGATTTGACCACTATCCACCTTATACTGGTCAACTTTAAGCACTTGGAACATGGCATCACCGTCCATCTCAACATCATAGATGATCTGCTTGCCATGTATGGGGATTCACAAATCTGCCATATGTCCTCCAAAGTGACTATGGCCTCTCCAATCGATAGGTGCAACAATGATGTCTTGCTCTGCCATTGCTCCACAAGTGTTGTAATCATGGCTAGATGCGTTCGTATCACCAACATCTACGCCACATGACCAAATTCGATCACACCCAAGAAAAATAATGCATTGTCGATCAAATGCCTCACTCGGTGCAGGATCTAACCTCTGTGCTCCTTCGAGTGGAGTGGACAAAGGAAATCCTCCATTCAAAATGCCCACAAAGTCAAATTTGATCAAACCAACGTAAATTTGAAAATTTAAAAAACCTTGAAAAAAGCAAAGGTGAGCTGACATTTACAAAGGCAACACTACATTTTCACAAAAGTGATGCTACAAACAAAGGAAATGCCCTATCACAAATATGGATCAACATCTTGAGGCAACACTCTAACCTCCTAAGCCTGTGCGATGCTTCATCACAAAGCCGAAGTAGCATTTCCCTGCGACACCCTACCTCTCTTGGCTAGTGTGACGCTCTATCACACAGGTGGGTCGACATTGCAAATGTGATCCTGGACCCTAACAACGTTGTGCGACACTATGCTACAAAGGTGGTTCGACATTGACAAAAGTGATGTCGATTGACCCATTTGTGATGCCCTAGAGAGCCGCTTTTGGCTGACCTATTTGGACCCTAATAAATGCACTAAAAATGTGAAAAGTGAGAATTTTTTTGAGCTGTGTACTGGGGGTCCTGTGTCTAGAGGTCATTGAAACTCTCGAACCTGCTCCATCTGATGCTCGAGAAGCTCTTGAGCCGCCATTCCATTAGTACCTCAAAGAAAAATCATGAGAATCCTAGAAGGTTAAGTGCTAAATGATTTGAAAATGACCCCTAGCCTCCTATTTATGTTGGAAAATTAGGGTTTTTTCAGCCCGTTCATCCATTTTTTGTGCAACAAAGCATGTTTTGGCCTGATTTTCTCATTGTGAGCCTATTTTCACATCCTGTATGCTATTTTCCATGCTTGAATCATTGTTGAATATTTTTCACAAACTCGACCCAAAATTAAAATTTTTGCCCAATCTCTTGAGGGGGCAGTGTAGCAGCGTAATTCCTTTAGCTGGGGCAACAATGGGGCATCCAAAAAATAAGGAATTTTTTGAATTTTGATATTGACAGTGTTATTCTTTGAACCAACACAATAGGTACCTTACTTCAAAGAGGGGCAAAATGTAGACACTTAAATAAACTTGATTGACATTATGCATTTGATTTTGATTAATTAACATCACTTCTTCCAAAATCATTTTTGAACTAACCAATTAATTAAATAATCATTATTATTTAGTTAAATTCATCAATTTCCACTATTAATCAAATAATTAACTTTATTAGATTAATTTACCTTCTTCTAACTAATGTTCATCCTATTTAATTAAATCCTCCTAAAGACATCTTATTTGATTAAATACAACAAATATCATAAATCCTCTAACCCACTTGAGTTGATTCTGAATTAATTAACTCTAAATCACTCTCCAATCATCATTATCTAATTCTCTAGCTTTTAACTCCCCTAAAGTTAAATCAACCCACGGTCAACCAACCAAGTCGCACATGAAATTCATCTTTTAATTATCTAATTACCCTATTTATCCTCACAATGACATATTACTAAGAATATTCCTCCCAACCACCCCTTCATTCAATTTCCCTCCAAAAGCCTCTTACACACCAATAAATACCTCTTACAAAGGTATTTACTCCCTCTTACATGCCATCTTGTCTCTTACAAGGGCATTAACACCTCTTACATCATCACCCACGTTCTCTTACATCTTCAACCATATTCATTAACTTCTCTTACATCCTTTTTTCTCACACATTCCCCAAAATGTGCTCCACCTCCAGCTTCTAGACTTGTGACAAGTATCACATTCCTATTGGCTCTCCTTTTAATCCCACATTCACCAATTTCACTATTTTTTCAACCCTTCACTCCTATAAGTAGAAGCCTCTTCTACTTGAAATGGATCCACAACTTGAAACATTCTCACTATAGGTATTTTCATTCATAACACTCACTCTTCTCATATCATTTTAGCTTATTTTCATCATCACTTAGCATCAATCTCACACTTGGAATCATCTACATCATTGGAGCTTATCAAAGGGATTGGGAATAGGCTTCTTTCCACATCAAAGGAGCACCAATCACCCTATAGGATGGAGGTTTGGTTGATTTAGTTGATTACATGCTATCATTTTTTATCTTTCATGCTTTCATTTCATGTTTTCATCTTTTTTTAACTAAGAATCTCATAGGAAATGCTTTGTTTGTGTTTCTAACAGGACTAACCATTGTTTGTTTGTCTCTTGTTAGCAAATTGCAGATTAGGCATTCACATAAACTGACTGAGGTAGTTTTTCTTTTTGCATTTATTTGGAGGATTTGCACCACATTCAATAAGATAATACAATCTCATTGACACTAATATTGCAATTTGTTCCCAAAACACTTAGCATTCAATAGTGACCAGGAATTTAAAATATTCATGAAAACATAGAACAACAATTATCTAAAAATTTTATTTCTCCCTTTTTGAAAATTACATAAAAATATAGTAAATATAATATTATATTTGATGTTTACATGTAGCTCTAATTAATGTATTTTATTGTGCAAACTTTAGCTTTTACGTCTACCACAATATATGTACAACTTCCCCAAATTAATCGAGACTCCCTCAATGCATGGCAATTACCTTAGGAAATGTCATGGTGGCTAGAAAGAGATGTTTGAATTCCCATTGAATCCTTTTTGACCCCACCAAATGACCATGCCACTTTCTTTGGGCTACCATATGAGTACAACCTCCTCTTTAATTTTTTGTGACTCATTCAAAGGAATGCAACACTCTTCATCAAGGATTATATGGTTAAAGAAATCTTCCCACCACTTAGAATATTAATGCCCCTCTAATATGTAGCCATTGATAACCATAAAATGAACCACCATAAATGATAGAGTGGGTATGAAAAAACTACTGTTGGCCAAATATTTATTTTTGTATTCAGACATTTTCCCCTCTGCGAACATTAAGCTTGATAATCTAAAATTTGTCTCTGGAAGAGACTTCACAAATTTCGTAAACTTTCCTATGTGATTCACTGCGAGAAATCTAGATAATTCCTCCAACCGACTAGCTAGGGTAGATAGTTGCACTACCAAAACAAGTCACACGTAGGGTTTATGTCCTAGCGTTTTGAACTTCAAAAAGCTCTTCAAAAATCACAAGTAAAATAATTTTCAAGCATATTGCAAATGGATTTCACTTTTCTCTTTTGTAGCCATTCCACCCTAACTTTTTGAATTCTCGCTTTTTAATATTTAAATAAACCTAGGAATATAATAAAGTGACCTTTTTAATATTTCATAAGTCACCAAGTCACTTTATTAATTTAATTAAATATCATTATCCTTATAATATGCTAGGATGGATAACATTACTTAAATTAAATTAAAACATTTATTTTTTCCTCGTTAATTAGCCCATGAGAATTAATAGGCTAATTAACTTCATCCAACTCACTCCTCATAAGGGGACATTATAAAGAGTCCATGATCGATTCATCATGTGGGAATGCTTGATACTGATGTCAATTATTTTTGCTCATCTTCCATTAAGATCATTGAGGATGATACCCAAAATAATTTGGAGGAGGCCAAGAGCACTCCTCACTTTACTAGTGATTCCCAAAAGGTTTTCCCTCTCCTTTATTAGGGGGAAAAATTGGTTGAAGGGGATGGTATACTAGAGATTTCATCATATGTTCCTCAAGAGTTTGGGGAAGGTGTTGAGTTCAAGTACCAAACATTGATGATGGAAAATTAAGTTCTTTTAAAAGTTGGCTCTGATATTTTTCAAGAAATAGAGGAAGAAATTTTGGGTGAGGAAGAGGGGGAGGTCCTTTGGAAATTATTGCCAATCTCTCAGACCCCCAATTTAGAAGAATTGGAAAATCCCACACCTCTTGTAAAAAGGGATATAAAACCTAAATCCTTAAAGAATCGGGAAGAAATCCAGGTTGGTATTCATCAACCATAGATAAATGTTTGAGAATGAGGAGAATCTGTTGCTCTCCTTATTAGCAATGATGATCCTTTCATGGAATGTTAGGGGCTTGAATGAACCTAACAAGTGACACTTGAGAAGGCATAAAATTGATGTATTAGGGATGAATATTGTTCTTCTTCAAGAAATTAAACTCTCTAATCAATTAGTTGAGGACATTTTTCAAAAATGGGGTAAGTGGCAATTTCTACATGCTCCAACAATTGGGGCATTTGGAGGTCTAGCTATATTTTGGAATGGAAATAAATTTTCTCTCCAACTAATTGTGAATGGTTCAAATTGGATGCTAGTTAAAATCTCCTCCCCCGTGTTAGCTTTTTGGATTTTTAATATTTTTGGGTTGAACTCAACAAATGGGAAGAAAGATCTTTGGGACATAATTAGCTTATTGTTGGACAACCTGAAGGGAGAAAAACGTATTCTTGAGGAAGAGTTCAATGCCTTATTGATCTTGGATGAGAAATTGGGTGGGGGGGGGAGGGGGGGGTATATAATCTCACCACCAAAATCTTTGGTTGACTTCAAAGCCTTTGTTTATGATAATGCTCTTTTTGACAATCCTTCGGTGAATCAAAAACTTACTTGGACGAACAAAAGAAAATATTTTCTTCTTATTGCAAAGAGATTAGATAGATTTCACTTTTCTGCTAATTGGTTTTTTAGGGTAAGTTGTCTTCTCCACCTCAATTCTCCCTTACTTTGGTTAAGACCACTACCCCATTTTAGTGGTTTTTAAGGACAATTTTGTTTGTAAACCCTTCAAATCTTCCTTCAAATTTGAGGCAATGTGGTTCAAGGATCTCAATTTCGTCCCCCTGCTCAAGTCTTGGTGGTGTTCGGCTCCTTTTACTCCAGGTTCCAAATTGTTCCAACTGTGTAGGAAGCTTCAGTTTGTCAAAGCCAAATTTCTATAGTGGATTAAGGAATCCTTTGGTAATATTTTTCTCCAAAAACTCTAGCTCCAAGACCAATTAGAACAAGTAAATAAACACATTATCCAAAGTTGTTTGAAGAAGTAAACCTAAAGGGTCCTTGAAGAAGTTCTAGCAAGCGAAAAAAATTACTGGAGGCAAAAATCTAAGGAAACATGGTTAAGGGAAGGGGACAAGAATTGAAAAAAAATCACTCCTCTACCATGGTTAGAAGCAAAGAAAATTCATTCATAGTATTAAAGATGCTAGCAATCAATTGCTCACAGACCAAGTTGATATCCAAAGGGAAGGAGTCAATTTCTTCAGAAATCTTCTCTCCTCCAATGGTTCTTAGTCATCCACCTCCCACCAAATTATGCAAATCATACCTTAGTTGATTTCCTCTAAAGATAATAATTTCTTCTTTGCAGAATTCATTATGGAAGAGATTAGAGAGGTGGTTTTCTCCCTTGACCCCAATAAAGCTCCAGGTCCCGATGGTTTCACTTCTTTGTTTTCTCAAAAATGTTGGGACTTTGTTGGTAGAGAGGTGTGGTTAGCCTTATGATAGGATGTTTTATTGCCCTTAAAGGGCTATACATGATATGGGGATTTTTTAATATAGAAGTAAATTGTGAGTTTTAAAATATCAAAGTAGTGGTTAAATTTGCATACCCATGCCATTTCTTATTTAGTTTTGTGTTTGTTTTGAAATAATTTATTAATATATGTACATATCGATAAAAGAGTAATCTTGTGCAAAGTTGGACTCATTACCTTAGGCATTTGCCTATCTCCACACATGTATCCATACATGCAATTTTTTTGACACATTCACCCAAACCATGCATTAATTATGACCATTCATAAACCTATCATAATACATCAATTACTTACCTTGATCTCACCATTTTCATGTCTTGGGTTATTTCTACAAATGTGGAGTTAACCCCACAACAACCATTCATGGATTTGGCCCTTGAAAAATTAAAATTTGGATTTAAATGTAGTTGAATCCTACACATTCTTGTCTTGCTTAAGGTTGACTAAACACATGTTTGCAAGTTTTGATGTTAGATGCTTGTATTTAAAGACATCCATTTGCATCTAGTTTACATTCTCTCATAGTTGATCATCCTCTCATCCTAGAAGCATTTAAGTAGCTATGAATATTGGGAATACTTCACTTTGGTGTATTAAAACATATTTGTATATTCATTCCATGACATTGTTTGTTGTTTGTCAATCTCTTATGCACATTTTTAGGATTGATTTAGAAGAACATGTCATCCCCCTATGACATGTTCAATCCTCTAAAAGTATTTTTAAACATTATTAGTTTTAATTAAAAAAAAATACAACAAAAATCCATATTTTTTTAGATTACTAGAAAATTTTCACATGTGCAAGATATCTCTACAAATAAAAAACTCAATCCATATCATACAAACAACAAAATTCTAATCCCAAAATAAAATAAAAATAAAAATAATTCAAGATTTTATTTTTGATCAAACTTAAAACTAAATACCTTTATTTATTACATTCATACTTAAAATTGACTATTTTAGAACAGACATGCCCAAAGATTTACTAACGTAGGCCTATATTGGATTAAGCATAGGCGAAGTGCTGTTTTCCCTTAGAATTAAAAGCAAATGAATCTTTTTCTGGTTTTGTTACTTTTACTCGTGTGGTTCCAGGATAGTATGGTTTCTGGGCCGAGTGAGGCAAATGAATACACACTGGCTGCTACAAAAAATCCCAAAAGAAATATTTTGATTTGAGGTGGAGTGATATTGAGGTATGGAGGGTAACGGAGCGCTCTCAGCAGAGGCTTTAAGCAAATTTGAGGAAGGACTGGGGTTGGTGTTTTCCCGTTGGACGGCCCTGCAAATGGCCGTGCAGAACGAATGGGGAGGAAGATCTTCTGCTCAGAAAGCTCACCAATTTGCTGCCGATGTCGTCGCTTGGCTCGGTCACTCTACTCGTATGCTCTCTCTCTTCCTTTTCTATTTCTCGACTATATTTAGCAATAAATATCGTTCCAATTATTCGTTTTGATAGCAAGGTGTTTAACTCGAGCGATTACATTGAAACGGAAATAAAAAACACCATTAACTGGCTTATTCATTATGTGATTTAACAGTGGAGTTTTGAGTTATTTTTTTACCCACAAAATTTATAATTCACAAAAATGTGTCTCTTGTGATCATGAATAATTCATTTAACACTCATTATATCTAAATAATACTCATATATTCATTATTCATTCATAAGAACCTTACTTAAAGTTCACTTGTTTAAAAGCAAATCCGAACTCAAAAGAATGAATAAAAATGAAATAGTTGTCAATTTTTATTTTTTAAATTCTACTTTTGCATTTGACAGAGGTCAACTTAAAATTTAGAATGCAATAATGTTTCATAATATTACTTTTCCATATTCTGCCGTAGTTATGTTTCTTGGTGAAATTTCACATGCAATTATACTGCAAGGAAATCAGCTTAGTGTATAAATCTCATCTCGCTTTAAAATAGATCTCCCAATTCACAAGATTGGCGACCAAACAGGTTATTAGCTAAAATCGTTTGTCAAAAGAAGATTAAGATTTATGTCTTTATTTACTCAATAAATTTTACTCTAAATATAATTCTTTGTTATTTGCCGAAGGGATTAGTACAGTTGGGTTACACCGTGATTCCTGTACCTGGTAAATGGGCTTAACAGGCTATACAATTCAGGTGTCCAACTTTCTCTCACCTAAAACATTTTAGCTTATCAAGCAGGGTTATGGTACCTCGTTGACACAACCCAGTTACAAACTTATAACTTCCTGTTGCTAGATAAGTCAGTTATTCCCACCTCGATAAGAATATGCATGTTGCAAGTTATTGCATGGTGAACAGATCTTAACACCTGCTCTCAAAAGGAGACTGCTGACTTCTTTGAGTCTACTAAATAAGTCTAACGGTAAGCATGGAGAAAAATATAGAGAAATGTGCAATTGGAAGTAACATACAATCGTTTAGTTCCACAACGTTTCCTGTTCTACTATTATCCTTATGTAGAGATAACATTGTTCACCCATCCTTAATTGTTATGCATTTAGGGATATGATAGTATAATGTATTTAGGTGGATGGAGATGTTGATTTGTGTCACACATCCCTCTAGTTAGTTATATTGAGTCATGTGGACAACTTTCATAATTAATTATATTAGGTGATGAGTAGGCTTTCATTCGGATTATGTTACCCCTCCATTACGTTATTAGGAGGTGGTATATATATAGGAGGTGAATATCATTGTAAGGATATGTGTTTAGTATGATATTATTATATTTGGGATCGCTTGGAGATATAGCTTGGAGTGGCTTCTTCCATAAGGAGTATTGTATGGTGTTACCCTACCTCAAGGGCTTATTCTATTTATGCATATATTGAATATTAGGGCATCTTGGCCCATAAACATTTCTTGTGTGGTATTTTATCTATCTTCTAAATTGCTTTATTTCGATTATTATATGCAAGGATCTTATTAAGTGGTATCAAACCTATGATTTGGGCAAAGATGAGGACAAAACCCTAATTTTTGAAGAATCACCTATATCTTAAAAATTGCTATGAATCATTTTGCAATTTTCATACTGAACTTGGAGGATCATCTAAGGAAGTTATAGTCTAAAATCAAGTTTAGATCATCAATATTAAGTGAGTTATTGCAATTCTATGATTTTCATAAATTTGCTTTCGAGGCTGCAAATCAAGGAATTTTTCTAATATTTTCACATTTTTGGAAAGCTCACCAAAATTTATCAGGGGTATATTATTTGTATTTTTATTTTTGAGGCCAAAAAAATTATGAAATGATACAATCAAAGTTGGGTATGTGGTAGAAGTTTAGAAACCCTAGTTTCAATGGGGATTCTTGATTTTGATGGAAGTGGAGATGCATTAGAATGGTGGAAGAAATATAAAATAGTTTATGGTCAATGCACAACATGGAAATCAGGTTTATCTATATACTTAGTAGGTGAAACTAAACATTGGTATGTGTCATTATGGAATGACATTTCTTCATTGGACAAATTGGAACAATTTTCCTTGGATAGATGGGTACCAAAAGAAATAATAGTTGATGAAGATATGGATGACAAGAAAAAAGATGCAAAAAGTATGGATGATGATAATCAAGGGGAAATAAGAGGAACAAAGACAAGAACAAGAGGATAAAGAATAGGAAGATAAAGAAGAGAAAGGAGAGAAAGGAGAAGGAGAAGGAGAAGGAGAAGGAGAAGGAAAAGAGGATAATGAAGTCTACAGGTACATGCACTTTAGCTCCAAGGAAGGAAGATTCAATCCTTCAATTTCATGGATGCATTCAAATGGAAAACATTATTGTTTCTATAGACCTTAGCAACAAGTATAGATTCATCAACATGAAATTAGCCAAGAAGCTACAGGTACAAGCAAAGCATGCCAAGGATAGTCAAATAATAGAGAAAGATATTCATGTTTTTGAAGATTTGAAGCTCTCTATGTATATATATATATATATATATATATATATTGCACTCAAAATTTTATGCTTTGGATATG
Organism: Sequoiadendron giganteum; assembly: GCA_007115665.2. Classification (NCBI taxonomy): domain Eukaryota; kingdom Viridiplantae; phylum Streptophyta; class Pinopsida; order Cupressales; family Cupressaceae; genus Sequoiadendron; species Sequoiadendron giganteum. The sequence goes on from CM021104.1 coordinate 370,989,435, forward strand.
GATGGTTCGTATATTATTCTTTGTTTTTTTGGTTAGAATCTTTGGGAATAATAAATGTTAATGTGCAAAAGAAGTTCATGAAGCTTTGGTACAGGAGGAAAAAGTTACATTATAGGATATTACACACAAAAAATTCCAATGGAAATTCAAGGAAGATCAAGTTCAAGAATCTATAAAAGATTGTACCAATGGATAAGAAGACAAACGAGAGGATCAAGATGTAGATAAAAAATATGAGACAAGTAATTCTCCTCACGAGCCAACAAAACTAGTAGCAAAAAACAATTAAGAACTAGAGAAGGTTTTAGTGATAGCAAAGGGTGCAATATATAGGCATGCACATCATTGTGAGAGGCAAGAATCATGTAGGCATGATAATATAGGGAATCAACAAGACAATCGCAATGGATCTACATGGAATCAAAGGAACAACTACAACAATCAATGGCATCATAGAAGTAATGGCTATTCATGGCAGAAAATGACTTACTATGATAAGGAATGGAATCACATGGGTACAACAAAATGTGGATCAAGGGTGGGATCAAGGTACCATCAAACTAAAACCATTGTGAATATCAACTATGGATTGTTGGATGATTGTGAAATATACCCTCTCAATTTTTTCTTGATTTTTAATATCAAATACAACACAACCATGCACCCGTTAAGGTTAGCTTCAAAACTAGAACGATGCAGAATAGTAACTCTAAACAAGAATGCGCCCTAAGACCCAATGAGGGAGGAGGGGCGGGCATATGGTCAGAGGATCCCTAGGATCTAATTAACTCAATAACTGAAATGATTACAATTGAGAGAGAGGAATAAAACTCAATGCCAAGAATGTTCACCAAGATCCTTGGAAGGCAAGGTGATAGCATATGGCGGAAAACTAATTACAAAACTGAAATGAACTTAGGCGGTGAACCAGCCATGAGAGATTCCATGCTACCACTTAAATTAGTGGGGGGGAAAGAGCATTACAATTTCAAACTAATTCATCCATTGCGGCAGGCATCCACTCAATAGTGGGAATTCGCCACTTAAACAGTGGTGAGATAGAAAGATACAAATGTTTATTCTTCCACACTAGCGGTAAACCATCCAGGGGTTACAATGTGTGAATTAAAACACAAGTAAATGCAGAAATATAAATGACTGGATTAGTACTACTAATTCTCAGCCTTACAATGTAAATTATCTGCAAATTACATAGATTTCCAATAGAAATCTGCTCCAAAACAGTTGCAATGATGACACTATATTTTTGATTACAAATAAGAATGAACACACCCAAGAAATATAGCACAAAATGGAAATAACCAGGTCTGATATACAAAACCAGCAAACTGAATGTTCAGACCAGCAAGCTAGGAGATCACTAAAATGCTCATATCTCCTTCGATACTCAACCAAATGACACCAAATCAATTGCAAATGAAAGCTAGATGAGAGGCGACCAAGAACAAGTCATTAAACAACTTCAATACCTTTCTAATTATTAAGCATGCATCCCAAGAAGAAATCTAGAAATGATAAACCCTCTTGGACAAGGGGACCTGCTCTAGAAAATTGTAGACATCATAATAAAATCTGAAAATGCACAAGAATGATCGCCTATAGCATAGGAAATGATTGAGCAAATACCCATATGCAAATTAAAATCACTTCAAAAGCTGTAAATGAAAACTCGTTTCACCCATATTTGAACCAGCAAGCACAAAACTGGAAAATCTCACCAAAATCTTCAACGTTGATGCACAATATGCACTTCTGATTGAAGCACACTCACAACTGACCATCTAGGGAACCATAGTTTCAGGCCCGAAGAATGGAGTAAATTTGCTAAGCCTTCCCTTAGACGGATTCTGGATTTCAAACCAATAGCATAACTTTACAATATTTTCCAAAGATGCCAAAAGATGGAGCAAAAGCCTTCTTAAATAGAACTTTGAGGTGACTCTTTGAATTCCATCATTTTCCCTCCAAAAGGGATGCCTAAGCTCATATTAAAATATTTTAATCTTTTAAATATTTAATTCACCTCTTCCATAGGCATCCATGTCTTGAGGAGACAATAAACATTATAAAATATTTAATTCCCTCCAGATGAGGCGTCCACCCTTCAAGACCACACTTTAAAACAACTTTAAGTCATAACATTAGGCCAAGGGGGCCAATTTGAAAATATAACATTAATGATTTAAAATAAATCATTTTACCAAAAAGGGCCTCAAAATGTTGAAAGCCAATTATGCTCCAAACTGCATTGCCTAAAATGGAAACTGAGCTAACTGTTGATGCTATTGCCCAAGATGGCACTGCCAAAAATAGAACTTACTAAAAATAGTAAATTCAGAAAAGTTGTCCAATGACTTTGCATGTCATATCACTGCGAAGCTCTCTGAAAACCCAGAAAGAATCCGCAATCCTCATACATGCAAACCTTCTTTAGAACCCCTGTAAAGTAGGAAACCCTAATTTCACCTTTGACGAGCCTACGGGCTTCCGAGAATAAGCTATCAATCACTGAAGAGTGTATGGCTAAAAATGGGGACATTTTAGTCCGCTCTTCCCAAAATTGCTTGTCCTCAAGCAATTCTAATGCCTTCCCAAAATCACCATGCTAAACCAAGCTGGAACTGAATACAATCCTTGGGTCCCAAATCAACCTAGGAGAAAGATAGCACCAACTGATGTAAGCATTGCACTGCTGGATGCCAACACAAGAAATCACAAGATTAAATTTAAACTGAAACATCATGGGGATAAATTCTAGAAGGCCAGCATTGGCTTCATTATCTGCAACTGTTGAATAACAAACCCAAGTGATACCAAGATTCCAAATCATCCTCAGGAACATTGTTCCTCTATTCCGTTGCGCTACTCTGATTAAAACATCTGAATACCCAAGGTGGAGCAACATATCTTGGTTCACAAAAGACAATGCACCAAAATATCAGTGCCCGGGTCCCAAATGAGTCTGTAGGACCTCCAAACCTCGCTGTCATAATTCAGATCAGCAACAAAAATGTTCTTTAACTAGTCACCAAACCAATGCGAAGCAAAGAACCATCCTCCACACTCCATCTCAATCCAAAAGGATATACAATCACTGAAAAAACTCCAAGAAATCCTCACATACTTCACTTCTAGAGCCTCAATTTGACAAATCAAATCAGCTAATAACTTGCTGCCCCAAACAGTAATGTATGAGTTGGTGCCAAGAAATCGACTGTCAATCATCAATGAACTACCCATACTTGAACTTTGACCATACTAAATCATTCCCTTGCTCATTTGGGGTAGACATTCAATCCAAATAAGAGATGGAGAGACCTGAAAATGAAATAACCAACTATCAAACGGGTCTGAAAAATTCATCTTGAGATCTGATTTCTGAAAAATCAGCATCCAAAAAGACAAGCAGCAGCTGCAACATAAGAATCTTTCATCAAAATTGACATGACTGCTCATGAATAAGGTTGGTGGCACCTTCAACCAAAATCCCAATGCCACCACAAACCAACTTTTGATCACATTTCCCTTCTCGAACATCGATTTATGATCAAAAGTAATGAACCCAAGACAGGAAAAGAAAGTAGCAGCAATCATAAAACTGAAATTTTGACACTTATCCCTCCAACCAACCTTCTTTCTATGCATACCATTCTTCATAAAAATATACTTGGAATCCCAAATACTAATTTTCAGTTGGAGACATTTTCCAACACAAGAGCAAATGATCATGGCTACATTCTAAATACAATGTGTTGGTTTATCCCTTTTAGAATCTTCAATATTACCTTCATGTAAAGTAATGCCAGGATCCCAAACCAACAACAATGAAGAACCACTTCTCAGACGGAGAACTACTCTCACATGAATCCCCTGATTTTCCCGTTCCATCTAAATAAACACTTCTTGAAACTCCAAGAAGTATTCAACAAACCTATGTTCGTTGAAGAAATTGAATCTAGAGTCTTGTATCATAAATTGCCGAAAAGATTCCACGAATCCTTCATCAAATACAATTCTGAAATCACTTACATTGAGAGAAGATGGCGACGTACTAAAGTTTGACAAGAACCTCACAAGCATCCTCATCAAACTATGAATAAAATCCTCATCATTGCGCCAATCAACTCTTTGTTGTTGATCAAAAAGAATGTCTTCATTTCCTTGAATTACCATTCCTTTCTGAATGGATGTACTAGGAGCAGCAGTAGATTCATCTTCATGTAACTTGCATACCACCTCTCCACTGCTGAAAGACCAACTGAAATTTCCTCTTTCTCCAAAAATTCTTGAAGAATTTTCAAAAAGAGGATTTGTGTGAAGCACATTAGTACCCACTTCAAATAATGGATTATCAAAGGCCTGAAAGACTTGTTGACGAGAATCTGAATGCTCCCGTCTCTCAGGACAGCGTTCCAAGTCAAATGTTTCTTGTATGAGATCAAGCTCATCAAGAATTTTTTGAAGCTCTTTTGCTCTTCCTTTGTTTTCTTGCTCCCAAGAATATTGAACAGAAGAAATCTGATGCTCTGCTTCAATTAGAGCCTCATGCACTTCCTGCAACTTATTTTTAGTACACTCGTTCCACTCCAAAGCCTTGTCAACAATTTTAGTCACTGTCTTTAACACAAATGATGTGCAAAAGACTTGATTTGATTTCCTCCAAGGCAAACTTAATGAACTTCATATCAACAATTGAAATGCAACATACATCTTCTCCTCTAGGCACAACATAAATCAAATTTTCAACATGCCAATGCAATTCATCAAGCTTTGACAAAACTTGAATTCCATTTTCAGCAGTTTGTGAGCTTGAACTGCAATCTTCATATGCTGGCTGAGATGTAGTACAACTTTGTTGGATAAAGATTTCAAAAATTGTCTGAGTTGTACTCTTCAACTTGTCACGCATGTGATGGACACTCTCCATCATCCCGTCCATAGTGCCTTCCAATTTCTTAGCCCTCTGCCTTAGCTTGGCTTCAGGAGAAGAGAAATCTGCTTTATAACTACTAGAAGCTTCTCCTTCCATGTTGTCTTCTACACATGATTTAAGGGAGTTGGTCAAATCAACTTTTAAATGGGAAGAGACTTCAGCTTCCTCTTTCTCTTTCTCCTCTTTAGCTTAACTTTCAAACCAATATTCTCCGAAATTGTGAAGTAGCAACTCACTGGTTGAACAAGTATCTTCTTCTAATTGAACTACTCTTTCATTTGGATCTGCACTTGTGGCTTCTTTCGTCACATTACATTCTTCTAAAGAATGCATGGATTTTCCATGTGTTTCAAGAACTGTTGTGGGCATATGGCTTTCTTCTGTTGAATGCATGGACGAGAGAAAATCCGTAGATACCCCTTGAACTGTTGCTATGAATTCAAAGGGATTCCAACTTTCATTCTCCTCTTCAGCTTCAGAGACCTCTTCTTTGTTTCCAACAATTTTCTTCATGAGTGGTTTCAACTTTTCTTCACACTGACTGAAAATTTCATTAAATAACAAATCAGCAGTGGGAGAAATCTGCTCTTCACGCTCATAAGCATTCTTGAGAAGGGATTGGACACTTTCAGGAAGAGTATCAGCTTCTTTGATGGTGTCAATTAGAACATCCTTAACAGTTGCAAACACCCCCTCTTCTTGCTCACTCCAAGTTGAAGTGAAGAGATAATAAAACAAGTGATAAATCTGATTTTCCATCCCCAATTCAATCAATAGGATGCAAGCTCTAACTTCAGAAAATGCCTCTAAAACAACAACTCTTCTTGAAAACAAACTGCTTCCAGTTTCATCCAAATCTTGAAAACTCTCCACTATCATATTTAATGTGATCTTCATGGTTTCTTCATCATAGGGCATCTGGGGTACCTCAATTCTTATCATTTCCATGAAGCAAGAAGAAATCAGCAACTTGGTTTCTTCATCAAGATGCCTCAGCCAATAGGGCTGATTCAAAAAAGTCACTGCAGGAACAAATGCCAACTGCATTTCCTCAGAAGGTGATTGCCTCACTTGTCTCAAACATCGTTCCAACAATTGAAGATTGTTCTCTTCATCTTCCCTTGACTGAAATTCTTTGTGAAGACTCTTTCCAACCATATAAAATGTCTATGCCAACTTCATTTCTTCTTCATTAGCCATGCTTTAATCTGACATCTACACTCAATCTGCCCATAGGTTTAGTAACTGTTGATTTTATGCACGATAGTCAACACATACGTGCAAAGAATTACCTTTCTTCTTTACAAGCACTACAGTTGGAACAAAAAGAGTTTCTTGGTTCCTCAAAACTTCTGCAAAAGCATCAATCTCATGCCACTGAAATTGAACTCTTTGCTGACCTCTGGTGTAGAATTTGGTTCCTCTATCATTCATCTATCAACTGACTCTGTCTTTCTCACAGGATGGCAAGATCTTCTGCTCTGATACCACTTGTTGAGCTGTTGCTCATTTGGACCAGCTAGGACTCGAATCTAGGACCTTCCATTTGTTGCTGGAGTGCTCTACCAACTAAGCTACTGGCCCCTTATGGCCAGTCCATCGTTGGTCCGAGTGTGGCTTATTTCCAACACCCCCCCTTAAGCCACACTACGGGTGCTTGGGGCTCCTAGCTTGGCTTTGATACCACTAAAAGATACCCTCTCAATTTTTTCTTGATTTTTAATATCAAATACAATGCAACCATGCACCCGTTAAGGTTAGCTCCAAAATCAAAATGATGCGGCATAGTAACTCTAACCAAGAATGAGCCCTAAGACCCGATGAGGGAGGAGGGGCGGGCATATGGTCAGAGGATCCCTAGGATCTAATTAACTAAATAACTGAAATGATTACAATTGAGAGAGAGGAATAAAACTCAATGCCAAGAATGTTCACCAAGATCCTTGGAAGGCGAGGTGATAGCATATGGCGGAGTACTAATTACAAAACTGAAATGAACTTAGGTGGTGAACCAGCCATGAGAGATTCCACGCTAGCACTTAAATTAGTGGGGGGGAAGAGCATTACAATTTCAAACTAATTCATCCGTTGCGGCAGGCATCCACTCAATAGTGAGAATTCGCCACTTAAACAGTGGGTGAGCTAGAAAGATACAAATGTTTATTCTTCCACACTGGCGGTAAACCATCCAGGGGTTACAATGTGTGAATTAAAACACAAGTAAATGCAGAAATATAAATGACTAGATTAGTACTACTAATTCTCAGCCTTACAATGTAAATTATTTGTAAATTACATAGATTTCCAATAGAAATCTGCTCCAAAACAGCTGCAATGATGACACTATATTTCTGATTACAAATAAGAATGAACACACCCAAGAAATATAGCACGAAATGGAAATAACCAGGTCTGATATACAAAACCAGCAAACTGAATGTTCAGACCAACAAGCTAGGAGATCACTAAAATGCTCATATCTCCTTCGATACTCAACCAAATGACACCAAATCAATTGCAAATGAAAGCTAGATGAAAGGCGACCAAGAACAAGTCATTAAACAACTTCAATACCCTTCTAATTATTAAGCACGCATCCCAAGAAGAAATCTAGAAATGATAAACCCTCTTGGACAAGGCGACCTGCTCTAGCAAATTGTAGACAGTATAATAAAATCTGAAAATGCACAAGAATGATCGCCTATAGCATAGGAAATGATTGAGCAAATACCCATATGCAAATTAAAATCACTTCAAAAGCTGTAAATGAAAACTCGTTTCAGCCATACTTGAACCAGCAAGCACAAAACTGGAAAATCTCACCAAAATCTTCAACGTTGATGCACAATATGCACTTCTGATTGAAGCACACTCACAACTGACCATCTAGGGAACCATAGTTTCAGGCCCGAAGAATGGAGTAAATTTGCTAAGCCTTCCCTTAGACGGATTCTGGATTTCAAACCAATAGCATAACTTTACAATATTTTCCAAAGATGCCAAAAGATGGAGCAAGAGCCTTCTTAAATAGAACTTTGAGTTGACTCTTCGAATTCCATCCTTTTCCCTCCAAAAGGGATGCTTAAGCTCATATTAAAATATTTTAATCTTTTAAATATTTAATTCACCTCTTGCATAGGCGTCCATGTCTTGAGGAGACAATAAACATTATAAAATATTTAATTCCCTCCAGATGAGGCGTCCACCCTTCAAGACCACACTTTAAAACAACTTTAAGTCATAACATTAGACCTAGGGGGACAATTTGAAAATATAACATTAATGACTTAAAATAAATCATTTTACCAAAAAGAGCCTCAAAATGTTGAAAGCCAATTATGCTCCAAACTGCATTGCCTAAAATGGAAACTGAGCTAACTGCTGATGCTATTGCCCAAGATGGCACTGCCAAAAATAGAACTTACTAAAAATAGTAAATTCAAAAAAGTTGCCCAATGACTTTGCATGTCATATCACTGCGAAGCTCTTTGAAAACCTAGGAAGAATCCGCAATCCTCATACATGCAAACCTTCTTCAGAACCCCTATAAAGTAGGAAACCCTAATTTCACCTTTGACGAGCCTACGAGCTTCCGAGAATAAGCTATTAGTCACTGAAGAGTGTATGGCTAAAAATGGGGACATTACAGATTGATCATGACATCATGTTTTTAATGACTTAAGGTAGTCATGCTATTTGGCTCCTTCTCATGTTTTGGGTACAAAACATGTCAAGGAGGGATGGCATGTTATGTCCTCAAGGATAAGATATTATAATGTATTTAGGTGGATGAAGATGCTGACTTATGGCACACATCTCTTTAGTTAGTTATATTTGGTCATGTGGACAACTTTTGTAATGAATTATATTAGGCGACGAGGAGGCCTTCACTGGGATTATCCCTCCATTATGCTATTAAGAGGAGTTTTATATAAAGAAGGTGAATATCATTGTAAAGATGTGTTGAGTGTGATATTGTGTTCGAGATCTCTTGGAGATATAGCGTGGAGTGGCTTCTTCCATAAGTAGTATTGTGTGGCACTACCCTACCTCAAGGGTTTATTCTATTTTTACATATATTGGATATTAGGGCATATTGGCCACAAACATCTCGTGTCATGTGAGATCTCTCTTCTACATTGTATCAATCCGGATCTTATCAAGTGGTACTAGAGGACTTGATAATATCCACATATATAATAATTGCAATAGTACAATGTAGTATATAGTTCTCACACCACACAAGAGATGTTTGTGGGCCAAAATGCCCTAATATCCAATATATACATAAATAGAATAAATCTATGTTACATTGTAATAATCTTGGCCCCCTCAAGACCAAGATTAACACTCGATATCCCAAGTTTGACAATGTTATTTGTCAAACAACATGCAAATAAAATCAATCTATCGTTTGCTATTTCTCAATAGCATGAATAACCTTAATTCCAAATCAATACTTCAAGAACACACACATTGGACATATCAGGCCCATAGATTCATAACATAATATTGTTACGATATAGTTTGATAACGACTATAAAATTCTAACAATTACATTCTTGTCATCAAACAACTAATTTGCTTACTTCAGAGATATAATAATTAGTATATAATCTTCCAACAACTTACATAAGACAATTTAGCTTTAATAAATTCCTAACCTGTGAATAGATTGATTCATATCCATGCCTTGGGTTTGGTATTTGAAGTCACTCTAGCAAATGTTCCAATAGTTGAGCATATGTATATAAAAGATACAAAACATGTGTCAGCAAGACAAGGGAAGTACATCTGATATATAATACTGAACTTTTCAGATGCCTCAATCCAAATCATCCATCCTCCTGTGAATCTCAGAATCGAAGGTTTCATATAATATTCGTGATATTGATGTTTCCAGAAATGCTCTCGTATCAGTAACAGTTTATATTCACTTGTGCTCAAGATGATCGCTATTCTCCATAATCGCCTCCGTATGTGATGTCCGATCAATATATAGTGAACATATAATAACACCAACCTGATTCAATATGCTCTTTATTATTAATATGTGAAGGCTCCAGTGGTCGTTACAAATGCCCACCAATCGGCATGAATAAACCATGCGACTCCTCCAATATTCCTTTATTTACAATACTGGTTCCAAGTAAGGCCGTTGATAATTTAACTGGATATCACAATCATTATTGGTGGGGAATAACATGAAGGAAACGACAAAATTAATGTCATTGCCCGTCTGGAATACACATGGCCGACATTCATTCCGTCATTAATCCTGCATTCATCATGGATGGGAATGTTTGCATTTATAAAGAACTATGATGACCATTGGCATATACAAAAATCCCGATTCTGCTTTAATAAAGACATTTTTGCCTCATATGTATATTGCGTGTTCACGGATTATAAATAAAGACATTTCCGCCAATCATCTACTCCTCGCTTCAGCAAATGGAACACAGTCGATGCTAGCATATGCGACCAAAAGGTATATGAGAATACAATCAAGATGCTTGAAAACTTCAGATGATCCGCCCAACATATACCACCAAAGACGACATCAACATGACATTCGATCATTCCTCAATGAATCGTTCGTATAAATATTATCGGCATTGGCACACAAACTGTATTGAGTAAGCCCGGTCGTGCTCAACAATAGGAACTGAGGTTGTCGAGAGAATATATCCACTCCCGTGAGAAACCTCTCAATGATGCAAAGGCGCCAACTCTTCAAAAAACCCGCACCATAGTTGCCATAGAGAAATGAATATTAAACTATATGATTTGCCACGTTGGGTTTCCATCTAGACAATGGCGTTTGACCTTTGAGAAATTTTTGTTCTCAGGTTCTTTGTCGTCAAAACCAAACAATAAGCAATTTTTCCATCATACCCATTTAGAGCGCCAAAGCCCCTTATATCTCCGCCATCTTTCGGTTGCTTCAATTGAATTATAATTCTATTAGAGGCTTTATAAAAAGCATAATCTTTATTAATAATTTTATAAAGTCATGTTAATTAATTAAATAATTAAAAGGTCTTTTAAGGGAAATAAAGATGTTTTAATATTTAAATAATTACTTGGGCTTATGAAAAAGTGGGGACATTACAGTCCTCCCTTCTTGAAGATTGCTTTCCCTCAAGCAATCGCATACCAATTCGTTGCTCCACTCATATATACATGTTGCAAAACCACATGATATGAAATATCATCAAGATCCATGTGTAACAACCATGACAATACCTGGATCCCAAAGCAATCTCAGGAACACTGCTGTGCCACTTTGCTGTGATACCCTGATATATCTGTCATCAATCGCTTTGTCATAATGCAACAACCTGTGAAGTACTTCGTCCATCAAACAAATTCCTGGATCTCACACTATAATAATCCTGTCATGGCGCGACGACCTATGAAGCACTTCATCTGTCAAACAAATTCTTGGATCCCACCTCAATCTAGGACCCATACTACAAGTGGGAAGATAGATGTATCTCATCATAGGATCACCATTAACTCTTTGATATTCTAAAAACTCTAAACTCATCAATGCAGGACAGCCACTCATCAATAATGAATGCACAAGAAACTCATGCTTATTGCACCTTGGTCCACTCAATTGAAGCTTAGCGCTCTCATGTGTATACCAATCATGACCAAATGCTTCCAAAACACTTGCCTTAAGTCCTAACATTAGGACAGCGATCTCCAATAAGTAGTCATCTTTATGATGTGGTTGTGCTAAGTCACAAGTAGACTCGTAGAGTTCCTCAACAATGGTTTGATCTCACCCAAATCTGACTCAGAATTGATCTCATCTACCCAATAACCACCAGCATGTGTAAAATATGAATTTTCCGATTCATACAAATTTGATTGTTCTTCATGCTCAGCCGCTATAGCATTTTCCTTTTGCATAAACAGGAACCTAAGGTAAGCTTCACGTTGCTGTTTTGCAAAGTCCAAGTGTTTGACTTGTTCTTTGACTTGTTGTAGGTGCTGTCTTGCATGGGCAGCCACCAACTTAGCCTTCTTGGCTCTTTGTATCCACTCTTCATTCATTCTTTTGAACTGCCTTACTTCTTCCTCTATGTTAACTTTGGAATCCTCAAACACTTCTTCATTGCCAAGTCCTTCCCAAGTGATAAGAGGTGGTAATGTCTGAAAAAAATCTTCGTCTTGGAAGCTATGAAATTCAAAATCAAGTTGCTTGCACTTTAGACTTGTCTTCTCATACTGAAATGGAAATAGAAAGCTGCTGCCCACACACTGAAAATCAGACCCTTCATAAAGTATCTTTGTAGTGTTACCAAATTCCTCCATCCATGAGGATTGTGCTTCATCAACTGCTGGCTCAAAGATTTGAATTGGACATGTTTCTCTATCATCTACAGCTGTCCCAAGGTTGCAAGATAAATCATTGTCTCTTTCATCGGTGACTTCTTGAGTGTGATGTACAAATTCACCAAGCGTGGCCTCAAGCTCATGGCTGCACCTTGTTCTTTCACAAGCAATTTGACCCTTACCACTCACAAATTCATCCCTATGAACTATGAAGCTCTTCAAACTCTTCATCAATTTGTTCAAAATCCATACCTTTTGCATTGTCCTCTTGCTCTTGAGAGGTGGCTGCAACATACATCTGATTTTCTGTTTTGTGCATTGAGTAATGAGCTCTACTCAACTGAAGGCAAAGTTCAACAAAATCTCTATCTTTGTCTTCCACCAACTTGACAGCCATGTCTCTATCTCTAAGCAATTGCAAATAATCATCTTTCATCAATTCCGACGCTTCTTTGATAGAGTGCAAGTGTGTATGAGTAATGCCATGTACCATTCCTTTTGGCCTCTCCTCAATTTGGACTGTCCACATGAGGTTTTCAATGTGTTTATGAGTATTATCCATTATCGATAATACTTTCACTATCTTTTCTTCCTTAACTATAAAATGATCTTCTAAGTCTTCCAATACCAAAGGCCTTTGTTTCCAATCACCAAAGCGAGCTTGGCTGCTATTTTCTGATTTGCATTCATGTGTATTAGAATCAAAACTGCCATGTATTATCTTTTCTAATTTGCCTTCATGTGTAGAAAGTCTGTCAACATTAGAATCTGCCATCTCACTTGAGAATGCATTACACTCTTCAACCAAGGACGATTGGGCAGTGTGGTGATCAAACATGGGCACATGTAATATCCCTTGAGAAATGTGGCCTTAACTTGCTGGTTTGGTGCTCAAGGAATATTGTCAAATACTTGGCAAACCAAATCTGTACTTGCTGCTTGAGACTTGTTTTGAAGTTTTTGTATTTCTGGATGCAATTTGTAATGCTGATATAACTTGAAAATATGAACTGAGATGACTGAAATATATTGCAGCAACTATATGAAGCTTGACAATGCAAGAATATGACTGAAATAATGAAAGATATGCACCTACAGCCCTATTGGCATTTCTACAAACATTTGGAATGCAAACTAATATATTGAAATGAAAGTTATAGCAATGACAATTTGTCAAACATATATCATGCAACCTTATGACTCCTTTATTGAATGCAAATGCCAAGGACAATATGCTCATATGCTGATTGCTAACTGAAAATGTTACTATGCCAAGACTCTTGGCTTACAAAGTCAATTCTCTATGAAAATATGCAGCTACAGTCATTTTATGACAGCGACCTATCCTAGGTGATGTAACAATGCAAAATGTACATAACATAATATGTGAACCTGGACTTATATGCTGTTGCAAGTCGTTGGTGAAGTGACTGCCTTGGCTGCAAATATGAGTGCCTCCACAACAAGAAATCGTCCTCCAACCAAGCCGCCCCTGTTCTGATCTGAAATGCCTGATATAAAATCGTGGCAGCATGAAACTCATCCCAGTATCTCTAAGCAAGGTCGCCCTAGCCTCCTACCTTGAGCGCTTCAATACCCACATCAAATCGATAGCAAATGTGATCAATATGAGCAACATTTTGAGTATACAATCTGCAGATCGACCTCCATAACAGCAGCAATAAACTCCACAATAATTATCTTCAAGACTTATAATTCTCTAACCCAAATCGTCCAAACAATGCAATGAAATTCTGAAAAGTAATCTTCAATTTGCTCCCAAATCGTATCCTCCAAATTTGGCCCTTGGCCATTAAATTTGAAGCAATGAGAAGGTTGAAATATCTCCTCCAAATTCAACCAGCTAGGATTGGTGTTGCACAATCGAAACTAGCACTCTAGAGTCTTCAAACCCTCGAGTGAGCTAAGCATTCAGCTTCAGCTTCTTACCACGCAGGTAATGAGAAAATAAATTCCAAATCAAGTGTGTCCAAATGCTTAGCCAACAACATCTTAAATAGATTTCTCACTGCCTTTTCAAGAAGCTTCTAGAAGAACATTATTTTATTCCTCAAGTGACTTTTATTATTTTATTTTTAAGTCACTTAAGTCACTTTGATATTAAATTAATTAAATAATAAGTTATCCCTTTTGATATTATATTTTATGGGAATAACTTAATAAATAATTAATTTAATATACCTCCAATTCGGGGACATGACAGCACATCATTAGAATCATTACAAAATCCTTTCCTTTCATCCTTATATACATCAACATGTTTCTCAAACTCCTCATGAAGATTTTTGCCAATCTCCCTATACTCTCCTTGTCCAAATAGATCATGAGTTCCTTTACCTGTAGGCGTGGATGAGACATTAGAATGCTGAGTCTTGAAAGCGCATTTGCAAGACGTTGCAAGTCACGATTTAACTTTTGATGTGTTTTCTGCAAATCGCCTTGTAGCAATTCATCTTTCATTTCTTCCTTCTTTTCTTCTTTCCTTCTCACAACATTTCTTCTTCTCACAATTTCTTCATCTTCTTCTTTGAGTCCACCCAAGAACTGATTGAAGGTGAGAACATCTCGACTTTTCTTAGGAAGAGAGCGATATTCATTAAATCTGGTACAAATATATCCGTGAAGCATAGTTGTATCCATATTTCCAAATGCTCAAATCTGATATGCAAATGCAAACACCACAGGTTGGCAAGATCAAGGCTCTGATACCACTATAATAATCCTGACCCCCTCAGAACCAAGATTAACACTCGATATCCCAAGTTTGACAATGTTATTTGTCAAACAACATGCAAATAAAATTAATCTATCGTTTGCTATTTCTCAATAGCTTGAATAACCTTAATTCCAAATCAATACTTCCAGAACACAAACATTGGAGATATTAGGCCCACAGATTCAGAACATAATATTGTTACGATATAGGTTCATAATGACTATAGAATTTTGACAGTTACATTCTTGTCACCAAACAATTAATTTGCTTACTTCAGAGATATAATAAGTATATAATCTTCCAACAGCTTACATAAGACAATTTAGCTTTAATAAATTCTTGACCTGTGAATAGATTGATCCATATCCATGACTTGGGTCCGGTCTTTGAAGTCACTCTAGCAAATGTTCCAATAGTTGAGCATATGTATATAAAAGATACAAAACAAGTGTCAACAAGATAGGGGAAGTACGTCTGATATATAATCCCGAACTTTTCAGACACCTCAATCCAATCATCCATCCTCCCGTGAATCTCAAAATCAAAGGTTTCATATAATATCCGCGATATTGATATTTCCAGAAATGCTCCCGTATCAATAACAATTTATATTCATTTGTGCTCAAGATGATCGCTATTCTCCATAATCGCCTTCATATGTGATGTCCAGTCAATAAATAGTGAACATATAATAACACCAACCCGATTTGATATGCTCTTTATTATTAATATGTGAAGGCTCCAGTGGTCTTTACAAATGCCCACCAGTCAGCATGAATAAACCATGTGACTCCTCCAATATTTCTTTATTTACAATATTGGTTCCAAGTAAGGCCACCGATAATTTAACTGGATACCGCAATCATTATTGACAAGGAATTGTTGGACTCTAGGGAACACTGAGAGGGGGGGGTGAATCAGTGTTCTGCAAATTTGAACTTTATTAATCTGAAACTTGAAACTATTTCAACATTACATTAAGGAAAAGATGCAAGCATTCAAAGTAATCATTCATAACACCATAACACAAGGATTTTTGCGTGGAAACCCTGTTAGGGGGAAAACCACGGTGGAGGTTAATCCACAATTTGAGTACTCAAATATAAATGTTTACAAAAGAGAATGCACTTGCATTCAGGCACACTGCCTAGAGCACACTGCTAAAAAGGGAAGGCTCACTGCCTTACAAAAGTTCAGATTAAAACCATTTGAAGGTTGAACTGAGATAGTAGCATCTACTTATGCCAAGTTACAGTTCCGGTGAAGCTCATAGATTGAATTCTGAGTCCTCTGTCTAACTCTTTACTTCGCTCTGCTCTGCTCTGCCCTTATTTTCTCTTTGCATCACACATGGATAAATTTGCACTATTACTCTGCTGAATTTCGCACCATACACTGATATACTTCGCATTCCACACATTCGCCATCCATCACTACTCAAAATGATAGAACCGATCACACATATATATCCACTAACAAGGATTTAATCATTCATAAGTCGGCTCCATAAAACATTAAGTTCTTTTCAACTGTCGACTAGATTCTTAATTAAATCTTTATGCGTATCCTCCAAAGTTGGTTAAGACAGAGAGGACCCAAATAAACATGTCTCGAACATAAAAACATTTAATTAATAACCCTTTATACATTTGCAATTACTATATTTGACGGGTCGACCTTCTACCACAGATAACCAATAGATTAATGTACCGGATCTCGTAGATCACATACCAGTGAATGCGCATCAAGATACTCCTTGAGTAAGGTACTACAAACATCAACAAACCTTTCTTTGAGATCCATAACTCAAAATACCAGTCCGATGAGGTAATCAGATCGACATTTGTGCCTTTAACCGGATGCCCTGTTCTTTGCTCTGTTCTGTTGGTAGAGGTCAAATCTAGATTGTAGACCGGATGTATGACTTAGGTTGCCATCAATGACAACACTTACAAGCCATATGCCAACAAGAGTAACATCAAGAAAATGATAGAATTAATGTCAATGCCTGTTTGGAATAAACATGGCCGACATTCATTCCGTCATTAATCTTTCATTCATTATGGATGGGAATGTTTGCATTTACAAAGAACTACAATGACCATTGGCAGATACAAAAATCTTGATTTTGCTTTAATAAAGTCATTTTTGCCTCATATGTATATCCCATGTTCACAGATTATAAATAAAGATATTTCCGCCAATCATCTACTCCTCACTTCAGAAAATGTAACACAGTTGATGCCAACATATGCGACCAGGAAGATATACGGGAATACAATTAGGATGCTTGAAAACTTTAGATGATCCACCCAACATATACCACCAAAGACGACATCAATAGGACATTCGGTCAATCCTCAATGAATCGTTCGTATAAATATTATCGACATTGGCACACGAATTGTATTGAGTAAGCCCGGTTGCGCTCAATAATAGCAACTGAGGTTGTCGGGAGAATATACCCAATCCCATGAGAAACCTCTCAATGATGCATAGGCGACAACTCTTCAAAAAATCCGCACCATCGTTGCCATAAAGAAATGAACATGAAACTATATGATTTGCCACACTAGGTTTCCGTCCAGACAATGGCGTTCGACCTCTGAGCATTCCCAAGTTCTCCGTTGTCAAAACCAAACAATAAGCAATTTTTTCGTCATACTCATTCAGTCTACCAAAGCCCCCTATATCTCCGCCATCTTTCAGTTGCTTCAACTGAATTATAATTCTATTAGAGGCTTTATAAAAAACATAATCTTTATTAATAATTTTATAAAGTCATATTAATTAATTAAATATTAGAAGGTCTTTTAAGGGAAATTAAGACGTTTAAATATTTAAATAATTACTCGGGCTTATGAAAAAGTGGGGACATCACATACACGGGGACATGTGCTTGGGGTTTTTGTAGTGTCCCCATTTTTAGCACTACACTTTTCAGTGACTGTTAGCCTATTTTCGGATACTCGTAGGCTAGTCAGAGGTAGAATTAGGGTTCCCAGCTACTTGGAGGTTTCTTTTGAGGATTTAGGGGTTTGCATGTTGGAGTTTTACAGTTCAGATTCTGGATTCCTTCTGGGTTTTTAGAGAGCTTCGCGATGGTGTGACATGCAATTGAATCAGATAATTTTTCTGGACTTACTATTTTTAGTAAGTATGATGGCTGCTCGGATTATGGTAAAAATGAGTTTGGAACAACTTACTATTTTTAGCAGTATGCTATTTCTAGTAAGTTCTATGTTTAGCAGTGCTATTTTTAGCAGGGTTTCTGCAGCTCAATGCAGTGGCTATATCTGGCGGGTCAATTTGAGCAGTTTGGTCTCCAACACCTTTGGTGCTAATTTTGGCAGTGTTTCAGCAACTTGGTGTTATGGCTATTTCGAGCAGGGCAGTATAGTCAGTTGGTCTCCAGCATTTGAGGTGATTATTTTGGCAAGTTTGATATTTGATGAGAATATTATTTTAAGTGAAATATTTAAAAGGCATGTTTGGACGCCTTGGAGAAATAAGTGGTTAATTATATTTATATTTCACTTTATTGTTTTGACGCCTAGCCTGGAGGAATTAAATCAGTTTAATAAAGTGTTTCACTTTATTATTATTTTGGACGCCATAATATACTTTATTGACATTTTAATAAAGTATAATGCTTCTTGGAGGAGGACGACTTGGAGAAATGAAATGCAAATGACACTAATGGGCATTGTGAATTTGAGTTTGGTTTTGGCGTCCATTTGGAGGGAGATTGAATTTGAATTTGGAGCAGAAAATGTTATAAATAAGAGCATTGGGCTCTTAATTCATTATCTCAGATATCTACAGTAAAGTTATGCTGTCGAAATGGTTAGTGAGTTGCTTCGAGGGATGCATACCTCCTAGCTTTGGCTTGACTTCTTGCTTGAAAGATAGCAACTAGTTGAAATATTGTTGTTCTTAATCCTGGAAAACAGATTGAGCACATTGTAGTTGGGTTTCTTGCATTCTGTCAGTTTTTGGAGTTAGCTGAAAGTAGTTTTTGCTCATAAGTCTTAGAATAAATTTTATATTGTTTTGGGTAGTTTGCATATGTCATTGTCATCCTTGGGCGCCCCTTTTTGGAGAGTTTCAGATTTTATTATGCAGATTTGGATTTTATCTTGTTGAAGTTGCCCCTCTTGAGGCCGTACCACTTCATTTTGCCTAACAAATGTTTAGACAATTCATTGAGTAGTTGTTGCAGCCTTTTCTTGGTCATAACTTGGTCGCCATCTTCCTTGGAGTTCATTGCACTTAGTCTCATGTCATTTGGAGTAGTTTTGATGGAGTTATGATCATTTTAGTGGGTTATAGAGTTGCTGGTCTGAATTTTTCGAGTTGCTGGTCTGTCATATCAGATTGTAAAAGTTTGTCATTTGAGTGGGGTTTTGGGTTGGAAAGTCATTTTGATGATAGGAGGGACTTATTCTTTTATTGCAGCATTGAGACAAATGAAATACATTGATATTGGCAGGAGTTCTATCATAATGTAAAGCTGAATAGTAGTACTATCAGCTATCTTATTATCTTGCTAAGTGCTTTGCAATTCCCACGATTGTGGAAGAGACTGGCCTTGCCTTAGTCTTTCATTTCAGTATTTACTTTCTTGTACCACCCGCTGAAAAGTGGAAGAGGTTGGCATGCCGCCTAGTTACTTTCTGTAATACATTTTAACATCATGTTGCTGATTGGCTAAGCCGTCATCTAGTTCATGGATCCTCTGACCATATGCTCGCACCTTGCCCAACATTGGGATCTTGGTGTACATCCTTGGTTAGAGTTGTTTTCCACATCGTTTTGGTTTTAGAGCTAACCTTAACGGGTGCATGTGCATTGTGATCAAAAAATTGGCTAGCACATCTCATTTTTTCAAGAATACCTACACCAAGGACATTCTGGGGATGCGGGGATAGCTCAGGGACATTTCCTTGCTGTCCCCAATCCAAATTTTTTTTTGGAAAGATTTCCGATATGCCGATATGGGAAGGGGACAATCGGCTGTCCCTAGGATGGCTGGGGATGTCTTAGACATCCTAGATAGCTGTCCCGGCATTCCCGAAAGAGCTAGGGATGTCTTAGACGTCCCTCGGCTGTCTTGAGGACGATCGACCATCCTCATGGCTATAGGTCAATTTAAAAAAGAAAAAACATAGCTTTAAGAAAAAATAATTTTATGTTTTATTTGTGAGCTCACACACCCTTCTAAGCCCTAACATAACAAAAGGAGGAATCCATATGAAACTTATGTTCATTTTTATATGCAAAAAAATAGCCAAGTTAGAAAGACAAGCCAACCCCTTTGAGGGCGCAGTTGGAAAAACTAGCATTGGTTAGCACCATAGGTGAGGAGTGAGGTAGCAACTAGCAAGAGAAGTGAAAGGGGTATGTTAATCTTCCATTTGTTTTTTTTTTCAATTTTTTTCAAAGTTAAAAAGATGAAGTGTATGATTTTTTAATTTTTTTCCCCTATTTTTCAGTTTTCAAATTTCACTTGCTTATTGTTTCACACAAGAAAACAACATGAGCAACAATAGTGAGAGTAGTGGGCATGATGAGATGGAAGAAAGAAATGTAAGCCAATTTGGGGGTTGATCAAGGTGTGGGAGTGATATGGGTGAAGGGGGACAGCCACAAAATCCATTTGATTGCCCTTTTGAAGTTCTAAAAACTTATGTAAAAGGCCTCTTTAATTCCAACAAACCTCTTCTTCAATTTATGATAGTCATAAACACAGATTAAAAAGAAATATAAGGGGTATTAGAGTGTGGTTCTATCACATTTGTGAAACTGAATTTAGAAGGAGCTACACAAGAGTGTATTGTCATCTATTGGGATAAATAAGACAAGGGGTGAAGGTTTGTAAAGAGGTAAAGGAGGATGAGAGGGTAGATTGTTATAGATTGCATATGGAGGCAGAATCAAGGTCTAAGGGGTTGCTAGTGCCAACACAATTTGCACAATTAGCTATGCATATGTGTAATGTCCCCTCTCTAGTCAATGGACTAGGAGTTAGGGTTAGCCTATGACATTGGTACCCGTATGCTAATGAGATGTTTAGGGGACCCTTTGGAGGGTATTCGGGTTCATCAGCAGGCTTGGGGTATCCAGTTTAGTGTATACAACTCAGTGTTTCAGTATTTTGGTTGATAGGCATTGCAAAGGTAGTTTTGGAGTACAATGGTCATACTTACTATTCATAGTAAGTTATACCAAGATCAGTGGTCACCATGCCAGTAGTTGGAGATTGTGTTTGGATGACTCTCAGGGGTTATTGTCAGATTATTATTGAGAGTTGGCAATTTAATTAAGTTATTAAAGTCAAATTACTTTAATAATATTAATTTTTAAAGTGACTCTATAATTTAATGTTATAAAGTGACTTTTAATAAAGTAACTTTATAATTTGGCATTATAAGGGAAATTAAGTGACTTTTAATAAAGTATTATTATTTTAATAGTAATTTATGAAATATTTTATTAAAAGTTAATTATATTAAAAGGGCAACAATTTAATATTATTTTCAAGAGCCGAATTGCCAAAAGTTGGCGTTGGAATTTGGAGAAGGATAAAAGGGCCAAAAGAAGTCATTTTAGCTGGAATTTGGAGAAGGATATTGTTTATTTTGGTAAAATGGAGAGAGCTGAGCAACAAGGTTTGCTGGTTTGGAGTTTCAAGCTATTATGAGGACGAAAACTCTTGAATAGGATAGAGTTTACATGGGTGAGAGATCATGCAAGGACTCTTGATTGGATGATTTCACTTAGAGATCATTATCAGAGCTTATTGGATCTAGAAGAATAAATAATTCAGAATTTTCAGAGTTTTAGTTAGCAGATCAGAAATAAAGGTTTGGTAGTCAATAATTGTAGTCTGCATCTTGTCATATTGGCATGTGGGAATTGGATCTGATGCATATCCTGATTAGCACGTGAGAACTCAGCATTTGAAGGCCGTACAAGATCAGATCTGCCTTCACAAGAAGGCCATACAGATCTGTCATTGAAACCAAGGGTTTAAAGCAACAACCATTCCTCTTATTTGGCACGTGTGGGTCTCCAGGAGGCCGTACAGCCTAGGATCTAGACGTGAGGGTTTCTATGCAGCAGATCACTTAGTTTAACAACAACAAACAATCATTTGGAGGCATCTAAATCAGACCAATTGGCTAACAACAATCCCGAGGTGAAAAGAGTGCAGATTCATGAAGGGTGCCAGGGTTTTTGTGCCATCAGTTTGCTGATATCAGAATCAGACCTGTAATTGTCATTTCCAGCAAATGAGTATGTTCTAATTATGTTTGAAAGCAATAAAGATTAATTGGGTGCTTCTTCATTTATGTACTTCCGTTCTGTTTTGGCATTTTCACAATTATTTCAATTTCCAGCAACACATCTGGCAAAAAAAAAAAAAAAAACAGAAAACAATCAAAAGACAAAAAAAATTCAAACACAAACTCCAGGGGGACATCATAATATGCCCTCTATAGTTGGTAGTGGTAGTGGTGATGTTTCCCCAAGAGAGAAGAGGAAGACTATTATTAGTGAGCAGCCAAGTATAGTTGCAGGTTTGTTCAATGTGCATGCATGAGATGTGGCAGTCTCCAATTTTTCTATACCCATGCCATCCTATTCCATCTAGCACATTCTCTTTACTTAAAAACAAATGTTCAAAGATGTATCTTCTGTTGGTCCTCATTCACCCCCTTGGAGAACATAAACTACACACTACACTCCTTGGCAAAGAATATTCCAAGGTGAGTTTGGTGATGGAGGACATGAGACAAAGTTGGATTAGGATGGGTTGCTCTATTGTCATGGATGGGTGGACTAATATTAGATGTCGGCCACTTATCAACATTATAGTTACATGTTTAGTTGGCTCTTATATTTTTAGAGCTATTGATTTTTTTGGGAAGCACAAGGATGTAGAATTCCATTTTCATATTTTGAGAGACACCATAGAGGAGGTTGGGGCCTCAAATGTTGTACAGGTAGTCATCAATTTGGCACGTGTGTGCAAAATAGCTAGCATGATGGTGGAGGGTGCTTACAAGCACATCCTTTGGATCCCATGTTGTGTTCATGCGTTGAACAATGCATTGAAAGACATAGGGAGGATAGATTGGGTGCAACAAGTGGTGATAGAAGCTAGAGATATTTAGATGTTTATTTGCAACCATCACACCTCACTTGCTTTCTTCAAGATATTTTCAAAGAAGGAATTCCTCAAACCTATGGAGACAAAGTATGCCAAATATTTTATTTTGTTAAAGAGGATGCTTGAGGTGTAGGAGGCTCTACAGTTGATGATGGTTAATTCAAAGTGGACTAGATGGTCTATTACAAACACTATGGAAGAAAAAGCATTAATCAATTTTTTTTAATGATGATTGGTGGTCCAATGTGAGATAAAAAATTGTAGATTTTTGATAACTTGCTGATTTTATTAAAAAAATTCTGATTTTAATTTTCCAACTTGTCTTTTTTCAAATTTTTGTTTGCAAATATATTTGCTCCTTTAGTTCACTTGTTGTGGCTTGGAGAGATTTATGAGACATTTGATAGCATGCTTGGGAAAATGAGGCAAGCAATTTGTAACAGGGATCCTATTTGGGATTATATGAGCAACACATTAAGCCCATTGTGATGCAGCGGTGGAACACTATGAACAACCTGCTTCATAAGACAACCTTTGCTCTCAATCCCAAATGGTAACTCTTGTCCATCCAACATGAGGTGAACTACTTAAAAGGGGAAGACACACCTGCATCCCTTAATCATTACTCCTCAATAAGATGCCCTAATTTCACCACGTCTAAGCCCAAGAACGTAGAGTATCCATACTCAACCTCTTGGCCCCAAGTGGCGGGAACTCTCGTTGCTCCAACATGAGGTGGGCTACTTAGAAGGGGAAGATGCGCCTGCTGACCTTATTGAGGTTCCTTCCTAACCCTTTCATGATCACTTATAGGAGATTCAAATAAATAAATGATTACAGAGATTAATTACTATCATCACAAAGAATTGATAGACTATATATTCAATTATAAAATATAGAAAGACTATGTATATATACTCAAACTTCTTATTATCTTGCATACCACAATTGAATAGCGCTGCTGTAATCTACTGATATTTCTAATCTGATTGATATATCAAAGTTGCAGATTGCTCGATCTTCTAATAGATGTAGATAGAACTTTTATTCCCCTATTTGATCTGTTTTAATATTCAGAAGATATTGCTTAAAGAGAACAAATAGATTAGATCAAATGAATAATTACTAATAAGGATTAATAATTGCTGCAAGCATCATTATTGCATGATCGTAAATAGATATATATATATATATATATATATATATGTAATTACTTTCAATCTCCCTTGTTGCAAATTAGTTATTATGAAAGTAACTATGCATATATGTATATGCTTATCAAATATATATATATATATATATTAAATTCAAATGCATACCCATCTCTGATCATATCATCCGTTGCTGCTTATCTGAATGCAGGCTTATTCTCATTGCCTCCATTTAATGTTCCTTTTACATCTCTTTCAAATCTGCATATACCTCTTTTAGATCTGCATATATCTCTTTTAGATCTGCATATTCTTATCTTTTAGATCTGCGTATTATATCTCTCCTGGTGTGTCCCCTTTATCTTCAATACTCCACCCCTTATATATCCTCATATCTCAATGATGGGGCACATCTCTTTGAAAAGAGACATCATTTTAAATAGCAATGTCCTTTTGTTAAGGAAGGATTGCTTCCTTAAAACTAATCGCTGCTCATTCAACATTAATATTGATGCCTAAAATCTTTAATTACTACCTTCAATCAATTGCTGCATTATGTAATCACTGCCCTCACATTCATAATATTAATCGCTGCTTTTGTATCCCTTCACATCCTACGATTCCATGATATAGTCGTTGCCTTTAATATTACTGTATTTTTAATATGGAATTGCTACCATACCAATCGCTGTCTTCTCATAATTGCTGTTTGTTTACTAATTTTACATTAATATATTATATGTTTATTTATATATATATATATATATATATATATATATATATTTTCAATATTTATAGTATTATATAATAATGATTATAATTATAATAATATTTAAGTTGTTAATATTTATATTTATATTGTTATTTATTTATTTTATTTATTTGCATTTCAATGCTTTATACTTTAGTGTTGCAATTTCGAGGGCACGACAATAGGCTAATGGAAACTCATACTGGCTATGATTAAGAAGGGGACATTATAGAGTTTCACCTTTTTATCATTAGCACATATCATATTTAACCACAAATTTTTTGATGTCATTTTTCATGCTAATCCCCAACAAAATATGTTTGATTCTTTCATGTCTTTAAGAACCTTGAATGCTCTACAAAAGTGGACACATGTAATTTTTGGAGTAGTTGTGCTTGAAGATTATAATTTATAGAAAGAAGAATTCACCTTTATAACACAAGTAGTTGTCCTCAACGTAGTCAGGCTTCATCGTGGTATCATTGGCTAGCTAATGGAAAAGTTGTTGAATCTACACATCTTGTTGCCATTCCAATTGGACCATTTGTGGTCAATCTTGAGTTGGTAAGGATAAAAGCACATAATGTTACTTGGTTCTAAATTTTCGAGAAAGGGCTTTTGCCACTAGATTCTCCTTCCCCTTCTTGTAGATAATTATATAGTCAAAGCTTAATGATTTGGGAACCCACTTATGTTGTTATGGAGAGAAGATGATGAGCACATGCTTATACAGAGAGGGGGGAGTGAATCAATATAAGACAATTCTTTATTTTTTAAACTAACAACCACAATAATGTCAATTGCACAATATCATTCACATAAGATCTGACAATTATGCAACACAAGAACGCACAATTTACATGGAAACCCTTACAGGAGAAAACCACAACAAAATATTGCTTTTTATATAAATATTTTTTACAATCTTTGTAGGAACCAACCTACAAGAGGCACCAATCCCCCCTTATACAATTTGTGAGCACCAACCCACTGGAGACACCAATCCCCACTTGTAGAATTTGTAGGCACCAACTCACTAGAGACACCAATCCCCACAACTGAGCACCAACTCAGCAAGACGCACCAATCTCTTTGATATGAGGCACCAACCTCGTCAATATGGGGCACCGACCTCTCCAATATGAGGCACCAACCTCTTCAATAGAATCTTGTCTTCTTGAGAATAAATCTTCTTTACAAATAGCCTTTAATGATCTCCTTTTGTATTCTCCTCAAAATCTTCACACACAAATCTGCACTTATTCTCTTTCTTAAATATTTATATACAAATCTGCATATATTCTTCTTCTTAAATCTTCTTGTTCTTGAATGATATATCTTTGTGTCACACACTTCCCTTCTTCACAAATCTGCTTGTATGATATTACATTTATTCTACACTTCTCACACATTTTTTATTCCCTTTTATATCTTCATATCTCTATGAAGAGATACATTCTTTCAAAGATAATCACCCTTCAAATAATCACGACTCTTCTTAAATAATAATTTTTGCTGCCTTTTCAAACTTGAGCGCTGCCTTTTCACACATATCCACAATAATATATATTTTATCCTCCACACACTTCTCTTTTGACTAATAGATATTCCTTTTTATTTGATACACATCTGTTTATATCTTTACATCTCAATGAAGAGTTGCATTGCTTTGAAAAGAGATAACTCTATAAAAGGATATGTCTTTTTGTTAAGACTAATTGCTGCCTTTGAATACTTTTTATTTCTCCTTAATGGCTGCCTGTGAATGATCTTCCATTATTTTCTTATTCTTCAATAGTCATAGCTCTTCAACGATCATAACTCTTCAACATGTCGCTTGACTATTCTTAACCAGATCTTCAATTAATAATATTCATTCACTCCATTCTTCTATATTCGTCTTATTTACTTCATGCTACATATTTTAAATCCATACACTTATTTTTTGTATGATAAAACCCTCCTCCCTATTTTGATTCCTTACTCACTCTTGAATAATAAAACTTTCCCACACTTATTATTGCATGGAATGGCTTCTCTTATATATCTTGTCTCTTCATGAGACATAACCCTTCACCGTACCCTTGTGACTTTTGGTTAAAACTAACCTTTATTTGATTAATTAATTTCTTCATCACATAAGAAGTGCTTCATAATGTATCTTCTATTCATTCCCTTATTAATATTTGATTCAATCCTATATTGAATTCGATTTACTTCATCATTGATATATGCTTTATTTCATTATTTTTTTTGATACGTAAATATTTTGTATTAATTGCTTTCAAAAGATATTACAGTCTAGTCATGTTTAGCAAAAGAAACTGACACCCTCGTCATACCTTCCCAACAGACAGCCAAAACCAAACGAACTCAACTGACCCAGGACCCCAACATTTGTCCAGATACCACTATCAAAGCTTAGACCAGATCTACGCTAATACCAATACAAAACAATTGATAACCGTCACCAGAGGCCTAAGACACCAGTTAATCCTCTGATAACACACCTTTAGCCACCAGAAGACCCCTAAACAAAAGACACCAATCCACCCCACCAGACGGCTCCAAATACAGATGATGTTTTAAGAAGATGAGCCCGCAAGTAGCTCGTTCACGGTGTCGTTGAAGCGCCTCCCCTTTGACATCCAAAATGAACGGGTACAACTTGACGCGCGCCCCAGGAAGAAGAGCCCTCTGCAAGTCACGTGACTAAGGAATCCCCACCCCTAATTCAACAACAATTACCACATCCATGATGCCTTCCTCGCCAATAAAAGCACCATCGCCTTTGGCACTTCCAAATCTAGTAGTGACGCAAGGAACCTCGCCGCTATGTCTGCATTGGTTCTCCACCTCTCAACTGTGTTCACATATTCTTCTCCTAGCAGCAATTCTGCCGCTCCTAGAACAAACTCGTCCCACTCTTGGAAGACTGATTGCAGCCTCCCATGGCGGATTCTCCCGTAGAAAGCCCACAACCTCCTTGCAGACGACAAAGATATTGGAGACTCCATCGCTTTCTAGAGAGAATGAGCGACACCTTGCTCAAGCTCGGTATAATAACCACCATTCATCAATGCAGTCGTCCCATCATCTCAAAAAACATTCTCCACCAGTCCTTTGACAGGACCTATCATTAATGTTGCCAACCCTTAAGGCGTTCGACTCTCACCACCTCGCATTCATAAACTCCCTTCGCCACCACTTTGCCTTACCACGCCGGCCAAGCCTATGCCGTTGGCCAACTACCTCCGGCGACACCAATCTTCGACACCACCCACTTGGCAACCGCGAGGGAGAGACCAAGGGTTAACCCCCCTCCTTCCCTAGGGTCCCAAATCCGAGTCCTTGTCAATCCATCAGCTCCCACATTTGCTAACCTATTCGCCGATCCATTGGCTTCTTTGTAAATATGTCGTATTGTAAACTTAGAAAATCCCTTTGTCAATTCCCTGGCCCTATCTAGGAGAGCCTGAAGCCTCCAATTTTCCATTCTCCCTTAAGAGCTTGGACCACCACCATCGAGTCTCCTTCTAACTCAACCTTGTCCACATTCAAGCGCCTACACAACTTAAGGCCACTAATAAGGGCACAAAGTTCAACTTCCGTATTTGTCATCGACATTAAGTGCTCTGAACTTTCTGCTACCACCCTCCCTTTATCATTACATATGCAACATCCCAGGCCAGAGATGCCCGGGTTACCCCTAGAGGCCCCATCAAAATTCATCTTGAACCAACCTAACTTAGGCGGCACCCACTTTGCACTCCTTCTGGCACCTTTACCAATTGCTGAGTTGCTGGACCTCGGCTTAGGAACCTCCAAACCAAACCAAGTTTTTCGAATACGCCATCCCACTTAGTAAAACACCACTCCCCATCTTTCTTCTGTTTCATTTTCCCATTTACCACTTCCACAATTGCCGCTTCCAATTTATTAATGAAGACATGAAAGAACTTGGCCTTATTCGAGAATACCCTTCGATTGCGCTCTTTCCAAATCTCCCAGACAACCATAGATGGGCTTACCACCCACAACTCATGATACAAGGACTCCCTCTTGAACAACGGCCAGGCTGCGAACAGAGACCGAATGTCATTGGGCAATGCACAACTCCACCCCAATCTTGCACATAACCACCTCCAACATGCCTAGGCAAATGGGCATCTAATAAGAAGATGATCCACATCCTCCTCCACTCGCTTGCATAAAACACACTTGGACGGACCTGCATATCCCAGAAGCTTAAACCTATCCGCAGTCAAGATTTGTCGTTTCACTATAGCCCACGCAAACGTCCTAGCTTTCGGAAGGCAAGCATTGTTCCAACATAAGTGCAGGGCAGAGTTGAGGGAATCTCCTCCGCTAACTGCGATTTGTAGCCTTCTCTAGCTGAGTAATGTCTAGTAGAGGAGCTAGCTCACACAATTCTGTCCTCCCCCATTCTAATCACCACCAATCTCTTCGCTCCAGCTCCTCCTAAAGTAGCCTCACCTCCTCCCCAAGAATGAGGCTTGGCTCCAACCTACGCCATACGAATTCTGACACTCCACCAATTGTAACTTCTTGCAAGTAATCCCGCACATGCCCTCCCCAGGAGTGAACCAGGATAGCCTTAGATCGCTCCAAACCCAAGCAAGAATCCAAGCTCGGGTAACCACCCCACAAATCCTCCCAAAATTTTGCCTTCCTCCCATCATAAATGTCCCAAGTTAGACTATCCAAAATTAGAGAACGATAGGCTTTCATAAAATTCCATACTCTCGACCCATTGGACAGGTTGGCTGTCAGTAGAATACTCTCAGCATTTTCCCCTCCCAGATATTTAGATTGAAGAATCTTTGCCCATTTCGCCTGGCTACGCCTATACAGACTCCACACCAATTTAGCACCTAGGGCCTTATTCTGCTTTAATATATCATGAATCCCCACACCACCTGCACTTTTTGATTTGCAAATGGTCTCCCATGATATCAAAGGGAACTTCCGCTGATCTGAAGTTCCTTGCCAAAAAAACCTCCACGTACACTGGTTAATCTAAGAGGCTTTGTAATTTGGCAATGCCAAGCACGAAAGAAGGTATATTGGGAGCGCAAAAATCATCGCCTTCAACATCACAATGCGCCTTGCCCAGGAAAGCCATTTACCACCCCAAGACGACAGTCGATTATTGACTTTGTTTATTAGGGGATCCCACAAGCGCATGATTTATTTCATTATTGATATAATGAATCACTCCCTTATATCTCATATAATCGCAGCCCTTATATCTCATATAATCGCAGCCCATAATTAATATAAGATTGCTACCTTTGTATACTGCCATTGCTAATTGCAATTGATGCCTTTCCTTAACATTAATCACTGCCCATTTTAATACTTTAGCCACTGGCCTTTTTAATTCTCCAATCGCTGCATATATAATGCATATTCATTTCTTTAATATAATCACTGTACTTATGTAATGATCACTGCATTATTATTCTTATAATCGCTGCTTATTATATTCTCATCTCAAAATAACTTGGGCGATGAATATATATATTGCCATATATATTTATATGTGGCTTCAAACATGGTCAGCCACGTTTGGCAATTAAAAAATAAAATAAATACTCCCTCATATAGTTGGCCAGCCCTGGAGATAAGAATATAATCTGATCTTGCAAAAGAATAGCTTTTTCATCACTTGTGTCAATGCATGAGCTCATTATTTTTCCCGTGTACGTCTTCTTGGTCTCTTGATTTCATTTAGCGATCAATGGCCTTTGGCCTTTATAGATCACATGTCTTTGACACAATCTAGCCTATCAATCTTGCCAACAATCTCGCTTGTATGCGTTTGACATTAATGACGACATCCAACCATCTTGTATATTCTCTTTGACATCAATGACAATAGACTTACCAACAATCTCCTATACGCCTATGACTTCAATGACAATATTCTAATAGAAGACATGTTGTTCTAAGAAAAATGCGAGGCTATAATGATCAATTTTGATACAAAAATGCCTTACCACAAGATATGGCCTCCTTTTATGATAGCATGAAGAATGGCATCTCCTTCTCATAAGTCAATTTCACTTGGCAAGCTTTCGACTTGCAAGTGCTTGGCTAGTAAAAGCTAGATGTTGCCATTCTTGCATTAATATGGCCTCAATGCCATTACTTGAAGCATCGCTTTCAATGGTAAATTATTTTAAAATTTTTGATAGAGCAAATACAAGTGTAGTGCACACATAGCATGCTTCAAGAATTTAGAAGCTTTCTTTGCCACTACTAATCCCATGAATACATTTTTCTTTAACATGGTAGCCAATAGGATGACAATTTTACCATAGTGTTTGACAAGTTTCTTATAATAGTTTATGAGATCTAAGAATCCTTGAAGGCTTTTGAAAGTTTTAGGTTTGGGCCAATTCTGTATTCCTTCGATTTCTTAGGTTGTCCCTAACTACCTTGGCCAATACAACATGCCAAAAATATTTAATCTCCTTTTGGCCAAATGAACACTTGGAAGGCTTTGTACATAATTGGTTTGTAGAAAAGTTGGAGGGGTTGATTGAGGTGAAGGAGTTTGTTCTTACCATGTCCAATTGTAGATGAGTATGTCATTAAAGAATACCAAAATGAATTTCTAGAGAGAGAGCTGAAAATTTTGATTCATCAAGCTTTGAAATGTAGATGGGGCATTATTAAAGCCAAATGACATTCCTAAAAATTTGTACGGGCCCTCATGAGTTCAAAAGGTAGTCTTAGGAATATCCTCTTTGTGTAGATGTATTTGGTAATAGCTAGAGTATAAGTCTTTTGGAAAAGAAGTGGACCCCAACCAAATCATTGAGCAGCTCATCAATCACATGAAATGGGAACTTATCCTTGATCATGGGTTTGTGTAATTCCCAAAAATCTACATGTAACTACAAGTAACCATATTTTTTCCAAACAAAGAGTATTGGGGAAGACTATGGGTCGATACTAGGTTGAATGGCCCTTGCTTGTAGCAAGTCATGCACAATCTATTCAATCTTGTTCTTTTGTACAAAAGGTTATTGGTATGACCAAACATTGGGATGTGTACTGCCTAGGATCATTTGGATTGCATGATCATGGGAATGCTATGGAGTAATCCATGGAGTTCTGCAAATTGCCAAATACCAAGGCATGTATGGCTAGAAGTGCTTGTAATTCTGACAATTGAGTCGAAGAGTTAAATTTTGTGAGCTATATAGAACAAAGGTAGGCTATTACCCCACAAGACCCCCTTTTAATAACCTCTCCATAAGTTTACTTTCAGTCATTGGCTATAAATTGTATCCCCATTTCTAAGAAGTTTTAGAGGATGGGTTTCAAGTGCGTGTAACCATTGTGCTCCCAAAACCACATCACAACCTTTGAGCAAGAGAACAAGCAAATTAGATTGCCCACATAAATTTAAAACTTCTTGAATTTCCCCTTGCATGCCAATTGCTCACATTATCTATGATTACCTCAAATTTGGAGCATGGGCACACGTAATAAGCAACTTGTTTAGCTTCTTGGAGGTCCAAGAAAGTATGTTGTCGCTTGAATCAATGAAGATAGTTAAAGGGTTCTTTTTGAGGTATTTGTTAACCTTCATTGTCGTGGTTGTGGTTATTCCAACCAAGGCATGCATCAAAATTTCCAGGAGTAGGATCATTATTGGAGTTTGGTACTTATTTTTCCTTAATGGAGGGGACCTTTAGATGCTTAAATTCTTTAGAAATAGGGGTGACTCCACATCCAATAGATCCAATTTTCATTCCACATATTTGTGACATGGGGAGTAATTGTCATCACAATTGTAGCATAATTCATTTGCTGAACAAGCAACCATTTCTTTATGGGTGAGGCACTTGATTGTTGGTGGGTGAGGATCTAGGTTAGGTGTGGGGCATGCATCTTGATGTGGTATAGGGTGAAGTGTGGGTTGATTGGTGGCCTTTAAGGCTTTATATGAATGACATTGAGTTGTAAATTTATTCTATACTAATCAAGTCAACCCGAGAGCTTCCTTGAATGTGGCAGGTTTAAACATATGGACTTTGTTATATATGTTGTCGTTAGATCAATGATAAAACAACTTTTTGAAAAATCTTGCATCAAGCCCACTTGTTCGATTGGCTAATTTCTCAAACTATGTTTGGTAGTCACAAAATGAATGTGTTTGGCATAATTTAGTAAAGGCCCCAATGAAATCTTCATACTTCTTTGATCAAAATGGTAGAGAACCTCCTTACAAAATTCTCCCCCTGTGAGAAAAGGATGTGATTTTTCCAACCGTTGATACCATTAGATAGCTTCATATTCTAGGTGGAAATATGTAATAAAGAATTTTTGAGCCGTGCAAATTGATGGACTGTAAATACTACTCTGGTTTGTATAACCAACTTTTAGGGTTGTCACCATCGAATTTTAGGAAGTCCAATTTAGGTGCATGTTGAGTCCTGCCAAGATTCAGCTGGTTGGAAAATCACAATTTGTCATCGTGAAAGTTTTGTCACATATTTGAATGCATACTTTGTTGTATCCATTCATTGGAGTCATATTTGACATTAAGGGCATCCACCTTAGAGTCATAATCATCTAGCACTTTTACCATGGATAAGTGCTCTTGCAAAGTAGATTGCATATGTTTGAATTCTTCTGCCAATGTTTCCAAAGTAGGCTTTGATCAGTCTTGCGATATTTGGCAACTAGCCATACTGGATGTTGGGGTTTGATAGGTGTATTGAATTTATATGCCCAAATGGTCGATTCAACAAGAGGATTGCAATGGTATGATTGCCCAGATGGGGAAAAAGCTGCTCAGGTTACTAGATGGTGTACTAGAGTTAGAGATCAAAACGATCAACTTGATGAGATCACAATGGGACAATTGACTAGACTTTATTTTTTGTTTAGAAACAATACCCTATGGGCTGATTTTCTAGACATAACTTTTTAATTCCTCCTAGTTTGAGAGAAATTAGCCCTAGAAGTTTTTGACTGTTGGACCGTGTACGGGCCAAACCTTGACACACGATTAGCTCATTTTTGCATTTTGATTGCAATAACCCACTGACTCACTGTATTTTCAGATAAATTACTGAACCAAGGTGAACCATATTGGATATGTGCAGATCAGTGTAGCACTACTTGGATCAACTAGTCTTTTCCCAATATGTTCAAATTTGTTTACAGCTAGGGTTTGAAAGGGGAATTACTAGGCTTGTGTAAAAACCCTTATTGATTTTTGCACGATTTTTAAAATAATTTTTCCAATTTGACATATGGTTTCATTTTGTCAAACTTACAACAATGCATTGCATATGATCATCACAATATATATTCAAAATGTATGGACATACTTTTTATTGATAATCACATCCTCAAACAATGCTAAATGACTCTATTACAAAAGATATATGCTGATACAACCACATTAATTTTCAGACTGAGCAATAATACTAGACAAACTTATAGATTAATGACATTCTAGACAGTTCACAGTAGTGAGGAATTACATTTAAACAATATTCTAATTCGTACATGCAATGAACAGTTAAAGTAATATCGATATTCTAACCTGGAACTCTCATGCCAAGCCTGGAATAGATAACAGCACTCTGTGAGATGGTGGAAACTCTAAGTGAAGACCACATCCAGCTCCAACAACCTCAGGCGACTCCCTTGGACAGCAAGCAGCAAGCTCAGACTCCCATGTGAAGAAACTGTAGGGCCCGTATGGTGGAAAGTTGTTGTTCCTGGGTCTAGAAACTCACACCAACCCCTGCTATATTCTCATGCCTCTCTTGTGATGCCCACACAAGAAGATAGGAAGGGCGTTGGAATGGAGAGAGGTCTGCGTCCTTAGACTGCCCACGAACTCAATAATAGACCCACGACCTTTGCAAATGTCAACAAACTCGCCGAGCACATGGAAAACTCCAACACAGGAGGCTTAGGAAGATGCCACGACCCTCAGCAATAACTGTACCCAGAATACAAGGAGCGCCCAGTATGGAACAACAGTATCACCATAAGAAATCATGCCCAGGTTATGAAGTTCTCATGCCAGCCAGATATGACAAATCTGCAATGATATTACACAACAGTATGGCGACCAAACAGAACATAGATGACAATAACCTCACTCAGAAATATCAACCTAATTGCTCCTCAAACCCCAACTGTGAACAACAATATTGATAACTCCAAATTTGTCTCTGTAGGAGACCTACAAATTTTCCTTAGTTGCACAACTGGAAAACCTGAGTGATTTTCCCCACGAACCGGCTAGGTTGGAATTGTTTCACCACCGAAACCAGTTACTCTAGGGTTTTTCTTCCCCAAGACCAAAACCTCCAAGAAACTCTCCAAAGTGAATTTGAGAAAATAAACAAGCATTGTACAAATGAGATCCAAAATTCCCTTTTATATCACTTGCTTCATTTCCTGCTCAATAAATTAAATAAAGTGACTTTATAAAGTTATTTTTAAAAATATTTCCAAAAGTCACTTTATAACTCCATTTAAGTAATTATTTAACATTACCTTTTTAAATGTACTTTTCCTACCAGGTAACATTAAACAATTAAATAAATTAATTCCCTTTTCCTGACTATAGTCGGGAAAAGGGAATTAATTAATTTAATTATTTAATGTTACCTAGTGGGAAAAAGTGCAATTAAGAGGTAATGTTAAATAATTAACTAAATGGTATTATAAAGTGACTTTTGGAAATATTTAAAAAATAACTTTATAAAGTCTATTTATTTTAATGAGCGGAAAAAGGCAAGTGATATAAAAGGTGGAATTGGAGCTCATTTGTATCATGCTTGCTTATTTTCTTTAATACACATTTTGAGGAGTTATTCAAAGTTCTGGGCTTTGGGGAAAAGGGAACCCTAGGGCAATTGATTTCGGTGGTGAAACGATTCCACCCTAGCTGGTTTGAGGGGGAGATCACTCAGGTCTTCCAGTTGCACGATATTGCAAATTTGTGAGTCTCCTATGGAGACAAACTTGAGAGTAAACGATATACATTCCTTGCTCTTTGAAGGTTGAGGTTAGAATTCAGATTTGTGGGGGTTTTTGCTCAAAACTTGGCCGCCATACTCTTGCATAATCTGGAGATATTTATTGTTGTCTACATTGATGATCGATTGCATTGAGGAACCCGTGGCTACCAAAACCCCAACATTGAGCATTTCTAGATTCTAAGGTGGAAGTGTGGCACTTAGAGGAAGTCGTGGGCCTGATTTGAGGATTCGTGGGCAGACTAAGGAGGACACAAGCCATTCAAGCCTCCATCGCCATCATCCTAGCATCTGCAAACACCATAAGGAGTGGTGTGTGGGTATTCTATGAAGGTGTGAGTCACCAAAAATCAAGCACAACAACCAAAGTCCTACCGTGAGCCTGCAAATAGTAGCTGCGTAGGAGTTTGAGGGTGCAACTTGCATCTAGAAGGGATGTCTGAGGTTGGTTAGCATAGGCGTAGTCTTTACACAGAGCTACAATCACTTCCTAAAGAGCTGCGAGTAGTTAATAGTCCCAGGTGTGGTTAAGTTTCAGGTCAGAGTATCATTCATTTGTAAACTGTTCATTGCTATTGCATAGTGCAATATAAATATGTAAACCTGCCTATTGCTGTTGCACAGTGCAATATAAATATGTAAATCTGCCTATTGCTGTTGCACAGTTTGATAATATATGTGGTTGTAGCTTATGTCTAGTTATATATATTTGTATCACAGTCATATATCATTGAATGTGGATGTAAAACTTGATATTGAACCTGTTCATGCATATCAATTCAATACTGTCATAAATTCATGCAATATCATGGTATATATTTGACAAAATGGTTACCTCTGTCAAACTACAAAAATTGTTTTAAAATTATCGTGCAAAACAAGTGGGAATTTTACAGTGGCATCAAAGCTGGTATTCTTGCCAGCCTGTGAGGTTGCTTTCATATCTTGGTTTCAGGATTTTCAATTGCATGCTCATTTATGAATCCAGAAGAAAGGGAGTATATAACCTATAGGAACAAAAGGCATAGATCAGCTGATAACTTATTTGATTCAGGGTCAGAAGAAGAGGAAAATATGGGTAACAGGCGTGAACCGCTTGAAGGAAGTACTATGCAGATATTAAATGACCTTGCATGGGATCAATAGAAGCTAGTCCAATTCTTTACTCGGTTTATGATTGATCATAACAATGCTGGTAACAATGGTACAAGAGGTACTAATGGGCATAATGGTGACAATGGTAACAATGGTGACAATGGTAACAATGGAAACAATGGTGAAGGGAGTAACACTCACATTCCTTCTTAGAATCGCACTAGGACAGCGAGTAGAGTGACTCCTAGACCTCTTCTACCTCAGTTCTTGGGAGGACAACAAGCTGGAAATCAGGGACAGCAAGGAGAAGGTGAAGGGTTCACAGACTACTTGAGAGAGTACCAATCTCTTGGTGACGAGTTTCATGCAGCCATGTCTTTATAGGATTTTTTCACTATTAAATATAGGAATAGACCAAGAGATCACACTAGAGGCCTTCAGAATCAAGACTTGCAATGTAAGGTTGGGTAGCTGTCTATTCCTTCGTTTGATGGTTCAAGCAAATGCATTGCTAGAATGTGGGTTTAGAAGTTGGACACCTACTCCAACTCAACCCTATGCTTGAAATAGAAGCCATCAAATATGCCACATTACATCTAGAGGGTGAGGCCCACGAGTGGTGGTACCATGGGCTGGTTACTTTGGGGTATGCTAGCATTACCTCCTATTTGGACTTCACTCAAAAGTTAATTGACAGATTTGACAAGAAGGATCCAAAGCTGCATTTCAAGGAGCTAGCGTAGCTTAAGCAGATGGGTACAATGGATGCTTACATATTTGAGTTTTAGAGACTCTCGGTTATGGTGTCAGATGTGTTAGAGCATAGGTTGATCATACTCTTTATTGAGGGTTTGTCCAAGCCACAACGTGGTTGGATTAAGGCCTTCAAACCGGAGTCATTACAAGATGCCATCATCAGGGCATGTGACATGGAGAACTCAGTGCCTAAGAGAAGATTTCCATCCAAACCATTCATTCCTTAGAAGAACAAAGATAAGAAACCTTTCTAGAAGGAGTGGCCCATAAAGGACAAGTTGGATGATGAGGCTCAAAGGGAGTTGAGGAGGAAAAAATTATGTTTTAGCTATGAGGAGCCTTGGGAGCCTAGACATAGATGCATGCATAGTTGAAAAACTCGCCAATTGTAAGTACTCAGCAAGCCTGAAAAACTAAGTTCAGAAAAAACTCAACAACTTAAAAAATTGCTTAAACTTCACTAAAAATGCATTTTTTGTTGTTGCAAAATTCAAAGATAAGATGCATCTAATGAGTCGATAAATGAGTACATAGAAGAAACAAGTTATATTTGATTGATTTGAAAGAAAATTAGATACAAAATGGCATCCTCATGTGGAATGCTCAATGCACTGATATGATAGTTTGAAACAAAATGAAAATAGCAAATTGTTTTTGTAAAACTGAAAGTAAATACTACATTAATCTATTTTTGTTTTTACAAATTCACATCTTCCTCTTCCCTTTTCTAGTTCTCACTAGGGGAGAGGGTCTAGTCGTAGGACTTTGCTGTGGCCCCTCAACCTCCATCCTAGATGTAGATCTTGTTGCAACTGTTGGTGGTGGCATTGGCAATGACTCCTCCTCAGGCTCATCCTCAAGGTTATCCAATGATAATGAAAATCCACCCCCCTCCTCCATTGCCTGTCGCTCTAAATCATAAATGTCATCCTCAGAAAACAATGGAGACTGCTCCTCCCGCCCTGTCCAATCACTGTATGGATCTATCTCATCCAAATCAATTGGATTATCTGATATTTCCTCTACCTTTCTTGTGCGTAGCCGAAGATTATATTGCACATAGACAAGGTCATTGAGGCATTTTTGAGCTAGTTTGTTCCTCTTCTTTGTGTGGATGGCCTCAAACAAGATCCAATTGTGCTCACAATTGGACTAACTACAAGGCTGGCGCAAATTTTTGAAGATTTGGGGGTTTTCCACCCCAATTTGTCCACGAAACATCTACAAAAAATAAATTAAGAGTTAGAAACTTAGAAAGGAAAGTCAAAAGTTCAAAAACATATTTTATCAAATTATCTAATTATCAATTTTTGTAACTTGTAAATTTCAAATTTTATACCTAGTGACTGATTGATTATTGCTCTCTTTGCCAGGTCTGAAGAAAAGAATGCACCCCTTTTTCCCTATAACTTTGCAATTTATTAACAATGAGGTCTGCCACCTCAACCTAGAGTGTCATCCTTTGAATGCAAGTAGTGAGGCCCCATAACCTCTCTAGTAGTATCTACATAGGTGCCTGAATGGAAAAAACAGGGGTTCATGAAGTACCCTACTGCATGGATGGG
This sequence comes from Sequoiadendron giganteum, assembly GCA_007115665.2. Lineage (NCBI taxonomy): Eukaryota > Viridiplantae > Streptophyta > Pinopsida > Cupressales > Cupressaceae > Sequoiadendron > Sequoiadendron giganteum. Next base: position 371,029,018 of record CM021104.1, read on the forward strand.
TTGGTGGAGTTGATGGTTCCAACTCCTATCAATAATCTCTCAAATGGGATCAAACTTGAGGTGGTACCCCTTATAATAACTTCTTATAGCCTCCTTGGCCCTATCCATGGCCTCATAAAGATACCCGATTGGGGTTTTATCCCCATCCACCAAGCGAAGAACTTTAACCAAGGGCTTCGACACCTAGAATATAAAATGCAAAAAGATTAGAGTTACAATTTACAAGTTTACAATGAAAGACATTAAAAAAAATATTCAATTTGAATTTAAATTCAAAGTTTTGAAGTTGCCTTCACAATCTTCGTAGCTCTTTGTGCAAAGAGGCTATTGAAGACAATGCTTGCAACTCTCTCTCCTTCTGGCTTCTTCGAATAAGTTGAGTCTAGCCATGCTTGACTCACAAACATTTGTTTCAAAGCCGTCAATGCACCAAGAATGCTTTGCAACGTTAAGAAAACCGTTGCAAACATTGTCACACCGGATCTCACCAATTCTTTCCCTTGGGTGTGATCCCTCATCAAGTGAAGAACCCAAGGGTGATTGTTGATAAATTTGGTGATCCTCCTTGCATCCTCTACAATCGGTGTGACACAATCTAATTTGCCTGTCCTCCAAAAGAAGGTCAAGGACATGTGCAGCACAAGGTGTCTAAAAAATTGTGTGGTGTTTATCTTGGAGGATTCTTCCTGCTGCCACATATGCCATTGCATTGTCAATCATGATTTGCACCACATTTTCAAGCCCAACCTCCATGCACACTTGCTCCAACATTTTAGCCAAATTTTCTGCATTTTTTACTATGTTGGAGGCATCCACTGATTTCAAGAACACCACCTCATTTTTGCAAGCAACCAAAAAATTAATGATGCTACGGTTTTTACCATTCGTCCACCCATCAGAAAGAATAGTGCAACCATACTTTTTCCATTCTTCTATTTGTTCTTCTACCGCTGCCCTTGCCCTTTCAGTTGCACTAGTAATCAACTTACAAGTACAAAGTGAAATTAAATACACAATTTTAATTTGTAAACAAAAACATAGCTTAAATTAATTATAAATTAAATTTTAAAAACATAAATTAAAGAACATAAACTAACCTCCCACTCAAGTTTGTGTGAGAAAGGGCCTTGTAGCCTTTCCTTGCAACTGTCAATGTGGTAACCAAATTGTGCTAGTAAGGTGAGCTTGCCACATTGAAAGGGATGTTGTTGAAATACCAAAAATCCGCACGAGCAATGTCTGCCTGCTCATGCACCTCCCTATTCCACCCAGTTGCCTCTAAGGAAGGTTGTGCACCAGGTGTGTTTCTAGGCACACAAAAACCATGCATGCGTGTAGCCGTAGGTGCTGATCCTGGTGCTCTACTAGAGGTAGATGAAGGGCTCGAGGTGGTGGTGGGTTGCCTTCGCATACGTGGACCACAAAGAGAGCCCACTATGCTTTCTACATCATCATCCGACTCAAGGTCGATTGGAGCACCTTGAGAAGAAGCTATGGCTTCTTGCATTGCCACCTTTTCCTTCTCTCTTTGCAATTTTTTTTCTTTTGCAGTTGCAAGTATGGCATGCATTTGTCTTTTTATTTCCTTGTTGGTGTTAGGACTAGTTTTAGCATCATGTTGAGGGATGCCTGCAAGGTGATATCTGAGGCGATTGATGCCTCCACGGTATACATTTTCACATCTAATGCAAAAGACTGAGCCAAGTTTGGGTCCTGGATATGCATATTTCCAAGCAGGATCTCTAACTCCTGCTAGACGAGTGCCTACAAATCCCCCAAGCACGGATGGAGCTGAGCCTAAGGTAGAAGCGGATGCAGAATGAGAAGCCATTATCAATTAACCTACACACACAATGACAAAGTGAAAGCACAATTTGTTAGTTTTTTGATAGAAAATTGAAAAAAAGCTAAATTAGATTAAATCAAAATAGATTACTTTAAATTAGTAAAAATTTAAACTAATCTAAGATTCTAAACATTTTCATAAAAAAAAAAGGATTAAAAAAAGAAAATAATAAACTAGGTTTCCAAAAAATGTGAAAAATCAGAAAATTACTTTAAATTAGTAAAAAATTAAGCTAATCTAAGATTGTAAACATGTTTTCAACAAAAAAGAGGATTCAAAATTAAAAAAATAACTAGGGTTTGAAGAAAATGAAAAAAAATGAAAAAATTGGCAAAATATGTAAAAAAATCAGAGAATGTGTCAAAAATTCTTGTTTTGATGAATCTAAATCTTGTTTTGACCAATATAAATGTATTTAAATCTTTTTACACTACATTCATGATGTTTTTTAAACATACAATCAACAAAAATGAAGAAAAAAGAAGAAAGAATAAGAAAAATCAGAAAACGTACATGGAAATCCAATTTGCCTTCAAAATTCGATGAAAATCCCCTTCAAATCTTGTCTCCTCGATGCAAAATTGCAGGAAATAGGTGCAAAATGGTTGGGAGAGTTTTTTTTGCTCAAGCAAGAGTGAAAACAAGTGAAAAAATGAAGTCTAAATGTGCTTTTTGTTGGCCACGGCCTTTTTTGGGTGATCGCGTGAGTTTTTTGCAAAAACTTGGTGAGTGTTTCGCAAAAAATTGCAAGTTTGTAGATGAGTACTTGCACCAAAAACTTGTTTTGAAAAAAAACTCACGAGTTTTTGGTGAGTCTTTCATCTATGGATGCATGGGCAAAGGGAAAGTACATTACACTAAAGTTATTTTCGATAGTGAGGGTGAAAAGGCGGCAAAACCAGTGCGCATGACAACGATCATAGCAGTTCAGAGGATGAGCAACCACATGAGGAGGCTAAGGGTGGGGCTATTGCCACTTTATCAAGTACTTCCAGATTCAACTTTTTTAGAGTTAAAGGAGTATTACAGGGGCAACGAGTTACGATTCTGATTGATAGTGGGGCAACCCACAATTTCATAGACTCGGCATTGGTGACTAAGAGAGGTATTCCTATAGAGGACTTTGAGGGATTCAGTGTGATGGTGGTAGATGGGTTCAACATGACTTGCACACAGAGGGTTCTTCGGTTGGTGGTGACATTAGGCAACTGCATAGTGACATATGATTTTTATGTAGTTGACTTGGGTGATACCAATGCCATTTTGGGGATTTGGCGGCTTCATTCGTTGGGGAAGTACTCTCAAAACTTCCAAACAATGGAGCTAAAATTCAAGGCAATAGATGGTAAGAAGGTGGTGCTAAGGGGTATGGCCAATGGTTCTCCAGAGATAGTTTCAGCTAAGCGGATGGAAAGTATTTTCAGGCATGGGGATGTTGCTTGGGCAACAGAGTGTTTAATTACATCCAAGGAGTCCCCATAGCTTCCAACCCTACCATGTGGACATTCAGTCATTGTTGGGCAAACATGATAGAGTTTTTGGAGAGATACCTCTAGGGAGACCTCCTGCTAGAGGTTTTGAGCATACTATTGAGCTCGAAGAGGGAGCTAAACCGGTGATAACCACTCCTTATAGGCATTCGAAGAAATTCAAGGATGAGATAGAGAAGGCCATTAAGGAGTTGTTAGACATGGGCCACATTAGATTTAGCTCCAGTCCTTTTGCTTCTTTTGCTTCTTCAATAGTCTTGGTTAGAAGGATGGGACGATGAGAATGTGTATAGATTACCAGGCTCTGAATAAGAAGATTAAAAACAGTTATCCTATCCCAAGGATCGATGAGTTTCATGGGGCAGTTTACTTTTCAAAGATTGATCTTCGATCGAGGTACCACCAGATTAGAGTCTGTGAGCAGGATATACATAAGATTACTTTTCAATGCCACTATGGTCACTATGAGTTCTTGGTCATGCCTTTCTGGTTGACTAACGCACTTGCTACTTTCTAGTCGTGTATGAAACACATCTGCAACAAGCAATTGCGTAAGTATATATTGGTGTTCTTTGACGATCTCCTTACCTACAACAAAACGTGGGATGGACATTTGAGGCAGTTGGATGAGGTCTTGGGCACCATGGGAGAGCAGTCTCTTTATGCTAAGGCATCTAAGTGCGAATTTGGTATGGAGATCTTGTATTTGGGCCATGTGATCAGTGCACAGGGTGTGCAGGTACATCAGGAGAAGATTGAAGTGATATTAGATTGGCCATTGCCTAAATCCTTTATAGAGTTGGGGGGTTTCTTTGGGTTGTGTAGTTATTACAGGCGCTTTGTTAAGGGGTTTTCACGGTTGGGTGCACCTTTGACAGATCTCATGAAGAAGGGAGCTTTCAAATGGACACAGGAGGCTCAAAGGCATTTGATAAGCTTAAGGAGGTTATGAGCAGTTGTCTAGTGTTGGCACTTCCTGATTTTACCCAACCTTTTGTGTTGGAGTGTGATGCTTTGGGTGAGGGCATTGGAGCAGTGTTGATGCAGAATAGGCATCCGATAACATTTGAGAGCCGAAAGCTTATGGAGCCTGAGAGGTTGCATTCCATCTACAATAAGGAGATGCTCGCCATTATGCATGCATTGGCGAAGTTCAAGCAGTATCTAGTAGGTGGTAAATTTGTGGTGAGGACCGACCACAACAACTTGAGGTATTTCCTAGAATAGAAGGACCTAAATGAGAGGCAATAAAAGTGGGTCAGAAAAATACAAGCCTATGATTTCAATATTGAGTATGTTAAGGGCAAGAATAGTTGCAGATGCCCTTTCCAGGAAACCAACAACATGTTCCCTTGTTGAGATTTTAGTTGATTGGAAATCTCACCTCTTGGTGTACTCCAAGAACAAGTTTCCTTGTGAGCTGATGGATGGTCAGATTCAGGATGATCTATACAGGGTGGTAGATGACATTATCTACTACAAGGATAGGATATACTTTAGTACCTGAATCTAAGCTCAAGGAGAAGATTATGAGAGCTACACATGATACTCCATTGGCAAGGCATCTACGATACTTCAAAACATACAGACAGATCAGGGAGAGGTTCTCTTGGAAGGGCCTCAAGGATGATGTGTTGCGCTATGTGAGAGAATGTGTGACTTGTCAGGAGAACAAGTCAGAGCATACCCATCTAGCAGGGTTACTGCAGCCATTGCCCATTCCTGACCAAAAGTGGGAGAGCGTGTCTATGGACTTCATCACAAGTCTACCTAAGGTTCATGGCAAGGACTGCATTTATGTTGTGGTAGATCGGTTGACTAAATTCACTCACTTCTTTGTGATCTCTTTAGAGTACAAGGCATTGCAGGTGTCAGAGTTATTCTTCAGGGAGGTTTTCACTTTTCAGACTCCACAGGCTGCCTAAATACATTGTTAGTGATAGGGACAACAGGTTTCTTAGTGCATTTTGGCAGGAGCTATTCAAACTTGCTAGCATAGAGATGACTCAAGTAAGAGTTACCACCCCCAAACAAATGGCCAGATGGAGATAGTGAATAAATGGGTTGAGGGATACTTACATAACTATGTCTTGGGACAATAGAGGGCATGGACAAAGTGGTTGCACCTAGGAGAGAACTGTTACAACACCACTTACCACATGTCCATTGGCATGACACCATTCCGTACATTATATGGTTATGATGCATCTTCATTTTTGGATTTGGCGTTTGGGTATAGCAGGGCTCCCAAAGCCAAAGACTGGATACAAGCGAGCTAAGATATTTTCAAAGCTCTTAAGGATAATTTGCAGGTGGCACAAAATCAACATAAGACTTATGCGGACAGGCACATGGTTGAGTGCAATTTTGAGGTGGGAGACTTGGTCTTCTTGAGGTTGCAACGCTACAGATAGTCTTCGCTTAAGAAAAGAGGTGTAGAAAAGATGAAACCGCGCTTCTATGGTCCCTACATGATAGTTAGGAGACTTGGGGAGGTAGCTTACGAGGTCGAGCTGCCAGAGAGGAGTAAGATTCATAATGTTTTTCATGTATTGTGCCTCAAAAAGGCATTGGGGCAGTAGGTTACTTCATCAACGGAGTTACCTCTGTTGGATGAGGAGGGGCATTTGGTGTTGGTTCCGAAGGTGGTTATTGATGTCGAGAGGAGACTGCGGAGTAGAGTGATCAAGGAATATTTGATCAGGTGGAGAGACTTGCCTGTGGAGGACACTACTTGAGAAGGAGAGTGGATCTTGCAACATCCTAATTTACAATTGCTTGAGGGCAAGCAATCTCAAGATGGGAGGACTATAATGTCCCCTTCTTAATGATCACTCTAGTTAGACTTATTAGCCTATTTAATTCCCGTAGGCTATAGTCGAGAAAAGGGAATTAATTTATTTAATTATTTAATGTTACTTGGTGGGAAAAAGAGCAATTAGGAGGTAATGTTAAATAATTAATTAAATGGTACTATAAAGTGACTTTTGGAAATATTTAAAAAGTAACTTTATAAAGTCACTTTATTTATTTTAATGAGCGGAAAAAGGCAAGTGATATAAAAGGTGGAATTGGAGCTCATTTGTATCACGCTTGCTTATTTTCTCTAATACACATTTTGAGAAGCCTTTCAGAATTCTGGGCTTTGGGGAAAAGAGAACCCTAGGGGAACTGGTTTTGGTGGTGAAACAATTCCACCCTAGTTGGTTTGAGGGGGATATCACTCAAGTCTTCCAGTTGCACGATATTGCAAATTTGTGAGTCTCTTGCGGAGACAAACTTGGGAGTAAATGATAGACATTCCTTGCACTTTTAAGGTTGAGGTTAGCATTCAGATTTGTGGGGTTTTTGCTCAGAACTTGGCCGCCACACTCTTGCATAATCTGGAGATATTTATTGTTGTCGACATTGTTGATCGATTGCATTGAGGAACCCGTGGCTGCCAAAACCCCAGCGCCGAGCATTTCCAGATTATAAGGTGGAAGCGTGGCATTTAGAGGAAGTCGTGGGCCTGATTTGAGGAGCTGGGGGCAGACTAAGAAGGGTGCAGGCCATTCAAGCCTCCACCGCCATCATCCTAGCAGCTGCGAACACCATAAGGAGTGGCATGTGGGTATTCTATGAGGGTGTGAGTCACCAAAAATCAGGCGCAGCAACCAGAGTCCTACCGTGAGCCTGCAAACAGTAGCTGTGTGGGAGTTTGAGGGTGCAACCTGCATCTAGAAGGGACGTCTGAGGTTGGTCAGCATAGGCACGGTCTTTACACAGAGCTACAATCACTTCCTGAAGAGCTGCGAGCAGTTAATAGTCCCAGGCGTGGTTAAGTTTCAGGTCAGAGTATCATTCATTTGTAAACAGTTCATTGCTGTTGCACAGTGCAATATAAATATGTAAATCTCCCTATTGCTGTTGCACAGTTTGATAATATATGTGTCTGTAGCTTACATCTGGTTATATATATTTGTATCAGTCATATATCATTGAATGTGGCTGTAAAACTTGATATTGAACCTGTTCATGCATATCAATTGAATACTGTCATAAATTCATGCAATATCATGGTATATGTTTGACAAAATGGTTACATCTGTCAAACTACAAAAATTGTTTTAAAATTATCGTGCAAAACAAGTGGGAATTTTACAGGGAACAAGTATCATTGCCCTCTTCAAGGGGGCAACCTCCTTAAGAGCAAGGCTCCAATACAAAATATGATTCCAAGATGATCTTCTCTTTATGACAACATCAAGCAATGTGGGACAAATCCTTACAATGTATTACAAGCTAAATAACTAAACTATGATTATTACAATGCTCATAATAGAAAAGGGTTATGATTTTAGGGTCCTAACATGGTAGTATTCTGTGAAAAGGTTGTACTGTGTATCTGTTATTAACAGGCATTATCAAAATAATGACTACTTATATGTTAATTGTAATTGATAGGCAGGGCATGCCTTTTAAAAGTAATTTGAATAATTTCCAAACAGATGATCGAAATAGAAGCTTTGTCAATAATTGGTGATAGCAGTGTCAGCCCCATGGAGACTAAAGCTTTTAGACCCAGATCTAGTTTTGTTGAGGTTTTATCTTGTGTCTGAGAAGGATTCAAACTATTCTTCTTAACAACCGTAATTAATTAACATATATTTTGTTGCTTTATTCTTTCATCCTATTCATATTTAGCAGCAGTAATGTTTCATTTGCATTTAGATGAAAGATTTTAGACAAATTTATCATGTAAAATATTTGCTAAGCAAGGTTGTTTCCCATGCCTTGAAATATTCATTTGTTTTCAAAATATGAAATATGCTTATATTTGTGCTATATGAACAAGTATATTCTGCATGAGGCTATTTCTGATGTCCAAAAAGAGATCTAATATTTTCTTGAAAAAGGCACTTATATCAGTGGCCAAAGTAAATGTAATCCACTGGTGATATTTTATGTGAATTTTCTCTTTGGAAAATATGTTAATGGAAACCCCTCTACAGTGACTAATTTGTTGTCTTCATTTGATTTAAATACCTGGTTAGTGGCATCTATAAATTATGTATCTGTTGCTTGGTGATGATCAGTTCCACGATATATTGATGAATTGGAGGAGATGCTAGATGAGAACATGCTACTTTCTTTCAGCACTGAAATAGAGGATGGCAGTCTTGAGGAGGTATGCTTTGAAGGGTTCTACTGTTTTGTATTACTTTGATTAGACTGTTGTAACAAAAGCATAAAGGATGCATTGCTAACCTGCCAATCCCTGTTAAACTGATATGTTGGATATCGTCTAGGCAAATTTATAATTGAACTCTAAATAGTAATGCTTTGCTATACCATTTCCAGCAGGGTCACAAAGAGCAGGAGACCAATCATATTAGAATGTAAGAACAAAGTTGTCAAGTTTTGAATCCTTAAAATTGTTAAAGAGAAAATGTTAAGAGGCCATTTGTTCCAATTCCATAAAAGTTGGACAGAAATATTTAATTGGGAGAAAGCCTCAACTGAAAGTCTCAAGAGTCTAAGAGTAAATTATTAGTTTGTTACTTCTCTAGTGGGATTCCTTTTGAACCATGAAACTTTACCCACGAGAATGGGGCTTCAGAATTTTTTTTGTTTTGTTTGAACACTTTTGACTGGAGCTATGAACTGGTGAGGCAATAGACAGGGGATCTCATCCTCAGCATGAACACTCAACAATAACTCCCCGGTAGGGGTTTGAACCTTGGTGGCAAGAACCACAATGCCATGATTTAACCATCAGACTATGCCATTACCGGCATGGGCTTCGGAAATTTTTAAGAACATGTTAGGTTTTAATTAGAAGAAAAGGACATGATCCTACATTTAGTGCTTTCCTCAGCATCTCCATTTCTCCTATTATGATTCAATTAACATTGAACTGGTCTTTTTTCTTTTCATTGAAGGGAGGTTGGTATTTGGGGCTTTGAAAGGCACAAATCTTACTAGCTTCCTGTCCTAAATACGTCAAATTATCTGGTGTTTATTTTGAAGCTTTTCTTTTACTAACCCTTTTGATTTTTAAATTTTTGCATTCCTTTGGATTTGTATGTAAGCTTTTCTAATGCTCCTTTCACTATTATTAGCTGGCTATGCATTTTGAGTCCCATTAACAGATTCTGGTAACACAGACATCAATACAATTTATTTCTCCTTTTTGTGTTGGCTATAACAATTGTTCATTTAAAGTTTTAAACCATGACTGTGTTCTTTTTTGCTTTATTCTGATTGAATTTGTTGTGCTGCATTACAGCATTTAATCCATGGTACTAAAAAATGAAATTTCATTTTCTATTGTAATTCTGTTGGAAACTTTTATTTTTATTCAATGGGAACCTTATATTTGCTTACCAGGCCTCTTTTTTAAGGTGTGGAAGGGAAATTTTTGAGACCTCCTAGTAATCCGAGAAACTTTCTGGCTTCTGCCTCTCATATTTTCTGCAACAATGATTAACACTATGCAGCTTATGCTTATTAGATGTTGAGTAGGGTATAACTCTGGCTTTTGAAAAGTTCTGACTATAAGATTTAGCAGGTAGCAGAACAACTGATGTTATTGCATGAGGAATGTCTCCAAGGAAACTATGAAACAATTAGCAAGCTGCAAATGTCTGGGTCAACTGCACAATCTGTTGTGCAAAGTCAGCAGGTAATGTATAAAGTGCACATGTTAAGTGATGCTAGAATAATGAATACTATGGAATTCATTATATTGTACTTACAGCCTGCATCGATATGAATAGCTTTTGAAAAGTTCTTCCCTTTCAAGTTATACACACCTTTTGGTAAATTCTTATTCTCGATGTATACATTTTAAGTTTTCAGGCAGATCAATTCATGTCTTTTCTGAATTGCTATGTCAATTTAAATCATGTTAGGATTTTGATTTTTTGTTGATTTTTATTGCCATGCTTCGCAATTTTATGTTGTTTCAAGCAAAGTTTGAAAATGTGGATCTGGAAGCCCAAAGATCTGACTGAGACTTAGGACTTGGTATGGACCTGCAAAAACACAGAAAAAAGAAAAGAACCTCATAATTACACAAAAAAAAAAGAAATTAATGCATTTAGAGAACACAGTCTAATTTGATTATCAATTTGTCATAATTCAAACATTTTATATATCATATGACCCTCAAACCCTCAAAATTTGAAATGTCAAAAGTTTCAAAGTCAAACAATACACTGTAATACAACAAAATTATAAATAGTAAATGTATAACAGCACTCTAACTGTTTACATATGATGATATGTCAAAAAACAACCAAATACAATCTACATCCTCCTCTTCCCTCTCCTAGTGTAACTTAAGTTTTTGGGCCTTGAACTGGAAGGTAAGTCAGTTCAAAATAATAACCAATTGTTTCCTCAAAAGTGTCTTCATTTTCTTCTATTGTATCCAACTTTGCCGCTTTTGTTGCTCCTCTCTTTATCACCAAGATCTTCATCAGTAAACAGGACATCACTGTGCTCTTTAACAGTCCAATTAGCAAAAGGATTGATGGCATCTAAGTTGATGGCATCATGAGGAGGACCCTCCACCTTTTTGGGTTAAAGGTGAAGGCTATACCAAATGAAGACAAGGTCATTGAGGTGCTCCTGGATCAATTTGTTTCTCTTCTTCATGTGAATGCTCTCTAATAGGCTACAATTGCATTAATGCCCAAAAGCATTACAGAGTTGAGACAAAACATAGATAATCAGTCTCTAAAGATTTGGTGTCTTGGTATCGTTATTCTTCCACCATAAATTTTACAAAATAAACATTTAAACAAAATATAATCATAAGTAAAAAAAGTAGAGCTTGTTAAAACTTCTTTGTTTCTAGTTTCTACTTCTAGTATTAAGTTAAAAACTAAAGAATTATTTTTCTACCTTACTGTTGTTTTTCCCTCCTTTGAATTGCTTGAGTTGAAGAAAATAGCCTCCCCTCCACATCATTGTAGACCTCAAATTCATCAATAATTTGTTAGTCATTTTTTGCCACCATTTTATCAATACATGAAACAATGCTTTCCATGACCTCCTCATTGGCCTTAAATGTATTAGAGAAGTAAAACTATGGGTGTAGGTAGTAGGCCAAGGCATGTATTGGCTATTGAAGTTGGTTCATCCATTTATGATCAATGATGTGCCAAATGATTTCCTATTTTCTTTTGTTTCCATCATTGTAATGCAAAATGGTCTCATAAAGATAATCTATTGGCATGCCATCCCCATCCACCAAAGAAAGAATCTTGGCCAAAGGTTTCGTCACTTAAAATTGAAAACAAATTTGAATTTTTTACAAAATTAACCCAAAAAAGAAAATAACAACAACCAGATAATTTTATATAAAGTTTATGTTTGTATTTGTTACTTACCTTGATTAACTCGTCTATATTTTTGATTAATACATCATCAAAAACTATTTTTTGCAGTCTTCTCCTTGTTGTTTTTTTGGAATATGGAGACTCCATCTAGGCATCGGACACAAACATTTTCTTGAGGAAAGCAATTGTTGCAACAATGCTTTGTAAAGTGAGGAAGTGACTAAAAAATTGTCACTCTTGGTTGCACAAGCTCCTTACTATTTGTGTGCTTACTCATCAAAGAAAGGACCCAAGTATGGTTGTAGATAAAATTTGGTAACTTGCTTAGCATCTTCAACTACACTTTTGATCCATCCAATCTTTCCAATGTCTTCTAGCATCAATTCCAAGCAATGCGCAACATAAGGAGTCCAAGAAATAGTAGGATGAATTTCCATAATAAGTCTCCTTGTGGATACATATTATGTTGCGTTGTCCATGATAATTTTAACATTCTTAACACCAACATCCTAGATGTCCCTATCCAGTAGATTGCACAAAGTCACAACCTTTTTGACTTCGTGCGAGGCATTTATGGACATTGAAGAACATCAATGTGTCATTAGAAGCCACTAAAAAATTGAAAGTTCTATTTTGCCCATTTGTCCATCCATTTGATAAGATGCTACGACCCTTTCTGCACCATATCTTATTTTTATTATCAACCACAAGTTGTGTATTTTTCTTATGCCTTCCTCTAGCAATGGCTCACTCAAAGTGCTAACTATTGGAGTCTTAAATCCTTTACTAGCAACTGCCAATGGATTCACCAACTATTTTGAATATGGGCTCTTCGCCAGAAGGAAGGGTAAATAATTGTATTATCGCTAGCATCCTAGCCTCATGGTGTTTTTTCTTATTCCAAGTGGTACCTTCAAGAGAAGATTATGCTCCTAGATATTGCATGGAATAAAAAAAATTTAGTGCAATGAAGAAGGAAGACAACTAGAAGTAGAACCCTCAGGGATCTCACTAGTAGAGAAAAGTGGATGAAAAATGTTTGGGGCAGCAAAGGAATCTATAGATAAATTAGGATTAACATTCATCGCTATTGCCATTGCTTCCTTTGTCCTCTAATTTTCCAAAATTTCTATTTCATAATTAGCAAGTTGGGCATTCATTTCTCTCATAATCTCGTTGGGCACATTAGGGCACACCTTCACATCATGTCTAGGTATTCTAGCAAGGTGTTATTTTAATTTATTAATTCCTCTTGTCATAGGAAGTTGGCATTTAATACAACGGACTTGGCCTTTGATAGCACTTGATGCCCCATACTGCCATGTAGGGTCTTTCTTACCACTCATTTTTGTTGAACTTGACATTTGCTGATTTTAACATTGAAAGAAAATTCAATGGGATTTTGAAAAAAAAAATGTTATGGCAAAGTGACAAACAAATATAAGAGAAAAAAAATGCAAATACAATAGAAAGATGTTAAGAAATGAAGAAATACAAAAGAAAAAGAATACATATTGGTTTGAATCTTTGCAGCTGCCTTAAATCTCCTTCTAATCCCTTCTCTTAGCGTTTTTTGTCATGTAGATGCCAAAGACATCTTTTGTTAGGCAAAATAAGATTGAAAATGTCAAAAAATGAAGTGAAATGCATAAAATTGTGTAGGTTTTGTTATTGTTGAATATGATTAAACTTCTTACAGATTATAATCAGATTATTGAACTTAATAACTATGAAGTTGATTCCAGATCAATATTGGAAATATTGATCATGAATTCACAAGTCTGAATTTTCTTTAATGGTATTCGATCCTTAAGAGCAGAACATTTATTTATTTCGATGTCTCCAATTGTGGATCAGATCTGTATTAAATATAAATGGAGAGACACGTCCCATGAGCGGACATGTCTCCACAAAGTGGAGGCATGTCCGTTCATGAGATGTCTCATGAATTTTGTGCCTTTTCATCTAACTAAACACCCGATCACTAATCGGGGTTAGTTACTTAATAAACATAAATGCTTTCTAAGTTCGATCTGTATTTATTTTGCACAAACAAATAATATCCAATCTGGAAATGATCACCGATAATGATGCTCGATCGGGATTCTATATGAAACATGTAAAGCCAATAATCTGCAAGTAATAACCTCTAAATGCAGATCGATAATATACTTGGGATATAGTAGATTTCGATATATATAAATGATTACATAAATATATATACAATTAATATATATGTGTGTATACATATGTCAGTGCATACTGACATATATATACACACACATATTATCAAATCGATCATCATTTCTATATCTGACCGAAGCTACCATATTTCAACAGTTATAACCCATTGCTAGGCATGTACGTGGAAGAAATTGGTGAGTTAAAGTAGATAACTCAGCCTAACTTGCCCTTGACTCGGTGTGCAAGTTGCACTAACTCAACATGGTAAGCTGGAAAACCCATGAGTTGCAATGAGTCAGCCAAGCCCTTGTTGAGTTTTCATACTATGGTTTCAAATATTGCTACTACATTTGAGATTTTATATAGTTTATTTATTTATTGATAAACTAATAGTCCTCACCCAAGAAAAAACATTAAGAAACTAGATTAAAATAAAAAAATGATTGAAATAGCTTAAGCACAAAAGGTCTTAACAAACAACCACCACATCTAGGGAAGGTGCACAAAGCTCCAAACAAACCATAGATAGAAAGACATTAACCAACAAACGACTAGATAGCCATTTGATTTTTCTTCTAAGATTGGAAAACCAAGAAATCCTTCTCCCTAGATAAAGATTTCTTATAAGAGATCATAGTCCAAACATCTTCTTCAAGTGCATCAATCATAGTCTTCTAGTTACCCAACCCACATGAGGAACCCAAAAATAAATAGGAAGTGGAGGGTCTAAGTTGGGAGACACTAAAGGCAAACCAAGAAGAAGCTCAAGCGAAGCATTTGACAATGGAGAAGGTCAGTCCTCCAACAAAGAAACCTTATGTTGAGGAGATGAAGGCAACACAATTATGGTAAGGGAGACCTACAAAAGGAAGCTCATTAGAAACAACCACTAGAAGCTTTAGAGTCAAGGAGGCGGGAAGGAGAATGAAAGGACCACCAAGTTTCACATCAAATAAAAGAAGGCTTCACACCCAAAGTAGGAGAAGTTGGAGGAGCCAAAGAAGGATCATAAGACACCTAAATTAAGGCATCACAAACCAATAAATGGTGAGGTTTGGCATCTTTCCACCAAGAAGCCTAAGCAAAAGCTTACACTCAAAACTTGTACAAGCTTCCAACAAATGGCCCAAGCCATAACAATTACGACAAGGAAAAACCATCTTCTTGTTATCTAATTGTTGTTTCCATGTATAGTCTTCTATTTTGAGCCGAATTTTAGTTGGGAAACCTTTCAAAAGATCCATCTCTACTTGAATATGGGCAAAGGTAGGTTGGGAAAGAGAACCAATCTTTTGAAAAAGAGACATGAAGGTGTCAAGAGTATTACCAATGGCCATAAACGAGAATCGATCTAATTGTAATGGGAAATAAGGCTTTCTAACCCAAATTGGAAGCAGCAAAAAAGATCCAAAAGAGGCTTGAATGTAGGAGACCACAACTTTATTAATAGAATTGCCTTCCCTCCAAACTACAACTTGAGAATTTTCACGTTGTCATTCAAGGATTCACAATAGCTAACAAAAATACCTTGGGCACAATGATAAATTTGAAGAGACATTGAGAGAAAGGGCATCCAAGTTTGAGAAACCCAAGATGCTCAGACAAGCTAGGCCAAAGATGGTCATATTTGCAAGTCAACCCCTTCTCAACATATTGTGCTTCTTTGTTAAAACATCACCCATGATGAGTAGAGGGATTTCTTTAGAGCATGAAACCACACTAACCCATTTCCATCCCTAAGACCAAAAACATCCTCCTTAACCACATGGCAAGTTGGATCCACATCCACATCCACTCCAACTGCTTTTGTAAAAGATTGTCACAAGGGAACCAAGATAGCTCTCTTAAAGTGTTTAAGTCTAAGATCCTTTGTAGCCTGCAAGGCACTGATGCAAACAGGAACCCTAGACATCATTGCTACGAAACCACAACCATCGACACCATCCAAATGTTAATCTTGTATCCCACTTGGAGATACAAAATCTAGAAAGAAGAAAACAGTTTGACTTCACTGAGCATCATAGAGCAGCTACTTCACGAAAACCAACTGTCACAAATCTCTGCGTCAACTCAGAGATTCCATTTGAATCGTACTTGACTACCACAGCTTTCAAACCTGCAAAAGGATTCAATTACTTGACATCGCTAGCCACCATAAGAATAACATTAGGGTTAGCATTGAACATAGGAGTGGTATCCATTTTTTAAAGATTTTATAGTTTATTGAATTTAACACATTTGTTATTAATTGGTAATTGCAAGATTGATTGTAAAAAGCTGTTGATTATGCACTGATAAAGCTAATTGTCCAACTTATCCCTTTTTGTTGTCATATTTGAAGATCTAAATCTCTTTTGTCAAATCAATGGAAAAAGTTGTCTGTATTCTAGCCTATTATATATACAGATTATCTAATATCATGTCTGCTGCATTTGCATGTGGTGTGTGCATATATAGGACAAAGCTTTCTATACAGTTGATAGTTTGCAACATAGCAGGACTCAACTACTAGAACAGGACAATCTATTGAAATTCTAACAATAATTTAGTCTCATTGTATGACAAGACTTGGAAAATATATGCATAACTGATTCTAGATTTTGTAATTAGAATTTTAGAATTATATCAACTTTCTAGTTTATATACACCTCTAAAAATTGAATTTGATCTTTTCTATGTTAACCCAAGTTTTCGGGACAGGGATAGTAGGGGATGAGGGGATGCATTTTGGGGTCCCCGATTTTTTGGGCCATTTTTGGGGATGATAGGGGAGGGAAAAGGGGATGACTATATAAAAAATAAGGAAACTTTAAAATATATTGGGATTTTTTTTTAAAATATTCATATGATAACATTGATAAAGCATTCATATATACATTATAGAACCTTAATACATAACGTTTGTGTAAAATTGAGAGTTCACATGAAAGTTGAACAAATTAGTAAATGTCAAGACTTAATTTGTGTGTGAATGTCTACAATTTTTTTTTTAAATATATAGAATTGGAAATACATTTGATATATCATATAATATTATATTTTATAATAATAATGACATTTGAATCTTTGATAGTATGATACTTCATCATTGATCAATGATATTATGATAGTCGTAAAGATAATTGTCTAAGTTGTCAATTTTCATCTCCACTCCCAAACCCCCTCATTGTAATCAAGTGCCTTATGTGACAAGAGATTCCAATAACTAGTGGAGGTTGGGAGTGGAGATTCCAATGGGGTTGAGGGGCAGCACCTCTCATAGGGGATTTAGGGGCAATGCCCCCAGTGGGGTCAAGGGGCAACGCCCCTCATGGGGATTTGGGGGCAGTGCCCCTTGCAAGGTCGAGGGATAGCATCCTTCGTGTGCTCCCGTCATGATACATGGCGAGGTCAAGGGGAAGAGCCCTTGCCACCAAGCACAAATTAAGGCCTTTGGAACCACACAAACCTTCAGGGCACACACCATTTTCACAATTTTATCACTTTTAAAGCTTTGGTTTTTTTTTTTTTATAAATTACTTTCCATCTATCCCCAAGATGGACAGGGACGTCCGTGGCATCCCCTTTAATTTTCTAGGACGTCCCTTTCATTTTTCCCCAATTTGGGGATGGCCTGAGGACGTCCCCTAGGCATCCCCATGTCCTTGAAATGCTTGGAAATGGGGACACCCCAAAAAATATTGGGGACACATCCGTAGGTTTCCCTAATCATCTTTTTAATGGGAAATAAGATACTTCATAAAAACAATGAAGATTATGAAAGAGCAGCCATGGCACCGTTTGAATTTTAGTGAAACAAAAGGGCCTAATGCCCTCAAGAGAAAGAAGAACTCTTCTAGATAGACAAAGGTACAGCCAAATCAAAATTAAAGCCAACAGGTGGCAAAACAAATAATAAAAAGTACATTAACCAGTTTTTTAGCTGAGCTAAGCATTTTTAGAACTTTCGCATCGAACTTTTGTAGTTCGGTTGTAAACATCTTCCAACTTCAAAATAGTTAAAAGCTTAAAAGCATTAGAAATCATAAAAGTTGCCATTGCTAATATAGTGAGTTCAGTTGTTAGAGGACTTGGATTTCATATTTGTACAATCCTTTGCATTGATTAGGCAACAACACACTATTGGCAGGCAATTCCTCCCTCTGATTATTTTTGTACCCAAGATGTAGGTGAAGCCCATATGGGTGTTCCTAGGTCTCCTGGAAATGGAAAATGCTGGCTAAAAGGGAACAAACCCTCATGCACATGCCCATGTTGAATCCTAGAAAATTATGAAAGGTCATGGTCAAATAGTGACAGTTAAAGGGTGAATATGTTGAGATCAGAGATGCTTTCTTTTGAGAAGGTTGAGCATTCAAAGAGACAATTCAAATGAAATAAGGTACTGGAAGTGAGTTGCATTATCTTTCAAAACCGAAGTGATAAGAGAGTCTAGTAGACATTAAAGCAGCATAGGAACATCAGAGAGGTCACATTCTAGGACATCTAAGAGCATGAAGCTACCAATGACATCTAGTGCAAAGAGTGTGAATCTGCCAATGATATACTATCAAGAGACCATATCAAAAATTGATATTATGGTATTTGCAGGCAACTATTTGCTTATCATAGAAGATTGGAAACTAGATTGTTCTCATTCTTCTTACAACAAAATTCAAACTAGATCTTTTGAAAGTTGAAGGTAAAAGCTTTATTACATAGTTTGAAAACTTGGACTTATTAAAAACTCAACAAGCCTAAAATTTGACTTGGGCTTGGGACTCGGCATATTTTGCGAACATTAAAAAAAACATAAATTTGTAAAATATTCTCCAAAAACATGCACATTACTAAATTTAGAGAATATATTACAAATTTCCTTCATATATAGATCAAAAGTAGAATTCAATACATATCATAGATTAAAAATTAAGTTTACAAAGTATAATTTTAGTGTTCATAATTTGTAAATTCCATGTACAACTAAGATTCCTGAATGGCCGTGTGGATGCCCTTGAATTGAATGATATTGCTTCTTGTCAAGGAACAAATATCATCCTCAATACTCAAGCATATGATGTGGATGCAAGGAAGCCTCTGCTTGTGCTTCATCTTCTCCCTCCTCATTTGTTGTTGCATCTACTGCCCATTCCGCTGCCCCCTTCTCCAAATCAACTATTTCGTGTGTAATAAACATGGGATCCACATTCTCAACAATCCAATTTGAATATGGATTGGTGTCCTCAAGGTCAAGCAAATCCTCCTGCCTTGTCACCTTCTTTGCATGCACCTAAAGGTTCTACTGCACAAAGGCAAGGTCATTCAATCACTTTTGAGTCAACTTGTTGCATTTCTTTGTGTGAATGGTCAAGAAAATACTCCAATCGTGTTCACACTCAAAAGCAATATAGGGCTAGGACAAAATGTGTGTGCAAGTCTTTGAAGATTAAGTGTCGTGCCAAAATCTTTTCACCACAAATGTACAAGGACAACATATATAACTTCATAAGAAACTTTAGTAAACTTAAGGTAAACTAAAATTAAACACTAAACTTGTCTTACTAAACATATATCATTTTTTGCTTGCCTGCAAACTGGCTTTCCTTTGAATGCATAGAGGTGAAGAAAAAAAATCTACCCTTTGTGCCTTTCTTAAATTTGCAACTGATCATGAATGATGTCTCTGAGGTTTTCATTGGGTACCATCCTCACCATACATGTGTTGGGGCCATCTATAAACTGTCCGTCTACTTTAAATGACCGGAGAAGAAAAACTTTGGGCTCAAGTGGTTGGTAGCTACACGAATATGTTGGAGTTCTTGCTTCCACCTCCTATCAATAATGCATCAAATTGGTTCACATTTGTTTTTATTTGACTTATATAAATGCTAGATCTCTTCCTTAGCCTCATTCATGCCCTCATATAGATACCTTGTGAGTTTTTTCTCTTTGTCTACTAATTCTAAACCAAGGGTTCTAACACCTAAAATAAGAGAGCATATAAAATTGAAATCATAATATTAAAAAAAATAGAAAATCAACAAACTAAAATATTATAAATTTAAAAAATCAGCAAATTGTAACACTATAAAATTAAAAATAAATAACTAAATAAATATGGCCCCTCCTAGTGGTAGACTAAAACTAAGTTTTGATAGGGCCTTGAGAGGCAATCTTGGGGCCTCAGGTGTTCGAGGCATCATTCAGAACAAGGTGGGAATCCTCATCTGGGCCATTTTGAAAAGCCCGACTCTTGGTACAAACAATGAAGCTAAATTCCAAGCCTTATTCAAAGGACTTAAAAACTCAACAAGTTGAAGGAGATCAAAACTTTAGACATCGAAGGGGACTCGATGCTATGTGTGAACATGATAAGAAGCAAGTATGCTTTAAATTGGAAATGGAAGAAGTGGCTTGACCTAATCCTCCCACTCCTAGACATTCTGGATGATTTTTCGATGAAGTACATCTCTGCTGCAAGGCAAACAGGGCCGTTGATCACTTGGAAAAATTTGGAGTTGAGAAAAATGAGGAAAACAAAGTGTCAAATCATTATAGTACATGGGAAGATTTAGACATAATTCTCCAAAGGAATAATCCTATGACGCTAGATTTGAATGGCGATCAAGAGAGACATCTGGGGCTGCCTATCTTGATGTTGCAAATGGAGGCAGCCCATGAATCTACACAAAGGACAAAAAGTAGATATCCGCAAGGCCTCTTTAAGGCCAAGATGCTCTGTAAGATCAATATGCAAGTGTATGGAAACCGTGGAATGGTGAGTGTCAATAGTGGGGCTGCAATGCGATTGCAAAATTCAAAAAATGACCATGCACTTCCAAAGGTTGTTCAACATAGTAATCCCCCAAGCTGAGAGTGCACTCAAGGCAATAATAGGTGCTCAAATTCTGAATGGAAATCATGTATATGACCATGTTCTTCGAGAAGAATTTGTAATGACAATAATCGACATTTTTGGTTGGAAGATGTTCGGCATGCTTGCAATGAATGGTTTTATAAAGTAGCAGTGGCAACCACTGGTGTATGATGCCATCTCTAGGTATGGCAGAAGAGTGGCAATACATGACTTCAATGGAATCTTCATATGATTAGAGATTTGGGGGAACTCGGTGATCAATGGTTGCTCGTTGCAGTTCAAAGCTGCAATCCTCAAATGTAATTTGGAAGAATAGAGAAAATTCATGTCCCAATACTTTTATTTGTTGATTAATCAACAACAAGAGTGCATTCAAGAATTAAAAGGTCCCTTATTCATCCTATTCAACAACAATTAGATAGGCAAATCGATTTATCATTGTAAATAATTTTTGCATGGTAATGGATAGGGAGCTACGCCCAAGGTAGCAATTTGCAAATTTAAAAAAAAAAACTTCTCCATGTAATTGGTAAAATAAAAAAATGGGTTTCTTGACTCTCTCCTTTGGCCTTCTTGGACTAAGGATTGTCTACCCACCTACCACTTACAAACATGTGTTTAAGAGACAATATGCAATTACAATACTTTGTAATGGGATGCAATTAGTTGCAAATTGTGTGGCTCTCGATCTTAGAATCTCCTTATTGTTTGTGTGCTCTATCATAAGATTCAAGACCCATAGGTGTTATAGATATATTTTGTTACATTCCTCATGTCTTCCATAGTTTTCTTGACCCATCCAAGTTTCCCTATATCCTCAAAGAAGGTCAATGCAATGGGTATTGCAAGGGTTCCGAAAGAATGTGGAGTGCTTCACCTCAAGAAGTCTACCAATTGCCACATATGCAATTGCATTGTCCATCACTATCTGGACAAAATTTTCCATTCCGATCTCCATCACCACTTCCGACAAGTTGCATGAGGTTTCAATGTTTTTTACTTCATTGGAGGCATCAATTGACCTCAATATCACTAACTATCCTTCGAAGGCCACGAGGAAGTTCATTAGGGTGCAGTTCTTGTCATTCGTCCACCCATTAGATAATTTTGCCAAACTTCTTTTTGTTCATTAACTAGATCTATGTTTTCTAACTGCATTCTTCTATAATTATCCCCTTAACACATAAGGGCTTGGTGCAGCGAACCCTTTTTTCCTGCTATGATGAATGAATAGAACAATGCCCAGCAATAAGGGCTACATGCAACTTTAAATTTTGTCTATCTTATGTGTGTGCTCTAAACTAGATCAAACTAAGGACTTTTATATAAGTGAATGAAGAGTCTTAGTTTGAATTAATTAGATCATATATCAGCTGGGATTCACAAAATACAAGAGGCTAAGATGATTGGAAATAGGTAAAGGAAATGAACACTTGCAAATTGATGACTAACTAACAAAAAATAGTGAAAATGTGGTATTAGATGCACTTGTAGGCAGAGATGACCATTATGGAAAGTGCTTAGAAACCTATGTAGAAGTTGAGGATGAAATTTGCAATGTTCCACGAGGATGCAAACAAATAAATAAATTTAAAAAAAAAAAAAAAACCCTACATTTTTTAGAACGTCTCCAGGATATGGAGACTTGGGGGAAATGTCCCCAAGGGGAAATTTTTGAGACACCACCTAGTTTGGGGACTTTGGCACATCCTCAAGACATTCAAGAGAATTTGAGAAATCTCCCAATCATCCCAAGGACTTCTAGGCGTTGCAAAAAAAAAGTGATAAAATTGTGAAAATGACATTCGCCATGAAGGTTTGTAAGGTTTTGAAGGCCTTAATTTGTGCTTGGTGGCAGGGGTTCCACCCTCAGACCCCTGCAAGGGGCATTGCCTCTTGACCCCATTGGGGATTCTACCCCTAGAAACCTGCAAGGGGTGCTGCCCCTTGACCCTGCTGGGGGCTCTGCCCCTAGACCCCTACAAGGGGCATTTCCCCTTGACCCCAAACCTCCACTCACCATTGTTAATTTTCAATGCCATCATTGCCATGTTTATAATTTTTAGTAGTTTAAACTTTGCTTACTATGCCAAAGTTTCATTTGTAATTCTTATATTTATTTCTGATTTGCCCCCAAACCTCTACCCACCATTGTTAATGTTCAATGCAATCCTTTCCATGTTTTTAATGTTTATTAGTTTAAACTTTACTTATTGTGCCAAAGTTTCATTTGCAATTCTTATACCTATTCCTTACACATCTTTTCATAACTAATTTTTCAAGTGCTATATGTATTTGCAATTGCAACACCTCACACTCTCCCCCGCTACCTTGCTGCCCCTGTGCCACCATCCACTTAAGCCCTTGGTCCCCCCATTTTTTCACCAACTTCCCTGTCAAGAAACTCCGTGGAACTATGGAAATATGGGAGTCTTTAAAAGTGAGGACAAGGCTGCCCAAGAGAAATGAGGGCTCTGAAGGGGCAGACTAGTCCAGTGGCTGCAATATCCCTGACTTAGAATGCACTGAAATTTGCTATGCAATCCTGTGACAGCTTGCTGAGCAGTTCTTTCTTCTGTCACTTTTCAAGAAACAGTGTAGAAACTAGGATAACATAGAAAATATATTGGTAATCTAATAGTGCAAAAGACAATAGAAATCTGAATAATTAGAAGGGTTTCACTTGATGCATACAAGCTATAACTGCCAAACTGTGTTTAAATGATCGATAGAGATTGCTTGTGAATTTGGAAATTGTCTGATATGAGGACAAGGCCACATTAGAAAAAGCAGGATGCCTAGTGGGTGACTTAGTCTAGTGTTTGGAAAATCCTAAAAAATTTAGGGAACTTCTGTGACTTGATTTTGAGCACTTGCCCTTTTGTCACTTCTATTGGATTTGTGCAGAATGCTTATAAATGACCTGAAAACACATTCAACATTGAAATCCTACAAAATGGAATGGTAAAAGAGGAGTTTCCTTGGTCAGTCTCCTTGTGGGTAATCAAACATGGTCCACATGATATGATAATGACAAAATATGAAAATTTAGATCTATACCATGAAAGCATACATATCCAAAGCGTAGAAATATAAACCCTAATTGGATATGGAAAAGGAAACAAGGAACTAGGAAATAAAATGATACATGGGGAAAAGAAAAAGAGGGTCAAATGGCAACAAAAGGGATGGGAGACAAATTGGGAATGGAGAGGGATGAGAGGAGAGGGAAAATGAGAAGAAATATGTAGAATTAGGATAAACATAATGGGAATGGAACGGAGAATGGGTTAACATGATGGAAACTTGGGAAAATAAGGACTGGGGAGAAAAAAACACTTGTGGTAATGCTCACAAGCCTCCAAATAATTGTTGCAGACCTTCAAAGGGAAGTCACAACATTGCATCAAAGTTCTAATGCTCCAAGAATGCCAATGCAAAATGAGGGAGGGGTTATATATAAGTTTTACTAAGATTTCAAGCAAGGGAAGGGAGAAAACATTGTAGGTTGGCATCAAAGAATCTTGCTTTTAATTTTAGTGGTTAAATGAAATAATGTCAAAGCCACCACCCTATACACCCAATGGGTTGCCAATGACCCTACACTTGAGGAGGCTAAATTTTATAGTGAAGGCTAAGGGAAGACAGGTGTCAAAGAGTGGTGATCTTATGTCGAGATAATCTATGAAAAGCAAGAGCTTAGGAAGGGAAAGGAAAGTTCATTACACATGAGGATAGCTACAAACATTAAATGCCAGGGTTGGGAAAGGATAACCACTACATGGGAAGGATAACTAAGGGAAAACTTAAGAGCAAAGAAACACATGGGAAATGTGAAGGGAAGGGATGGGATAAAGATGAACTGAGGCTAGACGAGGAGCTAAAAAGAGATAAAAACTTTTAGGAAAGGGAAACAATAAACAAATGCAAAACATAATACCAAAATATGCAAAATATGCAATTTTTCAGCAATTACTCACCAATATCTTGACAATGAGTTACTACTACTAGAATATTAGAATAATGATATAACAAATTGTATGTTTACACTTGTATGCAATAAATCAAGTGGTTAGTTGTAGGTTTTTAATAAGGTTGTTGAACTTCCATTAATGAATTGGCTCATTTCTTTAGTATTTACCAATATTGATATTACTGTGTTAGAGTTGGAACATGTAGAGAAGCTCACTTAGTTAGGTACAACACCAATCATTTGGAGTTTGAAAAAGGTCAAGAGGAGTGGAGGTTGTAAAGTGCAAGCTAGATTTGTGGGCAAATGAGATGTGCTAGCCAATTTTTTTCAATTTTTTGATCACAATTCACAATGCACACGCACCCGTTAAGGTTAGCTCTAAAACCAAAACGATGCGGAAAACAACTCTAACCAAGGATGTACACTAGGATCCCAATGTTGGGCAAGGTGCGAGCATATGGTCAGAGGATCCCTATGAGATAGCTGACTGAATATAACTCTAACCAAGAATGCGCCCTAAGACCCGATGTGGGAGGAGGGGCGAGCATATGGTCAGAGGATCCATGAAGTAGATGACGGCTCAGCCGATCAGCAACATGATGTTAAAATGCATTATAGAAAGTAACTAGGCGGCATGACAGCCTCTTCCACTTTTCAGCGGGTGGTACAAGAAAGTAAATTATGAAATGAAAGACTGAGGCAAGGTCAGTCTCTTCCACAATCGTGGGAATTGCAAAGCACTTAGCAAGATAATAAGATAGCTGATAGTACTACTAATTAGCTTTACATTATGATAGAACTCCTGCCAATATCAATGTATTTCATTTGTCTCAATGCTGCAATAAGAGAATAAGTCCCTCCTATCATCAAAATGACTTTCCAACCCAAAACCCCACTCAAATGATAGACTTTTACAATCTGATATGACAGACCAGCAACTAGAAAATGCAGACCAGCAACTCTATGACTCACTAAAATGATCATAACTCCATCAAAACTACTCCAAATGACATGAGACTAAGTGCAATGAACTCCAAGGAAGATGGCGACCAAGTTATGACCAAGAAAAGGCTGCAACAACTAGTCAATGAATTGTCTAAACATTTGCTAGGCAAGATGAAGTGGTATGGCCTCAAGAGGGGCGACTTGAGCAAGATAAAATCCAAATCTGCATAATAAAATCTGAAACTCTCCAAAAAGGGGTGCCCAAGGATGACAATGACATATGCAAACTACCTAGAACAATATAAAATTTATTCTAAGACTTATGAGCAAAAGCTACTTTCAGCTACACTAAACCAACAACTCCAAAAACTGACAGAATGCAAGAAACCCAACTACAATGTGCTCAATCTGTTCTCCAGGATTAAGAACAACAATATTTCAACTAGTTGCTATCTTTCAAGCAAGAAGTCAAGCCAAAGCTAGGAGGTATGCATCCCTTGAAGCAACTCACAAACCATTTCGGCAACATAACTTTATTGTAGATATCTGAGATAATGAACTAAGAGCCCAATGCTCTTATTTTATAACATTTCCTGATCCAAATTCAAATTCAATCTCCCTCCAAATGGACGCCAAAACCAAACTCAAATTCACAATGCCCATTAGTGTCATTTGCATTTCATTTCTCCAAGTCGTCCTCCTCCAAGAAGCATTATACTTTATTAAAATGTCAATAAAGTATATTATGGCGTCCAAAATAATAATAAAGTGAAACACTTTATTAAACTGATTTAATTCCTCCAGGCTAGGCGTCAAAACAATAAAGTGACATATAAATATAATTAACCACTTATTTCTCCAAGGTGTCCAAACCATAGTTACAAGACTCGGACTCGCCTCGGACTCGGCAAGCCGATTTTTGACTTAGACTCGGACTCGGAGCCTAGACTCGCCCAAGACTCGGCAAAGACTCGGCAAATAGAAAAACCCTTGAAATTTAGAGATTTTTAAGGATTTAAAGCTTGTTTCATGCACCCTTTAGTGAATAAACCTCAAATACACAATAACATCATGAAATAGAAACTACTATGATCCTATACACAAACATATATCGATCACATAAGTATAAACACAAATTTTAGCTGAAGGAAATAACACATTCAGATATATAAATATTGTCAAATGTATACAAAACTCATGGAATATGAAATCCATGGCATCAAAACAAATATCAAAACTAAAAAAATAAGTCTATGGCTCAGAAGAGCTTGCATTACTCATCCCAATATCACGACAAGTCATGCGCTAGTGTCTAAGTTAGGTCCTAGATGATGATGTAGCCATGATATTTGCTTGTGTCTCAATGATTGGTGTGTATATTCAAGTGAGGATTTTATTATTAAAATTTTATTGAAGCCTTCAAGACTGCATGTTTTGTTGTCTAATGTATGAATTTTGAAACAAGATAATCCTTGATTATGGCTTTGACTGTGAAAGATGCAAAGATTTGCAACAGGGGATATGTATTTTGTAGGTTTTTATGATCATGATTCATCATTGGCCTATAACATGCTTAGACCTATAGTTTGATGAGGGTTTGGGGGAAACGCCCCAACGGGGTCAAGGGGCAGCGCCCCTTGCGGGGGTCTGGGGGCAGCGCCCTGGGCGGGCTCCCTGTCAGCGCCCAGGGCGGGTCGTCTGCCCCCACCGAGACCTTCAAAACCACACAAACCTTCATGGCGCACACCATTTATTTAAAAAATTTGAAAAAAAAAGAATGCAATTTAAAAAAAAAAAATTTAATCAAAATGGCCGAGTTTGGGGCACGAGACTCGGCGAGTCCGGCGAGTACTCGGCAGCCGAGTCTCTAGGACTCGTTTAGGGTCACCCGCCTCGGGACTCGCGAGTTCTCGCCGAGTTTGGGCGAGTCTTGTAACACTGGTCCAAACATGCCTTTTAAATATTTCACTTAAAAATAATATTCTCATCAATATCAAACTTGCCAAAATAATCACCTCAAATGCTAGAGACCGACTGACTATACTGCCCTGCTCGAAATAGCCATAACACCAAGTTGCTGAAACACTGCCAAAATTAGCACCAAAGGTGTTGGAGACCAAACTGCTCAAATTGACCCACCAGATATAGCCACTGCATTGAGCTGCATAAACCTTGCTAAAAATAGCACTGCTAAACATAGAACTTACTAAAAATAGCATACTGCTAAAAATAGTAAGTTGTTCCAAACTCATTTTTACCATAATCCGAGCAGCCGTCGTACTTACTAAAAATATTAAGTCCGGAAAAGTTCTCTGATTCAGTTGCATGTCACACCATCGTGAAGCTCTTTGAAAACCCAGAAGGAATCTAGAATCCGAACTGTAAAACTCCAACATGCAAACCCCTG
Organism: Sequoiadendron giganteum; assembly: GCA_007115665.2. NCBI lineage: Eukaryota > Viridiplantae > Streptophyta > Pinopsida > Cupressales > Cupressaceae > Sequoiadendron > Sequoiadendron giganteum. Next base: position 371,057,049 of record CM021104.1, read on the forward strand.
AATCCTCAAAAGAAACCTCCAAGTAGCTGGAAACCCTAATTCTACTTTTGACTAGCCTACGGGTATCTGAAAATAGGCTAACAGTCACTGAAAAGTGTAGTGCTAAAAATGGGGACATTACAACAAATCATGAAAAGGAGTTATTGCATAATATATTGTGTTTTCTTAGGTCGCAATTGTTAGGGAACAATTTTGACTCAATCATGAATGCATTAGTTCATAGAGGTCATGCAAAAGGTCATAAGTCGTGCAAAGAAAATGCAAATCACATGCATTTACATAGCATTCGAGTTGAAAGTTGTGGAAAAGAAAATTAAAACACAATCGTAGACATCTTCATTCACAACTTTGCAATCATGGCTAAGGAAAACATAGTTGAAAGGGCACACAAGAGTAGTAAAGAAGGCAAAAGAGGTTGGGAGTAATAGTGTTCCATTTCTAGAAGTCATCATGGATTTTGATGCGTGGGTTTGCATCAAAACCAAAATATGTGGGTTTTTTCAAGTAATAAATTTGCATGGGGTTTCTAGTAACAACACGTGCTTTTCTGAATTTTTTGCAATCATGAAAATCACAAATCACAACTAGGGCAAATCAAGGAATTTGCAGTTAAATTTTATGATTTTGTCCAAATCACGAGGGAAAACAATGGTTTGTAACTTTGTAGAATACATGGGTATTTATATTTTTAATTCCTTTTAAAGTCTGGTAATTTCAAAGTTTGCATTCATAATTTAGAAAGGGGTTTTTCAAATTTTTTTGGAGGGTTTGAAATTTTTCAGAATCACATGTAAAATTTTTGGGTCAATATATTTTTAAAATTTAGGGATCAAAGTTGAAATTTTCTGGTTCATATTAAAGGGGTTGTTAAGGTTTGAATATTATGTGTCTACATATCCCTATTGTGTGATGTTCAATATTCAAAATCTTATTTCGCAAGGTAGTAAAATACTCACCGGGAAGATTATAATATATGGAATCATAAAATACTCATTATCATTGAATATTGAATATGTGATAATATTGTTAGGCATTGAAGCTAGGCCAACCAACAACCTGGATGATTTTGACTAGCATCATAGAGAAGCTTTTTATTACTCAAGTTATTTGTGTCTGATGATTTAATGCTTGAAGCTTGTAATGCTACATTTGCAAGTGCATTGTGGGGCACTATAAAAGATAAATAACAAACTTCTAAAATAGGCTAGGTCTTGTATTTTAAAAATTTGTTGTTTTTAGGGCAGGTCTTCATTAGAGCATCTTATGAAACTCAAAGGTCTTAGATATTAGCTCACTGCAATAAACAAACTGGTGGACAAGGAAGATATAGTTGCTTTGATCATCAACAATTTGCCACCCTCCTTTGAGATTTTTGTGGAGTCTTTGAACCTGTTGGCAGAAAGCCAAACTTTGACCTTTGACAAGGTTGGTATGCATCCTAGTTTTTATGGACCAAAACATGCTATTTTTGTATGCATGGATATGTCCATAGTTGGTATTGCAGAGTACACATATTTGTTGGTGGTAAAAACAAGGGATACAATGAATGTTATTTCTCAAATTTGACCAACATCTATTAGGGACTGCCACATCCTTCAGCCTCTTTCTGTGATTTGTCTTTTATTCTTTTCCACCTAGTCTACTCATATGTCATGATCATTAGGAGTAGGAAGGCCCACAACTCAAGCATCCTTTCCTATAAAATGAAGATACAAACCTGATCTCAACTGGCTTGAGAAGTTCCTTCCTTGAAAGGTGAAAAGAGGGCCAAGGAAATGTGATGGTCTTATATGAACATCTGCAAAAAAGAGGGCCATCAATTTACCCAAGTCCACGAGTGCATTGTTCATCTTATGCACTCAGCATGGGGTCAAATATATTTGCTTGCAGATTGTCTCAATATGGTAACTGTGATCAGCTGCACTAAATTGGAGGTGGTAGGCTCCACAATATTAACTCATAAAGTTTAGAACTGATGTTCTACATCCATCTGCCCATCCATGATGGTGCTGCACCCATGTGACCTTCATCACTTCAATCGATAAATTAACCTTGAAATTATTTTTTCCCAAGATGGGGATTCTCGATCTTGTTTTCTCATAAAGCATGTGTGATTGACCTACTTTGTATGCCTCGGCAAAAGCTTCCTTGAAATAAGGAGATTGAGCAATATGAAATCAAATACCATTGTTAAAGAAGAATTTGCCAATAGCATTGTCTTACTGCTCTCTACCCTGCTCATTGATAAATCTATAATTGGGTTTGAAGCTACTGTTGAATCTATGGCCTTTTAGTTCATCCTTGTTTCCACTGTATTCACCTTAAAATTTGGACCCATAGGAGGTGGAGAAACCTATTTTGACATCTTGGAGGAAGTAGCAAACAGTACAGAGATGTCTCTATTATACAATCTAATCATCTCTGCCTCATTCTCAAATGTGATCTTACTATAAAGCCCAATCGCTTTCTTAGATGACTGTAGGAGGAGTCCATTAACTCTGCTAAAGGCTACCCTTCCATGCAAGGTTGCAAATGTTGCATTTTTCAAGGCCGACCCTCCCCTAAATTATGGGCTTTGTTTGTCTCAAGGATTAATGCAAACTGATGTAAAGAGTTTTGCTTGTTGAATGGTCCCATGGCATGTTGGGTCAACATCTTGGCAGGACAATGAGAAATAAAGCACTCCCAACTGAACTTTCAGTTTGGATGTCTTGACTTCTTTCACTTCTTTACTTTCCTCACTTACATTGCCTATTTCATACTAATCCTCATAGTCACTTATGTAACCCATTTTGGCCCTGAAACGAAAGTTAACATGGTGTACCCAAAACAACAACAACATTATTTAAAGGGGTTTAACACATTGCAAGTGTAAAACAATAACAAATTTTAGTGCCACAAACATAAAAAGGCAACTTTATAACCCACAGACCAAACAACAGCAACTTTATTGGTTACTGCAAGTGCAAACAAATAAAAATAATTTTAATAAGCTCATTTCAAGTTTTCAAGTGAAAAACGAATAGCAATAAGCATTAATGGATGATGGAAAAATAACAACATGCTCATTGCTGAGTTACCTAATTTATTCAACACATTGTATTGAACCAATGGACAGAAGTTTCTTATTATCCATTAGTTCAATCACAGTATACTACTCTTTAACCAAAAAAAAAACATCTTTGTACAATGCAAATAAATGGTGAAGAGTGTAAAGTAGACTTGCCTGTAAAAATGCAGATGGTTGACCTTGAAATCCTCTTCCTTCTTCCTCCTTCCTCTCTTTTCCTTTTGCCCTTTCATTGCTCATTCTTAGGGCTTAGGTGTTACATTTGGGTGGTTGCCCTTCTATAACTAGGTTTCTGTTATAAAATGTTTTTGTTGTTTTTTATGATTTATGAAAAAATCAGTTGACTGTATTCAATGATCTAGAAACATATTTACATCACAATTTGTCAAATTTTGATGGTAGCCATCCTCAGCAGTATTCGCTTCTTCAACAATTCATTAATGAAGGTAGCAATAGCAATAACATGGGTTAAGGTAAATGCATATTTGCTAATGCTAACGATGTTCATAATCATTACAAAGCTTTGATAAATCTTAATCAGGCCTCAAATACTACCCCTGTCACAAGCAAGTTATATCATTCAATTTCATTCTCTGGTTAACTAATCCATCAATTCTTGAAGCCTGCATTAATCTTCAAATTTGTCAGAGACATGCAACACTGATCATCTGATTCAGACATCAATCTATGGCCTTGCTTAAACCTTCCCTAAAAGCATTGAATGGATGTTAAATCAAAAACTCAGTGTTTCAATCTGATTTTTATTCCATTGATTAAAAGAAAAGCTTTACAAATTAAAGTTCTCTTCTATCCTCAATGCTTTAGGGTCTGACTGTCAACACTCACAAAACTCCGAGATCATAAGATGTTAAAAACTAGCAGCACTAGGCATTAGATTAAAAACTTAATCAATGGCTATCATTTGTCTTGATTCTTGAACACTTAAAATCTTTTGTGCCAAAGCTCACACATATATTATACACCTCAAAAGCTTTTAAACTGTCAGATCATATCTCAAACAAAGATAAGTGCTCCTCCAGATTTGAAAATTCAAACTATCAGATTTGGTTCTTGCTTGCCATCCATTTTGACACTCAATAACGACTTATGATTATTCTTGCTCCAATTTTTTCTTCTCATTTCGAAAAATGTTTTCATTCTGTTGACTTAATTAAGATTGGATGATTAACATAAGGGCTGTCAAAGATTTCTTAAAATTGAGGGAAATTAATAATAAAAGGATAGAAAAGTTCAATCACCACACAATAACAACCCATGTTAGTTGAAATTGGTGAAAAGCATGGCCAAATGTGCAGTAGTTAACTGCTACAAATTTTGCCTGTTCATCATTTAAAATTATGAATTTTTCCCAAAATTTCCACTGCTCTCTGCAATCAAAGCTCTCCAAATCACCTCTTTGACGTACAATTCTAGAACCATTTAAACCAAGTTGATGATGTTTTAGGCTTTGTAAAGAGCTGTCCATCATGTGAATTGAATCTCAGTTCTTAAGCTCTAATCTTGTCAAAAGATCCCGAGCTTTTTATTGGAAAAGTTATTTGCAGGGTTCATACTTTTTTTTTTGGCAGAAATGAGTCAAGAAGCCAAAGCTCAAGAGCCAAAGGAGGCATCAGAATGAAGATTATATTCATTAATGATTATACTACTTCACAAATTGCAAAAGATTTTGGGATTATTCATTATTATTATGAAGTCCATGATCCAATTCTAAAATATTGTAACCCAAAATCTTTAGGACAGTATGCCACGAATAACTTCTGTAGAATTAATAAAGATTTGAATCGAAGAATATGGAAGTCTGACCTAGCATGGTATGTTTGATATGTTGTACTTGAAGCAATACCATGCCTAGCTCATTGACCTTATCCAGTGTACATATAATCCTGATGCCAAAAGCTTAGGTGTGGGGACAGGAATATAATCATCAATCAACACCTGGTTGCTATGGCTCTAGAACTTGGACCTACTGACATGGGCACAATTTATTTGGACAAAAATTCCAGTATAATTATTGGCAAAATAAATCAAAGCTGCAATCAGAAGGTATGCTGTCTTAGCTGATAAGCCGGTGTGAAATCGGTTGCTCCCATTTGGAATTACTCTAGCAAATGGATGGACAAGGGAAATAAATTAATAATTAGCATGCTTGCACTGGTGTTGGGTAAGATAACTAATGATCAAGTTGATGAGATAATGATAGATATGTTTGATGCTATTCATTTGCACAATCTAAAGGCAGTATATTTTGATTATGCAGGTTTTACTGCCAGATAACGAAATTTCAATTGGCAAATTTCCTCATCAATAATGACTTCAAGATTATTCCATTTTGTGCTATTTTTGTTTATTCTATTTGAGAGATCTTTCCATTGATTTCCTCATTCAGAATGTAGATGAAAATGGACAGGCTAAAAGAATATCCGAGTGGTGCCCTCAGGTCTTGAGAACTTGTGCAAAAGGTATTTTTATGTGTTAATGGTCAAATACATAGCACATTTGAGTCAGACTATTAAAGAAAAGATGTAAGCCAAATGCCCAAATGCTGTCAGAAAATAATTTAGCCATAAGGGAAAGATGGGTATGCTGATTATTTGTGATGGAAGAACATACAACTTCAGCTTTTATTGATGCTCCATTAGACATTATAAACTACATAAACATGTTACATTTATAAATTTTGTGCTAGAATATGTTATGCCCATATAAACTTCTTTGTAGAGAACTTATCTTTTCCTAGTTAAATTCTTGTCATTCCTTATTTTCCATGTCTGTCAATGACATATTTTTCAGGCTCTAATTAGTGTCTTCACACAACTGAAAAAAAATGCTTTCAGATGATCAAACGAGATGAAGAACGGAGGTTAGATGAGTGAAAGGATGCAAAATTGACTAAGGCATGGAAAAAGTGAAGTCCTGGTGTATTGGAGTGCACCAATGCACTAGGATGTTCCAAAATTGGTGAAAAGATGAAAAAGGGATGTGTCTTTGTGTTGGATCACTCCACTCCATTAAGCTATCCAATTTCAAGTTACTTTTAAGTCAAAAAGGGACTTAAAGGGCAAAAGTGACTTAAGTGACCTTTGGAGTGCTCCCAAGCATAAGGTGACCCATGTCAACTTAAAAACATAACGCAAAGAAGCATCCCCTTATCAACTTCAAAACAGTAAAAAAGGGACATAAAGTGATAAGGTGTGCTCTAAGTCATTAAAGATCCCAAGTCAAGTGAAAAATATAACTCAAGAAAGGACATAAGTGTGAAAAGCGCAAGCTTTTCACTTACGTGACCAATTTTGAATGAGAAATAAAAAAGGGGACATGCTAGTAAATGGGTGTGCTCCTCACTAAATAATTTCAAGTTATATCATTTGCAAAAAAGAGACTACTCCTAAAGCACGCTCCTCTACATTGGACGATCAATTTTCTAGCAAAAGAACACAGCAAGGGTTTCCAAAGCTAAATCTATTTTAGGGATTGAAAATAGAAAAGTTTCCTCCGATAGAGCTTCAAAAGCTTTTATTCATTAGTTCTTTCCTCTCCAACATCATCTAAGACTCATCTTGTCCACTTCCAATAGGATTCTCAGTGAGTTTTTATACAGGTTTTGAAATGTTTTCTGAGTATTTTGGTCTTCATTGAAGGCAGAACAACAGGTTTTTCCACAGCTTGATGGCATATTTTCAGTTGCAAAAAATTTCAAGCTTCAGCTTTTCATCATCAATATAAAGGATGAACAACAGATTTTCAAGTGTTTTAGAAGCATTCAAATGACATGGCCTTTGGCACTCATTTGCAGCTATGTTCCACAAAGTTTCCAAGACAAGGGGACATTAGGATGTGGGGATGCGTTTCAAGGACGGATTTCTTTTAGGCCATTTTTGGGGATGGCAAAGGGGATGACTATATAAAAAATAGGGAAAATTTTAAAAATATAGGGAAATTTCAAATATTCATATGACAACATTGATAACATCGTAACAATGATAAGGCATTCATCATATTGACATATACATTATAGAATCCTTAATACAAAACAATAGAGTTGACATGAAAGTCAAACAAATTAAATTTAATAGTAATAACTTTAAAAGCTCGGAAAGTAAAGAAACCATAAATTTCTAATAGATAATCAAATTAACCTTTGAAGAAGTGCCTACCTTATATTTACATATCACTCTTGCAGATGCAAAAAATACAATGTCCAACTTTACAAACATCAAAACAATATGTCTAGATTGTATGTAGATATACACTACGCTTTGCAGAGTTAGATACCAAATTTTCAATATTTGAAACAGGAATTAAAGTAGTTAAATTTAACATTGGATTAAAATACTGAAGACTGAAATTGTAAACATGGTAGTATAGCCAAGAGCCAACAACAACAGCAATATTGTTGCTGCAACTTCCACCTAACAATGGAAAATAAAAGGAGGCTTCCTGAAACTTGAGGTGAATCCCAATGGTTCTTTCTTCTTCCTTTGTACGTGTCTATGGTGTATCTTTTTTTTCTGGCTATATCACATTTAAGTGTAAACTTTATATAAACTCTTCCACTACTTTTATCCCATGGTTCCTTTAGATATTATGGTTTCATCCAAATGCAAAAGCAATAGCACTGTCATGGAACAGATACTTCTATAAATCTTAACATGGATTTGAAATCAATCATAAAACTTAATAAATCATTATTTTTTTAAGTTTGGGTTTTTTATATAAAACTTGGCTACAGTAGTAGGGGACAGCTTAATAAATCATTATTTTTTTGTTTGGTTTTTTTTTTAATAAAACTCAGCTACAATAGTAGGGGATGGTTGGCTGTCCCCGAGATGCCCCCAACCATCCCCTACTTGTCTCCTACCTGCTGATGTGCGTTTTGTGACACACCGGACACATTTAGAATAAAGAGTCCAAAGATGCTCTATCCTCTCTTGAAAAACTACCACGTATGCTAAGATTGTAAGAAAGATCATACGACAATTCCAATGTTTCTTCAATCAGGTCTTGACATGTGGATAAGCTCAATGGGCGTTGTGATTTGCTGGTAACACAAAGGGACCTATGTTTGACAAATTACTCGTGAGTGAGGACTTAGGTGGATTTGACATTGAATGCTTTATATTTTTATCCTTTTTTTTGGGGATTTTCAATTTGAGATTCTTAAAAAAAAGGAAAAAGGATAGGGGTTTAGAAGTCCTATACTACTCCTATGAAATCAAGAGATGGTAAGGATTAAGTGAAACTAAGAACAATACTTTGTTTCGCCACGCTTACAACAACTACACAAAGCAAGTGCAATCTTCTAGGATTTGTGCTTAAGATTTTTGTACTATGAATGATATCATCAGGAGAACAATATTATTAAAAGTAAGCATTGAAGCATCCACATTATAAGCTCAGTCTAACTTTACGCATTGAATGAAAATCATCCACTCAAAGAAAGTATGAGCGACAGTTTCACCAAATCTATACTATTAATCTATCATTCATCTAACATGCATTCGAATCAAATACTACTTTAATCTACTCTAGGTGGAAGAAAAATATGTAACCATGCAACCACTTGACAATAGAAGGATTCAAAGCAACTCATGCAATATGAAATTTTATTCTCAAAGTAGTTATAAGCAACAATTTCATAAGATTCTCTCCTATACAATGAAATGAAAAATGAGAGTTTATATAGAGTTTTGGAACTGAAATAAACGGCCAAGATTGATCCAAGATCAACGACAAAGATCAAAACAAAGTAACCCTAACTAGGGTTTCCCAGAATACAATCAGTGATCAGTGAGTGAAGTGGTGTGAGGAGCTATCTTTGAGGGGGCACATCCTTATCCTCCCGAGTGGCATTGTACTAGATAAATCTGGAAACTATTGTGCTAACTTCCTCAATCGTGACAAGTGACAGCATATTGACCTTGTATTCCTGTAGGTCCAAATCATTTGCACATTCTGTAAAAGCACTTTCCCACTCTGACTCCTGTCGCTAGAAGGCATGCCATATGGTCAAGAACTCGGCTGCCTTAGTCAAATTTTGCTTAAGGATTGGCCCAGTGGTGGCGAAGAAAATTTCTTGCACTTTGTGCTTCAAGTTTTCAAGCTGCATGTCATTTTCTCGAACAATGTCTTTCTCAAGTGCATCTGCAGCTACAAGTAAGATCTTGTTCCGGATTTCCTTCATCCGCTCCTCAACTCTGATGGTATCAGTCTTCACTTCTCCAGGACTTCATTCCATGCAATCAGCGCCTAGTACCAACTATTGAAATCATATGCTGCGCCTGCTGCAATCACCTTTCCTTCGACTAGTTCCTGCTTTGGAACTCCTTTCAGCACTTTGAGACATGGAATGATTCTGTCTTGGATATCCTGAATGTTGTCCCACGCTTCCACAAAAGCTGCAATCCTTGAAAGCAAAGAGAAAGTTTTCCCATATGCCAACACCAGTTTCTCTACAAACACAACCACTTCTTCACTTTTGCCGATTATCCACTCTTTGGTTTCTTTGGCCGTGGTCTTCTCTTCTTCGAAAGTCTCCTGGAAAGAGTTAAGCAATGGGGGAGTTGCTAAGTTGGCTTGATCAAGAGGCTTGGTTTAATGATGAATATACTCTTTTAGGCACTCAACCTCCCGTTTGTATTCCTTTTTCTTTGCTACCTCCTTTTCCAGCCTCACTTTGATAGAATTAACCAAATTATCCAAGTCTTCCACTTCCTGATCTTTTGTGGTTGGGCCCAAATCGACAGTGGTGATGGCATATTCTTGAGGAGCAATATCCTCCCTTGACTTATCAACTATCAGTATAGCAATTTGTACTGCACGATGGTCGACTTCGTCTATTTGGACGGTGGAAAACATTTCGGCAGGCTTCTTTACATTAACTGCTTCCAATCTGGCCAAGAAATAGGCCATATCGTCTTCCTCTAGGATTTTTGCTTGTTCTTTTATCTTCAATCTCTCCTTCAGCCAATCAGGGATAGTAGGTTGCTCGGTGTCTTCTTCTTCCTGAATATCCTATGCACATGGAATCTCTTGAATTCCTTTGAGGGTGGAAATCATTCCTTCTTGGAATTCGCTGTCCAGAATATCAACTTCATTATCAGACTCCAATATCTCTGTGCCTGTGGGAGATGGGGGTTCATCATCCTCTGACTGGACAGGAATGGGAGAAGGAATCCTTATGTCTCCCAATGACTCATCAATATCTAATATCTCATTCATATTCGCGGACACAGCAAAATGAAGAGGCTCTGATCTTTGCTTCTTTTGAGTAGATCCGTCTACAATCTGCTTTCCTTTTGCCTCCTTCCTTTTCCTGGGATTGGTGCTCTCGATTGGCTCATCACCTTGGGACGCACCAGCATCACCCTTCCGTCGTAGCTCTTTAATCTATTGGTCTACCCACCATTGCGAATACTTGACGACTGGCCTCATCAAGATGGTCAAGTCCGCAAGTTCTGGTTCTGACCACCGTACGAGAGGAAGAGGCCAACTCTCATCAAAACCTGGCTGAATATACTCGCCATCATCTTCAAGTTGATCTGGCTCTTAGAAGAGCTCGGTTGTTCTGATTAAGCTAACCGGCAGTCTGGACCATAGTCTTTTTCTAACATCAAATTCATCTGTAGCATTGGCCCAGTAGTCCTCCAGGTCTACCTTGTGTTTGTATTTCCTTCCATTCACAGCCCCGATGTGAAGGTGAGGGTCAAAATCAGCTCTGGACCGATATGACGTGAATGGATACCATTGTGTCTCTAACCTGGCACTTTCAGCTGCCTATGCCGATGGGCAAGATTCTTCCATATTCCCAATAAAGAATGGGAAAGCAATGGCTGCTTTACTTTTTACTCTTTGGAAGTTTTGATACGTTTCTAGTTGTCTAAGAACCTCAAGCAAAATCATTCGGTTGGTGGGATAAATCAGGAGCTTGAACGGACATCCAGTGAATCCCTGAATTTTGATGTAAGTGAATCTCGGAAACTGGATATACCAGGATCCGTATTTGCTTATAAGGCTCTTAGCCTCATGGGTCAACCTTTGATGCATCCCTCCTTGCAATATCCTTGTAATGTACATTAGGAATGCATCATGTGCTCTTCTGAAGTGAGATTTCTTAGCCAACTGCAACTGGGGGTAGCAGTCATATGCCTTGAACTCGTTCTCTCCATTGCCTACAACACCTCGGTAGATCAATCCTGGATATCTATAGGTCCTTGCTAGTAGATAGATAACATAAGAACTCATATAAAATGATTTAGTCTTCTCCAAATTCATTAGCTGCTCATGGATGTTGTCATTAATCATCCTCGACCAGTTGAACATTCTAACGTCAGAGGTGATCTCGTCGATGAAAAACTACATCCATGTCTCGAATAGTGCACCTTGAGGATTGCCCACTATCCTATTCAATAGTAGAATAATATCGCCATAATCTATCGAATAGACTTTAGCGACTTCTATTTTGATTGGATGTTTTGAGCTCCAAGAAAATGGCAATGACACGTCAATGGCAGAAAATGACAGAAAGTTCTCGTTCTTGTGGTCTTCGTGGCAACAGGGAGTATGGACAATGCTTTATGGGCCCTTCAAACAGTCGGAGGTGCCCTCATGGAGATGATAGGGGTCCAAAGTGATATCGTTTCACTCGACCAAATTGGGCTCCGCTGTCTGTTCAGAGGATGGTTCAAAAGCATGGTTAGCAAATCATTGACATCTGTGAGGAAGATACCCTCTATAATAGAGATTTTTAGAGCAAACGTCATGAGAAGGACCCGGCTTTGTTTCAACGATTATATCAGGAAGCTGAAGTTGATTTTAAATCTTTTGCAGTTAAAGATTCTAATGTGTACCATGGAGGGCCTCAAGGTCGAATAGGGAAGGATTTGGACACTTTGCATTCGAGGCATGATTCAATTGTTAGGGTTCAACAAAATTGTAAAGATATTGAAGCTGCGCGAGGGTTTTCCGGAATTGTAAGGAAGGAGTCGGATGTTTTGCGGTCGAGAGATGATTTGACTATTAGGGTTCAAAAAAACCCTAAATCTTTGGAAGGGGCGAAAGCCTTTTCAGACTCAACTCGTTTTAATGTCGATTTTCTTGCTCCGATTCCGGAAACCCAGGGCGCTTCCTTCAATCCAAAGTCTCAACAGAGGCAGTCTGCACGAAAGGGCATTAATGAAATTGTTGAAAATCACATTCAGCCAAGTGTGGTCCCAAGAAAGGGTAAATTGAAGAAAAAGAAAAAGAAAATAAAGGGCAAAAGATTAAACGTGGGGCTGAAAAAGGTTTGGAGGCGCAAGGTTTCCCAGTCTTTGGGTGAAGGCTTGCAAGATCTGTCTAGTCAACAATGTGTTCAAGATCATTCTTCGAATGAGGGTAATGTATTAAAAATTACCTTTCCAGAATCTATGTTGCTTCCACAAATTAATGATTTAAGGGATAAAGCCCTTATATGTAAGTTCTAGAAACTCGCTCTGTCTTTGAATGATTTGAAAAATTTAATGTATGGTGATTGGGACGGGGTTTAGCAAGTCTTTTATTTGGATTTTGATAAGGGCATATTTGTAGCAATTTTTGATAGGAAAGAAAATAGAGATGAGGTTTTCCGTATTAAGTCATGGTCATTCCAAGGCTCTGGTTTATGCATGCAGCTGTGGGAACCGAATTTTAAAGGTGAGAATGCCTCTTTTGACTTTGTTACAGTTTGGTTTGAATTGCTTGTTTTGCCATTAGAGTATAGGGAGCTGAATTTGATTGAAGTAATAGCAAATCATGTAGGAATGTTTCTTATGCATGATAATGAATTCTTTAAAAATCCTACACAACCCATTAGAGTATGTGTTCAATGAAGGTGGGTGAAAAATTTCCAGAGCATATTTTACTATCCTCACAGTTTGGTAATTGGAATCAACAAATTTGTTTTGAATGGCCTCAAACTACTTGCTTTCACTGTCATACCATAGGCCATTTGTATTCTAAGTGTTTTGTTGGGTCCCCTTCAGACTTTGCTCATCTGTCTAATGCTAAAAGAAGGGATCGGGATAAAAATGTAGTCAAATTGAACATTTGTTATCTTTGAGCAATACTGTTCTATCTCAAGAGGGTAACCGTTCATGTGCTTTTAGACACTTTATAGTTCAATCTCCAGAGTGTACCAGGCATGAACTTTTTCTTAAAAGGAAACGGGAAGAGGGATGTTCACAATTGGGTTTTAGCTTAAATTGTAGATAATACAAAAAACCAGCATTGAACTATAAAGTGTCTAAAAACATATGGAAGTTAATGGGAGAGTTTGCTGGTCTTTTGCTCAATTTATATTCACCAATGGAAAAATTAAATTCCGAAGCACATCTAGCGGAAATAGTGAGGAAATTAATGTTTCAACTTTCAAGGTACTAGGGAGTTGTTACTTGGGGGTTTTAGTGAGAAGGGTCATGTGAGGAAAGCGGATCGGGATGTAATAGGGGTTCATCAGGATAAGGAGCTAGCTTTAATTACAACCACTAGTCCCTCGGATGCTAAACTTGAGGTGTTAGCAAGCAGGTTATTGGTGTCAGTAGGATCTGATTTATTTGATGAAATAGCTGTGGAAGAAGGTTTCTGGGAGGTTGGAACTGTGTCCCATGTACATCCCTCAGGACAGTTTGAGATGTGGTAGCAGGAAGTTATGCCAAAGAAACGAAATCGGGACAGTTTGCTTGGGAATGACCAATCATTGAGTGGAAAGGGAATAAAGGAGATTGGGGTTTTAGAGGAGATATCAGTTAATAACAGTATGTTGATATCACAGTCTCCTTTAAAAACTTCAGTCAGGAGGTCCCCTGGGAAGAGAGGTAGGAAATCAAATCTCATTAAAATGAAGGAACAAATTGAAGCAGGAGTGCAACAGACAATTATTGAGTCATTATCCAATAAGAGACTGAGGAGTATGTTGCTCTCCTCGAATCCAATGAGGATCTCTTCATGGAATGTCAGGGGTATTAATGCCCCTGAAAAGCGTGCTCGTATCAAGCATCTAATTGATGCTTGTGGAGCAAAAATATGTTTGTTGCAAGAAACTAAAACTTCAATAGAAATATCTGAAGCATCCATTAAGAAATGGAATAAGTGGGCATCTACGCATTCACCTGCTCAAGGGGCATCAGGGGGTCTTTTGATTCTTTGGGATCCAAAATCATTGAATGTTATATCACATAAGAATGGAAGCTCTTGGCAGCTTGTAGAAGTAACAAAGTTTGATCTTCACTTTTGGGTAATAAATGTGTATGGGCCTACGTCCACAGTGGATAAGAAAAAGTTGTGGGATGAAATCACTAGGCAGCTTGGAATGTTGCAGAATGAGAAAGTGATCATAGCAGGGGACTTTAATGCATTTCGAGATATACAACCAACCTCTGGAAAGTTCACTTGGACTAATAAGAGGAAGGGTTTTTTGCAAATTGCAGAGAGGTTAGATAGATTTTTAGTGACTTCAAATTGGTTCACCTTTGTGCATAGTCTTAAATCTGACATTTTGCCTTATCCAGGATCAGACCATTATGCAATTTGTTTGGATGTTTCAAATATTACCATAAGAAGAGCTAAAGCTTCATTTAAATTTGAAAGCATGTGGTTTCAACATCCTCAATTTCTGGATAGTGTGAAACAATGGTGGCTTAATGCCCCATATGTATAGGGGACTAAGATGTTCCAATTCCATAGCAAGTTAATATATGTGAAGCATCAAATAAAGGAATGGAATAAACATGTTTTCAAAAATATTTTTCATCAAAAGGAATTAGTGTTTAAAGAGCTTACAGTAGTACATGAGAGTATAATTCGGAATGGCTTAGATGCTGATTTGTATGAAAAACAGAAGTTGTTACAGTTAGAATGGGAAGAGTTATGTTCTAGGGAAGAAATTTATTGGAGGCAAAAGTCGAGAGAGCTTTGGTTGAAAGAAGGTGACCGTAATACAAAAAAATTTCATGCCTCTGCTCAATTAAAAAAAGTGGCTAAATCAATTCAATTAATTCAAGAGATTGATACAAGCATCTGGTTAACAAAAGAGGAAGATATCAATAAAGAAAGAGGTTAAGTTCTTTTCCGAATTGCTGTCAGCCCCACAAACAGCTAATGATAGCAGAATTAGTGCTGAAAGGGAATTATTGGACACAATCCCTTGTCTTATCTGTGATCAAGATAATACTCTTTTGATGAGACCTTTTACATTGGAGGAGTTGAGGCATGTAGTTTTTTCTTTTCCTCCTGAGAAGGCCCCTGGTCCAGATGGATTTACAGCCTTATTTTTTCAGAAGTGCTGGGAGTTTTTGTGCTTTGAGCTTTTATGGGCATTTGAGGAATCTAGGAGAACTGGGTTTATCCTCAGACAATATAATGTAACAAATATTGCAATACTGCCAAAAGTCAAAGAGCCTAAAACTTTTGTTGAGTTTAGGCCTATCTCGTTATGAAATACAATTTACAAAATCTTCACAAAAGCAATTTATTTGAGGTTACAGCCGCTCATTTCAAAGATTGTCTCTGTGGAGCAAGGAGGGTTTGTCCTGGGTAGGGAAACGCATGAAGGTGCAATTGTTGCCCATGAAGTATTACATACAATTGCAATGTCAAAACTGCCTTCTTTCATTGTCAAATTAGACATGATGAAAGCCTATGATAAGGTAGATTGGCAATTCCTGAACAAGGTTTTGGAAAAAATTGGTTTCTGTTCAAAATGGCGTAGGTGGATTATGTCTTGTTTATCTGGAGCAAAATTTCCAATAATTATAAATGGTAACCTCGTGGGTTTCTTTAGCTCCACGCAAGGTGTCAAGCAAGGGGACCCGCTATCTCCGTTCTTGTTTATAATTATGGCAGAAGCCTTAAGTAGATTCATTCAATTGAAGCATAATTTGAACCTTTGGCAGGGAGTGCAAATACCAAATTCAAATATATCAGTCACCCACTCTCTTTTTGCGGATGACACTCTTTTATTTAGCAAATCTTCCTTGTTGGAAGGTAAGCAAGTGAGAGAGGTTCTTGATAAGTACTCATCAGCTTCTGGGTAGAAGATAAATGCGCAAAAATCAATGATTTATGTCCTAAACACTCCTAAGGATTTGAGAAATGAAATAGTAAATGTTTTAGGATTTTAGGAAGCAGAATTACCTAGTACTGATTTGGGGATACCTTTTTTCAAAGGACCAAATAAAGCTGCTTATTGGAGTAAGGTAATTGATAGATTAAAGGCAAGAATATTAATGTTGAAAGCCAGATGGTTATCTTTATCAGGTAGAATTCTTCTGATTAAAGCAGTTCTAGCATCTATTCCAAATTATTTCCTGGCAGTCTTTAAAGCTCCTGCTTCTGTCATATCTGATATTGAAAAGATAATAAGAACATTTCTTTGGAAAGGCAATATTGATGAAAAGAAAAAGATTCCTTTAATCTCTTTGGAGGGTTTAACAAAAGGAAAGAAACAAGGGGGGGCAACAATTCCAAGTTTATCATGGAGGAATCAAGCTTTTGGGGCAAAGCTTGTATGGAAAATGTGCACTAATTTTGAAGCTAAGTGGGTTAGAATTTTGCAAGCTAAGTATTTGGATAATACAAATCCAATGAGTGTAATTACAGTGGTTGACCCTCTTAAGGGTTCGGTCATTTGGAATTTCATTGTAAAGAGTAGGAGCCTCATTAGCAATTTTGCATCCTAGGAGGTATATGATGGTCAAAATGTTAAGTTTTGGACAGATTCATGGAATGGAAAGCCCCCATTGGGAGCAAACCAGGATCTCCGGGAGGTTAAAGTAATTCTTTCTCAGGCCTGGGTGACAATTTGGTGGACTATGTTCAGTCGGCAAGTTTAATGACCGTGAAGGTCATATGGAAAAGTCCTTCAAATAATCTTGTAAGTGTGCATCAAGTAGATCTGTTTTGTAAATATATGCAGGACAAAATAACTTATTTATCTGGGAAGCTAGATCGAATCATATGGGCAGCTTCTAAAACAGGTTCATATTCAGTGAAGGAAGGGTGTGCGGTTTTAGCACAGTCTAAATTTTTTGATCAACTCCAAAGAGCATATGTCTTTTGTTGGAATAACAAAGTCCTTCCAAAGGTAGGTAGCTTTATATGGCTTGCTCTACAGAAGAGGATTTTGACTAGTGACCGTCTTTGTAAATTGAGGATTACTGATTTGTTTAAATGTCCTTTATGTGAAGGGGAATTTGAAACTGTAGATCATTTATTTCTTCATTGTTCCTTTGCTTAGCAAAGTTGGAATTTTGTTAGAAGTAAGCTTCAATTATCTCCCCCCCTACCAAATTCAATTTGGGATCTCTTCCAAAGTTGGCCGTTATTATATCAATCTTTTTTTTTTGCATGCTTATGGTATATAGTTCCAGTAATTGTATTATGGAACTTATGGTGGGAAAGGAATAGCAAAATCTTCAGGAAAGTAAAATCTTCAATTGAGGTAATTTTGGTTAAAATAGAGAATGCTATATCTGAAGGGGTTAACTCATGTGTTCAGAGGGAGAAAGCTATTAATTTGTTAGTTACAAGTTGGGATAATGACATTTTGAAAGGCTGTAAGGGTATCAAGCTACCTTTTGATGGCAGTTTGTTCCAACATTGTAATCGGAAAGTTGATAGAACTTTAGTAAAATGGGTTCCACCTTTTAAAGATTGTCAAGTTGAATTTTGATGGGTCATCTAAAGGGAATGCAGGATCTTCAGGGGTAGGGGTTTGTATCAGAAATGCTTCAGGGTTAGTTTTGGCAACTTCCTCTTATCATCTTCAAGATGGTACAAATAATAGTGCGGAAGCTCAAGTTTTGTTATTGGGCTTGGAATTGGCGGTCCAATTGGGATTCTCAAATCTTCTATGTTGAAGGTGACTCATTGATAATCAACAATGCATTAAGGGAAAGGAAACTTCCTAATTGGAGCTTGCATTATATAATGCAAAGAGTATGGGCACTATTAGATAAATTTGCAGCTTCAATAATTTCTCATACATACAAGGAAAGAAACAGAGTAGTAGACTTTTTGGCAAGATTAGGAAGTGATAGCATTGAGATTAGGGTCTCACCTGATTTCAATGTTTTAAATAACTATCCTAATCTGTTAGAATTAATACACCTAGATGCACAAGGGTAGAGTTAATTTTTGAGGGAGGGTTGACAAATTTGTTGGTTGGAATATGCTTTGCTATCATGTTTATTTTTTGCGCTAATTTCTTGTTAATGTAACTGCAGGTCTTGTGGGATTTATGACATGTGCAAAGGTGACAAGAAGACCCAATTTGAATCGTAATTCGGTTAAGGATGGCTTGGGTTTGATTTGTAGTGTATTATAGTTGGGATGCTTTTAGCATTTGTTGTTTATAATGGGTTTGTATTGGTACTAATGCTGCTATTAGTGTAAGTGCAGGGTATGAATTTGCAGTAACACATACATGTGATTAATAACGTGGCATAAGTATAAAACTACAAGACTTTAAGCCTGTAGAATTTGGCACGTGATGTTACATTGTGGCATATGAGTACAGTGCTGTATTGTAATTCTGGCAAGGCTTTGCAATTGGTTTGTTTGAAGTCTCAACAGGTGGTATGCTTGGGATTTGAGTTATCATACTTTATATTTTTTGCTAACGATTACATTGCAAGTGTGTAGGCAATCACACATGTGCTTAACAATGTGGCGCAAGTATATAAGTTGTAGGACTATGAGGTGGTTGATCGACACATGTGATGTCATACTAAAGTACATACGTAATGTGCTTACCACACAAATATGGAAATTCAAAAAGATTTATTTGCTGTGATCTTCAAAGCTGGCATGCTTGGGATATCTCGATATCTAGGTAGTATAGAAGCATGTTTTTTAAAGTACATGGCTAAATCAAGTAGTGTATAAGCATGCTTGTTTGGGGCATCGGTAAAGTACATGGTTAAATTTGGAAAGTTTTTGTTATCGGATTTAGCTAATTTAAATGTTGGTGGATAAGCTATCAATTGTACAAACAGGCAGGGAAGTCATGTGTAGGTGGATAATGTGTCTGCCGGGTGGATATTGAGATATTTCAAGTGTGTGGGTTTTGAAAGGTGACGGGGATAAAGAATGTGTTAAGTTTGGATTTAAAAAGTCCATTGGTCTATTCATTTGGTATTCCTTGTTAGCGCAAAATTACTTTGTTTTAAAAGTCATAGCTACAAAATTTGTTGTTCGAAGGTATTTGGAAAATGATGCTTTGCTTACAAGTGTGTAGCAATATGAATTCACCAAGGGTGATGGGCTGGTAGGAGGTTTGTTTCCCAGGCATTTAATCCATTACAAAAAGAGGTATGCAAAAAAAATTCAGGGAATGCTTCTATCAACAATGTATGATACTTCATCCTTCCTATATGAAGCCTTGAACAAGTATCGCTCTGCATTTACCATGGAAGACATAAACCAGATTAAAAGGAAGTTTCATGCAATTTCGTTTTTACGAAGTCATTCATGTGTGCATGATCTGGTTTTGAATCCACGAGCTAAAGGGAAACTCTGTTATCGCTATGTTCCAGATATCAACATAACAGTGCCTTCCCAAGAATGTGATCGTAAGAAGAAGCAATTGGTGGAGGAGAGTTCGGTAAATGGTCCTAGAGGGGCTGGCATCAGATCATCTTCTTTCTAAAGTTTGTATCTGATTGGATATAGTTTTGGGGGTACTTTATTCCTAGTCAGCATGATTGGGTCTGTTAATAGGTTATGGTAATCATTTTCTATGTAAAGGGGGGGCTGTTTATATGAAGCCATGAAGGGTCACTGTAGTAGGGGTTGTCAACATGTAGTAAAAATATGAATTGTTGTAAGTTGGAATTTTGTTCAGTGGGTTAGTGAGTCTAGTAGGAATTTCGGTTTGTATTTCTAGGAGTATTACAGTTTTGGGTTGGGGTAGATTATAGGGAAATGTACCGTATTGAGCTATAACCAAAGGTTTTCTTCTCTTGGTTCTTTCCTGCCGGTATGCTTGTTTGAACCAAGATTTTGTGTAATATTTTAATATAATATAAATATATAAGTGGTCTACCACTTTTGGCTTAAAAAAAAAAAATATTGCCATAATTTTCCTTGAAGTCTGTCCAGCATAATTTCTTGGGCATCTTCTTTATAGAAGGCCTTGGCTTCTCTAGCCACGTCTTGTTGAGATTGGTTGCACATTGATCCATCTGGTCTTCAAAAAGTTTCCTTGCATCTTCCCGAGTCTTATATGAGGTTCGGTGGTAGCTGGGAATGCCGAATGCCTCTTGGATAGCCAACTCTCCGAGGTGTGCTAAAATTCTTCCATCATATGCAATGATTTGTCTTTCTTGCGGGTTGTAATGTCTAGTGCATTCCACTATCAGCTCAGTACACTGTATAGTCGGAGGAAATCCAGCTGCTTGCGAGATAACATTCCACACCATTCTCCGAGCAATGGCTATTGGCAGGAGTCCATCTTTTCCGTACATTCTCTTCCTGAATTCCTCGAGGTCCACATGTCCAAGGTTTGTGTCCGTGACGTTTTTCCACTTGGATTTAATTTTCGATTATGTTTGAACTCCTTTGCTTGCAAACTTCATCTGTGCTTTTTCGAAAATTCTCTTGGGATGGTCATCAACCTGTGAGAAAAAGAAAATATATTAATTTTAAAATTTTAACTTTGATTTTTACTAAACCCTCTTCTAGAAGATTTCAACTTTCAGCTTGTTAAAAAAATCAGATTCTGCGAATAATCAAGCTGAAAATAAAAACACTTAGTAAATTTTGCGAGGATAAATAAAGACAGAAGAAAATAAAGAATTTCATCAAACTCTAAATTCTGGAATTATACTCTTTGGATGGCAATTCAGCTTTGAACTTTGAAAAATCTGTCTTTATCGCAGAAAAAGCAAGCTATTCCTTTGAAAACTTCGTTCTTCAACTCAGAATTTCACTCCTTTCTTTGCTCTTCGCCTTGAAAAATTACTCAATCTCCAATATTCTATCTCTGGAAAAAAAATCTCTCTCTCGTGATTTGGAGAGAGCTTAATTCTCTTTTCAATGGAACTTGTGAGTTGAAAATGACTTGCTGAAACTCATTATAAGGTTGAGAAGTTCAATTAATTTAGATAGAATTTAGCTGATTTGACAATTTGATTTAGATTTTAGGATTTAAATAAATCAAAATGAGATGAATAATGGTTTTAGATTTAATTAAATAAAGTTTGATTTATTTAATTAAAGAGGGTGGTGTTAGATTAAATCAAATAAAAATTAATTAATTTAATTTAAAAGAGATGACTTTAGAGATTAATTAAATAAAGTGAATTATTTAATTAAAAGAAGGACTATAAGATTAATTAAATAAAATGATTTATTTAATTAATAGGAGATGATGACCTAATCAGATAAATTTGATTTATTTAATTAAGAGATGAAATATGATGAATTTAATCGAATAAAGATTATTCAATTAAATTTATTAGTAAAGGAGATGATTCAGGACAAACTGGTGTTAGTGAAATCAAGATCAGGTGCATGTATATTTTACGTGTCTACAAAAGCAATCTCGAATTTGATTCATATTAGAATGTGAATCAGTGATCTGAGAATAACTTAACATGAAAGTTGAGAACTAGAATTGTGGAATGTCTATGTCATGTATGATATCTGCTGCACCACACTGCTAAATCCTATGGAGCTCTGATTTCTATCCTCAAGCAGACATAAAATACAGCGTGATTATCTTGTTCATGGTTCTGCCATGGGACTTTGTATCCAGTGAGTATTTTAATTGTCTATTTTGCAACGATGCTTGTGTCATTTGTTGAGAACAACTTTTAAGGAACATTTCCCAAAATAAAGAATTAAAAAATAAATGTGAATGACTTTGAAAATTAAAATTTTATATTTATAGTTTCTTACGAAAGGTCAAAAATGCAGAGAAAGTCTACATGATGACTGTTACAAACTAAATAACCTGTACATAAATGACATAATTAGGTTTTAAATGATGGCTTTCCTGGTATATAGTTGTTAATGTTGCCCTGAAACATTTCATACAAGGAATGTCCTCTATGAATTCATATAGGTAAGTCTAACATGTATACGCTAATTTAATATAACTTTGCCATCTTTTATTAGTCCTCCGACAACTGGTAAGAATTATGAGCTATACTGACATTTTCAATTTTTTTTTGCTATATCAGTTGTCAGGAGATGACTCTGAAGATGAAAAGTCTTCAAGTGAGAAAGATCAGCATGCATTGAAGATGGATATCGATACAGGTCCACAAGATGCAACAACAGACAAAGTGGAGAGCTCCACAGCAAATAACCTCAGTGAAAAAGATATTGCAGATGGATGGTCTGTTGCTCCATCTAGACGCAAGAGATGACAGAATAAGTTGTGAAGAAGTTGGTACTGATATGTAACTAATTTTCTCTACCGAATGGGGTGAGATGTTTGCACTCATGTCTAATTCACTAACTGGAGTAGTCTTTACAGCAAATAGCTATTGTTCTGCTCACCCATGTTGGCCAGTTTTGAAATCTTGTAGAAAATTATCTATGCAGAGGCTCACTATTTGCTTTTGTAGGGTTTGATGGCTTTCATAATTGATATATTTGTTGCAAATTGCAGTTGATCGCTTGCTCCTGTATTCAAATTATATTTATTTCATAAAAATAATAGTTATTGTACTGGGATTCAAATCTTGATGTTTTTGCTTAGCATTACAATTCACATTATTCATGGATTTTCTTTCTTCCCATATTAGCCTCTTCAATTAGACTTGTTTAAGTTTATAAGAACAATTCTTCCTGTAGTGGGATTGAATTCTCGATGTTTTTCCGCAGCGTAACAATCTGCATCATTAATGGATATGATAATATATTCATCTAGTATGAGTTGACTAGGACAGTTAAATTAGACATCTACTGGTTGAATGGTATAACTTAGAGCAAGTAGGTTTACCATTTAACAATGATGTGTGGGCTGCTCTGTCAATTGTTCTTATGAGAAAGATCAGGTAGGGCTCTGGATTGAGATATTGCAGCCTTACCATATCAGGAATCAAAAGTACACAAGTACAAGTTTGGTTAATGTGGATGGTACCCATTTTTAATTCCATGGGACACTTTGTATATATGAGAATTACTTAGGATGGATTTCATCTATGTAGAGAAGAAGCAGAAATTCATTGTTGGAGTTTTTGTATATAATATATTGTCCTCAAGTTTTAGGTGTCATTAAGGCTTTCAGAATATAGGATACAGTTTGCAACAATCAGATTTTCTTTTTCCCAAGTAATACTGGGTTAGGCAAACCAGGGGCCACAAAAAAAACATTAAAAACACTCATTTTGGTTAAAAGAAATTTACCAGATCCCCTCCATTAAAAGGCAGATTAATTTGCAAGTCCATACAGCTGTAGCTAAAAATAATCTCTATTAATTGTCATAACTGCCATACAAAAAACTATGCTAACTATCTTGGCGGGCATGTAAATTCTATTGGGAAAATTACAACGACCTAGAACCATTACTATACAAACAAGGGCTGCAGTGCAGGGACTATAGGCAAAGAATCTATGAATGCAAGCAATCTTTTACAAGAGGTCATAACACCCATTGTACAGAAGCTATGTAGCCTTAGAGTTTTTTACATCAAAGATGTGATTAAGGTATGCTACCGAGTTGTCTCTTTGTTATAAAAAAAGTAATTCTGATATATGCATCTAGATGAAAGGTTTCAACTTAGCAAATAACAATAAAGACAATTTTTAAGTTGATTAACAAGTTACCTTCACTGCATGCAGGTATGGAAAGAAGACTTAAGTATTGTATGATAAAGAGCATTAGGTGCCGATGTTTATGAAGTCAGAGCTGTGCATAATTTAAGTCACAAGTTATGTGAAATGTTCCTATGCTCTAGCTGAATAGTATGTTTTCAAAGTTTTAGTTTTTAGAATCTGATTAGACCATACATCATAATCAAGAGTTATTTTTTTAAGTAATAAACCTTAGCATTCAAAAACCAACCAGTTCCTATCTTTGGCAGATCAATCTGATTAGCAGTTCACTCAAGGATTAGTCTACATGTTACAAAGTGACTATATATATGCTTTTAAGTTTTACCCATTGTGTCATCAGTTCCTTTTTGAAAGGATCCTTGACCACAATTCAAGAATTTTTGCTCCTCTATTTTTATTCTTTGTCAGGAAATCTTGTTCTTACATATTGCAAATTACAAAGGATTCCGTATTGAATGCCAATTTGTTGTTCCTAGATAGGCAAGAAATCCCAGCATCTCAGAATTGAATTACACTTTTCTGTTTTTACCCATAGAAGTAGGTCTCGCATCAAGACTGTGCTTCAACATCAATAACAATAATATGTGTCATGCGAAGATAGAGATTAGGAAATTTAGATATGCAAAAGAATTTCAATTTTTTTTAATTACTGTTTGTTTTATTTTTTAAAAAGCTAACTGGAGTTGCCATATTTCTATTAAGAATGAGCAAATGAATTCTAAGCTGAAAAATTGGCCTAGCCCAAAATATCTGGGTTTCAGATTTTGATAGCCACAAGATTACCTGTCGAAATCGTGAAGCTCAAACTATGTCACAAAAGAAAGGAAAACTATGGATTTGGGATTTGCTAACACTGAAATACATCTCACTGTAATTAGATTTATAAAGTCACAAAAAGGAGTCGAATACCTAAAAATTTCTCGTATTCCCAAAAAGGACATTTGGGTAATTATAAAAAGAATTTGCCTTTTTGATATTTTGGAAAATGTAAGCTATTTTTACCAGTTCCACTGGTTCTAGTACATTAATGTTCAAAATCCTTGATTCTTAATGAAATTGAAGGGCACTAAGTATCTAACCGCAAGTCAAGTTTTGAAAGTTGTATTGGTCAACTGTTGATCGAAATTCCTGAATCATAACAAACATATACAATGCTTGTCATGAGACCTAACACTTAAAGAATCTCTAAGCTATTCATGTTTCATGCATCGAGGAAATGCAAGCAGTAAACATGCTACTTGTCATTTTATATTCTCAGACACTGAAATCCCAAATTAAGATTAGTAAAAGTTAATTAGGTTGGATGTCTTCTATGACAATAATTCTGCTAGGTGGGCATTTAATTTGGCACAATCACAAGAGTGTAGGATGAGAAAGTAAAGACGTGAGATTAAGCCTGAGCTTGGATACAACTATTAGATATTGATTTATGTTTGAGAACATTAGTGCTAGAGAAAGTAGAACAATTGAGTCAGTGAAAAAGTATTCTCTTTTGTTTCTTGTTAGCTCTGTAGACAGTTACTTGCTTTGCTAAAAGCATTAAAAGCCGAGGAAAAAAGCACTTATTCATTTCTTGTCTTCCATAGTACTTTGACTACTCACTCTATTTAACAATTTATATCACTATCGGAATCAGCATCTGGTCTATAGTTATCTCTGAAAAATGTAAAACTTAAATCCAGGGGTTGCTTTTAAATATTCTAGTTGGGAACAAAGTATATCTTCATCTGTATCAATGCTCTTTATCGAAGAGTAACACTTAGGTGCTTCCATTAATGGAGTTGTTTCAAAGAAAATGACATCCTCCAAAATGATAATTTGATTTTGAGCAAGATCCCACAAATCATCAAATTCTCTTGAATTACCATCAATCATTTGTCTCATTTTAGGAGGCTTTGTTGCTTGCCATCTCGAATGCAAGCACAAGAAATACTCATAACCACTCAATAATAGATTACATTAGACTTTCTACCACACCGTTTCTCATTAAATGTTATATCTCAAACAAATATTCTAGAAGCCTTATTAAGAATATAGTCAGTACAAGACATTGCTTCTTCCCTTAAGGATACAACTATGCATATTAGTGGCTTAAAGCATACTAACATGTCATCTTAATAATGTTATGCTCTTCATTTTTGCTACACCATTATATTGGAGAGTATAAGTAATAGTTGTTGTTGGAACATTAGTCTTCCATTAAATGGTGCATATATCCTTGCCTATTGGATATCAAGCATTTTATATCATATCTAGATTGCTTTTTAACTATTCATTTTCATTCAATGAACTTTTTCATTGCCTAAGACTTAACTTTCACATAAAAAAAATGCATGTATGAAAATTTGACATATTAAATGCAATAGTTAAGAGAACATAATATTTATGGAAAGTTGAGTGAATATTTGTTCTTTCAATCTAAGAATCACTATCCTAAAAACATCATTTCTAAGGAAGAGGTTTTAGTAACTTATGCAAAGAGTCAAGCTAATTGAATGGACTACACCTAAGAATTTAATTGAAATTAGAGGTTTCATGGGATTAGTAGAGTATTATTGGAAATTTGTGAGAGATTTTTCTAGATTGGCTTATCCTATTGCTTAATTGCTAAAGAGAGACTCAAGGGTTGAAAGTAGCTTTAACCATCACTTTGATTTTGCAAGTGTCTGGTATTGAGAAAGAATCCAGTGCTTGGATTAATATTTATGTAGAAGGGTTAGGCAAGGTGATAATGCAAGTTGCAAGAGTTGCAAGTTGAAAGCAAAAAAAATGAGAACTATCCTACACGATTTAGAGTTGGAAACTTTGTTTCACATATTCAAGGTATGGAGAAAATATCTTATGGATGGACACCTTTCAAATTGATAATAGAACATAAAGGATTCAAATATGTTTTCTCACAATGAAATTTGAATTCTAGAACAAGAATATGGTTGTTTGATTCTTTAGTAACTTTGAGGTTGATATATCTTATGTCGAGGGAAATGAGAATAAAGTGATTAGATACTCATAGTAGGAGGATTTGGGAAGTTATGTAAAATTTTAGAGTGTATTTGAAAAGATATATTTATACAAGTTTAGAAGGAAGATGGATTTTATTTGTAGATGTAAGAAGAGTTGGCACAAAATTTGGATAATGTAGATTATTAGATTGAGAAAGATGGTATTAGATTTCAAGGAAGGATACATGTTCAACTTAGAGTTGAATTGAGATAAATAAATTTAAAATAAGGTCATTGTGCTCCTTACAACACACATCTAGGGTTCATTGAATAAGATGTAGATTTGAAGAAGTAATTTTGGCCAAGTATAAAAAAATATGTACCTATCTTTATGGCTAAATGTTTAGAGTGTTTGTGGGTGAACACTAACATATAATCCTTTTTGTACCTTTTTCATAATTGGTTTGTAGTTTTTATGGACTTTGTCACAAGGTTACAAAAGCCAATTCACATTTTGTTTCGAGAAATGTTAAAGATGATGGACCAACCTTGGAAAGAAGATTGATTAAGGAAGTGGTTCATTTGTATGGGATTTGAGAAGTGGATATTTCAAATAGAGATAAGTTCGCTTCTATGGTTTGTGGAACTTTGATGAGAGCTTTTGTATCTATACTCAATTTTAGCCTTGGTGTACACATTTTCATATAAGCGTTTCTTTCCAATTTGTCTTATGCCTTCCATTCTCTAAAGAGTTGTTGAATCTTTATATATCGTGTTCATGGATGTTGTGCTTGTATACCTTGATCAATGATTGCGTAGCTAACAAAAAGAGCTTTCTAACACATTAGATGAAGCAAAATTTAGAGTTCAAGTGTGATAGATATTCAAAATTTGGCTAACCCATAGAAAGTTGGTTGAGAGGATCTAGAAGAGGGTTTGGGGTGAGTTTGCTAGTGGTAGAGTCTAGGAGCACTCCTTTGCAATTATAACCCAGCTTTTAAGTGACAAAAAGAGTCCAAGAGTGTTCCTTATTAGTTAGAACCAATTTCTGAGTGATAGAAACAAACAAAAAAGAGTCATCTTGGCACCTATTTTCCAATTTAAATAACAAAGACAATCTTGGAGTGCCCTTAGGGGGTTGTTCCTAAATTAAATGGTTGAGAGCTCAAAAATGGTGCCTATGAGGTATTTCCCAAGTTTTTGAGCGGTGGAATGCACATAAGAGAGATCCAAGCTATTGTTGCCAACTTTCATGGTAGAGTACCCCCAAGAGTGCTTTAAGGTCACTTCTACAAATTTGAGTGGTAGAGTTGCTAAAAATGTGCTCAATAAGGTTGATCATCATTCTTTTTCTTTTTCCAGGGTGTCATTGGGATTTGAGGTTGCTATTTAACCATCTCTTGTAGATATTGGGTTTTTAGATTGGCTACAATAGGGTTTCTATGTTTGATGGTTAGGATTTCAAGATCCACCTATTTTAGAGTGAAATATCTTTTTTTAACTATTATTTCTAGTAGGTTGCTTTTTAGAGAATCAAGAGGAGGACCTTCATCCATCCGATCTTGTATTTTTAGCTACTAGTATTTTTAGAAAGTTATTTTTTATTAAGGTTTTTTTAGGGTAATTGCTTTTTCAAAGATTATACTGTTGGATAGATTATTGAAGACTTAATTTTAGGTTGATTTAATTAGCTTTCAGTTGATCTTTATGTAGAATATCTTATGTTTTAAAGTTCTTTCTTTCCTATTTTTCAAAACATTGATTGTTTTGCTCTAAAGATTGATTTTTGGGGTAAATTAATTATTATCATAAATCCTCCAATAGATATTTTGTAACCTTATAAATAAGTGTGTAGAGGACATAAATTCTTTTTGATAGTTAGTGTTGCACTTATGTTGTTGAAACTATTTATTGGTCTATTAATCTAGTGTCTTTTGTTATTGCATCTACAGTTTTATAAAATAACTTGAAAGTAGATAATAGCATCTATGTTTATCATGAGATTATCATAATGTTGAAATAGTTATTGTTCCTTTCAAATCTTGAGTGCATTGGCTTGTTTTCTATTTTAGCCAATAGGAAGGTGGTGGTGTTATGTTTAGAATTAGTTGTTTTCGTTTTCAAAATCTATAAAATCTAATTTATGAGACAAGACTTGTTACCAATTTTTGTTCATATTCAAGGCAAAAAGATTAACATGAAGTTATTTCATTTTTGTGAAAATCGTTAAAAATATTTTAAAGTTTTGATAATTGTATATATTGTTTATATCTTAGTGTCTAAGGTTAGTTTAGATCTTAGGGGGCTTCCTCACATAATTTGAAGACAATTTTTACCTTACACACTATTCTATTTTATGTTGCCTTGAAAAAACAAAAACAAATGGATAGACGTAATGATTTAATCAAGTAAATGAGGATATGTTGATTTTGTATTGCATGAACCAATCAAAGAAGGGGTTTTTTAAACTAGTTATGGAGCTTGCTTATAATAGTGCATATCACACATCACTTAAAATCACACCATTTGAAGCTTTATATGGAATGGAATGCATAACACTAGTTGGTTGGTACAATCTAGAGGATTGAATTGTGATTGGACTAGATATGCTTCAAAAGTATAATAAATAAATTTAGATTATTAGAGAGAGACTCAAGGAAGTGACAAATAGACAAAAGAATTGTGTAGATCTAAAGATAACTTCTAGATAATCTGAAATTGGAAAAATATTCTTAGGGTTAGACCTAGAAAAAGTGATTAAATTTGAAAGGCATCCAAATTGGCTCCACATTATGTAGAGCATTTTGAGATAATATTAATCTAGTGGTGTACCATCCACCACTTCCACCTTCACTTTCTAGGATCCATGATGTTTTTCATATATATTTATTCAAGAAATATATGTATGCCCCATGTCATATGATTGATTAACAAATTCTTTAAGTAGATTCTAAGGGGAAACACTTTTACAACTAATCAAAATTTTAGAGCAAACATAGATCACACTTCAAAATAGGAATATTAAATTTGTACAATTTTTATGAAAATAGTTTAGTAATAAGTATGGGAAGATGCATGCATCTTTCACAACAAATATTCTTTTATTTATTGTTTGAGCCAAAATTCTTTCTTAGAGCAAGAATATACTAAATTATTGACATCTTTCATGTATTATTTTTTGATAAGAAAATTATGGATTAGGGATCTACTCCCACAAATAAATAAAATAAAAATAAATATATACACCCTATTAATAGGGAAGCAAAGGCCTAAATCCTTTCAAAACTATTTTAACATTTTAGCTAGATACATCACCCACCAACTACTCTTGAATTAAAATGGGAGAAGAGTCATGGATAGTAGACTTAGAAGAATAATTATCATTATTTTGTGGAGGGGAAGGTGACTTCACATTCATACTTTGAATATTTTTAGTGTTGGTAGAGCGCTCTATCTTCTCAATTTCAATAGAAATGGATTAATATACTTGTATCGTCTTTCCCAAGCAGGTGGAGGAGCCTCCATCTGAGCTAGTTGTGGCTCAATCTAGAAATGTTTTCATTCATCCCTACCAAGTAGCATTTGCAAAGTTCTTAGTAGGGGTCTTTTTTATGGTAGGGCAAACAAGATGTCCATATTCAAAACATTTATGATATCAAAAGGGGTTATTAACATGATCTGCAATTTGTGCCCAACACTATTTATTCTTATTCAAAATGATTGACTCTAAGAGTTCCTTGTCAAGATCCATTTTCATACAAGTTTGAGCAAAGCTAGTGTGACAATGGCTATTGGTATCTATAGAAACTTGTACAATTTTTTCTAAAGTGTTTCCAATCACTCACAAATAAAATTCAAACCATAATCTCAATAGAATATGAAAGACAAACCCAAACCATATTTATGGAGAAAGAGTCTCTATTAGGATCAAAAGATGGGTAGCAAGGCTTCAAGCATAGAAGATGCTTGTCCCACATTCATGACCCAAAATATAGGATCGAGCATGTATCTTTTTGTCTCACACCATAACATATATCACAACATGAAATATTAAAATTTCCATTATAATATATTTTAGAAAATCATATTATAGTTAGTTATGTAAACATAACATATATTAATAAAACAAAAATTGCATAATTACTATAATGCACAAATTATAATATAAATTTTTTTGTAAATACGAAGACCACCATAATACTTTATCAGCAATATATATAGGGTTTATCATAACTAATCATAAGAAAAAAATATATCTATTTAAAATAAAGTGAGAATATTAATTAGATAGATGAAATAAATCTATTTATAGAAAATAGAGAGTTATTAAGTGATTAGTAATTACACTATCCTACATATTTTGTTAAGGAATTTTTAAGAATAGAAAAGAATATTTTTAGGAAATTCAAGAGGATGAGATTTAAGGAAAACTAAAATAGTCAAAATAGAAGTATTAGATATTAATTAGAAAATTTGGAAGAATAACAATAATATGAATGAAAATGTAATCCAATTAAGAACAAGAGGAGGATGGATGGATATTGGAAATCATTGAGTTCATTCACTCATCAATACATTCAAATTTCTACATTGGAGAATTGGATTAGTTTTTGGTATTGGAGAAGGATAATTTCAAGGGTTTAATAGAGATTGGAAAGTGATTACAAGTAAGATATAAATCTTTAGGGATATTAAATATAAATTCTTGTGTGTTTTCTAAATATTTGTAAAACTAATTTAGAGTTAATTTGACTTTTGAGAGCTTGCTTATAAAAGAACATTTTTTTTATCTCAAAAACCAATAAACTAGAGCCATATAAGAGCTTGGAAACTAGGTTTGGTGAATTATTGTGTAATGTCCCTAATAGGAATTATACTAGTTATATCCAAAATTATCAATTTCCCAAGCAAATAAAGAGTTAGAAGGTACCTTGGCTTGATTTAATCCAAATCTACAAACAAGTTAGAGATCAATTACAATAATAACTTAACAAGGAGAGTATTATGATAAAAAATTAGTAGATCCATAGTAAATTTTTTAATCCAACTATTAGTTTTCCTAGGGATACTCAACCATGGGTGATCATGGGAGAGAGTGACTCAATGGGGTGTCTTAGCCTCCCTAGGCCCAAAGGCAGTACCCCTCTAGCCTCATGTGGCCCATGCCATTCATATGAGGTGGCCTACCTAGTGAGGATTCTAATTTATCCGTTATCCCATCATCTTGCCATCTTTTCTCATTTCCTCATGATTGGTCTCCTTATATTGCTTATACCATGATAGGGGAGTGAGGTTTCAAAGGGTTCCCTAGTAGTCCAACTCTTCTAGGCTCAAAGTCAGTACCCTTCTACTAAAAGGCGGTACCCCTTTGGCCTCATGTGGCCCATGCCATTCATATGAGGCGGCGTACCTAGAAGAGGGCCCCATCACTGTACTCCTTTTGTAGTCCCCCCCCCCCCTCTCCACCCCTTCCATTATGGTAAAGATATGGGCATAATAACTAATCAATTTCATATCTGCAAATAATCACATCAACAATTCATAATGAATCATGAGGGTGATATCATAAGATAAATAAAAATATGCATGAGCCATTGATCATATTTAAACAATACATTATATTCCCACATAGATCCTACCATAAATATATTAACTTACAAATCTGCAATCACTAGATAGCTTATGCAATTAGAGATTCTATGGTTTATTGGTTGATTTGTTTCTCTTCTTCCTTCTAATTCTTGAAATCTATTCTATTATGAACCAAAACACATTTCTTAAAGAGAAACAAATAGATTAGATCCAATAAATAATTACGAATAAAGATTAATAATCGCTGAAAGCATCATTATTGCATAATCTTAAATTATATATATGAACTTACCCGATTATATCCTATTGCTGCCTCAGAAATATGCTTCAAATTTCTTCTCTTTTTGTTTATATTTTCACTAGATCTACTCTTAATTTCTTTGATTTTTCCTTCTCTATCTTTTTCTATTTTCCCTCAAACTCAAAATATAAAAATGTATTCTTGCTGATATTTTTATTATTTTTCTCCCTTTTACTTCCATCTTTCATAAACTTATCTATATCTTTGTATCTCTATGAAGAGATACATTCTTTGAAGAGAGATAACCTCAAATTCTTACAAGGGGAGAGACAACCTCTAAAATTTTCTAAATATGCATTTTTCATAGTGGGAAAATCATTATGTATAGTTATGCCACATATAAGGGTTAGATTGACCAAATATATTAAAATAATAAATAATAATAATAATTGAGGATGTCCATTTGAAGAGTCTATAGTTGCAACAATATTAAAAGACATAGTAAAGGCCTTGACTTATCTTCACAAGTCAAAGTTCATTTATAGAGATCTCAAACCTAATCATCTTTTAGTAGATAATGGTGTCATAGTCAAACTGAAAAATATTGGATTACATTTGTGAATGAAATAGGAAGCCCAACAAAAGGATTTTGTATGGTTTTTTTTTTGGATCACTACTATAGAGCTTTTCTACGATGAATCTCCTTACATGAGTAAAAATATAAGCGAAGAAATTGCTGAATTCTATGATGAATCTCCTTACATGAAGAAAAATATAAGGGAAGAAATTGTTGAATTCTTTTTGTTTCTTTCTTCTAAAATAACAATGTCTCTATCCATCATGTGGAGGTCCCAATGGCCTTATTGAGTCTCATATCATAGGACAAGAGTCTATGCAATTCATCATTGTTCTAGTCAAATCATCATTTAATTAAACCAATCTTTGCTCTTGTGTTAATATGAAGGAAATATCAGACCTAATGTTTCTCTATGGAAGTAATCAATGCATGATAATAGTTTCCGCATTGTTAAGATACCTAGAAATATTACCATGTTATTGGACTTGATCAACCCAATAACTTTGTGCATATGTTGAAAGATATGAACTCTTTTTAGGGGAAATTTTTACTTGTTTTCCATTATACTTGACATATATGAAAAGAGGATACTCATGTGGTCCGAAATGCATGATTATCATCTTAGAATATATTTTGAATAAATATAGGTTATATATGGTTCAATAATGAGTGACTACATAGTATGGGACATGCATGTCATTCAGTAGGAAAATGTTATGCCAACACATGATAATATTTTATAAATTTATTGTTGAAGATTCATGTAAGTGATTAAAGATTATGGGTTACATGGGAGGAAAAAAAATGTAATAAATTTGAAATATATATGAATAACATATTGAATATCATTAGTTCTTGATTGTAAATTCTTGATATGTATGTATTTCTTGTCATAATTTTGACTAGAAAAATGACTCTCTTGTAATTACTTGTTAACTTAAAATACAATTGAAAAAAGGGAGATATCTATGAATTAAGAGAAGAAAAGGATATAGATGAAGTAGATATATATAAAATATTATGAAAAATATTTATATTCAATATCAACTTCTTCAATTATTGATTATGTGTTTTCGAAGTTGTGATGTAGATGCATCTCATGTGCTACTGAGGAGAGCAACTAATTTACAAGGGGAGAATTGTTATGCGACTTTTTCCCCAAGAGAAGAGAAAGTTATGAAATAACCCTTTAAAATTAAAGGGAAAATAAAGGATACTATGATCTTTTGATTAAAAAAGATATTAATAAAGCATATGTGTAAAAACTCTCTTAAGAAGGTGGAAGCATAATTATTAATTTAAATAATTATTAAATGCAACCTTTGAGAAAGGGTGTGATGGTTTGGAAACCACCCCTTAAGGCTTATATAAGCATTCATGTGAGAGTTGCAAAGTAACATAGGTGTATAGGAGTGAATTTGCACCCCTTATGTAAATTCCCCTTTTGCATTCCCTCACCTTAGAAAATCAAACATGAATGTGAAATTCCACATCACCCATTTGCTTCGCGTCCACTTGGTGCTTGTCTTTTGTGTCAGTGGGAGAATTTTTGTTAGGGACGTGAGCACAACATGCAAATGTCTGTGTGGCACCCTATCGTCCCTAACAGATTTTTGCCCCTGGTGTCCGCAGGGACGTTATGTTCTCCATTGGGCATGAAGCATAATTCCTTTGTGTCGACCAGTCGGCCCAAAAATGGCTCCTTCCCTCCTAATCTCTCTTCAAATGCATAATTTTCACTATCAATTCATCTTCTTCACAATTATAGCCATTCATTTGATCTCTTTAGCAATTCATACAATCCCTTGAGCATTACAACAACTTTTTGCTCCATCAACTTCACTTAGAAAGTGTTGTGCTACCATAGAAGCTATGAGTTTGGTGTCTTGCAAGACCTCCTTCGTCACCGTTGTGGTCATGTCGAATTTTCCAAGCTCGTTGTATTGCATTCTCCCTTCATTGGCCTTGAGTGCCCTTGGGTGGAGGTGGTATTTCTTCACCACCTTCTTTCATTATGGTTTGATAAAGTAGTATTTTGTTTTTTGTAGTGTTCAATACTCTTCTTTCTATTTCCTTTATCAAATTTTATATCTCGTGGCTTTCCTGGTTGTCCGTGGAGGTGGAAACATCAAAGCGGGGATTTGACTAAGGTAAACCCCTATACAGCCCAACATTTTTCCCTCTTGGCCATGTGCAGGTGTATGTGTGCGTGGAGCTTGCTAGAAAACAAGACTTTTAGTGAGTTGAACCTTGTCACCTTTGTTTCTACCATCTCCTTTATCATATTCATAATTATTTCGCATACTTTATTGGTCTGTTTGTTTCATTAAATCTTATTTACTAGGTTATCAATAGGTTTTTTGGCTTTCCATACTGTGCTTTTCACTTTTTGTCCGTACGAATGCCAACACACTAGAGAGACACCAATGCGTCGTGCTGTCGTCCTTGACCCACCCTATCGTCCTCGGATAGAGAACTATTTCAAGTGCAGTTCGAATTCCAGAAACTTGCTCGTCTAGTCCTGTTCAGGTTTTAAAATTTGTAGAGTGATAGAAGCACTTGAGAGTTCTCCTCATTCTATATCCTTGACTTAAACACCTGCTTAGCTTGAGGTAAGATAGGTAAGCCCTCCGCTCTCAGCTCTCCGTGACCTAGAGCCTTGGTGTTGTTGGTCCCCTTACCTTATATTTTGGTGAACCCGATGTGAACACAATCTATCCATTTATTTGTGTTAAGACTTTTTCCTTCATGCATGGTAATTTTTGTAAACTCGAGTGTTGTGAAGGCTTATAAGCATCACAAACTAGTCCATGACTTTTGAGTACATTGTTAGAAGAAGTGTGCGACACCTACCAATGGAAAAGGCGAAGGTCACTTCCAGTTTTACCTCCATTTTTTCTAGTGTTTTAGATACTGACTTTACTACTGGTTTTCCTATAGGTTTTATCGACGAGATGGGCTTCATAGATGAGACCACTCGTGCTCCTACCCCTCTGTATCCCCTAAAGTTTCGTCCGTAGACGAGGATGATGTTGTGCATATCCCTATGAAAAACCTTTTGGAATTGGATAAAAAATATTTAGACCTTGTGAATTATTTGGAGAAAGTTCCGAACATGGAAAGAGCCGCTAGACTTGCTAGCGAGGTGAGATATATGTTATGGAATGATTGAGTTCTTATGTGGCCTTACCGATCTAACCAAAGCCTATATCCCCTCATATAAGACTAGATCAAGCACTACCTGAAGAGAGGTGCTTGATGCCTATGAAAGACAAATAGGTGTCCTGATGCCTACCACGTTTGTATGCATGGCCAAAACAAGCCCTTCGATTATCATTTCCTTTGCTTCTCAAAATCTCCCTACTGTGAAGGCGAGTAGAATACCTCTTGGTTTCAGTTTGACCCCTCCTATTACACTTGGTGGTGAGGGCTCCGGTGGAATGAGTGGTGGAAACTTTGGTAGTGGAGGTGGCACTAGTGGAGGTGGCTCTGGTGGAGGCCATGGTGGTGGTTTTGGTAGTGGAGGTGGCTCCAATGGAGGTCCTACCAATGGTGGTGGCTCCAACAATGGTCATGATAGTGGCTCTGGAGGTGGTTCTGGAGGTTCCACTAGGCCTTTTTCATCCTCTGATCTTGTTCTGAATGGTCTTCTTCAGAACATGGGTCAGATGCAAAATAAGTTAGCGAGCCTTTCCCAAGTCTCCACCCAACCTATTTTTCAACCTTTCTTCTAACATAGCCCATTGTCGGTGGAAATCTTGAGTACTCCCTTCCTACAGGGAATGGAGATTCCTAAGTTTGAAATGTATGATGGTAAAGGGGATCCATAAACACATGTGTCAGCCTTCAACCCCATGTGTAAGAATTTATTTAATCATGATGCTTTGATGGCGAAACTCTTTCCTCGATCTCTCAAGGATACAACACTTGAGTGGTATTGTTCCTTTCCCGATAATTCTATATTCTCGTTTGATCAGCTCGTCAATTAGTTTCTTTGTCAATTCTAGGCTAACATCAATCTGAAGATGACCTTCTCGGATCTCATCTAATGCAACCAGGGAGATAATGAGAATATAACTTATTTCATAGCGCAATACCAAGCGCTCTTCTCACATATCTCATACCCGTTGCCCGACTCTGATGTACAAAATTTGTTCATAGGCAACCTGTAGCGAGCCTGGAAGGAGAAATTTTCCCTAATGAAATACCCTTCCTTTGTGCATATGTGTGCCATGTTGCGAGAGTATCAACAAATGGTAGTTCAGTTCAGGGGATCTTCCTCGTGCTCCCGTTCAGAAGGAAAGTCTATTGTGTCTATCTTAGGAAAAGGTAAGGTTGTGAATGTAGTCATGGTGACTAATGATCACGACCTCAAATGCAATAGGAAGTTTACAAAGTTAGTAGAATCTTAGTCTTCCATTTTAAAAAATTTGAAGGATAAGATCATAACTTTGGGAAACCCCCAACCTCTAAAGGAACCTTATCCTGATTGGTATGATGTGAATGCTTTTTTTAGTACCATCATGTTAACGGTCATGATACTAAGCGTTGCATGTACCTGCATCATGAGATACAGGATCACATTGATGATGGTACCATCTATCTCGATGGGAAGAAACAAAACGTGAATAAGTCGACAACGAAGGCCAATAGCAAGTTGCAAATTTACATGGACCCATTTCCGTCCCATTCTGTGAATTTGATTATTGACCCCTCTAACGCTTCTCCACAACCCTCGATGTATGTTAACATGATTTTGATTAATCCTCCCTTGTAGCCTGCGACTAGTTTGCTAGATGTGAGTTTCACCTTGTGGGACTTTCCCTTGAATAACAAGCCCTCTCCTCTATGCATTCCTACTCGCCTCAATGGAAACATTGTGATAGGGGTCCTAGTTGACCCCGCGAGCCAGGTAAATATTATTACAAAGGAGACGTTATGGTTAAATTCATTGCAGAGGGAGGAATATGAGGAAATAAAGTATATCATACGTACGCATGACAATCTCTCTCTTAAGCTATATGGCTCTATAACCCTTTTCATCCTAGTTGGACCTAAGGTTGTGGATACAAATTTTGATGTCATTCTAGAATCCGATCTATTCAGGGTGAATTTAGGCATCCCATGGCTAGCTTCCATGAACAAAATTGCTTTCGTTATCCATAAATGTTTAAAGTTCTCTCATGAAGGTGTCATGCACAATGTGCATGACACTGTATATCAACCATTGGTATCCCATGGGGGTTATTCCTTAGATCATTTTTGGCACACCCTAGTAGGTCTGCTCCATCCTAGAACAAACTTGCTTTACCAAAACTACGTAAAGTACAAAACCAGGAGCAAAGGATAGCCAAAAGTGACCCCTTCTGTACCGTAGCAGCAAGTTTCCTCCTCTCATAAGGGAAAGGAGAGGCCTACCCATCCTCAGGTCACCGCTTTTTCCTCCCTTCCTAAAGAGGAGTTGTGGATAACTACTCTTGGATTTTGCATAAGAAATTTGATGGTACCTACTTGGCGTAAAGCCAAGATTTAGATATCTGACCTTCCTACTTTTCCTCCTAGACCTTGGACCTACCTGTATGGTAAGAGGAAGGGTCCCCATGGGGATTCCTCTATGTCTCGACCTCTGTGGCCTCCTACTGCTCCTACTCCCAAGGATTTGAATGGGAAGAGGCCTGATGTTGAGGCGTTACAGCTAAATCCTCCCACTATTGCTCCAACATCCTCTCAGTCTCTTCCTCTTGCTCCCATCTAGGAGTCTCTCCCTTCACCAAAAATGGTCATGATGGACACTCTGATGGCTGAGCAGGAGCCTTCTGTTCTATCTTAGCTCCCGACCTCTAGCTCCAGGAGTTGTAGGAATAGCCTTGTGCACGATCGCAAGCGTTGGCAAAAGGCTTCAGCTACTAAGCAGGCCGATTTGCAGAGGAAATAAGGGGAGTCGATTGCCCCTGTTTCAAGGCCTTTTGTTGTGTCTTCCTCTCTCGTCCCCTCTACTTTGGTTCAATTAGCCTTAGTGTTGCTTCTAACTCTTGCTGCGAGCGTAAACACCCCTAACCCTAAAAAGGTGTAGGTGTTTATTGCTCCTTCAGTCGAGTCACCTCTCTTGATGTCCCTTTCGGACATCCCGCTATTCTTAAAGTCTGTGGACATGCCAAACACCTTGGTGGTGTCCACCACAGTCTTCTCCTCCTCCTCCTCGCATTCGACCTCGTTTGTGGGGATCTCACATCCTTTGATGAAGTGGAATATGGAGGATGGCTCTGTTAGTAATGGGGGCGAAAGAGGAATCCACCTTCTTCAAAGGGTGGTTCTATATTAGAATGTGTCATCCTAGTGATGGAAGAAGTTACAACATCCCCGGAGTTCGTCACTACTCCTGAGTCACTCGATGAGCTTAGCAGTGAATCTCAGGCGCTGCCTCCCTTTTCCATTGAGGCA
This sequence comes from Sequoiadendron giganteum, assembly GCA_007115665.2. NCBI lineage: Eukaryota > Viridiplantae > Streptophyta > Pinopsida > Cupressales > Cupressaceae > Sequoiadendron > Sequoiadendron giganteum. Next base: position 371,096,733 of record CM021104.1, read on the forward strand.
ACACATGACACTCTTGTGAAGTGCATGTTTAACTCTTTGGATGAGGTCCCAACCCTTTTAGTGATCTTCGCAAAGTCTTTGACCTTTACCCCACAAGAATCGAGTGGAGAAGACCTCATGGGGCCTTCTTCCTTGGCTCTTGTTGCGAGGGGTTTGAAGGGTTCCCCCCTTGACATTCCACTTTTACAGGCTCATCCACCTTCCCCTTATAATGATCTAGATTGGGAGGCCGATGACCTCTTGGTTGATGAGTGTTATGGGTGCCTCTTCTTTATCTGTATTGTAGAGTGTGTGTGTGTGTTTGTGTTCCCCCATGCTTGCATTATGTGTTCCTGGATGACTCTTGTCACCCTCGTAGGTGATTGGATATAGGAGTGATTATGTGTAGTATAACTTCCTCTATTTTTGGCATCATTCTTCCTCTATTATGCGTATTTTTTTTTACAATTGGGGATAATGCAAAGTGTTGGGGGTATTTAGGCTTCCCTTCCATGTTGACCCAATTCTTTATTTTTATTTTGTCTTCTCGTGTATTATTCATATGGTCTAATATAGTAGGGGGTTGATGACAATTCATTAATATACTACTATTATACTTATATATATTTGTGAGCAACTCTAACCCTGAAATATCAGATCGCCCTTGTGTCCCTTGTTCATGATATTATTGTTTCCCTTTACATTTTTGTTCTCTTATCTTTCATGCTTTCTTTGTGATGTTGTGGTGCCTATGTGTTGTCCCTCACGTGCACGACACCATTACCACAGTGACATCTCACTATGTCCTGCGGGCCACAACATCCCTTTTTCATTCTTTCTTTTCTCTCCTTAGGATGCCACGTGCCTCTGATTTCAACACACACCATCCTAAGGGGGGGCTATCATGTCAACTTCAATTTTCAGAAAATGCTTTTAGTGGCCAAGGAATATTTTCTCGATTTTTTTTCAAAAAACTTTCAAAAATCACATTCTTAACAAGGACCCCTTAGCGGAGTGTGTTTCCTTCATCACGGGTTCACAAAGAAAGAACTTCAAAAAATTTCCTCCAAGGAGGGAGAAAATTTTCCTACAAGAGAAGCCTCGACCTTCCCTTCGTGAGGGGGCATTTTATTCCTTTTGAATTCTTTGATGAAGTGAACATCTTTCAAAAGGATTCCTTGATATTGAATTGATTTGCAAAAAATGCTCTCTCACTTTCAAAAAGTGTGTCCCTTGAGTGGACCCCTTTTCTTTTGAAAGGTTCCCGAGGGACCCCTTTGAAAGCTATTCCTTCAATTTTTTGACTGTCTGCTTGCTTGCCTATGTGGCTACTTTTTGTTTTCTAATGTGTTTTATTTATGGATTAACATGTTGCTTTGTAGGTGCGCCTATGAAGCTACTTTCTATTCTGACTCTCTGGAGTCCCCTTACACTGGGCTCCCTTTAGGAGTGAGTACCTGGGGGTGCCTTCTTTGCAAGTCTGAGGGCCTATGAAGAACTTGCATCCTGCAGGATTTGTCCATTGTTGGTCTGCAAGCCTTCAGTGTACTTTGTTCAACTCTATAGTTCTGAGGAGCTATGGAGTCCTTTATTCAAACCTCCTCAGGAGAGAGTACTTGTGGAGTTATTTCCTACCTTGTGCTTTCGAGCTCGTCAGATTGTGGTCTGCTTCCTCAATCGTTCAGGTATACATGTCTAAACTCTTCGATCTACTTTACCAAACATTCATTGACACTCATGCTCGCTAAAGTGGGGGCAAAATGTATAGGAGTGAATTTGCACCCCTTGTGTAAATTCCCCTTTTGAATCCCCTCACCTTAGAAAATCAAACCTAAATGCAAAATTCCACATCACCCATCTTCCTTGCATCCACTTGGTGCTCATTTTTTGTGTCGATGGAGGAATTTTTGTTGAGGATGCGAGTGCGGTGTGCAGACGTTTGCATTGTGCACAGATGTCTACACGATGTGTTGTCGTCCTTGACAAATTCCTACCCCTGGTGTCCATAGGGATGTTATTTTCTCCATTGGGCATGAAGCATAATGCCTCTGTGTCAACCAACTGACCCGAAAATGGATCCTTCCCTCCTAATCTCTCTTCAAATGCATAATTTTCACTCACTTCATCTTCTTCACAATTCTAGCCATTCACTTGATCTCTTTAACAATTCATATAATCCCTTGAGCATTACAACATCTTGTTGCTCCATCAACTTCATTTAGAACATGTTGTGCTACCATAGAAGCTGCGAGTTTGGTATCTTGCGAGACCTCCTTCATCACCGCTGCGGCCATGTCGAATTTTCCAAGCTCGTTGGTTTGCATTCTCCCTTCATTGGCCTTGAGTGCCCTTGGATGGAGGTGGTATTGCTTCACTATCCTTATTTTTTTGTGGTTTGATAGAGTAGCATTGTGTTTTTTGTTGTGTTCAATACTCTTCTTTCTATTTCCTTTATTGCATTGTCTATCTCGTGGATTTCCTTGTAGTCTGTGGAGGTGGAAACACTAAAGCGGGGGTTTAACTAAGGAAAATCCCTATACATCCCAAAAAAATTTCCTCTTCGCTATGTGCAAGTGTATGTGTGCGTGGACCTTGCTGGCGAACAAGACTTTCAGTCAGTTGAACCTTGTCACCTTTGTTTCTAACATCTCCTTTATCATATTCATAGTTATTTCTCATACTTTATGGTTCCGTTTCTTTCATTAAATCTTATTTACTAGGATTTTAGTAGGTTTTTTTGCTTTCCATATCATGCTTTTCACTTTCTGGCCATATGGATGCTAGCACACTAGAGAGACACTAGTGCACCACGTTGTTGTCCTTGACCCGCGCTATCATCCTCAGGCAAAGAGTTGTTTGAGTTGCAGTTCGGATTATAGAAACCATCTCATCTAGTCTCGTTCAAGTTTTCAGATTTGTAGAGTGACAGAAGCACTTGAGAGTGCTCTTCATTCTCTATCCATGACTTAAACTCCCACTTATCTTGAGGTAAGATAGGGTAGCCCTCCACTCTCAGCTCTTTGTGACCTAGAGCCTTGGTGTGGTTGGTCCCCCTACCTTACAACAAGAAAGAGGAATATAATAAAGCACTGCACATTGTGGGAATAATATTCTAGGTTAGCAGGTTGTAAGCAAGACGAAGAAGGGGCACACATAAAGTGTGTGTCCAACCCAGGGTACAAGTGGGTGCACTTAGGACGATCCTAGCCAAGGCATGGTTTTGTGGCATGAGTGTTGAGCATTGTTCTGGTAGAACCAACACTCGTGTAGAGTGACAAAGTATGTTTTTCCTCCTAGGTTTCCCATAGAGGGAAGAGGCTGGACTAGGGTCCATTCTAGCAATTATTGAGATTACCTACACATTTCAAAAGATAAGCATTAATTAATGCCTGATAAATTATCTGAGAAATAAATTTGTTTTAAATCCTTTTGTGTTTACTGAATTAATAATTTATTCATGACATAATTGAATGTAATTGAACACAATTGTTGATTAATTTATTATATTCAATAGTTCAATTGGGAATGAAATATTATATTAAATTTTTTGCATAGAAGTTCTTGGGAATTAATTTATGGAATCAATTTAATTGTTGCATTTTCAATTTGAGAATTAGTCTCATTTCAATATATTGGAAGAAGCTTATGTGAGAGATAACCTAAACCCCAATCATAATTGAAAGTTAGGAAATATTTAAGCACTAAATTGGGTGTAAGTTGGATTTTGGGTGTTAAAATTGAATTGAATCCATTTTTAAGATTAATAAAGACAATTGAAGAATCTAAGTTTCACTAATTTGAATAGATACCTTTCATTTTTTCAATCTAGCTTGGAAGTTTGTTTTCACTTATTCCCAATTAAGAGTAATTTATGATTTTTTTTAGTTGATAGAAGATTACTGAGAATCTTGGTGTTGGCCTATGGGCCTTGTCATTTTTAGGAAATACATTATTAGTTCAAATTTGTGTTTGAGCTTCAAGTCCATGCAAGATCAATCCTATGAATTGTTGGGGTTAAATATATATTTGTTACAAAAATATTTGAAAAATACTTATTTTGAATTCTACAAGTCTATTCTTTTAAATTTTATCAATGTATATCATAAAACAAGTACTTTCCATGGTGAAAATCTTTAGAAAAATAGCTGAATTAATGGACACAATATTTATGTAACTTTCCATCAAAATAAAATTTGAATATAGATAATTAAGATTTATTGATGTTATTATGTTTCAAGTGGTTGTGTGTGAGCCTAGAGTAGGTATCTTCACCTGTTAAGCTACAACACCTGAGTGTCATTGGTGAATGCAAGTGAATTTATAACTTTATGTACACAATGAAACATATGAGGGTTTAGTGGATATAATATAAAGGGAAAAGGCATGTTTATACATATATATCTTACATCTACCACTATTTCTTAGAAGGTCTCTAAAATGATTGGTCTTGTGGCCCAAATATATGCAATATTCTATCGGTGCCCTATCTATTATGGTAGGAGTGATTTGTAAAGTGATTGATAATGTAGGTTATCATTATGTATTATACCTATTTATAATTGTGTAAGATGAAAACCAATAAGAAATGGATTCTACTTGGCATTAAATGGGCTGTATTGTGTATCTTGTATCTTGGGTCTAGGAATGTAAGTGGTTAGCATAAATTAGAAGGGTTGTAAATTATTGATTAGTATTAAGTGGAAGGGCCATAAAGTCTTGGTCAGGGCCAAGTGATAGGGTCATGTATTATCTTGTTATGTTTGTGATGATTGATTATGTTTTTTGTTTATATCTATCTATATTATTTGGCATAGATGGTGTGTGTACTCTATTGATTGGTGTGGCTGAATTGAATGATGATAAATTATATAAAATATGACTATAATCTAAGAAATATTAATAACTAAAAAACCTAAATAAAATCAAGTAGTGTTACATAGACTATGGATATTTATTTGACCACTTTAACCTTAGTTAATGGTTGGGGTGGTTAGTGATTTACATTGATGGTGGGTTTATATTATCTCTCCCACTCTAGACAAGCCTAAGACAAGTCAAAGACTATTGGATATGATATATTAGATTGTACACTTTATTTCTATGTGCTTCACATGTTGCCATTGATATTGTAATTATAGTTTAATATATCATTGATTTTATATAATTCATAGTATGTTATAACCATATTCTATATTGATTATTTATGTATAAATGATGTATTACAAATATACTTACATGTTTATAAATAATGTTGTGTACTCATTGTACTTACAAGTTTGGTTATATTGCACATGCAATGCTTGATATGTATGAAGTAATATTTTGGGGGGTTATTACATTGGTATTAGAGTATGGTTTAAATGCTAGGGCATTTGTTGACTACAATTTTCTTTATAAGAAATCATAGAGAAGATTATTACTTATCACCTAGATTTAAATGTTATGAACATTTTTCGAGTGGAGGGCCTAGCTCAATTGGCTAAAGCATCCCGTTGCAAGAAAGAGATCATGAGGTCTAGTCTCCCCTTTATCCCCATGGTACTGGAGAGTGTGTCAGACCAGCATCGCTAGTCATGTGAAATTTTTTTACCAGACGCACTACAATTTATAGGAGGCTACCCAATTCCTGGAATGTAAAAAAAATGTTATGAACATTTTCAATAATTATTTGAATAAAAAAAATGACATTTTTTAGATTTTTAAGTAAACTCAACCTATATGAGCACATGGATAGAACAAGGAGAAATGATGGGAAATGACATGCTAGGATAACAATGCAAGAATTATAGAAGATTCTTTGGGAAATCAAGCTATGATAGAGGTTCCAATTGAGAATTGAACAAGATGTAGCAAGCGCTCATGTAGCTTTTTCAGAACAATAGATTGAGGAATTACATAAACTTCAAGATTAGGGGGAAAATAAACATAACCATAATTTTGGTCTAAGTTATGAAAATAATAATCACAAGCAACAATGTCAAGGGCATAGAAATAGTAAGGATGATATAATACAATCTTCACAATTTATTTCATAAGTTCTATGGAGTATACCCTATAAAAGAAGGGAAAGTCTACTACTAGAAGAACCTAAGAAAGTGAAAAATCTTAGGTTTGGCATTAGTAGTAGGGATGTAGGTAAATCTTGGCTTCTCAATATGGGAAAGCATTTGGGGCTTCTAGGTATGAAATTTAATACCAATACAAGAGTCTCTATTTACTCATTCGAAGGAGAAGTAACCTTGTCGTGTGATCAATTAAAAATTATGAATAGTTATACAATTTTAAAAATAGTATGGAAGAAATTTGAAAATTGATTTAGGCAAGCATAATTATTAGCACAATACAAAAATAATAAGTTGATATAATTTCATTATTTGTATAAAGGAACCTCTACATTAGCTAAACATAAAGCTAAATTTATGAGTTTTATTAGACACATTAGATGAGGACTAAAGAGGATCAAATTTTGGCTCAAATAGTTGATGTAGATTCAATTGCTAAAGAAAAGAGGTAGAATAAACTTGAAAGGAGACATAAAATTTGGATTAATATAATTTTAGATTGTAGAATAATTTTATAGTGCCTTTGGTAAATAAGCTGAAAAATAGATTCAAGAGGAATTTTGATAAAAAACAATCAATGCACTATAGAATAATGAAATTAAATAAGGAGACCTAAGATAATTTTTAAATCTAAGATACTTGTTTTGTAATGTTGAATATGTGGTGGGTGATGAGCACACAGTGATACTAAGAGGGGGGCCGAATCAATATCTAACAATCTTTTACTTTTCAAAACTTAACCAATCACATTAAAACATTCAAGATCTAGCAATTTAGAGCACATAGAAACCCTTGCGAAAGAAAACCATGGAAAAATATTGCTTATATATATAATTGATCTTCTTCTCTTTTTTGTAGGATTCAACCTACTTCACATACCAATAGTGAGCACCAACTCACAAGAGATGCCAATATCCACTTGAAAAAAATTTAGGAACCAACCTATGGGAGGCTCCAACCCCCACACAAACTAAGCTCCAACCCAAAAAGAGGCTCCAACCTTTATTTGATAGGCTCCAACCTATTAATCCTTCAATGGTTGATATAGTATGCTTCTTCCCAATATCTTCTTCTCACAAATCTAATTGTAACTCACATAATATCCTTCTTCCAAATCTGATCACAATCCACACAATATACTTCTCTCACAAATCTGATTATAGTCATGCATAATATTCCTTCCATATTTGATCACAAATCTTATCCAAAATTTTCAATGTCTTCCTTCAATTTGATCACTAATATATCAATGTTTTCCTCACAAATTTGCTCTTAATTTTCACACATATTATTCATACATATATGCATACATGGGTTGTATATATTGTTTAATACTAGTCTGAAACATTCTTCATACTTCTCTTGCCTTTTAAACCTGCTCTTTATTACACATATTCTCAAAATAAGTTAGATTTACTCTTCATTTTTTTGCTCTTCCTCTTCCTTATATTGAAAAATATATCATTATTTTTTTACTCTTCACATTCATTATTTCATTTTATATCCCCATGTCTCTATGGAGAGATGTACCTCTTTGAATAGGTATAAAATTTTAAGAAGTTTCCACCTTTTATAAGGAGATCACAACCTTTCATAATAACCTTTTTGTCTTTTCCTTAAATGAAAGTATTTGTTGTCCTTAATTTTTGCCTTAAATAAATATAAACCATTGCACATTAAGGTGGTCGACCAACACTAAATTAAATTATTTTATTATTCATCATGGAAGAGGTTGGCCATGCAAAATGGTAATAATTTTCTTTTAATCCATCACTGACTCAATGAGGTTGGCCCCATAAAATAATAATTATTTTATTTAATCTAAGTGTTACCTTGATGGGGTTTGCCCTCATAAAGTGATCATTATTTAATTTTAAATTGATAATTATTTATCAAGGCATACATTTTCTTCTTTGATAGTAGCAATAACATCAATTAATGTGACGTTGATTTTCCCTTTGATATTGCTTCTAACATCAATGAAAATATTGGCCATACACCTTTGACATCAATGATAATATTACCAATAGTGAGAATCATTATCAAAAGGACTATCATGTAGCCAAATTGGGATTCATGTTGATATGGAGAAGAGACAAGTAAATAAATAAGCAACATTGATCAAACATAGAGGTATTTTTTATAACCTTTCTATCAATATTTAGTTGATTTGGGAGTTGAAAATAATTGTATTTCACCTATTTTTTATTAAGGAAAAACAAGTTTTGAAGGAGTCTCAAAACCCTTTACAACGAGAACAAGCTATAAAAGAAAAATACAAGGACAAAAAACATCCACCAAAAACAAACACGGCTGTTAAAGAAAACACATTTCCAAACTAACAACTATACCATCAGTAAAAAACATTAGCCTAAAAATCCACTAAAAGAAAACACTGAGCAACTACTACTATAATTTTTTCTAAAATCTTAGCAGCTTCTAAATTACTAGAGATGACATTATCATGCATCTCCACCACATTATCTAGCTCTTGAATAGGAATGATAGACCTCTTCTTGGTCTTTCTTCTAGTTCTAACACACAACCCCTCATCCTTGCTCTTCTCCATCAGATTTTTCTAACCCTCTTCAACAAACTCTTGCATGTTCTCACCAATATCAAGCAGTTTTCTAGCTCACATGTGATCTTTTTCATTCAGAATAGTGAGCCCCTGGGTACTAGTATGGAGAAATTGACTACTAGCCTGCACAATAGCACTCATATCTTCATATATTTTATTGACTTTATCCTCAAGGGACACCAACCTAGACTCATGATCCCTACCCAATTTATTAGCATCGATCGCCACCTTGTCAAGAACTGTATTCATAGTTTTAACCTTGTTGTGCACAGTCCATTCCTTTTTACTACTATTGAGCATACTTACATTGATATTATACAGAACATTCAATTTGACATTGATATCTTTGACCTCTGGAAGGAGCCATATGAACGGAGAAAAGAGGTTTCTCGTTCCATCCTTAGCCATTATGACCACAACATCCATATTAAGCTTCTCCCAATTGAGAGGCTCTTCCTTAAGATTAGTCAACCTCTTAGGTTGGTCCTTTGGTACCCTAACTTTTCCCTTCGAAAAACCATGAACAAGAGAATCATCCAAGTTGACCACTTCAACCTCAACCTCAAACTTCTTGGATCGAACAATGTTGTCTGCCAAAAAATCCAACTAACCCTTTCCACCTTTAGCAACATCCTACACATTACCCTGGCCATCAATAACAACAATCCCAATTTGATTAGGGGAATTATCCTCAAATCCTTTATCCCCTTCCCCTGATATGCCTTTACCTTTCCCACAAGCCAGCTTAATCTCTTTTTGACTCGCTTTCTTCCCCTTAGCCACACTCTTAACACCAACAGAAGGAACCTCCTTCATATCCACATCTGTCTAATACCCAACCGACCAAGAATGAGACACCTCAAGCTTAGGAATATTCTTTGGCTTCTTACCACTAGCTTTCTTCAAGGTTGAAATCTCCTCAAAAGACCTCACCTCATCTTCCCCTTCCCACTCATCAACAAAATACCTTGTTTCATAACCAGGAAGGGCACCCTTACATTTATGACCACTATATATATTATGAATTTCAAGGACATACTTCACTTTCACAAACTCCATAATTAGAAGCATAAGCCCCTCATGTAAAATGGGTTTATTAGGATTTTTTTTGTTCTCCACAATACTATTTTCTATCAAAAACAACAAGTAGAAGGGAAAAGAGACCAAATTATTGTGCCTAAAATGGTTTAAACACATGAAATGAAAACCATAGATGGTTGAGAATCTTCCATCTAAGATAAAATACCTCATGATAGCCAAGACGACATCCCTCCAAATGGGCTTGATAGAGAAATGGTCATTCCCTCCACACCCCAAACTCCTGATCTTAACTCGTCCCTTATCCTTGAAAAAAATTGCCAAAGCACAATTTGAGGCTGAACGGTCCCTGTAAAATTTCTTCCCCTTAGTAGGTAACCCTGTCACCTTCGGGATGTTAACCTCCACACCAAGAACACACAGCACACATTTGTTCCATCCATTAACAAAATCCTCAGTGACCTGCGAATCAAAATAATGAAGCTTAAGAAGATAAGGACACACTCCCCCTTCTCCAAGATCTCCCAAACCACAACATTATCTTTAAACTCGTCACAAGTAACAGGTTCTTGTTTGTAACGATCACCCTCATGGTAGCAAGAGCACCCCACATCGTCTTCTTCTCCTTAGTCTGGATAGAAAAACAAGATGAAAGCTCCATATACAAAGGAATAAAGCCCCCATAATCTATGTGAACTTGACAACTTGAGGACTCCCAAAAATAATGACCACATCCTTCGGCTTATTACCACAAGATTTGTAATTATTAAATGGACATGTGTTGAACTCCATACGTCTAATCCAAATAGAAAGGAGATAAAACCAAATTAGATATCCTTTACCTCCCAAAAGGACTGCCAACTTGGCATAATCTTCGATCACGATTGATAATGCTCTGAATATTAACGGGGATGACATCATGAGAATGCCAACATTTATGAGATGAAGCCCCCCAATTCGTAAAGCCATTAGCTAAGGAATTAGCTTCAAAAAACACATGTACACAAAAAAATCATCAAAAGAGCTTAGAAGGGCTAAAGTGTCCTCGATGATATGTAAAATAGACCATGAAGGAGGGTGGTTCTTCTTTAAACAATTAACAATGTTAAGCGAATCACCTTCCAACCAAATTTTCCTAACCCATTTCTCTTTAGCAAGAAGGAGGCCATGATAGGTTGCTAATGCATTTTATTTCACCTATTATGTTGAGTAAAATTAATATTTATTTTAAAAATTAAGAAAAAAATATGGAGGTGGAATTTTTATCTAAAAAGACAAAAGGATTGGTCATTTTTTTATTGTTGAGATTAAGATGCTTAAGATATATGTGAACTCATGTAAACTTGGATTGTACACAATTAGGATCCTATGACATGATCTTAAGCATAGATTAATTTGGGGGGTAAAAGCACAAACCTATGTCACACTTTTATAAAGGATATTGCCAACACAAATACAAATTTTTAATTTTGACTGCATAAAAGTGGCATTTATGTTCTAAATTTCTAAATGACATAAACTAATTAAATGTAGAACCCTTGATGAATATATACTTATATTTTTTAAAATTAAAATTATTTTGATATTTTTTTTTATAAATATAAGAGATTTTTGAATTGTTAAAAATTTCATAAAAAGTGAGGTCGATATGTCATACAAAAGAGCAAACATTTTTTTCCCTGATTCACCCCCAAAATAGCTAACTTCAATATCTAGTGCATAGATAAAAAAAATCGATGATTTTTTTTGTAATAACATTTTAAAGTTAAACTAAATACCAAAACGCCATAGTTTTCATGGGATGTCAACTTTTGTCTATTTTTTATTATTAAAAAACACCCTTTTAGAGAGGACTCTCTCCTCTAGTGCACCATATTTAAAAAAAAAAGTAATATTTTAATATTTAAAAAATAAAAATTGTAATATTTTAATATTTTTTAAAATTTCTAATCAGCTTCATTTTTTATTATAGAAACCTTCTTACAATAACTTTTAAAAAATCATAATAAAACTAATCAAAATATTTTTAGATTCTACACTTTGAGCTCTACAAAAGGGTATTTTCAAATTTTCATGAAAATACCCCTAGGTGGAGAAATTCAGATTTGAAGTTGAAGTTTTTCTTGATCTACTCAAAAAGAAGGGTTAAACTACCACATAGGTATCCATATAGATAATTTCAAGTGAAAGAGTTTTGGTTGAAATCCTTTCAATCAAAAGGGTTTTGCCTAAAGCTTTACAAATAAATACAACTACAATTCAAATTTTCATAAGGAAAAATTGAATGTGCAACATATATGCCACATGTTTTTGGGTGATTTTGCTTGAAATTGTTTAGGGTGAAACTATTTCACTAGAAACTATTTTGTTGGCTAAAAGTGTGACATATATCCATTTTTTTACCTTGGGCCACATAGGATATGTTTTGATTTTTTTGAGAAGATTATTGAATATATGGATGACCAAGGGAGCTTGTCGTTGTTCAAGTTATTCATAGATTGGTCCTATTAAGAAAAAAATTATCTATGCAAACTAATAAGATAGTAAGAAGAGGGTGTAAAGTTAGTGAAATTATGAGAATTAAACATTTTATTAAAATTATGTGTTATAATGATTGAATGGTGTGATTTAATTATTATATTAATTAAATTATTTAATAATGATGGCATGTGTTTATCTAATTATCTTGACATGTGCATTGATGAGTAGTGAGTGTGATTTGGCTATGTGAATGAGTGAATAGTGTAATTCAATAGTGTTGATTTAACTATATATTTCCTTAATGAGATTTAATATGCATAATGAGCGTACAAGATATTATAGGAAAGCCCAATAGAATAGTTAGAGTAATGTTTGGGATCATCCCACAATTTCGCTCCACATTCTGGAGCGATGAGATTGATTGGGTTATCCAGTTATGCCAAATTATCTTGATCAAGTGGGACCAAGACCATTTTGTTAAGAAATTGCCCTTCTCTTTTTTAAAAGTTTTTTGGTATATGAAATAATTTTAAATAACTTTAATTGGTAAAAGTTGGATTTTTTTTTTTAATTAAGGGTATTTTTGAGGTTGTGAAAAACCTTTTTATTGTATTTTATCATTTTGGGATTCTAATTGAAGTACTTATAGTTATGAAATATGAGCAACATGTTTGGATTTTTTTGGAAGGCTTTTATGTACCATGAGAACTATGGGAATGTTTTTTTCAATTAATGGTTATGGTGACCTCATGGTATTTTACATGGGTAAGCATAGGATGGAGATAATTCATGTTGCTCCATCTCATCAGATGCTTTGGATTGACATGGCATTCCCTTCTATACCTATCCCATGGATTGGGAAATGATCAATTCATTTCATTTTATATTTCCAAAACTTTGAGAATTGGAGAGAGAGTTTAGGTGGAGAGAAACTTGTGAAGGAAATTGAGATTTATGGAGGATTGGGAGTTCAAAATGATATAAAGAATATTTTCCTCACCATTTCCATAGGTTAGGGTTGGGAAGTAGGGGCCCATTTTCCTTATTTATTTTATTTTTTGTGCTTATTTTTTGTGTTTGGGTGTATGTTTAAATTATTTTGGTATCTTAAATGTGTTTGGGATCATTCTTTTACTTTCTTACATTTTTTTCTTCTTCATTTGAGTGATTGAAATTTGAAATTTGTGTTTTGATTTTGAAATTTGTAATATATAAGAGATTGGTAAGTTTTATAGATTTTTAATTATTTGAGATTTTTTCTAAGTGTTAATCTAAGTTTGGATCACTTAGGCATGTATGGAGTTGAGTTTTGTGAGGGAAACTGTAGGGAGTATGTGGGTTATTTCTTTGATAATTTTAAAAGATAAATGGTTATATTCTTTTTTGAAATGAATTTGTATCAGTATGGATATTATTAGGGTCATTCTTATCATTTGGCATTAGGTTACAATTACCTTTGCAATCATGATATCTAATAAAACGTATCTTCATTTCCTTATTTTCTTTAATAAGAACCATTGAATTGTTTATTGTGAATATTTTGATTCTTGAATAATTATGTGATTTACAATGTTGAGTATTGAGAATATTAATTTTTATTTTTTTGTGTATCTTGGATACTTGGATAATCCTCCTAGCTAGAAGATGACTATAATGCTAGGAAATATTTTGGAATTTAATGATGCGATATGGTTTGGAGTTATTTATCTCTTGTTGGCCACATTGCTTAAAAGAGCTTGGAGATCACCCCTAGACACATGGTAAAATTCCTCTTGCAAATTTATGCATATTTATGTTATCTATAAGAAACAATTTAGTGATCCATGATATGATTTGTAATATTCTTAATTGTAGTAAATATAGGTATTTTGACCCATTAGTGTAACTTTGGAAAGGAATGAACACATAGATGAATGTGTTGTATCAAAGGGTAAATTTTTGAAGGTGTAATGTATTTTTTGTCATTTATGCATTATTAATATGTATAATGTAATTTTGTATAATGTAATTTTGTATAAATTGTGTATTTTGGATAAATATTGGATGGGTTGAACTTGAATTTAAGTTAGCTTCGTTAATTTTTACATTTTCATTAATTAGGGTCAAATTAGAAATTAAATGGATAAATTAAAATTTTGAGCATTTCAAATATTTAGAAAAAGCTACAATCTAATTATAGTCTTTCAAATCATGGAATCTTATAAATCCTATTTTCTAGAAGTAAGATAAATTGTAGGTTTCCTCATAAATTCATTGGCAAACCATGATTATTGCAAAATATCATGGTCCAAAAATTCATAAGTTATGATATGGCAATGCATCAAACCAAAGTTTGGGTGAAAAGATGTTGTTTTACACATGCTTGACCTATCATGAACTTTTGATAACGTCACATTTTCTAGTTCACTTGTCCAAGTGTTCTTGATGTGTTTATGTGATGTGAAATAAGTAATTGATCATGTAACTAATCTAATGATTGAGACACTTTTCTAATTATATTAGTTTGTGTGAAAAATATGTCTTTCTCCTCAAGTCTATATCTACTCTCTTTATATAATTTTGAATGAATTTTAATGAATAGTACTTGTAAATATTCCTTCTTATTCATCTAGTTCATAAAACAAATGAATTGGTATGTGAAAAGAAACCCCCTTTGTTGCATACTTACTAGATCATTCATCTTCTAATGTTCAAACTCAAATGGTTAGAGTAAGAACGATATTATGTTATGTGATACATACATTACTAGTTAGCTTATAATATTTTCATGCTCGATATTCCTTCATAATTCAAGAAAGATGGAGTAAATGATTATATGTAGTTATTTTTCCTTGATTCATGTTTTCTTCAATGATATCGTATGGTTTATCTACTTATTCATCCCTTCTAATATCTAAAAGAGTAAAAATATGTTATTTATATATAGTAAGGATAGATAAATACTAAATGATAAGTACTTTCCTCTACTCCACGCTTCATTTAAGAATGGTACTATAAATGAATAATGTATGTTATTTATATAATTAGTTAGAAATGATGATTTTCATATTTAATCATTAAATATTATCTTCATGATTGACCTACTTGGAGAGTAGTGTCCTTCACCTCTTCATCTAGAGCCATTATAGAGTGGCTTACCTATAGGGTGGCACTACCTTGGGGTGTGTGATGGTGCCCACACCTTGTACTTAATAGCCTTCCATGATGTATGGTCTATTCCATGGGGATGTGTGTCACTTGCATCAACCTCTTTGGTTTTATCCTCATCTTCTTATGTACACATTGACGTACATTATTCTATACATAATCAGTACCATGTGGCATTGTATGTGGAAAGAACACTTATTTTACATGTTGCATATATTTTTAGAGTGATACTTTTTCAAAAAATTATTGATTGCATCCTTGTTGGTTTTTATCCATTATAAAAAAATTGGGCATTAAAATATTGCAAAGGCTTCATCTTCTATTGTGGACCCTTGAAGAATTCCTTTTGAAGATGGAACTAGGCTTGTCAGCAACCTAAAATGAGTGAAGTGTGTAATGTACATCTTGCCTCTCTTTTTATTTATGTCATCGACGTGTAAGTATGTGTTTCACCTGCTTATCTACATTCTAAATATGTAAAAAATATTATGCCTTGAGACTTCCCATTATTCTATATGTGAATTTGATGTCAATCATGTGTGGTAGGATATATCAAGTGGTGTTGTTTCCTGAAACTTAAGTTAATCTAAAAATGGTTATGCCTTTTGGAACTATGAAGAGCTATGTTGTAGACAAGTTGGATGTAAAGTAGATTATCATTCCATGTGTAAAATTGCATGTTGTTGTAGATATAGAGGGAATGCACAAGTGTGTGGTTGACCACCTCTAAATCTAGATGGAATATTGTAGATCTATCTAGTTGCATATTTAACATGGTCCACAAACATACCATTTAAAATTATTGGGAAATTATGTATCATGATTAGAGACAATGGATTTTATAAATTTGAAATGAAGTCAAACATGAGTGAGAAAAGGATGCATGAAATTGGAACCATGAGGCTTTTGTTACACATAATCATTATGACCATCCTAGAGAATTATTCTACCACAAAAAACATAGAATCACGTCGATGATTTTTTATAGGTAGTATACTTAATAAATCCATGTTGGTGGATCTCGAGTCCATGTTGGTACTACAAAAGGGGTGTATATCCCTAAATTTCTCTTCACATGCTTCGCTATGTTGCAAGGAAAATATGACTTGATGTGGCACTAAATTCCTATGTGCATGTGAGACCAATAGAAATATCATTTAAGAGCTATCAATATTTTGGTAATGTCAAAGTGTCTAGCTACTTTGGTGTAATGTGCCTCCAAAAAAATCCTCTAATATGACACTATAGAACATAAATATTTTCAAGCTTATAAATAATCTTGTCAAACAAGTATAACTCACCAACTTGTTTTCCTTATATGAGGACAAATACATGTCTACTAGGTGGAGGTTATTATAATCATATAAATTTTTGCTAGTCAAGTCTAATACTATGATAAGGGCATGAATAAGTGGACAATTGAGGTATTCAATTTCCTTGTTAAATTTTCCCTTCTTGTGCTTCATCACTAGATGGAATTACATCAAATATGTCATCCACTTCAAGTGGCATGCATTCTCTATGTATGTATAAATTAGAGTGGTTTATGATTAGAGTGAATTATAATATCCTTACTAAGATGTAGTGGCACTATTATTTTCAAGCTTGTCTAATATGCATGACTCCTTTTTTAGGTGTATTAGCACTAGATTGTGTCACTATAAGTCTCATAATGATACACATTGATTTTCCCATGCTATGTGAGTATTATATTCAATACATATTTGAATGCATCAACTTGGATCTCAAAGAAAAATGTAATATTACATATTACTAAAATAAACATTACATTAAGGTATTGCTTTAGCTCCTTAAAATCATATTGTTGTATATTTTTCCATGAGAATGTTGTCTAGGCATAGATGATATATTTGAGTGAATATGCGATGTGAGAGAAACCAAGAATAAAACATGGAATAAAAGTTGACAAGTTTGAAAAATCTATGAAGTCTAATGAGGTTGTACAATGTTGGAAAATAATAAATTAATTTGATATTTTGGGTGTTTACTTGTATACTAGAGTGTTTAATTATGTAACATGGGTATTGGATTTGTGTGTTTCCAAAAGCGCATATGTCTAGGTTGGCTTGTAACTTTTGTTGGTGCAATATATCTACTACATGTAATATGTGCTCTACATTCTCCTCCCAAGTCATTTTGAAGATGAGGATGTCAAGTAGATGATGGAAAAGGATTTATTAATGGGTTGTAAGATATTATTCATGAAATGCATGAATGGAACTTGTTGGGTCCTAAATCCATAATAAAATCCTAGAACATGATTTCACTTTCAAGGCTAGAGGTTGTTTTCATGAAAGTAAAACCAAGATTCATCCACATATTATGGAGGGTTAAAGGACAATTAAATGAAAGTGTATAAGCTTTGTTGCACATTGGGATCAACTTAAACTTGGGAGGGTATTCCTAGAGGTGATCACAAATAGGGTTGAAGGTGTTGAAAGGCATGTAGCATAGGAAATCGCATACCTTTACAATTTCACACCATGTTTGTGTCCCTTAATTTATTGCACTTAATTAAGCTTCTAATTTTCCAAAATATGCATTCTAGAGCCTTATTTTTTCTAATTTTTGAAAGGATAACTGAAATTTAATTAATGCATTTAATATTTTAATCACCATGGGATATGTGTATCCTGGACTTATAGGCCAGGACCCATTCACCCATGGGCGAATGGGTACCCTTTAAGTCCTAAGACTCATTTTTAATATATTTTTGGTGGTATTTTAATGATTCAAATTCAATTTGCAATTATCGACTTTTAGAATCTAATTTTTGAGAAATTAGATAAATGCTTATAAATACATAATATTTCTATCATTTGTTGTCTAAGGCATAATAAACACACATGATCAAATATTCCTATGAGAATATTATTGTCAAGAGCATTCAAGAGCAGATTTATCAGTCATTTTTTGCAGCAATAAAGATCCTAACATCATGTTCAATTCTATGTGTTCATGTCATCTTGTGAAGGCTAATATGCATTGTTGATCCTAAAGCATCCAAGCATCTCAAGTATCCAAATCCATCAAGAAAAGAAAAATAAAGTTCCTTGGAGTGATGTATTTGTTTTTAGTCCTCTAAGGCAAGCCAGTGAAGGGTGGTGAGTTGTAGCAAGAAAGTGTTCATTTATCATTTCCTTCTCCTTTGTCATTATATTTCTATCAAGGTTTAATTACCAAACTTGGGGTTTGACCAAGGTAAACCCCCATAGAAAACAAAACAATTTTTCCTCTTTGTGTATGTGTAGATTATAGGTTGAAGAAGGATTGAATAAATATTGAAGAAGAAATTTTGTATTGTTGCATAAGTTGTCATCATTGTTGTCAAGCCATGAAAACTAGGTTACAAACTTTATTTTCAACTTTCCAACAATGGGACCTATGTCAAACTGAAGCTAAGATCCTACATTAGAGGACTGTCAAAAGTTATTTTGGAGCCCTAGACTAAGACCCGTTCACATATGGGTGAATGAGTCCCTTTGCACTCCTCAAAACAAATATTTGGTGGTAGGTACATGTGTTCAGAAGCTTTTCAGATCTGCCTACAAATTTCTTAATAGTCTCAGTATTTTCTAAAATCTACATTTTAAGTATTAGGTCTTATTGTTCATTTATTTTAAGAATTTCAAATCATTTTAGTTTGGTTTCATATCTATCCTATTATCCTAAGGACTGAGATCCAGGTCTGATTGGCTCACCATTGAGGTTGAAAGTCAATCATTACACCTTGTGACCTCTTTCCTAATGAAATTTATGGGGAAAGGCACCTATTAAGATCCCTAAATGTCTTATAAAACATCCCCATCATAAACCTTTGGTGGGACCCCTTTTTCCTTCTTTTCATTTTGGTGAACCTAACGTTCTTGTATCATACTTTTCTGACTTGGAGATCCTTGAAACCCTAGATCTAGGTTTTGCATTATCGTTTTTGCATTTCTAGGGTTACATATTGCATATCTGCATCATTTAAAATCATAAAAAACCAAAAATATTACATATATTCTACATAATAGCTTGCATTAAGGTGTCTTTTAGTCATTTAGATTAAATTGCATTCAAAAACTTGTCATTTTGTTCATATATTGTCATACAAATTGTATTTACATTTAATCAAAAGTTTTGGAAAAACTTTCACTAAAGAATTTGTTTGCAGTTAGGAACAGTGAGCTTAAATATCAAGTTAAACATTTAGATTTAAATTTTTCATAACTTGTGCAAGGACCCATTTGCCCTTGGGCAAACCTGCCCTTATAAAAGTGATTTTCCAAAATTCTATGCATTTATTTGTCTCTGTCTGCTTCATTTTCCTATACTTGTAAACCTCTATTTCAATTTCAGAAATTGCATATTTCTATAGATGTTTGCATTTAGTACAATTGGTGAAAGAAAGTGCATTGTTTAGGATCAAAATTAGCATTCAAAATTAATCATTTTTCAGGTTTTTGCATCTTAAAATTATTCAAGTTTCATATTTTAGATCTAAATATTGCAATATCTTCTTCAATACTTGCATTGTGCTTTCTATTCCTGGGTGTTTACTATCTTTATTTAGTGTTTTTTTTTCTATTTTGGGTACACTTTTGGTCTAGTGAAACTTGTATGAGTATCACAACCTGGTGCCCTACTACCAATACTTCAGTGAGAAGTAGTTCGAGACTCATGGTATCTCGTGCAAGTACATCCACCATGGATCTTGATATTTCCAACTCTTTCACTCATAGTGTTGACACTAATCAACCCATTTTGGACCACATCCCTAATGTCATATTTCCTATTACCACCTTACCATCAACCACTTACACTAATGATGAAAACTTGGTTTCTCATGTCCCTCAAGAAAAGCTTAAACGAATGGATAAAGCCTTAGAAAAATTTCAAGATTGTGTGAGTACATAGTATATTGTTGGTACTATTGTTTCTATCATAGATAACATGAGGAGAATGTTTGATAATGATATAGGATTAGAGATTGTATGTAGCCTAGCTCATATTATTGATAATCATATTCCTATAATGGCTAGTTGTGTTAAATCTTTGGGATACACTCAAATTCAAGGAGGAAATCAAATTCCTCCCCCTACAACCATAGCCTCTATTCCTACATATACACATCCAATTTTTACTACAACAATGCAACCAACCAACAATAGCACTCCAATTTTGGGTATTTCCACTGGGAATCCTTTTAGCTTTGTGAATTCAAACATCATATTTCCAAACCACCCACCTCTCACAAACTTTCAATTTAGTTTTCCACCTAACACATATACACCTCTATCTCAAAATAAAACAAATGATTATGTCATAAACCAACTTTTTCAAAATGTCGCATCCCTTCAACAACAAATAGTAACATTGAACCAAAACCAAAATGGACAGCCTTCACAATATGTCAAAAGAAACCCATTGTCATTGGAGATATTGAGAGAACAAATGCCACAAGGTATAAAGATACCTACATTTGAGAAATACAGTGGTAAATGAGATCCTAGAAACCATGTATCAACATATGCAACCTTATACATTGACTTCATTTTTGAAGATAAGCTCTTAGCTAAGCTTTTTCCTAGGTCTTTAAAAGATAC
Organism: Sequoiadendron giganteum; assembly: GCA_007115665.2. Lineage (NCBI taxonomy): Eukaryota > Viridiplantae > Streptophyta > Pinopsida > Cupressales > Cupressaceae > Sequoiadendron > Sequoiadendron giganteum. Next base: position 371,117,630 of record CM021104.1, read on the forward strand.
AACCTTGGAATGGTTTTGTTCCTTATCGAATAATTTAATTCACTCATTTAATGAGCTTTTTGATGCATTTCTCAATAATTTCCAAGTGCACATTGGTCCTAAAATGGCCCTACCTAATTTGATGCAATGTAAGAAAAATGCAGATGAAAAGGTCATTGATTTTATAGCACATTATCAACTGCTTTACTCACAAATCAACATTAGACTTCTTGATGATGATATTCAAAGAATGTTCATTTAAAAATTACAAACAAATATCAAAGATAAGATTGGTATGATGAGATTTCCCTCCTTTACACACTTATGCATGGCTCTTTGTGATTATCATAACTCAATTAATCAACTCATAGGAAATATTGCTTCAACCCATCTTGAATTTTTTTGAAATTGTGCCTCATAACAATTTCCAACCATTCAAGAAACAAAACAAGGGATTTATACAAATAAATCCACCTCAAAAAAACCACCATGTTGAACCTCAAGTGGCTGCCATAAAGACAACAATTCCATACCAATTTCAGGATAGGAATAGACAATTCACCTTGTTACCCAATACCATCCATTTGATTATGTTGTAACTCTTAAGAAATAATTTAATCACCTTACCTCCTATTAGGCCTCTTGATACCACTAATTCTTTACCTCGAAACTATAATTCAAATGATTTTTTTCACTATCATCGACAAGATGGACATGATATAAAATGATGCATGGGTCTTAAACATATAGTGCAAGACCTCATTGATTCCAATCACATCCAATTGGGTAGTTTTAATGATCAAGGAAATAAGTCTATTCCCCCACCCAACCAAAATTTACAAATATTTACCAATCCAATACCAAGTCATTCTATCTCATTTGTAAAAGTTAGTGATAACAAGAATGATGTGATGAATGTTGACAAGATATAGGATATACATAATGGTGATAAGAGATAATGAGGATGATCGGATTCATTGAAGTTCAACCTCATAAGGGCCAAACCAAAATTGTCTCTTGAAATTTCTTTCTCAAATAGTGATATAATTAAACATGCACCCGATGGTCCTCTTTACATAGCTAGAAGAATTAATGACAAGCCTACAAATGGGATATTAATTAACATTGTGTGTGTAGAGAATGTGATCACTGAGGAATTATTATTTGTGCATGAACTTTACCAAGAATTTTATGGACAATCAAAAGCATGGATCAAAACACATGATGTCTTTTCTCACCCTACGATAGGTTCGATCACTCTTCCATTAACAATTGGACCAAAAAAATTGAATGTATCATTCTCCATCATATTGATGTCGGATCAATTTCATGTGAAGTTAGGTTATCCATGGTTATGCTCCATGAATGTCATCTCGTTGGTCATCCATAAATGCTTAAAATTTCTATTTGAAAACCAAATTTTTATAATGCATCATAGTGGATTTAATCCTTTGTCTTCCCGTGGTAACTTTTCATTGGATTTATTTTGGATTGAACCTATGGAACCTATTGCACCTTGTGATGATTTTTCTTTAAATCATATCAAAAGTTCAAAAGAAAAGCGTATAGAAAACTTATCCCTTTCCAATATCCCACGTGAAATTGAAAGATCCATAGTTGTTCCTCCCACTCCCATTTTTGTGGATGAGCCTATGCTTGAACCAAAATCTCTCTTGAATAATAAAACTAAGTATGATGTTATTTTGCCACCTATATCCTACAAGAGACCAAGATATAACCATACAATTCCATTTTTGCCTCCTAAAACCAAACAATTTTATAATTCTAAAGAGAAAGTGGTTTCACAACCCGCAGAGGTCCCTTCTATTCCTCCCCTAAGAGAATAAAAGAGATTGATGGTGATAAACCCGCTCCTATACCATCACAACTTGAAAACCATGAAAGAAGAAATTGGAACATGCTAGAAAGCATAGGCGTAGATGTAGTGTTATTGCTTGTCAATTAGAAGAAAATAATAAACCAATATTCCAAGATCAACAACCAACTCAAACAAAGCATGATGATTCTCTACCTTCACTGCAACATGAAACTTATAAACCACAACAAAAAAAAGAACATACAATATACATTGTAATTAGACCCCCTATTGTGATTGACTTGGATAATGATGAGATTGCTAAAATTGATGAAGAAGTGCATAATAAGTTGAATTTACTATTTTACACTTCTATCAATTTAGATGAGGGAAACCATGATGATCCTCTTATAAAGAGTGACCCACCACTTATTGAACCTAGTATGACACTTGTTGTAGTCCCTTTGGCTAGTTATTTGCCTTATGTATATGATGAACAAGATTGGGATCCAGAAAAACTCCTTTAGGTTGGCTCACATGTGATATATTATCTTTCTTTTCTTTTCATGTTCTTTATGATTACATGTACGTAATGTGATCCCCATTATCGTGTTTCTTGGCATGTATTTATGTTTGTAAGCTTTCTTTGGATGACCCTTGTTACTTCATTGGTGAAAGGATACAAAGGAGGTGAATATGCCATGAATTTTTTCTATTTGTATCTACATTATTCTATATGTCATAAACATTTTATTTTCCTTTTTTCTATGTTTTCCCTTTGGGAATGATGCAAGGTGTTGTGACATCCAAATTCTCTTCCATGTTGACCCAAAAGCCTTTCCTTTTCTTTTTCTCTTTATGTGTCGTTCTTCTTTTGTGTTCATTGTTCTACAAATTATTTGGGGAATGATGATAGTTTCAAGCTCTATTATATCATTATAGAAAATACATACGCTGACCCTTAATCTATAGATCCCTTATGTGTTATCTTTTGAGATTGCATGTGGGGGAAACGCCTTCTTAATGATCAGCTTTGTTTGGAAATGGATCATTGGAATAGGGCTTTCCAAATAAGCTCTCATTTCCCTTTTATCAATTAGAATTTATCATTTCTTCTTTAAAGTAATTGCTCATAGTATGGTGTTTAGCAACTCCTTTAAAGTGGGGGCATAAATTGGCATTATTTTATTTTGGAATTTTTACTTCTTAAGATGAGTTTCATTTTCAGTTTGATATTTTTGCTTCACTTTTATTCACAAGAGTTGGACTTTGTAATGTTGGCATAGAACATTGATCATTTTGTGTAATACCCCTTCGTTTTGCTTCTTGTTTGGTTTGCTTTATGTTATGTTTGGTTGCAATCACTTTGATACTGGATACATTTTGTTATGATGTTTTGATCGTTACTATTGAGTGACAAATATTATTGTGGGATGTAGTTATCCGATTTTGTTTCACATGCATTATGGATTAATGATGTTATAGAGTTAACATGAGATGTTATTATGAGATTACTGGATTATGATGGAAGTGTTAGTTTCGATGAGTGTATTGGTGAAGAGGACGGTTTCGCATCACTCGCTTGCGAGCGCCCTGCGAATCCGTAATTCTTTCTTCACGGTGTGTATTATATGCTGGATATATTGTATGATGTTGTTTACTTGGTTGCAGGATTGCAGGTACATGACATCGACTCCACCTGGTTTCACAAGTTTGAGCGTGTCGATCCAACGATTAGGTTGAACGGGAGATAGTAGCTAGGTAACATGTGTCAAGTCTACACCCTAGCCTTAGTGTGTCGTCAGTTGTGTGTGTCGAGTCATTGTCTGTCTTGCTTTAATGTTATTTATTTCTGAAGGATTCTTGATTTGGAAATAAATATTTAGAATAATTGCATTTAAATCATGTTGATGGTTATTTAATTTAAATAATGCAATGTGGATAAAAGTTTATATTTAAATTAATTAATTATATTTAATTTATTTAATTAATTATATTTAATTTATTTAATTAATTATATTTAATTTATTTAATTAATTATATTTAATCCAAGGGGGTTGAATTTAGTTATTAAATAATTAAATTAATTAATTAAACATGATGCAAGAGAATGAAAGGAAATAAAAGAATTAGAATTAATTTTGGAATTTAATTCCAACATGTGGGAATTAAATTAGAAATTGTAATTAAATGTTTATTTGAGAAATTGGTTGCAACTTTGGAAAATAATTTATTATTTGAAATTGCATTTTAAATTGAAAGTGGGTTTTCAAAAAGTGAAATTAAAATTAAAATTGAAATATCTAATTTGCATGCAATGTGAATTAGGGTTGTAAAAATTGAAATTGAAATATCTAATTTGCATGTAATGTGAATTAGGGTTGTATTAGGTATTTTTGATTTATAAAGAATAGATGTTTTAATTTTAGGGCATAAAGTTTTTAGAAAAATACATTTTTACAGCAGGGAAGAAATTTTGGAAAATTTGCACAAGGGTTTGAAGAAAGTTTGATTGTAGAATTGATTGAAGGAAATATTGTTTGCATTTATTGGATTTTGGATTGAATTCATTGGAGGATTGAAGAAAATTCAGGAAATCCTTGGAGGAGGCTTGCATCAAAAATTCATCTCTTCCTATAGCTTCTTGTACCAGGTTTTCCTCTTTGTATTTTATTGTTCTTGATTGCTTTTTTTTTAAATAGTAGTGATTAAAGATTTGTTTGTTAAATCTGTTTTAGAAAACAAATTTGATATTAGAAGAAAAGAATTAAATAAATTTACAGCCTTTGCTTGTGAAAATTCTTGAGTGAAAATTGTGAAAACCTCAGTTGAATTTAAATTATTTGGGGAAATCGATTATGTTGTTATTGAAATCAAATATAGAGATTGAACAATGCATTTAGATTGATTTTAGAAAATGAAACCTTCTGTTTATTACTAAAAAATGGATTTTAAAATCTGCAGTATAGTTATATTTTTTATGGTAAAATGGTCTGGTTGCGTCGCCTATAACTTCACTTTCACAAACTGGGTTGTCAGAAAATTTAAAGAGTTTTTGCATTTTGATATTTTCTTATCCCTGTCAAAAAATAGCAAATACCCAGATCATAGTTTTTAAGTTATGCTTGAAACATAATACTACTGTTAAGTTATTTTCCCATGGCTGTTTTGAAAATAAAATAATAATAAATTAATATTTATAAATATTAATATTTTATGTATTGTTATTATAATATTAAAATATTATTGAATAATATTTTATATTATAATTTATAATATTATATTTATTTGTATTATTTTAAATAAAATTTGTATATTAGATTAGTGGAATTAGAATTATAAACATATGAGAAAATTATTGTTTATTTTAAAATGGCATGTTAAAGTTTAATTGAAGGAGTTAAATATTTGATGTAAAGAATGCATAATTTAAAATTTGATTGTGGAATTTAAATTCATGTGTAAAAGGTCCAATTATTAATTTGATTTAATTGGAAAAATATATTTATATTTTGGAAAATTAATGATAAGGGATATTTTATTTTGAATTAAACAATTTGATATTCTGTAAAGAATAAAAGATATGTTAATGATTAAATATATTTAAATATATTAATTTATATTTAGTATATATATATTGAAGGTATATATCCATTTGAGAGAATAAAAAATATTTTATCTTATTTTATTCTGTTGTTTGCAAATTGGGTATTATTAGTGTTCTACAAAAAATGATTAGTATGTGTAGAAAATATGTAGAAAAAGATATTTTTTTAATAGAAGTAATTACTTGATTTAAAAGGAAATGTTTATTTTGTTAATATGATTGAAGAAAATATATTGAGATGTATATATATATCCATGAGTATTTTCAATCAGTATTTACCTTGTTTTATTTAAGTGCGTGTAATTTAGCTTTGCATGAAGAATTTAAAAAATAAGTTTTGAATGTATGGTCAAAATTGATAAGGAAAAAGACATTTAAATATATTGAAGAATTATAGAAATATTTATATTTAAATGTTTGTTTTAATTAATGAGATTTAATCAGAAACAATATGAATGCATGGTCAAATAGACAAGCCAAAAGATATTTTTATACATTGATGAAATTGCATGTTTTTAAATAGATAGTTGATGAGACATAGACTCTGGATAGAAAATTGAAAAGATTGTTTGCAATAGTGTTAGGATGCATTAAAAGTAAATTTAGGAACTAACTATATTGAAAAAGGCAAATAGTTATTATGTTTTATTTAGTTCCATAGAGTAATCTAGTCATTGTGAATGGAATATTAAAGAATATATGTAATTAAATTTATTAATATATATATTTGGTGTCTATATAATATGGAGCATATATATATTAAGTGTAAAATTCATTATCGTATTTTATTTTAATGAGATGCATGCAATATATTATTTAATAGAAATTTAAAAATGGATTGATTAGTGTATATGGGAAATGGTTAGAGAAACAATATGTTATTATATTAAAGTGATTGAATGTTTTAAATAAAAAATTGAATGAGATGTAAGATTTGGTTAGGAAATGGAAAAATTTTACTTGCATGGATTTGTGTCGATTTAAAAGTAAATTAAGAAGTTGTTTTATTGATGAGGCAATCGATTAAGTTATTTAATTAATTTCTATTTAGATTAATTGAATCATTGTGATTGGATTATGAAAGAGATATGGATTTAGTATATCCAAAAGTAGTATCTTCCTCATGATTATCTTAAAGGATTTAATTCTCTGTATTCAGTAAAGGGAAGTAAGTTTAATTGTTTTAGATTTCCAATAATGAAAAGGGGAATAGGGGTTATGATTATTTTAGATGATCTAGGTATCGTGTCTTTGACTTTTTCAACACTACCTATTGAATGAGTATGGATTTAGGAAATCCAAATATTAGATTTGATTGATGACTTGAATGTTTTTGTTGCTATGTCGTCAAGTTGTATTGTTGGTTTTGGGATTTAATGTTAGTCATAAATTATAAGTCTTCCAGAAGAACTTAAAGGATAAGGGTTGTTGAATCTTATGCCATCCAGTTGTTTTCCCTTGGGTAGTGCATGGCCTCTTTTCAGTTTTACCCGATTTTCACAAACGGGGATGTTTGCACCTCCTTGGTTTAGGAGCGAATTATGGGATCCGTGTCTCCTTATATGGAGTGACCTTGTGATGTGGTTTCATCTTGTTGCCTCCTATAAAAGGAGTGGACTATGTGTTGTTGCCTCCAAGATGTTTGGAGTGAGATCTTTTGTACCTCCTGTGAAAGGAGTGAACTATGTGATTGTTGCCTCCAAGATGTTTGGAGTGAGTTTCTATTATTTGTATCCTCCTTGTGTTGGAGTGGATTATGATGCCTAGTTGGTATGCACTTGTGGTTCCCTTGGTGGATTTTTTGGGTGTGTGTTATCGAATAGAAGAGTGGCTTTTAATAGGGGTCGGAGCCCAAAGTGGTAAACCGAATAACCTTCAAAAGTGAGTTAATCAAGTGATAATTAAATTAATGTACTTAGATGATTAGGATGCATTCACATTAATCAAGATAATTTAATCCTCACTCATAGACACAAGGGCTTGTTTAGACTTGGGATGAGTGAAAAGGCCTAGAATGGCAAGATCAACTATCTTGTCCTTGCGAGAGGTAGTTGATTCCGCATGAGTGAGTATGAGTGTCGGGATTCAGTTGAGGCCACCAGGATTACTTGTGCCAAAGCCTATGAAGAATGCCCAGAGGAGATCTCATGACAAACCTTGTGATGACACTCTATCTAGGACAACTGTTGTTAATTATTTTATGCGTATGGTTATTTGAACATACTTGATCTACTTTATGTTTGGAAGCAATGTGACCCATGTCAGTGATGTTGAAATTGTACTTGTATTGTACTTGATTTATACTTGTATTGTATTTGAGTTGTACTTGATTCGTATTTGTATGGTGAATGAGTTGTACTTGTTAATTCATTTGGTTGGTTATAACAGTATGAGTCAGTTTGAGTCTGTCTTTGGTTAGAGGTAGTAGAATCTTTGTCCATGTTACTTTGTTACTATCTTCTAGCATGGGGGGTGGGCCTTCGAGTACCACATTGGTAGGGTGGAACATGCACCAAAACCGTTGGGTCCCCATCGATCTTCAGTACTTAGTGGCGAGACATCCAGATGGATAGCTCGTGGTTCTTGTTGTAATTACTTGCATTGTAATATTTTAACTTGTATAAGTTATTTTATCCCTCTTATGTTTATGAGGTGGAAGTTTGTAATTGTAACCTTGAGTACTATTGCCTCATTCTGGGAATGAGTGATGTAACTATTGGTTTAAGATAATGTTTATGAGATTGTATCTTGGTTAATTATCTTATTATGTTATGTGGTATTCTTATGATGTATGATGGTTATTTCATAAAGTTCATAAGGTTATGGTTTATGTAATATGTATGTGTGGGTTTAAGTAATCCTAACCTTGTAGCCTTATAGGTTGTTGTTAACTAGTAAGTGAATGTGTATGTTAAATGCACTTTATAAAAAAAAATTGGTTCGCTTAAAATGTTAATTGCAACTTCCTTTAGGGTTACTTGGCAGGGCATTACATTTTGTGGCACCTTATCAAAGTTATTAGGAAGTATAACTTTTGGTATGGTTGACCTATGGGAACACACCTATAGACCTAGTGTGTTTATCCCATCTGCCACCCCTTTTTATGGGTACACACCTTGTAGACCCAGTGTGTGTTTCTCATTTTATCTTTGGGGCTCACCTAGTTTATATCGAACTACACTAGCCCTTGTGAGCGTATTTTATGGGCATGGCATAACACAACTTGCTAGTCCATCCTTTTTTCCTTTTTTTCCCTTTTTGCATTGGCTTTGGCATTGTATGCTTGTGTATCTTATCAGATTGTACATATCTTACATTCATGTGTGTCCTTTGTCATTATGTTTGTTTGCCATGGGATCTTTGATCCTGGGGGCTTGATCATCCTCCTTGATTTTTTTCATCCTATCTCATTAACATTTGTGCACTTGGGCCCCTCTTGACACATATTTCTCTACTTTAGTGTGAGTCTAAGTGTAAGTTCATACTACCACTAAAGTGGGGGCTAAATGTAGTGTAGGAAATTTCATGCCTTTACAATTTCACACTATTTTTGGATCCTTTAATTTATTGGGCTTAATTAAGCTTTTAATTTGCGAAAATATGCATTCCAAAGCCTCATTTTTCTCATTTTCTTAAAGGATAACTGACATTTAATTAATGCATTTAATATTTTAATCACCATGGAATATGTGTGTCCTGGACTTATAGGCTAGGACCCATTCGCCCATGGGAAAATGGGTAACTTTTAGGTCCTAAGACTCATTTTTCAATATGTTTTTGGTAGTATTTTAATGATTCAAATTTAATTTCCACTTATCAGCTTTTGAAATATATTTTTTGAGAAATTAGATAAATGCCTATAAATACATAGTCTTTTTATCATTTGAAATCTAAGGCATAATAAACACACATGATCAAATATTCCTATGAGAAATTATTATTGTCAAGAGCATATTTATCAGTCATTTTTTGCAGCAATAAAGATCCTAACATCATATTCAAGTCTATATGTGTTCATGTCATCTTATGAAGGATAATATGTATCATTGATCCTAAAGCATCCAAGCATTTCAAGTATCAAAATAAATTTCCTTGGAGTGATGCATTTGTCTTCATTCCTCTAAGGGAAGCCAGTGAAGGGTGGTGAGTTGTAGCAAGAAAGTGTTCATTCCTCATTTCCTTCTCCTTTGTCATTATATTTCTATCAAGGTTTAATTACCAAACTCTAGGTTTGACCAAGATAAAACTCCATACAAAAAAAAGCATTTTTCCTCTTTGTGTATGTGAAAATTACAAGTTGAAGAAGGATTGGATAAATCTTGAAGAAGCAATTTTACATTGTTGTCAAGCCATGGAAACTAGGTTGCAAAATTTATTTTTAACTTTTCGATAGTGGGACCTATGTCAAATTGAAGCTAAGATCCTACATCAGAGGACTGTCAAAAGTTATTTTGGAGCCCTAGACTGAGACCCATTCGTCCAGGGGTGAATGAGTCCCTTTGCAATCCTCAAAAAAAAAATTGTTGAAAGGTACATGTGTTCAGACCCTTTTTCAGATCTTCCTACAAAGTGCTTTAACAACCTCTATATTTTTTGAAATTTAAATTTTAAGTATTAGGTCTTATTGTCCACTTATTTTGAGCATTGCAAATCATTTTAGTTTGGTTTCAGATCTCTCCTATTGTCCTACGGACTAAGATCTAGGTCTGACTGGCTCACCATTGAGGTTGAAAGTCAATCATTACACCTTGTGATCTCTTTCCTAATGAAATTTATGGGGGAAGTCCCCTATTACCCCCAAAGGTCTTATAAAACATCCCCATCATAAACCTTTGGTGGGGATCCCTTTTCCCTTCTTTTCAAGGTAAAACTTCAAAATTACTTTATAGTTGTATCCAAGGTAAATTCAAACCCAAAAAAAAATTAATTGGGTCAAAGATTAGCCTACTACACATATGCCTCTTATCTAGAGTTGATAATAACATCCTTGCGAGATATGCAAGATGATGATACAAGGACACGATTCACAACATATTTTTATAAATAAATCATGAATTAAAAAAATGAGAAAATTAAATTTAAACTATTAAAGTTAATAATTTTACTTTTTTAGGAGCATGATTGAATCATTTGTTTCTTAGGGCTGATATTTGTTTAAATAGGTAATAGATTCACAATTTACACAAGAGGATAAATATTGAATGGAAATATAGAAGGATACTCTAAACAAAAATGCATCAAAGAATAGACATCATACTTAGAATATATGTAATCATCCAAAGTTATGATATACAAATCCATATATAGGAAATAAATAATCACATATGATGATATTTATCAAATATTATTTATATTCATGTAAATAAATGTGACAAGGGAGAAATTATAAAAATTGTTATATATTTTCTTGAATACATACATACAAATTTAGAATCATTATATCCTAGACATCTATAATTGTTGTCGACGTTAAGATGCTTCAGAACTCACTATACTCTTGAAAACTTGAAATTCAACAATAATAACCCTAAAAAATATTGAACACTCACACAATTCCACTAAAAATAGCAATGACCAACCCCCCAATTGAAACAATAACTTTTACATATAGAAAATAGAAAAATGACCACTCAAAAAGCTCACTTAAAATTACAATGACTCTTGCAATTCAAATCAACCAACTAGATTGATGGCAGTTCACATCATAGTTCAAAAAATAATTAAAAATGCATCTAAAATAACTTTTGAGACATTATATCCCATTCATTTGGTCGAGAAGTACATATTTGAAATGAAACAATCCAAATTATGCCATATGGAAGACTTGACAGATGTTGTAGGAGCTAAATGAATGCATACATAGTTATGGTTATAAAAATGACTCAAAAGGCATCATAATCTTGGTTATACCCTTACATTGGATTGCACAATGGAGATAGATAATATATTTTACCAATAAGAGCACTACACAAGTTAGTAAAATATTCGTGACCATGAAGCTTTAAGAAAACAAATAATTAACATAAGCACACACTTGTGAATAAGACAAGGAAGTAGTAAAACCATGACCCTCAAGGGCATTAACTATAGCACTTAAGTGATTACATGGGATAAAATAGTTAGTTTGAAATTATTGAATCTACAAAAATAATATAGAAAAGGAATAAAACTCAAAGGGTTTAGTGTTTTAGTAGAATACATTGCAAAATAACCCTAAGGGTCCCCCTAAAAAATTGAATGTTCCAATAGCTCCAACAATACTAACATATTAAGTCAAAAGGAACAACCATTCATACATAAAATCCTTCTTGATTTTTAAAATTATCTTCTAAATATATGTTGTATGAAGTGGTGCCTAGTGATATCCTAATTTAATATTGGTGTTGGTGGATCATTATGCATTACAAAGCTGGTCTAGTAGGTCATCAATGTATGATGAAGGATTTTTATGTTTATTATAATTTTAATAAGGGAATAGTAGTTGATCTAGAGGCACCATGTTGCATCATTTTTAGGAATAAGGAGTATCATGCCACTACATGGTGAAGAGTTAGGTTAGATATTATCTTGATCAAGTAGCTCTTAAATTTCACATTGAACTTCTTTGTTGTCCTAAACAAATATGTGCTACAAAAGACTGTTTGGGAGAGGTACTCTAGGAACTAAATCAATGTGATGGTGTACCACATATTATATTGGAAGACTCCTATTTTCCTCTAATATGAATATGTTTTTATTATTATAGTATCTTTCTAGTAAATTATTACTATGTGAACATGTTGACACATTCATATGCTAGTGATCGTGTGCTTGCTATCACACTAGTCTTTGGACACCATGGGAAGAACAAACTACAACATCTGGGTAATGATCTTATGATATTGTTTTATAAGTATCAAAGCTAGTTTGGCCTATGATGTTGGCTCATATAGGATGAAGTATTAGTTTCCAAAGTGTATGGTATACCTTTGTAGCTTGGAATGGTAAATTCCACCTAGCTTATCCATCCATGTTCTTTTGAGTAGAATGTCAAAAACATCTAAAGGCACAATGTCACAAGTGGCAATGTCTTGCATAGGTTTGAATTCATACTTAAAGGTTCATTATCTACTCAACTAAATGATGTTGCATTGTTGTAACCATACCAAAGAGGTGAGGTTTTAGATAAACTTTAGTGGAAGTACCTAAATGTTTGATTCATCAAATGTGATGATGTATTTTTATCTATTATTAATGATAATTATATAGACATGTTATCTATTGATATGTCACTTCATGTGGAATATATACTTGTACTCCTCCAAAGTGTTAGGGATATCGATATAGATTTTGATACATTGTGCCTTCTTATCAATATACTCAATTTCATGAGAACCTAATGTGTCTTGTACAATTAGTATAAGTTGTATTCAACATTCAACATTACTATAGTATTTGGTGTGATATGGTGGAACCATATATCACCTTGTGAATTCTTATACTTTTCCTTATTTGGTGTGTGATTGATCTAGAGTGTTGTAGCTACCTTCATGTGGGGTAAATATGCTTCTAAGAGAAAGGTTTGTAGCTAGTCTCTTATGCAGGCTTGCTCTTATATGGGGAGAGTTTTTTTCTTAAACTTAGCTTTGGTTTCATCCTTAGATGCACTAGATAATTATTGAACCAAGGTGTTTAAATGGAATAATTCCATCTTAGTGTGGATAGAAGGTGATATATTGATATATTATTAGTTAATATTTCCCAAGAATATTCTAATATAAATAAACATAGTAATCATGGTATTCATTGGTGTGATCTTCCACCAACTACTAACATTTTTTCAAATATTGGAACTACATATATTCATCCTCATAATTTCAAAGTGGTAAATTTCCTCCTCAAAAGCATCAAAAAAGGAATCCTAGACTATAATTAGCTAGTAATCATTGATATGCAATATGTTGAGTAATTTCCACTAGTGAAACATTGAGATAAATATTTCTAGTGTTTTGAAGGATATTTCATCACTGCTAGTGAAACAATTGATGAAGAATTATGCTTTGAACTATTAAATCAAAATATCTAGACTTAAGGATTTAATTTTTCTTTCAAACATAAGAATTTCTAAATTTAATTAAAGTTTAAATAGATTTTATGTTGTGTGAGAACAAATAATGCATGATGTTGTATGGTATTGGTTTGAGTTAATTTGTGAAATCTTGGAACTATCTAAAGATTTCTTAGTTTTGTATTTCCAGCGTAGTATTGGATATTATTTGAATGCCTATTAAGATCTTTCATATGCATTTGTTGATAATTTTTCTCTATTTATCTAATTTTTTAATTCCTAAAATTAAAGTAGATGTACTAAACTCTTTACCTGTTGTGAAAGTGTTTTAATGAGCATGAAGAGATCAAATTTGATACCAATAATCCAAATCCTAGGTGATTTTGAGGACTACCTTTTGTATTAGTTTTTAATATAAAATATAATAAATATATAGATGGGAAATAAAATTATAAACTAAATATGCATTTATGTGCAAAATGCTTATGGAAGATATGCAACTTCTATCAAGAAAGAATAGGGGAAATATTCAGAAAGTGTTAATATGAAAATATATATATTCTTCTCTAACCATACATGATGTATTATAAAGTTATTTATATATACAAGTAAAATTAGGCCAACAACTAGGCTCCAATAAGATGCTTATAAGTGTGACATATGTGAATGAGATAATATTGGGTTTCAAACTTATATAGTGTCACAACCTATGGTGTAGATTTTTTTAGGTTCATGTGCTATGGTACCAAATTTGAAACTTATATGGTGACATGTGTGTGTGATCTAGAGGCTACTAGGTGTTATAGTGTATGATGACACTTCTTATGTGTAGATGCCCCACATGTCATGTGTGTATAGTCTAAATAGGAACAACATATACAAGGCCACACCATGCATGTGAGAGATATTATGAGGTTGCATGTAACCATTATAAATAAGTTGTAAGTGTTACATAAGTTATATAAAGGTACATGAACACTGTAGTGTTCACATTGTACAATGCTCAGTTTTTTGATGGGGTTGATGACACTAGTATGTGAGGCTACACTCAAATCAATTATAGTGCTACTAGCTCCATAATCAATCACATAGTTAAAAGCAAATTTATATCTTATATTTATAATTAGATAAAAATATTTGGTCTTGAAAAAACCTCATCATATTTTGCAATATTGAAGATGCAAGGGTACTCTTGTTTACTCCTCCTTACTTCAACAACTTGATCCTCCATTTTTAATTTCAATATTTCTCTCAAAAATCAACTTGATTGAGAAAATATAATGATTTCCATATTGATAGACTTATGGGAGCCTTCTTTATTAATTCTACTATGTTGAATGGATTTGGACTTTCCTTGCATGGGAATTCAAAAAACTACATGGGTTCCCCATGGATTCTTTAGGGGAGGAAGAATAACTAAATTAATAGTCTTGAAAGTAGGAACATACTTTTTATATTGTACTTTGAATGTAGGATAGGTTTCCTCATAGGAAACAATATTTTTAGTAGCAATAAGAATTATTGGGGGAATAGGAGGAACACTCGTCTTTCCTTTCTTAGAGACCTTATGTTTTATTCGCATTGTCAGGGATGAAGCAATGAAATGTCCAATGCATTCAACTTAATTAAGTTCTCTTTTATTGGTTTTGCAACATAGAAAAATAGGTTGGTTCAAAATAAGTTGATAACAAAGGGGGTATGATGGACCTATCTTTCTAATTTCATTCGAAATGTAAGCTATAAAGTGAAAATGAAGAACAGTAATCAAATCTGACTAAAACAGTAATCAAAAGGCAAATCTAGAAAGGGGAAAATAATGTGTACCTTTCACCAAAAGTCACCTTTTGAATCTCACTAATGACTCATTCGCCCTATGGTGAATGGGTCCTAGCTAGGGTTTTTGGAAAATGCTTTTTGGTTTATGTTCTGCTAGGTCTGCACTCCCAAATTCTAGGTGTTCACTATCAAACAACTGAAAATAAAATCTATAGAGGATTTTCCGTGATTTGAAAACTTTTCTTGAAAATTTGACAACTTTGCAACTTTCTTCAATTTTACCCTTCAAAGGGTCTTCAACCTAAAATCTATAATCACACATCAATGAGAGAAAAATGTTGTTTGTTAGGTGAATGGGGGTTTGCCTTGTTCAAACCCCATTTTAGTAATTAAACCTTGAAATGAAACAATGAAATAGCATGAAGGAAAGATGAATGAAAAAATCTATGTAACAACTCACCAAACTTTATTTGAAACCTTGGATTGTAAATCTAAAAAACTAGCATGAAGTGGCTTCAATGAATGTAGATATTGATCATGAAACTTGATGTGAAACAATTCCTTTGAATTCTTGATAGATCTTGAACACTACATCACCATATTAGCTCAAGCAACACGCATGATGCAAGAAATATTTGACATTACAATGGAATCTTGATTGTTGCAATAATCTTCTATAAATATACCCTTGAATGCCTTGAAATTGCTCTTGATCTCATAAACTTGCTATTAGGACTTGCTCATAAAGTTGATAGAATGCTTGAAGACTTGAAACTTCTAGTATCTTATGATGAAACATAGAGAAATAACCTCTTATTTATACATATCTTAAGATTAACTCTTGAAATTCAAATATCACAAGTCGACATTGAATTATATATTTGAAATATTAAAATACCACCAAAAACATATTTCAAAGGGGGGTCCTAGGTCTAAGTGAGGACCCATTCACCATAGGGTGAATGAGTCCTAGGCCACTTACCTAGGGCACACATTGGGCAGTGTTAAACATTATGTAAAAATAGGGTCCTAAGACTAAGTGAGGACCCATTTGCCCTATGGAAATGGGTTCTAGGTCACTTACCTAGGACATACATCTTCCAAAGTTAAGTGTTATGTAATGTCATTTATGAATGTCAGGTTTTATCCCTCGGAATTTGCATTTAATTAGGCTTGGATTTGAATTAAAGGGGCCAATTAAGGAAAATTAACCTCAATCAATTAATAAATCCCTAGATTAATGTGAAAGTGTAAAGGTACACATTACAACATAAAAAATAAGGCACAATTAAGTCCATTTAATTTAAAAGGGCCCTAAACTTAACGTGAATATGAAAAACATATTACAACACTAAATTAAGGCATAATTAAGCTCATTTTATTATTAATTATTACCAAATTAAGTGTGAAAAAGGGAACCTTTTCCTACACTATCAGTGTAAGTGAATTGACCATTAAGGCACATACTTTCTCTTCTAAAGGGAGTTTTGTTAGCCATTAAGTCCATCATAACAACTTTAGAGGTGTTAGGATCTTCTTGCACAATATATTTTAATAAAATAAATAACACTAAAGGCGATGTAGATAAATCACTCATAGTATATAATAAATATATTCATGAAATACAACATAAGTGAGTGTCATGGTTAAGAATTACACATATCACACTAGTACACACGAGTTGAGAAATTTTCTAAAAATACATTTCAATGTCAAAGGATTTGAAGATTGATGGAGATCAATTAGGATCGTATTTCTTGGAGGGGGAGTTGGTTTGGAGCAAATAGAGGAAGCTAAGGTTGGTTTGGAGAAACTATAGGATAAATATATGGATATATAAGCACATGTTAGAGAGTGGTATTTATTTTGAGATTCAATTTGTTCTCCATTTGTAATGCAAGCTTACAAGCTTTAGACCCATTTAATTTTTACACTTGGATCATGATTTAGGTTCATTTCCTTAAGATAATGTAGAAATATTATTCCTTCTAGTATTTTGATTTTGGTGGGAATAATTTCTCATTCCAATCAGAAATGTAAATTAATAATGAATAAAGATCCCATAAGGGAACACTTTATAGTCATAATTTATTCCAAAAAATATATACAGTATCCTCATTATTTAAAATGATTGCAAAGAGGGAAAACCAATAAGTCCTAGTGAACAATAATCCAAGGAGAAAACGTTTAAGACCATTCCAACACCTTTCACTTGAAAGAGGTTATAAAGATCTTGAGCATGAAATTTTCCTCTATAACATGGCATGAGGCACAAAGATTCACCATATACTTAATATTTTTTATAAGATAGATATAAATCATTCTCATTGAAGAGAGGGAACACTCTTAATGCTACAAAGAATAGGTCATCCTAATTATTTTTTTATAATATTAAAAGGGAAAGGGCTTTGACCCAAGATTTTAAAACAACAACATTAAACAAAGATCAAAATAGAGGCATGCAGACCATGAGTGAAACGAAAAGGCATGCAGGCTTGCCTAAAACATAATAGCAAGAAAAAAAGTAAATAAATAACAATACTAGAAAAAGAAAAAAAAAACACTTAGGACCCAAGGAAAGCTTAATTGATCAATTCCCAATTCTCCAACAAAGCATCCAACCATGCCTCCCAATCTTCTTTGGTATGGACCTTCTTCCCTTTTTTGGTGTTTCCTTTAACCAACTGAGGGTCTTTGTCTTTACCTTGTTGATTTTTGAGTTTCCCAAGACATTCCCCATGACAACTTTCAACATTATTCCCTAAGTGATAAAAGTGAGATTGCAAATTTCCATTTTCATTCTTTTAATTTTTTCATTGTTTGCATTCATCTTAATTTTTATCTCCTTCACATTTTACTACAAAATATTCAATTGAGATCTAACATGATTAGGAAATTCCTTCTCACTAATTTTTTTGTCAACTTTTTCATCCTTGTCAACCTCCTCTTTTTTATTGTCAAGAGAAAAAATATTAAATCTTCTTCCTCATCCAAGTTACCATCTTCATCTTTTTCATTTCCTTATTCAACATCAATGTGTTCATAATCAGCTTCAAGGTCCTTATTTCCTTCCTCTGTATCATCATCTTCCTCTTCTTCATCAAGTAGCTCCTCCTTCTTAGCTCCATGGCCCAACTCCACCTCATTTTCCTCAAAATGTTCTTCCATAGCCTCAGTTTGTAGGAACTCCACCTAGTCCAAAATATGGACGTCATCCTCAAAATCCTCAAGTTGAGGAATGAACTCCTCATCCTTAGAGTAATCATCCTTATATGAGGAGGAAACAACCTATTTACCTTTAGTCTCTAAATAAGTACCCATAATAGGAATATTAGCTAACCTGGAAAATATATGGCCCCTTGAAGACAATGGGGTGTTCTTCTCTAAAAGCAAAAAAGTGTTTTACTCTCCTTTGGCATGAAATATGTTGATGGGGGGCTCATCATCCACAATAGAACTTTTTTTTTTCTTTTTTTTTTTAATAAAATTGGCTAGGGGAGGGGTTTTCCTTTTTATGGGGGTGAAATCCTAGATATTCAAGAAACCTCTTTCCAAAGTGTTTTTTAGGGGACAATAGGGAGGATTTTCTACCGCCCTTAACAAGCCTTTTTCTCTTTTCAAGGGAGATAATAAGGAGGACCTTGAGAGTAGGAATACTAGAGTTAATAGCGGGCCCAAAGGACTCCTTTATTTTAACAAAAAAAAATTCCTCAAACTTATGTCAAAACTTGGGCTTCCTTTAGCAATTTTATTAGACATAGGATGAGGTTCAATTTCTTTAATTCTAACATTGCTTCTCCTAAAAAAAGTGTTATTCTTAGGGGTCACAAAAAATCCATACTTATATAGGGACATCATTAATCCTTGATGAAGGAGAGGATAGGCCCCATCCACAATGCATTTTTGAAGAGAGGAAAGTAGGTAATAAGGTAAGTTAATCTTGGACCCATACCTAATATGATTTAAGATTGGAAAATGATAGTCATGAATGGTTTGAAACTGGCCTTCCAAAGTATAATACTTCATAATATGAAGACTTACCAAACCCCAATGCGCTATTTTTTTATTTATTTTTGATCAGTAAAAGGTTATTTTTTATTGAAAATAAAAGTTTTACAAACTGTAGTAAATACGATAGGCAAGCCCAACCCTGTGTGGCATCATTTGTTTCATCCAATTACATCAAGAAACATAGCTCCCTCCCTATACCTAGTTACCTAGCTTTTATGGGAATTAATTACATGCATATTTAGACCAAACAAAAAGTCTATCATTCCAAAGCAGCCTCATGATTTACTCTTCAGTTATCAAACAACAAAATTGAGCCCGAACCCCCATTTACACCATTCATCCTTTGGGCTTCTCCCTTCCTACGGCTTCCTCTTCTTCATCTTTTTTTTGTCTCTGACTCTTTACTGCCTTGCATTCTAGTCGCGGCGTTTCTTCTTCAACATCGTTACTTTCATGTTATTCTCAAAAAAGAAAAAACTCCTCCTTTATCCTATCCAACAATAGACTTACCACTCATTTCACTGTGCATTCTCATGTCTCCTTCCTCCATGCCTCACCGAGCGTTGTTTCCTTGAGTATTGGCAAGGGATTGTTGTTGTCTCCCGTCACACAAAGCCCTCCTGGCGTCTTAGCACGAACTTCAGGTTCTCCCATGCTACCAGGACGTTCAGCTTGTAGGTGTCCCTATCAGTCCTCCTATGCCATCAGATGAAAGGGATTAAACCCTCTTGCATCACCTCATCCATATCTTCAATGCCCTCTGATACATCAAATCCTACGCCTAGCACAACCCACTCCAACAGAGATTCCAGTTTTCCTAACAACTCCACATCAAACAATTCCAGCATTACCCACTTTATTTCCTTAATGTCCTCCCCAATTTCTAGGGCCCATGCAAAAATCATGGACGCAATATCTGCATTCAAGAGACCACTATGCATCGCTTCCCTGAAATGCGGTCCCAACGTTTCCAAGACCGCTTCTACAATCTCATCACTTGGGCATTTCAGCAACTACTTCAATCATTTCCATGATGGCGGTCCAAAGAAATCCTTCTGTTGTAGCC
The DNA here is from genome assembly GCA_007115665.2 of Sequoiadendron giganteum. NCBI lineage: Eukaryota > Viridiplantae > Streptophyta > Pinopsida > Cupressales > Cupressaceae > Sequoiadendron > Sequoiadendron giganteum. The sequence continues at coordinate 371,137,932 of CM021104.1, forward strand.
TTGTTGAAAAACCCCACATCACTTCCATCATCACCTTGCTCCCTGCACAAAATGTTTTTATTGAGAAAAGAAGAACATCTCCCATCATTTAAGAGTCCATCCTCATCTGTCATTAATTTTAGCATGCTTCGCCAACCTGTTCTCATCATTCTTGGTACTCTCGGTTATCACAAACCTCCTCCATCTACTGACATTATCTTTTGAGGTGTGTTTCCCTTATTACGCACGTGCCAACCGCTTTGCTCACGTCCTTTACTCTACCCACGACTCTGAAAAAATATGTCCTGGATTTGAAATGACTGTAGGCTTATCTCCCAAGGGTTGGTTTCATCAAACCATTATTCCCCCTTCCTTTCCTAGCCCGCCACCCAACCTACCACCCTCTAAAAAGGTTGTATGGTGATCCCAGTCGTTATTACCCTGAGTCAATGGAGCCAGCTTGGTCGTAGCATACTAACCCCCGCCTTTTCCACTATGAAGGTGAGTCGAACCCGTGTCCTTGAGGGAGAAAACCCCAAGACCCAGCCAACCCACCTACAAGTGGTGGCTAAAGGTTGTATGGTGATCCCAGTCGTTATTACCTCGGGTCAATAGAGCCAACCTGGTCATAGTATACTGACCCCCGCCTTTTCCACGATGAAGGTGAGTTGAACCTGTGTCCTCGAGGGAGAAAACCCCAAGACCCAGCCAACCCACCTACAAGTGGCGGCTAAAAAGCTTGTATGGTGATCCCAACCGTTATTACCCTAGGTCAGCGGAGCCAGCCTGTTCGTTGCATACTAACCCCTACCTTTTCCACTACGAAGGTGAGTCAAACCCGTGTCCTCGAGGGAGAAAACCCCAAGACCCGACCAACCCACCTACAAGTGGCAGCTAACCCCAATGCACTATTAGTCTTTCTATGTTGTAGCCATTATGAAACTTCATCAACTTTTATCATTTCTCAAGAAAAGAAACAATGAATCTATCATAGTTTTTGTTGCTCTTCTTCTTAATGCACTCATTGATGAGCCCTAGAAATATATAGTTTCCTTGCTTTAGTTTCATGCTTTTTATCTTATTTTTGCTAATTTTCAAAGATATTTCTAAATGTTTTCATATACTTTAAGTATTTAAAATCATTGAAGATGATATATTATGTGGATGAATGATTGTGTGATCTTTGGATGCCTTTAGAATTCGGTAGATTTTATGATTAATTATAATTGTTAAATAATGAAAAATTCATTTGGAATAAGACTAACCCTTGTAGTGAAGAACGTGTTAACCTACAACAAAAGGATTTTCAACCCATAATAGAAGGATATCAGTCTACCATAGTCAAAAGAAGTGATTAACCATAGCACGTGCATTTTTACCTAGAAGTTGATACAGGTGATGGTCTAGGAATGCGGACATGACTATTCATGGATCATTCCATATTTTTACTTTTTGTTATTAATAAACTGTGGAAGAAAGATGAAGATTTCTCTAACATTGGATAACGACTTATAATAAAGTTTGTCCTCTTAAGGAAGGATTTTAGTTACAATGATCTTCTTAATTGGTGTAGACTCCTTATCAGACTCTTACACTCTTACTTACACTTACTTCTAGCTTTCTATTAAAGCTAAAGACCTAGTCCTCTTCCTATGTTTTTGGAAGAATTGATAGTTGTTGATAGTTTGTTTTTAGTTTTGGAATAAGAGGACTTACAAATCCTAGATATGGATGATCTTGTGAGAAACTAGGTAGCCAAATTTTTGTATAAATTAGATTGAATATAATCTTATTAATTTTTTTAATTTTATGAATGTTCGAACTACAATAAAGAAGGATACAATAATTTTGATAAATTTTTGAGTTAGAATTTGAAGGAAGACCTTGTGGATCACAAAAAATCTAGCAAGGGCCACTTGAGGTACTCCAAAATCCATGTTATTTTAGATTATTATTCAAATTGTGAATTGTGATTTCTAAATTGTAAGTTTTGAATTGTTATTTTTTATTTATGTTATGTTAAATGTTACCAAGAAATTAGATGAATTGGGTCACACTGCAACATAGATAGTCATCAGTTATAGTTTGTGTAGGGATAGGCACCTGTAGCAGTTAAAATAATTATTTATAACAATTAGTATTCACTTTTTTTGTTTTCCATATAAGATTTATTTCAAGATAAGTAGCCCTTAGATAAATTTCTTTTATTTATTTTTCTGCACTCAATCTACTAGGAAAAGTTAGGATTCTCAGTTGCACATATAGTGCTAGCATCATCTCAAGATTATGATTCCCTAGTTGAAAATTTAATGAAGCACCTCTAGAATAATGAAATTCTTAATATGGGATTTGTAGGTCCGTTAAGTTATATGTATGTTATTACATTAGTTAATTGGACATAGGGGAAGCACTACATTTTTGGTGTTTTTGTCGAGGATAGCGCTAAGTTCAGAATTCCTAAATTGTGTTTTAATTCATTCACATTATTTTCATAAATTAGGAAGTTCTTAACTAAAACTAATGCAGGGGCATCTAGGGTGTAAGAGAAATCTTGCATCACCAAAAAAATGTTGTTCTTTTTCAATAAGGGCTAAATTTGGCAGGTTTACTATTTTTAATTAAGTATGTATTTATGCATGTATAGAAATGAAATATTACACACACCCCAAGAATGGTGAATTGAAGCCAATGGTGAATAAATGACTTCAATATCATTTGTCATTTGTGAGATTAAAATTTTAATTTCCAAAAATCCTACTAAAATATTCAAAGTCAAACTTGAAGTACTTAGAGGCTCTAGATGGGCCTAAAAATTGGCAAAACCCAAAATACCCTTCGATACCATTTTGTGGACAAGCGTCTCCTCGAGAGATTTAAAAAAAATATTATAATTAAAAATTCAACTATCGAATCAAAAGTTATGATCTTGAGAAGTTGTACTATCAAAATGGATAAAATTTTGAAATATCTTCTTGAGGGGGTTACACTTTCCAAAATATGTTGGGGCACTTACGCATTCTATATAAAGGATTTAAACGGGGGTTACAGAGTGGGGGGGAGTAGAGTAGGTTGTGGCTTCAATTTAGAGACTTGTAGATTTATGTAATCAAAAATCCCATGTGTTGTTAGTTGTAATATTGTAATTTCATTTTCATTCTAGTGATAATAGAAATGGGAGTACCCTTCATCAACAACAATTAGGATTAGTATACATTTTCAAAATTGGCCCCAAACTACTAACTAACAGTGTTTACGAAGCTATCTAAATCTCAAGATGTTATTGTATGTAAAAGAAAAGAGATGATTTGGGAAGGTTTCTCCCCTTAAATCAAGAAGAATTTGAAGATATTGGTGCAAACAAAAAACTAATTGAGGGAATAAACGATATAGAATTACCCCTCACACTAGTACATGATCCAAACTTAGGGAGAACTTTCATAAGGTATATTGATAAATTATGGCAGAGGAAGTGGTGGATAATCTAGCAGAGCTTCTTTTTTTTGAGTTCCCAATCACAAATCAAGAATGAGAAGCTACTCTCAAGAATATACCTCCCTCAACCTTATCCACTTTCTATGGATTAATTACAGAAGATACAAAAATTTTAATGTTTGAGTTTGATGTTCTATGTAGAAGCTATGATTACACCACAGATGCTCATAGATTAAAAATCTCTTCCAAGCCACATTGAAGGATGTTTCTATGCGACGGTTCATGGCAGTAGGAAGAGATGCAGTACCAAATTGTGAAACTATGAAAGAGATTCTTGCAAAAGTACCATGATTATTACCAAGGAGAAAACATGAAGAGAGATGACATATTCAAGATGTCACAAAAGGAAGAAACATTGAAAGACTATGTAGAAGGGTTTCAATTCTTCCTGAAGAAGTCACACCATAATAGGCTCTCTATAGAGTCACTAAATCTTGTATTTTTGCGAGGAGTAAATGAAGATTGCATGGAAGTATTAAATCCACGGATGTTTCTAGGATGGAACTAAGCAACCTTGTATCCAAAATAAAGGAGGATGTAATAAGTCATCAGAAATAAGAAGAGGTGGGGGATACTCTCACTAAATATTGTCCACACTACCACCAGAAAAGGGTAAATTTTACTCGCAAAAAGATTGCCAATATTTTTGAGGAGAAGCAAGGGAAACCTAAATTTCATTCCCTGGAGGATGAGGAAGGACAAGTTTTCTATATTGCTTAGTGAAATCCATGGCAACAAAGACAAGGTATGCACAAAGATCCCTTGTCTTACAATAGGTCCTTTCTTGGGGGTAATACAAACTTTTCTAACTGGAACAATCAACCCTAGAATAGCATGAAAAATCAATAATGGCCAATGACCCAATCATCTAATTGGAGTCACAATAGGGAATGTGGCAGCCACAACCATACCAAACCTTAAACTATAATTCGTAATGGTAGTCCCCAAAAAACTAATGGCCACCACAATGGCATGGGAACGATCAGTGACAGAGCCAAAATGTGAACTAGCCATAACCACAACAATCTTTACAACAACAACCTACCATAATACTAAATCTAGCCATATCTACCCAACTACAACCAAGAGCACCTCAGTTTCCTGATCAACCTATACCAAACCCTAACAATAAGAATTTTTAGTAGTTTATACTAATGAATCCATCTAGTACCCAACCTATGAAGTTGAGATCAGTGTTGTCCACCTATGTTTAGGAAAAATTCTTATTGAACCATCATCTCCTCATATCATAGAACTTAAAAATGAGGAACCAGTAATATAAACCACTAACAAATCCATAGAGCAACTTGAATAAGGTAAGTCACAACAAGACATCACAAATAAGGAACCATCATTTCTAGAAAGAATGGCAACCCAAAAACTTCCTTTTGAACTTGAATTTGATTTTTTGAGCCAACTTAAGAATGTCTATATAAAGATATCCTTGATTCAATTCATTAAAGAAGTGCCTATTTACATAAAAAATGTGAGGGAACTATGCCTCAAAAATTCAAGTAGGTAAATAAAAGACCCCTAGATTGTACATGGTTTAGGACAAATGGTTGATATTATGCTAGGCAATATAGTTGCCCAAAGTATGCAAACTCTAGGAGTCTTGTTGTAGATATACAAATTAATGGCACACTAATCAAGAACATCATGATTGACTAGGGGTAACCATCAGTGTAATAATAAGAGAAACAATGCAACAACTTTAACTGATGGACCTTAGATCCACACCTACTATTTTGCAATTAGTATATAGGTCAACCATCAAGCCAGAAAGTATTATTGAGGATTTGGTTATCACACTAGATTCATGAGAATATCCAACAGAATTTATGGTTTTGCAAACCACAACCAACCTTGGAGGGTTCCCCTTGATCTTGGATAGGCCACTGTTGGCCACTACAGATGCATTTATTGTATGTAGATCTAGTAACATAATAGTTTTCAATAGGAATGTGACCAAAAATTACTCCTCTACCCACCTGCACAACCACATGTAGAATTGGAATAAACTATTTGGCCAACCCTGGAAGAATATGACCAATACTCCCTATAAACACTTATGACTATAGAACATATCCTAATGATTGAAATTTAGGATGATGAAATTATTGATCATATTATGATAGGGACCTGCATTAGCACTACTTTCTAGCATGCTTACATTGCCCTTTACATAATATCATTCCTATAAATGCCTCTGATCCACTTCCCAGTTATTCCATACACTACACTCACACAGTTGTAATCTTAATCTCACAAGGCTAGATGTTTCTTCTATCATGACTTCTACCTTAACCATGGAAATAACACCAAGCAGAACACTCGATGCCAATAACCAATTGATAGTCTTCTAGTAATCTGCATTACTTGCAATGGTTCAATCTCATGCAACACCATTAACCTAAGAATATCATGATATGAAGGGTGATCCTAGTCTATGTATGTACATTATTTACATTAATGAAGGGTACAAGTCAGTCACGTAGCCACAAAGAAGGATGAACCTAGTTGTGCAAGATATAGTGAAGAAAAAATTGTAGAAGTTGTTGGATACAGTGTTCATTTATCCCATATTAGGAAATCAATGGATTTCCCTATTGGTGATTATGCCTAAAAAGGAGGTAAATAGAGAGTATGTATAGATTATAGAGATTTGAATGTAGCCACACGGAAGGAATATGTTTTTCTTCTTTTTATTGATCAAGTGTTAGATTCACTAGTAGTGAAGAAACATTTTTTCTTTCCTAGATGGGTTTAGTGGATATAACCAGATAAAGATAGCTCTAGAAGACTAGGAAAAGCCCACTTTTACCTATCCATAGGGTACATATGCTTATTCAATTTTACCTTTCGAGTTGTGTAATGGACCTACAACAATTTATAGAGTAGTCCTGAGTATATTTTCAAACTTTGCACATGAATCCATGAAAATATATATGGATGATTTTTCCACTTATGTAAAATCTTACAAAGAAGCATTAGTAAAATTGGAGAAATTTCTTAAAAGGTTCCAATATCACAACCTCTCTTTAAGTCATAAAAAATGCTTCATGATGATGACTGGAGGATTGGTCTTGGGACACTTTGTGTCCAACAAAGGTATTTAGGTGGATCCTAACAAAATAAAGGTGATCTCCACTCTACCTATTCCCCAAAAACAAAAATATGCCAAGATTTTCCTTAGCCATACAGGATATTACATGAGGTTTATTAAATATTTCAGTAAAATAGTAGCCCCCCTATTTGTTCTTTTATTTAAATATGTTGAATTTGAATAGACAAATACCTTCTAGGAATATTTTGAAAGCCTCAAAATAACTCTCATAAAGACACCTATTTTGAGAGGCCCTATTTGGACAATCCCTTTCCATATACATATTGATTCTTATGTTTTTTCTATAGGTGTTATTCTAGGAAAAAAAGAAGAAAATTTGGTGTGTTATTTACTATATCAATAAAAATCTTCAGGTTGCTAAACCCAACTACATTGTTACTGAGAAGGAGATGTTAGCAGTGGTATATGTGATTACTAAATTTAGACACCATATCATTGGATATTCTATTTTTTTTCATAAATACCACACAACAATTAGATAGTCGATGAAAAAATCAGTGGTTGGTGGCAGAATTGTTAGATGGTTATTGTTACTACAAGAGTTTGATATCACCGTTATGAATAAACTAGGAAAATCAAATGTAGTGGTTGATTTTCTTTCCAAGCTACAATTAAATTAAAAGAAGAATTTGTAGATGATTCCTTTCTAGATGAACACTTATTTTCCCTCTCAGTGCAAACACCTTGGTATATAAACATGGATAATTACTTGATTGTAGGAAGGACATCCCATCATCTATCACCTAGAGAAATGCGTCATTTGGTAGAACAAATATTTCATTATTCTTAGGTGGTTGGTTATCTATTTTATATAGGGGAAAATAATATAATGAGAAGATATATAAGGTAGGATGAAGTATATAATATAATATCATGATGAGCCTTGTGGAGGAAACTTTGTAGCCAAGCAAACAGCTCTAAATATTCTCACCACTAGCTACTATTGGCCTACACTTCATAAGGATGCAATAAAATATACAAAAAGGTGTGACAGATGCTATAGGATGGGTAGACCTACTAGGAGTGATGAAATGCCTCTATAGCCACAATTGTTTATTACACTATTTGATAAATGGGGATTGTATTTCATTGGGCCAATAGCTCCCACATCTAACAATGAGGAATATATTCTAGTATGTATTGACTATCTTACAAAGTGGGTAGAGGTTAAAACATTACAGTTTATTGGAGATATCAATGTTTCCAAATTTATTTATGAGGAAATATTCACTAGGTACGACATTCCTAATGAGATAGTCACAAAGCAAGGACCCCAATTTACTTTTGCTTTGATTGTAAATTTAGTCAAGGAATATGAGATCATACATAGAAATTCAGCCCCCTACCATCCGTAATTGAATTGGCAAGTAGAAGTCACAAATAGGAAGATAGAGGCCATTCCAACAAAAATAGTTTGATTACATTGGAAGCACTAGGCAGAAAGGTTACCTGGAGTTGTTTGGGCATATAGGATGACCTAGAAGACCACTACAGGGTTCACACCATATGAGTTAGTGTATGGGAAAAATTGTCTTTTCAATTTAATTTGAGCATAAAAAACTCTACATAATAGTACAGCTTAGGATGGACTTCTTTGAAGTCCAAAAAGATAGATTGCACAATCTCTACACTCTGGATGAAATAAGGATGGAATCAATCCATCATACAGGTGCAGCAACAAAGAATCAAATGGCATGGTAGGTTTATTAAAACTAAATAATTCAATGAAGGAGACTTGGAATTGCTTTATGACTTGCGATATAAAGACCACAAAGGAAAATTACAAACAAGATGGCTCAATCCTTATAAAATTAAACATGTTTTCAGAATGGAGCAGTCTAACTAACTACCATAGATTCATTCAAGTTCTCCTTGATGGTAAATGGACATAGATTGAAGCTTTATAGAAAATAATTAAATAAAGAGGAATTTCTACATAATTTGAAAAACTAATTTATACCATATGCAGATTCAACATTGAATGCAAAACATGAAGATAAGACTGAATCACCAATTGATACATCTATAGATGATCCAACCAACTCACCTACCAATGTGTAAAAGGTATGAACTCTCAAACTAAAATCTCACATGAACACACATGTATTATGTACCATCAACAACAATTATTTTTGAATATGCACAAGAAGTTCATGGGACCTGTAGCAATAAGCCTCGAGGAATTTACACCAAAAACCTACTCTACTACTACCTGTAGCAATTGCTACTAGCTCTCCACCATCACACCCATTTATAGTCACCCAACTATCATCTAGACATGCAAAAACTCTAGTTCAATACGCTTTCCATGCAACATATCATTCCATTATGAATAATCTCATGCATAATACAACTTTATTTTCCAAAATTAAGATGCTTTGGACATGTGCCATCATTCCAATATTCTCTATACAATACTTCCATTTACTACTATCATTTCAATTCTTCACCAAGTAGCTACATGATAGTGCTCAACTCACATCACACACACCATCTTTTTCCATTACAATGCTATTCGAGGTACTTTTCTTATTCTCAACTATGATTAACATTTAATTTTCTTGATTTCATCTAACATTTAGGACCATGCAAACATGTCATTTATATTATATCAAATATCTCTAATTCTTTATAATCTATTCCTTTTTCCTTTTTGTACCTTGCTATTTGAAGACAAATAACAACCTTAAGTTGGGGGGAGAAACTAATTTGAATGTCATTTCTAATTTTATTTATCAATTAAAAACGTTTCTCATACACCAACTTCAATTCCCTTCATAGAGTCATAAGAACTTGTAAACATAAAATTGAAAGTGATCATAAAGCAAAAAATATATTGAGAAGTATAATCACTAAGAAGATTGTAGAATATTTTAAAGAATAATTCATTTGTCAAAGGAAAAGAACTAAAATATGGGAGGTGACATTGTTAAGGGAGAACCAACAACACATAATTTGGTATTAGAAGACCAACAACATCTTACCATCTTTCAACAATGATCTATAATTAAAAGGTTTACAAAATACTTGCACTTAACCCCAATCACATATTTTCCCGATCGTAAAATAGAATTGTGTGGTTATGTTTATTTAACCATTTAAATTAGAAAATTGAGTTCCCTTAATCATTTACATAAATTAATGAAAACATTAATAAACTAATTTTAATTTTCTTAATTAATAACTCAAATAAGGAATCAAATACTGAAAGAAATAAGAGAGAATAGGGAGACGATAAGGAATTTGTTAATAGAGTTCACCCATATGTTTGAGCTACGTCTTCGGGTCCGCTTCTCAATGTTGGACCGCTTTATTAATGACACCAAGCTTTAATTTCCTTTGTACATCATCCAAGATTTATATCTACATTACAATTTCTTTCATAGTCTCTCTCAACACCTAAGACTCTTTCGCATTCTCCTTTACTAGCGTCCAAGGGATCAACTTCAAACGCCTTATAATTCTCGAATTACACTTCAAGGAATACAAAATACAAACTCATTGTGTTTACATCAATCTCCAAAATTACTTTTCCTAATTTCCTTCGAAAAGAATTGATTGCCTTTACAAGCCAAAAACTCCCCCTTATATACACCTTCATTTTCTAATTAAGGGGCAAAACAATAGATTTCCCATATCAACTAAATAGAGCCCTTAATCTTCATTTTTTAAAACAATAATTAGGCTTATTTTAATGATTATGGGTTCCCCTTAATTCATGTATTTCGGATTATATTCATTGTCTAAAATCATAACAAAATATAAATTTGGCTAAATCCATTGAGAAAAATGTGCATAGTGTATTGGTTGGGCATGATTATAGTTCAAGAATGGTTGGGGGTTCAAACCGCCTGACCCCCTTTTCACTCTTGAACACGTTTTTTTACCATAATAAATATAAAACCATCTTCTTATGTTCTTGTGGATCACATTTGGTGTAGTGGTGGAGTGCACTTAGTGGTATTTGGGAGGTTGGGGGTTCAAACCACCTGACCCCCTTTTATAGGATTTTCCATCGTTTAAATGATAAATAGAAATGAGCTTTTTTTTTGTAGCAAGCAAGCCATGTGGTGTAGTGGTGGCACATGAAAATAGGGAGAGAGAGGTTGAGGGTTTGAATCCCCCAACCAATATTTTTATCAAACAATAAATCGATGGAAAGGTTGGTGCCACGTGGCATCCATTCATTGGGCCATGTGGCACTTTCTTATTTGCCAATGCTTGGACACGTATCGGTATTCTATGCCACGTGTCACCTTCTCATTGGTCCAAGTCAACATCTTGCCACATCAACACATTTGTATGGATGACATGTGTCAAGCCCCAATGATGCCACATCATCATGCTGACATCATCATATGTACTTGGTTAACCTTCTCCTACACAAATTTAACTGACCATAACTTTCATGTACGAACTCCGATTGACACAATTCAAGCGGCGTCAAAATCGTCTCGATGATCTCTTCAACTTGGTGTTATTTCCTTTTGATTTGGAGATGATTAATTTTTTGGCTTTGCATCTAAAAACCCTAGTCTCACCAAACTTTGATCGAGCATAAATTTTATATCCAGCCTCCTTTGATGTGATTCAAGCTATGTCAAGATCGTGTCGGTGAGCTCTATCCAATGATGCTAGTTTTGTCAAATTTTGAGACTGTGAAATTTTTAGGTCTTATGGATCCTCCTAGATCAAACAAGTAGGATGGTTAGACTATTTTCTCCATCTAATAGAATATAATGAATTCATGACACAAAAATTCACCAATATATTGTAAAATAATGAAGCTACATTTAGAGGGTTGAGAGTAGATGCTTTGGAAGCAGTAGTGGCAAAAGTCTTTGGGTTGCCCAAGGTAGGAGAATAATTTCCAATGGGAGCTAATGCAATCACATCAAGGAATTATTTTACATAACTGGAAGAGGAATTGGAATCCTTATCACAAGATACAAAATACTTTTGTTTCCATGATTATGAGCTTATGTTTCTTTGTACATAGTTAAGTATTTATCTTGCGATGGCAAGCAATCTCTTTTATATATAGTGCATTTTAAACTTTTGAGTCACCTACTCCATCAAAGTTTGGTAAATATACCCAACTTCATGTATAATTTATTGAAAATTATGTATACTAAATATAAAAATAAAAGGAATCAACCTGCTCTATCACATTATTTATTTATTCACCTTGTTGATCAAAAGGGGTCTCATAATTCAATTCCCTAGTGTCTTGGAAAAATGTTTTCGAGGGGCCTAGGTTGGCTTGGGTTGGAGGAGAGAAATAGGGGTCAAGAAGAGAATGAGCATTCTACGGTTGTTGAAGAGAAACATGTACCCTCTTTTTCACCCATGTCATCACCTACAAATAGCACTAAGGAGCAAACAAAGCTAGAGGTGTAGGAAACACAACCTGTACCTTCTAGGGAACAACTCATTGCACCTACAGAATCGAAAACCCATGCCTCTACCAAAATCCCTACTAAGCCCAAGAAACATAAAATAAAAAGCATGACCTCTTCCTCTACACACAAAAAGAAGAAAATAAGGCCAATACAGCCAAAAAGGTAGTCACACCACCTTAAAAATAAGGATCCTTCAAAAAGAAAGGCTAAATTTTAGCAAGAAAGGGTTATTGTAATGGAGTTTGAAGTAAAATCCCAAGAAGAAAATGTGCCCATTAAATGAGAACAGTCCAAAAAATTGTAATTTACGTACTTGAGTAGTAGCTCGGACTTTGACTCTAAGGATTTTTTGTAGCGAGAAAGAAGCACAAACCTCATAATAGCCTAGATTTTGAAGAGGGTTTGTTTCACCTACTAAGGCCAATGAAGAAATGTTTTTAGAAAAAAAAGATGAATTGTTTCTAAAAGGGAAATATGAGAGTAAGGAGTTGCAAGAAGCCCTGTAGAAGACAAAATAATTAGAAGAACAACTCAAAAGATACTAACAGAGGGATAAGGGATTGGATAGTAGGATTCAATAATTGGAGAAAAGGGTGCATGTTTTTGAGAAGCAAGAGTCAAGTTTGGAGAGATTGGCATAGTTAACCATTTTTAAATTAATAAAAAGACTCCAAAACCTATAAACCAAAGGGAAGCTCCAAGGGGGCAGAGGGTCTAGCTTGATTGGCTAAAGCATCCTATTGCAAGCAAGAGGTCACGAGATCTAGTCTCCCCTTCGTTCTCATGGTATTGGAGGGTGTATCATGCCAACATCACTGATCACGTGAAAAAATTTTACTAGGTGCATTGCAGTTTTTTAAAAAAAGGAAGTTCCAAGAATTCCTAGAAATCCTACTATAGTTACCCTCGGGATGGAGTTGTGGAACATAGTAGAAGAATTCTCTCAGGCACAAAATAATTGGGACAAAGAAAAATCTGAATTAATAAAAAAACACACTAGAGAAACTGAAAAGGTGTATGACCAGGAATCGGGATACATGCAAGAATCATAAACAACAACCACAAAACTGTTAAATTCAAGAAAAATAATTCTAATCCAACAATGATGAATGAATAAATGCAAGAAACAATGAAAGATCAATCAAACTATATACCTTTTCTCACATAAAACATTGAATCACCTCCATTGCTCTTCTCAATCTTTCTTTATAAGCTTTGTTGCTCTTAGATTATTATGTGTGCATAATTGCAATAATCTCAAATGAATGAATATGATAGCAAAATATTGAAGATTGCGGTTTGCTTCAAATGAGGTTGAAGACTTGATTTTATAGAAAATGTAGGTTTGATGAATGGTTAGGATTTGAGGAAGAACTAAAGAGATCGATGGTGGAGAATTGATGAGATGAATTGATTGATCAATTAATCGACTGCATGATTCAATAAACCAAGTGCATGAATTAGTCAATTGTTTGCATGATTTTGGTAAGAGATTTGATTGAATTGTTAACTCAGATTGAGTGTTAGTGAACTAACTACATGAGGAGTGGACTAAAATTGATTACTCAGTGGATTGAGAGTAAGTCTCAATCATAGGATGAGTTGGAAACGCATGAGACTTAATAATTAATTAATAATGCATGTGTAAAGTGAATAAAATAAATAATTTTATTTATTTATGGAGAGTGGAAAATGTTGAGAAAATTATAGATAATTAAATAATTAAAATAATTATTTAATTTAAGAAATGGATAATGGATAATTAAATAAATAATAGTAATTTATTTAATTTAAATTAGAAGAATAAAGATAATTAGGGACGTAATTAAATAAATTAAATTTATTTAATTAATCAAAGAAGAATTATATTAAAGTGACTTAATTAAATAATATGATATTATTTAATTAATAGTGGAATATGAAATTGGTGATAAGTAAATAATTGAGAATTGTTTAATTATATGGATTGGACGAGAATTAGAGTAAAATTGTCACTTGCAGGCTAGGACATTTTTTAGTGTCTACATTCTGCCCCTCTTTGAGACAATGCGATTTTGAGCATTGTTTCAAAGAAAAAAATCTCAAGAGCCACCCTAGTGTGCCCTAGTGACAGCGGGATAGTGTGGTGCCCCCTCGGAAAATTTGGCAAAATTTCTATTAAAAAATAGGAAAATTTACTCATAAGCTGATTTAATGTGTTTAGGTGCATTGACGGTCAAAAATTATATCTGCAAGGCAATATGGTCAACAATTGTAACAATAAAGTGACATAGGCAGTGCATTCAATGCAACACAGGGGCCCATTAGGGAAAACTAGCTCTATATATACACCCTTGGTGGCATAATTTCCTCATTTGTGTATTGTGCTTTTGAGATTTAAAGGAGTGTAGTGAGTGCTAGGAGACTTGGTGTGAAGCTAGGCAGGGATTTCGAAGAGCAGCCATCAAATTTGGCAAGTGTGGAGCTATGGATGACCAGCAATCTCGGGCGACACAGTATGTACCCTATCTCATCTTTGAATTTTTATCATTTTTTGGAAGATTTAGGGATCAAAATAGAGACATAGATGTGGTGCAAAATTTTGCACCAAATTCATCATCATGAATGACACATATGTAGGGTTTAGCACCACATTTGTAAATATGAGCCACAATTGTCATGTGGTACCATAATTTTTTTGTGTATCGTAATCATTTTAGCGCTATATTTGTTGTCTGGTGATGCAAATGATAGGTATAATGACACTAGTGTTTTTCTAATTCACAATTGTATTGCGAGCTACATATATCGAAAATGATGCATTTGACTATTTTAGCGATATATTTGACTGTTATTTAATTAAATGTATTTTTCATTGAACAATATAGGTTTGTATTGGTCAAATAAGTTTAGCACTATTTAATTAAATGTATCTCACATTGAACAATATATGCATGAGAGTCGATCATCATTTTTGGTACTGTGAGATCACTTAGATATGGGCAAGCGAGACATTCTACATGCACTTATATTATACTACATTACCTTTATGCCTGATATTAGGGCTAACAAGGTATTGATCACAATATTGGCGGAGTGGTGGTTCTCTTAGACTAGATTCTTTCTTCCCAATGGTGAGGCTATTGTGACCTTAGAGGATGTATGGTGTATCCTTCACATTCCAATTCATGATGAAAGGTTTGTATATGGTCTTGATTCTGGATTAGCAATGATGCAGAGATGTTTTGAGATCGATGATCTAGGGGTTGAGTATGAGATTCATTGGGATACTCTGGTGGACCGATATGAGTGATTGGTTATAGTTATGTACAATGTTGTAGCTGGTGTATTGGTTCCTAATCGACGCAGGCATAGGTTTCCAATGGGTTGGGGATGAATGTTGGAGGGCATGATGGGAGAGGGCATAGTATATTCTTGGGGCCCATGTTTTCTTGTGATGCTCTATTTCTAACTTCATGATGTAGCTTATCAGGGAGAATGTTATATTGGTTGCAGCATTACACTACTACACATGTTGGTGTGGGAGCATATTTTTGTTTTTTGACCGATGGCTGCTAGAGATGGTGGTGTCATTATGTAGATGCATGTTATAAATGTGAGCTACTAGAGGCATGAGATTGATATGTTTATTGGTTTCACCTAGAGGCCATATAAACGCTGTCTAGCCTAGGATAATGATGCAAAGCATTTACAGTATTGTAGATAAACACGGTACTTGATTGGATGTACAGTCTAGTCACAACATATTATTAAGAGACAAATATCAAAATGGGTGCTATAGTAGTTTGTGGAGCTCTAGGGTGTTCCAGTGGGATTAGCTATGTTCACTAGATCAGTGCGAGAGGTAAAACAATAGGGTCCTATAATCAGCTCATAGGTATAATTTTAAGAGTTTGATGGACTTTATTCAGTTCAGTGGGGTTCAGAGGTGGCCGATGCGAGAACTACTCAAGAATATGATGCATAGTGGGTGCAGCATAGACCAACACCATTTATGGATCCTGGGGTACTTATTCCACAAGATCAATAGGGAAGAGGTAAGAGAGGATGGTTGAGAGGGAGGGGGAGAGGTAGGGGAGATGATGGGGGTGATGAAGGAGGTGGAGATGGAGACAGAGGTAGAGTTACACCATTGATTCTAGTGGCACAATTTTCATTGATTGTCGAGGAGGAGGAGGTGTGAGGGGAGAAGGCTACACAGGAGGAGCAAGATGTTGCATTGGATATGGAAATGGATGAGGGGCTAGAGGATGTTCATGTAAGAGAGGTTATACGAGATGTTCTTGAGGAGGAGGTGAAGGCTAAGTGGGATGGTACATAGGCACAAATTTTTTCATTACAGGCCTAGGTGTAGGCCTTATAGGCTCAGGTGGCACAACTCACTGTTGAGAGAGATACAACGTTTATTAGAGCATAAAGGGTCAAGCAACGGTCATTGAGATTTATAGAGATAGTGGGTGGATTGATTGTAGACTTTTCACAACATTTATATTAGGTGAGTTAGGAGACCCGATATTATAGAGAGCTCTATGAGGATGTGTTACCACCTGCATAGAGGGCATCGAGCTATACTCATATCAAATCATAAATTAGATCACACTCAAGGAGGACAATGAGAAATGGTGGGGTTTCAAAACCTAGGAGGTCTCCATATCCACCACCATGACCACATACAGAGAAGGATCAACCAAGGCCATTAAGACATAGGCAAGATATGCCATCCCCTGGACCATCACCAATATAGAGGATAGGGGCAGATCGAGCTAGCTTGATTGATTTTGTATATAGATATTTATGTATATTTTGATCGAGCCTGTGAGCTCCATTTTTTACAATCATTTATTTTTGTACTATGACACGATTTTTGATATATATATTATGAAATACATTATTTTAGTGACAACTGTATGATGTCTAGATATTTTATGTGTATGTTTCTATGATGATGGATCTCATGTGATGCATTCTATGTTTATGTGATGATTCCAATATGGCGTGCATATGGATTTATGATGTATTTTTCTATGATGTTGTTAGGTATGCAATGTTAATGTATGGATGGATACCTATGATGTTGATTTATGCTTATATTGATGATATTTTGTATGGATATATAATGCTTGTGGTTTATGATGGGACTAACATATTTATATCACCTATATACAGGATGGTACTATATGCTTATGAAATTTCATGAAATGGTTTATATGATGCTATGGTTATTACGGTTCTAGAGATTGTGACAAAATGTTTTTTTTTTGTATTTTATATGCAATATGAATGACCTAACATGTATATGATGTTCTAACATGAATGTTGATGTAGGATGATTTCGTTGATGAATTTTTGTGTGTGTGCCATAGAATAGAATCTGGAGGACTAAGAGGACTAACAAAAGAAATGTTAGCTAGAAGAAAAGGTCAATAATAAGTGAAGAATAGTTAGAGAGATTAGTGAAGTGAAATGAAAGGAATGAAATGGATCAATATTAATATATAATTGGTAGGATAGATTTTGATATTTAATTTAGTGCACAATTATCATCATATTTTATTTTACAAATGGATAACGGACACCAAGGTACGAAATGTGATCCATTTGCATAGACAGACACATTACAAACAAGGAGTGTCATGATACACATGAATGACAATAGAACCTTGTCAAAAAATATGAGGAAGTAGTCATAAAACATGTTGGTCTTGATACAATAAAGTGTTAGATGACCTTTAACTTGCATAGGATGTTTTGATTATGCCAAATGGAACCCCAATCACATATAAGGAACTTAGTTGCCCTAGTCATATTGTCAAGAAAAATCATAAATAAAAAATTCATGATCCATCCTCGCTCCTCTAATCACTTATGGATATCCTCGAGTAGCATGGGAACATGACCTAAGATAAATCAGATAAAAGATAAGACTAACTAGATCAAATGAGTCAACAACCATTTAGATCTTTTTACTAATGGTGAATGATCTATTGATAGGATTCAAAGAATTATGTTTGATTTAAGGAGTGAAACATCTCGTATAAGACACTTGGTCTAGTTTCGATAATGCAACAACCTATATAAGACAAATGATAGCTGATAAGGATAGACTTTATTGATAGGTAAGTAGGCAATTGATTGACCAGGATGAAGGCTAGTCTTATAGTTTGTCTATTGTTTCATGATTTGTTGAGCTCAATTTTCTATAGGATGTTTTGTTTGTGTCTAATCAAAGTATCGACCTTAGCAAGAGACAAGTTATTATGGGATGTGGATTGTGATGGGTGTAAAATTTATTATGGATTGTGGACTTTTCATTATGAAAGATGAATTATGGTGAGTGATTGTGATAATATATCTTCTGATACCATGTCAAAGGTCCCATCTAAAAATCTAGGTCAAGGATTGACCCCAGTCAAGTATAGGACCAATTATTAGGAAAGGAATGGATATGGAAAGTGGGTGATGTGAAATATTAACCATTCTCAAGCCATGAGAGGTATGACAAATTTTTATTATGGTTGCATGGGGGAAAGTGAAATTTTATTGTGAAAGAGCATATGCTCGGACCATTATGGATGGAGTGAAAATTAGATATAATGATGATAGATGGCAAAGCAATGACCTACTACACATGGCGTCTATTTGTCAATTTTTCACCATGGTACCCAAAGTGGTTTTCATTATTGGACGGATTATTTCTCTTTACTTTTTATTTTTCTATTTTTCTATTTTTTGAATTTTTTATATTTTTTGATATTTTTGATTTTTTAATTATTTGGACTCTCTAAAAGTCATGTATAACACTTGTGAAGGTGCATACTATTGATGGGATCTAGAATCAATTCACCTTCAAGAGTAGCAAGTTGATGTGCATTGGATCCATGTGTTACAATGATAATGCAACCAATTAGGCTCAAAATTGCCAGGCTTTTCTCTATCTAGTTGATTATTTAGGTTCTCTTTTAGAACTAAGTCGTCGATTTCAAAATTTTGGACTCAAACTCTCTTATTGTAACTGTGGTGGAGATGATTTTGATAGGCTTGTAGATGGACTAATGCAGTTTGGAGTCTCTCATCCAATAGTTCTAGCTCATGTAGTTTGGATATTTTGTAGTCTTCATCATCAATAAACTACTACATAGAGACTCTCAAGGATGGTAACTTGACCTCGATAGGAAATATGGCTTCAGAACCAAATATGAGGGAATATGGTGTGGCACCAGTAGGACTATGAATGCTAGCATGGTAAGTCCATAAGCCTGGGTTCAACTGTATATGCTAGTCACAGTCAGCATCATTAATAATCTTCTTTAGGATTTTTGTTGGTGTAAATACGTGTTTTACCTATTTATGTCCTATTTACATTGTTAAGTCCACTTAAGTCCTAGGAGGGAATCTTTCTAGTTAGAATTAATTAGGGGGAATATTGAACTAGTTAAGCATTAGTTGTCACTTATCTTATCTAGATGGCTTTTATTTAATGCTTTGTCCTAGGTTATTTAATATTGGTTCATATCATTTAATTATTACACAGTCATTTAATATTGGTGCATCATCACCCTTGCCTATATAAGCAAGGATTCATAAGTATATTGTATCTCATCTCAGTTGAGTGTGTAAGTCTAATATAGCACTACAATCTTGAGTATTGCATATTGGTCATATCTTGCATTCATTGTTACAATTTCATGTTCTTTATTTTCCCTCTTGTAGAAGGTTGTTGTTGGTTTTTATAGATGATTTTGGAGGCTTGAGTCCTTGAGTGACTCTAACATGGTATCAAAGCTTCAGAATAGTGAAACCTCTTCTCAGATCTGAGAGTTATTTGAGCTTGAGCTTTTGTAGGGTGTGCATTGGTGCCACATCTCATTTTGCATGCATAAACTTGGTCAATGAATAAATTGAACTAATTGAGAATATTGGTTGAACATGTTATGATTTTGGATAAATGTGTTTTAAATTAGATGTTATTTCTAAATGCTTGAAATCGAAATTGATGGTTAATATGGATGCATAGAAATGAAATATCATGTTATGATTATGAGTTTAATTTCTATGTGCTTCAACTAAGTTTTTTAACGACTAACATACTAATGTGTAACTGAGTGCAGGTACATGTCAAAGGCGAGAACATGGTTGAGGTAGAGGTGATTAGCCAATTGGCATTGTTGAATATGATGGGAATCTTGCACACGCAGGTAGATGCATTCATAATTGC
This sequence comes from Sequoiadendron giganteum, assembly GCA_007115665.2. NCBI lineage: Eukaryota > Viridiplantae > Streptophyta > Pinopsida > Cupressales > Cupressaceae > Sequoiadendron > Sequoiadendron giganteum. Next base: position 371,158,147 of record CM021104.1, read on the forward strand.
ATTGTGTATGAGATAATTGTATTGTATTATTTAACTAAAGATTATCTTTTAAGACTATTATATTGTGGAAATTAAATTATTGGGGAAAGTAAAAATATGCCATATGTTTATTTTGTTTTCAAAGATTATATTTTCCTTTTATATAATAAATTACTTTATTATTTATATATATTAATAATAATATAAGAAATATATTATTATATATATATGAATATTTAAATATATAAAAAAAATTATTAAATAGTTTTAAATTTAATTGTATAATTTTTATTATTAGAAGAGAATAAAATTAATTAAACAAGTTTGCATGATTATTACTGTTAAAGAAAACTAATTAAACTTGTTATTAAAATATATAAATAGATTTAAATTAATTACATGATAATTAGTAAAAGAAGAAAATAAACTTAATTAAATAAGTTTAAAAAATAAAATAATTACATTGATAGATCATGAAAAAAATAACATAGTTCTAAATAAAGGACGAGAGTTGAATTTTAATTGCATGAGAAAAATAAAACCATAAAAAGAGTGGGATAGTTTAGGGAAAAAATGGACTTTCCATCCCTCGTATAAGAACAATTACCATTCTCTTTCATGGAAATTCCTATTCGTTTTAGTTGTCAAGTTGTGGAAGGAAAAGCTTCCGAGAATAACTCCTTCCTTTGGGGTCACTCCAACCATCCAGAAAGAGTGTTATCTAGGTAGGTTAAATTCATGTCCGATACTTGTATCTATTCAATTACCATTTGCTATTTATTCTCTATCTAAAATTAACTTAAATTCATTAACATAGTTTTCATAAGATAATTTGGATTTTGATATTTATATTGTATAGGAAGTCTTGGTTAAATTCTAGGTGCCACAATTGTGTTGTAGATTAGAGGAGATTATAGTTAAAACACATAGAAACCCATACTTTTATTTTTGTATAGAGATTTTTAAAAAAATGGGAATGATTAACAATGATCATGAATCTCAAATAAATCGCAATAAGAAGATGAGTTTCATACCATGTAGTGTGATAGGAAACTAACAAGAACTTCAAAATATAGCCATGCAATATAAGTTAGCAAAAATTCTACTTATTATCTCCTTTTTTGCATATATGTAAGTATGTGTTCTCTTAGACATTTAATATCTATATCACATAAATAACATCCATAATATAGGACAGAGGGCTTATTCTCTATCAAAACATGTTGCCAAGGTGAGTATAGGTGCACTGCAAGTTGTGTTTCAAATAGAAGGGTATTGTTGGGAAAGGAAACCCAACTACAGTGGGCAAAGAAGAAAACACAAACCAAATAAAATAGACAGCAAGAAAAAGAGGTAGAATATTTTTTGTTTCATTAAATTAACCAAAAATATTACAATCCAAAATGTTTACATACAAAAACTCGGAGTAAAGCTTTGTACATTCTTTCATACAAAAATTGTGCACGTTCTGGTGCACTAGAGCAAACTATGTGTTGTTGCAAACATTCCGAAGCATTGAGCCTCTATAAGTATTTTGGAGCACTTTCCTCTACTACTGCAGGTTCACCTTAACATTCTTCCTTCTATTCTTTTGTTGCTCTCTGTCTTCTGTCTCTAACTGAAAAACATTCTATTCTATTATTTTGTCTTTTCCCAGCCCTTTCTAAAATTGGCGCTCAATTCAAATTCAACAACCAAAAATTAATTTGCTGTCAATTCATTAATTGGGACAGAAAGTCTCTGACAAACCAATTGGAGGGAACGATCCAAAACGGATCTCATTTGTTTGTGCATTAAATTCACGTTTCCGTCACTGCTCAAGATTAGCTTTTCCAACACTCCCCCTTAATCTTGAGTCTTTTTGATTTACATCACCATTCAAAAGTTTTGGAGCATATGTGCTTCTCCAAAGTTCTGGAGCATCTGCGCTCTTCTGTGTTTCCCTGAACTAAAGTTCCAGAGCATCTGCATTTTTCTGTGTTTTCCAAAACACAAGTTCTGGAGCATCTGCACTCCTTTGTGTTTTTTTGAACCAAGGTTCTGGAGCATCTCTACTTTTTTGTGTTTACCAGAACCAAATTTTTGGCACATTGATGCATACCTAGCCTATCTCTTAGGCATTCAAAGGAGTCTTTTAACAATGCCTTTGTGAAAATATCAACGAGTTGTTGCTCAGATCTGCAATACTGAAGCTCAATCTCTCCATGCTCCACCAACTCCCTTATGAAATGGTAGCAGATTTCTATGTGCTTGCTTCATCCATGAAAGATGGGATTCTTGGTCAAGGCAATAGAAGATACGTTGTCAAAAAATATGGTTGTACCATCTTCTTGCTGCTCATTCAAATCTGCAAGGATTCTTCTAAGCCAAATATCTTGGCATGCTACTACATTTGCTGCAATGTATTCCACTTCAGTCGTGGAGAGAGAAACTATGGGCTTCTTCTTTGATGCCCATGATATTGCTCCTCAACCCATGTGGAATGCATATCCTGAAGTGCTTTTCCTGTCATCTATATTTCCTGCCCAATCACTGTCTGTGTGCCCAACAAGTTGAAACTCATTAGAGGCGGTATACATAATGCCATAGCCTTTTGTGCCATTGACATACCATAAAATTATTTTTTCTGCTTGCCAGTGTGCGTCCTTAGGCTGCTCCATGAACCTAGAAATCAAGCTTACCACATACATCAAATCAGGTCTTGTTGTTGTCAAATACACGAGTCTTCCAACCATGCTCTTATAGAGGGTTGGGTTAACATCTTTGTTGCTGTCCTCTTTTCTTAATTTTAGACCTGTAGCTATTGGAGTTAGGGCTGGTTTGTTGTCCAATATTCTAAATATTTTCAAAATTTGATCAGCATAACTTGTTTGAGAAATAAAGATGCCATCATCTATTTGTTGGACCTCTATGCCTAGGAAATATTTTAGCAAACCTAGGTCTGTCATTTCAAACTCATTTTTCATTGCCTCTTTGAAATCAGCAATGAAAAAATTACTATCACCTGTGAAATTAAATCATCTACATACAAAACAGCAATAAGTATCTCACCATTGGCTGCCTTGATGTAGAGTGTGGGCTCACTGCCACTTTTGTTGAAGCCATTGCTCAAAAGGTATGTATCAGTTATGTTGTACCATGCTCGTGGTGCTTGTTTCAGCCCGTAGAGAGCTTTTCAGAGCCTATAGACTTTGTATTCTTTCCTTGGAACTTCGTAGCCAAGTGGATGCTCCACATACACCTCTTCTTTCAGCTCTCCATTCAAGAACGTTGACTTTACATCCATTTGTAGTACTTTCCATTTGTGTTGGGCTGCAATTGCTAGGACTGCCCGCACTATTTCCAACCTTGCAACTGGTGCAAAAGTCTCATCATAGTCTCTTCCAGGCTATTGTTTGTATCCCTTAACAACCAGCCTTGCTTTATGCCTTTTGAGCTTACCATCAATAGTGCATTTGGTCTTATAGACCCACTTAACTCCAATGGCTGATTTCTCTTTGGGTAAATTAGTGAGCTCCCATGTTTTGTTTCTCACTATAGCATCCAGCTCTTCATCCATGGCATTACACCATTTTTCTTCTTTCATGGCTTCTTCAAAATACATTGGATCACTATGAGAAAACAAAGCAAAATCCAAATTCTCATCAAAATCTTCATATCTTGTGTTGTCGTAAATTTCCCTCACACTTCTAGACTTCCATGGCATCAATGATACAAGCGTAGGGTCTGAATTTTTGGAGTTACTTGACTGTTGGTCTAATGAAGAAGAATATTGTTGTACAGTTCCTAAGTATCCGCCCTGCTGAAAGGTTCTGGAGTTGCTACTGCTATTTTCTAAACTATTACCTTGTTGTAAGGTTCTAGAGCATCTTCCTTTTGTAGCTTCTTCATCCTCAAAAGGTATTGAAATAGAAATACCTGTGTTGCTATCAACTGTTCCATCCCATGATTCATTTTCAATGAACTCAACATACCTACCAATCACCACTTTCTTGGTGATGGGATTGTACAATATATAGGCTTTGGATTCTTCACTATAGCCTATGAAAATGCATTTTTCACCTTTGTCATCAATTTTTTGTCTTTTCTCTTTTGGTACGAGAGAATATGCTACACATCCAAATATTCTCAAATGCTCAACACTCCATTTGCATTTTATCCACGCTTCTTATGGAATCCTATCACGAACGGCCTTTGCGGGGCACTTATTCAAGATGTAAATTGTTGTTGTTATAGAACCCCAATATTCATTTGACAAACCTTTTTCCTTCAACATGCTTGTTGCCATCTCCGTGATTGTTCTATTTTTTCTTTCAGCTGCTCCATTTCATTATGGAGTATACCTGGTTGTGATTTGTCTCTGAATAAATTGAGACTTGCAAAAATTCATAAACTCTTGAGAGATATACTCTCCCCCTATGTTCATTCTGAGGACTTTGATATAATGGCCACTCTACTTTTCAGCCAAGGCCTTAAACTCCTTGAACTTATCAAATGCCTCTGATTTTTTCTTCAAAAGATACACCCAGATTTTTCTAGTATAGCCATCTATGAGTGTCATGAAATAAACATTTCCTCCTAGTGTTGGAGTCTTCATGGGACCACACAAATCTGAATGCACCGGCTCTAATGGAGCTCTTGCTCTCCTAGAATGCCCTGATTGAAAGGGTTTCCTATGCTATTTACCTAGGTTGCATGCTTCACACTTTCTATTGAGCTCTACAATTGTTGGTAGGCCCCTAACCATGCCTTTTTTAGCTAAAAGACTTAAACTAGAATAACTTAAATGCCCATACCTCAAATGCCAAAGCTTGGATGGGTCTTGGATGATCAATTTGAAGGCTGACTATTGTGATCCTTTTGACTGTGCTAAGATTTGCATTTTGAGGGGAAACATTTAATTCTTTATCATTTGAACCGCTGCCATAACTCTATTGCTTCCATCCTTGTCATAGATGATGCATTCCCCTTTCTCCATTAGCACCCTATAGCCATTTTGGACCATCTGTCCAATGCTCAAAATATTATTTTTCATTCCTGGGGCATAAAAGACATCATGAATTTGTCTTTCTTCACCATGCTTGGTTTGTAGGCACACTATACCTTTGCCCTTGACTGGAACCTTCTCATTGTTGCCCATTTTTATTTCAGACTTGATGCTGCTATCAATGGAGGCAAATAATTTTTTGTTACCACTCATGTGGTTGCTACAACCATTGTCCAAGTACCAAACTTCAGCGCTACCTTGTTCTGCTAGATTGCATGCAATGAAAACTTGTGACTATTTTTCATTTTCATCCTTGTTTTCATTCGCCATGTTTGCATTTTGGCTCCCTTGGTCACGTTGTTTCTTCCTGCGTTCGCTTGCATAGTGACCATACTTGTGACAGTAGTAACACTGCACATTGCTCTTATCTTTCCTCTAATTTGAGTTGATATTCCTTGTGTTTTGGAAGTTTGATTGGGAAGTGTTGGCTTCCTCTTGATTGTTTGAGCCTCCTCTTCCGGATTTGCTTCTACCTCTGCCTCTTTGACCTCTTCCTCTGCCATTTTTTCCTCTTCCTCTACCTCTTACATTTTCTTGAGCTTTGAAAGCTTATTCCTAGGAAGAATTTGCAAACCTATTTAGGCGTTGCTCATGGGTTTGAAGTGAACCCATTAACTTATCAACTGATAATGTTGAGAGGTCCTTTGCCTCTTCTATGGAAATAACCATTGGGTCAAATTTTGTAGGTAGGCTTCTGAGAGTCTTCTCCACAATCTTTTGTTCTTCCATGGTTTCTCCATTTATCCTCAACTGATTAATCAAGGTGGAGGCCCTTGTATGAAAATCTAAAATGGACTCATTGTCCTTCATCTGCATGGTCTCAAATTCTCTCCTTTGCAACTGGAGTTTCACAGACCTAACTTTCTCAGTCCCTTTGCAGGTGGTTTGAAGTATTTCCCATGCCTCTTTTGCATAGCTAGTTGCTGCTATTCGAGGGAAAATAGCCTATGTTAAGGCTGCCTCAATCAAATTGAGGGATTTTGCATCATTCTTTCTTGTCTCCTTCAACTGGTTCTTTTGGGGATTGGTCAATGTCGCATATGCATTTGGGTCAGTCACATCTGTGAACCCATTTGCAACTAACTCCCACAAATCATTTGCTACTAAAATGGTTTTCATTTTCTTTGCCCAAACATCATAAATTTTTCCATCAAAAATAGGTGGTTGCTGCCAATTCCTACTGTCTCCTCCAACCATTTTTCTAAATGGGGAAAACTACAGACACCCAGAAAAAACCAAAGGGTTTTTCTTCACTTCCTAGAAAACTAGGGCTTTCCCAAATACCCAGAAACTAAGATTATCTCTGCACACCTAGGGCTAGAGCTAGGGCTTTAAAAACTAAATGCCCAAAAAGCTTAGGGCTCTGATACCAATCTGTTGGGAAAGGAAACCCAACTATAGTGGGCAAAGAAAAAAAGACATACCAAATAAAATAGACAGTAAGAAAAAGAGGCAAAATATTTTTTGTTTCATTAAATTAACCAAAAAGATTACAATCCAAAAAATTTACATACAAAAACTCAGAGCAAAGCTCTGTGCATTCTTTCATACAAAAATTGTGCACGTTCTGGCGCACTAGAGAAAACTGTGTGTTGTTGCGAACATTCTAGAGCACTGGGCCTCTGTAAATATTCTAGAGCACTTTCCTCTATTGTTGCAGGTTCACCTGAACATTCTTCCTTCTATTCTTTTGTTGCTCTTTGTCTTCTGTCTCTAACTGAAAAACATTCTATTCTATTCTTTTGTCTTTTCCTAGCCCTTTCCAAAATTGGTGCTCAATTCAAATTCACCAACCAGAAATTACTTTGCTTCCAATTCATTAATTAGGACAGCAAGTCTCTGACAAACCAACTGGAGGGAACGATCCAAAACGGATCTCATTTGTCTATGCATTAAATGCACTTTTCCATTGCTGCTCAATATTATCTTTTCCAACAGGTATCTTAGAAGATAATTATTGTAAGTGTGCTCCATGATGTAATGTAGCTAACAAGTGCACTTCAGATCTTCACATACTTCACGCTTTTTTTATCATATTCTAAGTCAATCAATATTAAAAGGGAGAGAAAATCATTTTTGTATTCCTCGATTTTCTAATTGACAGTCCTTATAGAAGTAATAATTATATTGTAAACATTCATCCTTTCACAAGACTAATCTTTCATTAAGTTTAAGAGATTCTTAAGAATCCAAATCTTCTCTCTTCTCTAACAACTTCATTCGTGATTGTTTCCATTATTATCCAAGCATAAGCTATCTTAGAAACTGGAGGGACAACCTATCTTGATAATTTTAGTTGCATGAATTGCTAATAAAGGGGCCTCTTTCACCTTGCCTCAATTCATAACAACTAAACTTGATTTATTTGAGAATTAAATTGAATATCCATCAATGAAGAATTCAGCAGACAAACTCTTTTTTCTTATGCCATGCAAAAATTAGTCAACGTTCTTCAAACTTCTCTTAAAATATAGTAAATGTTTTCAAACAAATTTTGGGTTTTGTTCTTCTCCTTGCCATCTTTTCGAGACATTTTGAATTTTTAAATATCATAAACAAATGAAAAATTCATTGCAATTTCACCAAAACTGCAGTAGTCTAATTTAAAGAGAGAGTTATTTCAAATTAATCATAAGAACAATATAATATTAGCATTACCATTATATTAGTGAAGGATAATGATATAAAGATGAGGAAAATTTTATCAATAGAAAGCCAAATTTAATAGTTACATAATAGTGCAAATAAGCACCTCATATTACAAACTGACATCTTATGGTTAAACATTCAAAATATTAGATTTAGTCATTATTGTTTGAAATGAAAGTAGTTTTAAACTTACATAATAAATTCACATGGAAAAAAGTATGGTGATGCATGAACTTTGATCTTTTCCTGAATTAGAGAATTGCATGTCAATTATTTATCTACCATCATATGTATGAAGGATTGAATTAATGAAAGAGTGTTTAATTATTTATTGTGAACATTATGCATGTTAGGAATAAATGTTAAATTAGGGAAATATTGTTTTCAAGAGTGTTTGTGGAAATTTTACCTTTTGGGATGGGTGTCGAATATGGGTTAATAGGAAGCGTAGACACTGCTTTATCTAAATTACTTTTATTTGTTGTATACAACTATATGCTTGGCCAAGTGACTTAGACCATTTAAATAGATGGATTTATTTCTTTATTATATATTTTCTCTCTGTCATATCCTAATATTGATCATAGCATGTTCTCATATGATATAAATACATGTAGATATATTAGGCATGCACTAGAATCCATCTTGTTCATCAATTTATTTTTACTAAGCATCTTGTGCAAGGTCAGTGGTTCTTCATGTTAGGAAGAACTCTTCAGGGAAGCATAAGCTTCAAGGTTGGGCAAAAAAAGTGCCTAGACCATGTTCTCATCTCTTGATTTATAGATGCTTGTGAGGTTCAATGACAACCAGAGACTATATCATTTATATCCTCACATTATTATTGAATTATTATTTGTATTTGTACTTTTAGATTGTACATTTATTGAATAGTGGATGATTATTAGATTTGGACGATTGAAGATTCCAATGTATGTGTACATTACTTTTACTCTGACTGTATTATTATTGATGAGCCTAGTTAATAGATATTTTTCTCTTGTTTAGTTCATATCTTTCAAAAACTTTAAGTTGCTTATTTCATACACATTCCTGAACTTATATATCTTTTATGTCATCCAAACCAGAATTTGATAAGTGGAAAAATGATTATGATATGATGATGTTTACATGGATGAATGTGTGAATGTGTATGAAATTCAGTGTGAATCTATGTATAATTGTTAATGGTATCTATTCTTTAGATGAAACTAAATCCTTGCAACCAGAATAATTGCATCTTGTAGCAATTGGAGAACTTAACCCATAGCCAAAGGATTCTAGGTTGATTGCAAGGGAGATTTGAAGAATGTTGGAAATGTGAGAGTTGTGGAAATGATGGAAGTGATCATTAGAGTGGTTAATTGTGAATAATTAGCGCATTCAATAAGACGATGGAGGAAAGAAGAAGTTTTTAGTAATCAGGAAACTAACGTCATTGTTTGCACAAAGCACATCTTTGTCATGCCATTAAAAGCAGAGTTGCAAACATATTTGTCTTCTTCTATCTTTTTCAATTATAGTTTCAGATGCAAAGACTTTGTCTCTCTCTATTTTGAAAGAGAGTGAACATCTTCATTTAATTTTTGTTTTCAGACCTTATGCAAAGAAACCTCCTCTCGAACCTATATAGTTGAATCTTTGGTTGAGGATCAAATCTAGTTGAAAGATATGTTTTGATAGTTATAATTTTGTTCTACAAACAATATATTTGTTAGTTTTTTGTTATGTATTCATGGATGAGAAATATGTGAAGATTCCTGTCAGATTGTAGAGTTTAGTTATATGCAATAAATATATTTTGGTTTATTGTTATGATTAGTTGAATCAAGTAGCACATATTTGGTTTCTCTTGTGGGTACAATAGCTTAATCAAGGGCCACTCAAAGTATTGTTCGCCCACCTTTATTTCTTTTGTTAATTTAGATGTTTACATTATTGCATTCATTTCAATAGATTCTTCATTACATGCACATGAATGCTACTTAGTCTCATGCTTTAAGTTTTGTAATGCATCATTAAGCCATCCTCTGAAGTGATTCAAGTAGTTAGAAGTAAGAATCAAAAGTGCTAGTGAAATTGCAAAGTTTAGGTTTAGTAGTTCACAGTTACATTGTTAAGTTGAAAGTACCCACAAAATCATTAGTAGATTAAGTCATTTCCCCTGTTTTGCAGTTTATGTCTTATTTTCCTTTTCTAGTCTTTATTGTTTTCCTGCACATGTGTAAATTACCTATACTTGATGATATAGGCCTTGTAGATTCTGTGAATGCACATACAGTACCAACATCATCAAAAGCTTATGAAGCCCTAGTTGATAATTTAATGGAGTCTTTGCAAGGGTTAGTGGACTATTATATTAGGAACCCTTCCTCTGAATTGTGTGTCTAACACCAAGTTGATTGGACATTAGTGAGGCCTTACAATTATGACTTGTTGGTGATGGACTGCCTAATTCAACTATTGTATCACATTATTACACATACTTATGTTCATGTGTGAACAATATGTCATATGATGTCATGGATTATACAGAGTTATTTCTCATGTATTGAGGTACTTATAATTACTTCTTATTATTATGATTAACTTGATGTTCATTATGGTTTTTGTGGTGAAATTTAGAATTTAAAATTTATAATTGGGGAGAAATGGACCTCATAGTTGAATATAGAAGGCCCAGAAACCCTATTTTCATATAAAATACTTCATATTTGGGGAAAAAATTCAGGGCCATTTTTAGGGTTTTGGCAGAAGACTGCAAAAATTTGTCTATACAGTTGTACAAAATTTGTATAGTCATACAACATCGTACAATCCATATGCAAGCATCAACAGTCATGTCATAGGTCTAAGGATTTGACAGAGAATATTCCCCTATCACTTTGGCATATTCCTTTTGTTTGCCACAACCACATACTCTTTTTGGTGTCACCAGGTATGAAATTGCAAGTTTTAATATTTTTTAATCTGTGAATTAAATATTTTATCTGTCATTTAAATTTTGGGCATTGGTTTCACTAAATGTTCATATTGTTGTGGGGGGCGCTTACACCTGAGTAGAGGAGGGGTGACAGTGATATTTTTTTAAAAATCTTTATTGTTGGCGATCATATTATGGACTGAGTGCTTGATATTTCAAGCACCTAGGTGCTAAACATGGTCTCCCTATAGCCCAAATAGGGTATTTTTTTCTTTGAACCATAACTTTTTGTCCAGGTGTCAAAAATTTGCAAACAAGATATCGATGAAAATTTGGTTTCAAGAACTTCACAGTGGTGCAAGTCATTTTGTCAAATTTTGTCTTTGGTAAATTTTATTTCAGGTTGAAGTTAGATTTTCTCTTTTAGACTTTCGAGCTCATAACTTTTTTCCATCATCTCTAATTTTTGAGACTATTATGAAGTTGGAAAGTTATTGAAAAGCTCTACATTTCTATTCATGCACTTTTTCCAAATTCAACACTATGTACTTTTTATTCAAATTTGGCTAATTTTGAATTCTAGTTGAGTACTCGGACATACTATAATTTGGAGAAGTTTTGTCCACTTGGGAAGACTTCATTTTCAGTATAGATCATATTAGGAGCAGTTACCTTTAGTTTTTTGAGATATTGTTGTAATTTTTCCATCTTTGATCCATCTTGGTATTGTACATCAAGAACTCATTTCTAGCATTATAAATGCACTACGTATAAAGTGCCACACATACTATTTGGGGGATTATTGATTGATTGGTTGGGGGGTCTCTTGGTGCATTGTTTTGATCTATTTTCTTGTGCTCTCTCACTTTCATGGATCATTATAAGGTTCCATTGTTAACGTCATATATCTATTCAACATGGAACCAACATTCATGGAGTATACTAATGAATGAAAGTCACTCTCGGGTAAAAGCACAAACCTGTGTCACACTTTATAAAGGAATCAACCAACAACAACAAAAAAATTGAAGTTCAACCACATGAAAGTGGTCTTTATGTTTTGAATTTCAAAATGATGTAAACTAATAAAATGTAGAACTTTTGATGAAGTTTATTCCTATAATTTTTTTAATTTTAAAAAAAAAAAAATCATTATGTTTTTATCAATTTAAGGACATATTTTTTAATGTTGAAAATTTCATTAAAAAGTGACTTCACGAGCCATCAAGAAACAAACTGAAAAAAAATTCATTTCTCCCTAATTTTTTTCTCCAAATAGGTAACTTCAATATCTTCTGCATGGAAAAAAAAAATCAAATTTTGATGTATATTTTTCTCGTAATAACGTTTTAAAGTCAAACTGGTCACAATTTGACAGTTTTCATGGGCTATCAACTATTGTCTATTTTTTTAATTATTTTCAAAAAACAAATTATGTCCTTTTGAAGAAGACTCTCTCCTCTTGTGCCCCATATATTTTTTAAAAAAAATTAATATGTTTTACTATTTTTTTTAATTTCTAATCAGCCTCTTTTTTAATTTTAACAACCTACTTGCATTATTTTAAAAATAAAATATATTAAAACTAATCAAATATTAATATATATATATATATATATGGATGCACCACTCTAAGCTCTACAAAAGGATTTTTATTTTTTTAAACATCATTCTGACTGAAGAAATACTTAGTTAAAGTTGAAAGTTTCAAAAAATTCTTTAAAAAGTTGAGTTGGCTGCCAACTAGGATGCCAACTAGACAGTTTCGACCGAAAAGGTTTCTATAGAAAGGGTTTTGGCCGAAACCCTTTCTATAGAAACCCCGCACATAAAATAAGCCAATTTCAAAGCTACAAAGGGAAAATTTATTTTTTTGGTATCGGTTGAAACCTTGTGTGCCATGTATACACCACATGGTTTTGGCTGAAACCTATTCGACCAAAAAAAATAAAAGTAGTTCACTCGAAACTATTTATTTGGACGAAAGTGTGACACAGGTTTGTGCTTTTACCCTCTCTATATGTTGAAAATAAGGTACCCGAACCTACAAATGATGATAAAAATATTAAATGGATAATTGAACATACCAAGCTCTTGGATGTCTTCGTAAACTAGTTTCTAAAGATTTATTATTCCAAATTGAATCATACAAGAATTATCATGAGGATTTGGATAAATTGAAAACATTATATGGTTCTACAAATGAAGTAAGAGGCTATCAACTTAAGAACTTTGATAACATCCAAGACTACATCACTAAGGTTAATGATCTAAGGGAGCAATATAAAGCATGTGGAGTTGATAAGAAGGACATTCACTTGGTTTATAATTCATTGAACAAACTCGGTCTTAATTATGTTTCTTTTATTTCTAGCTTTCATGCTTATAGGTTGACTATATGGGGTCTGCATATACTACACCTTCATTTGCATCATTTTTTGAGATGTTGGTACATTAGTGACAAAATATTATCTCGATGGGTCTCATCAAGTCTTATAAGTCAAGGGTATTATTGGCTAGTCAAGTGAAAGAATCAGATAATACTGATAAGAAGAAGAAGAAATCAAAGAAAAATCCACATTCATATCAGCCAAAGAATAAATCCTCTTCCTCAGATAAATCATCTAAGAAGTGGAAGTCTACTTGTCCATATTGCAAGAAGTTTGGGCATGATGAACATTCTTGTTACAAAAACGATATTGATGAGTTGAAGCATCTTCTTAGAAATAATTAGATTGATTTTCCTTCTAGAATTTTTTATTCACCTTCTTCTTCTTCTGCAAAGCAGTCTAATAAGGGTAAATCTAGTTTTGCTTCTACATCAGGAAATAAAAATACATGCTCTTTGTGCTCTTTCAAGTCCAAGATCAAGGATATAGCTTCTGGATTTAGGAGCATCTCCTCCTATGGCATCTTTTCAGTATATATTATCTTCTTTTGAGACTTTTACTATGCCTCCTATTTTAATGGGAAACAATACATACATGAGTGTACTTGGGAAGGGATCTATGCGTTTTAGGGAAAACACTTTCCAAGATATTTTTATGTTCCTCATTTGAAAAAAAACTTTCTTTCCATATATCAAATTACACATGGTGGGGATGGGAGGACTGTGGAGTTCACTCCTAACTCATTCATTTTTTGAGACTTGGAGAGTAGAGAGATTATTGCTACTGGGATGGTTGATCATTCATCTTGGTTATATACCTTTGCATATTTTTCTTTTGATGGTGATATTGTTCCTTCGACTATTGATCACACTTCTAGTGTGAACCATGATTCAGAGGAGAAATTTGGCTTTTTGAACTTGGGTTTTCTCACATCCAATCCCATTCTTGAGCCTTGCATTTCATCTCCTCCATATTTTGTTTCATTTGATGATCCCCATATTGACACAGGTTTGGCCTCTTGTGATTCAGTGTAGCAAGATCTATATTGTCTTCTCGCTACATCTACTTGGGATGCATACTTGACAAACATTGGTGAGTTTTTTTGTGAGTCTCACATTTCAGATTTGGGAGACGCTATTAATTGCATACATCTTCTCTTTGATGGTTACAATTCTTCTTTAGTTGTTGCAAGGGAATTCTTTGACCCTCTTGTCCATTCTCTACATGATCACTCTTTGCAACTTGATATGAGTGTCGATAATTTTGGACAAAATTTGGAGGAGGCTTCTTCAGAGGAGATATCTTTTTCTTTGGAGTGTGTTCTATATCCATCTCTAAGAGGTTCTAGATTGAAATCTTCATCTATGTGGCCTAGAATGCATGTTTAGAGTTTATTAGCTTTCAACATCAACATGAGGACACTTGAGCATCATTCAGAGACATCACATATCATTCTTCTTTGATCATGTTCCTTTTCAAAATGGGAAGACATCCTACATATCATCTTGGTTTTGTTTCTTCCTAAGGGGAGGAATTTTGTTTTATGGTATTAGATTTGTATCAACATGAATTTGCACCCCTAACACAAATTCCCTTTTACCCCCTTACACTTAGAAAACCAAACTCGGAGGCATAATTCCACATAAGCCCACCGCCTTCGTCACACTTGGCACTTTTTTTGAGCGTCAATAGAAGCGTTTCTATCTAGGATGCTCGTGCAGCACATAGACGTCTATGCAGTGCGCTAACATCCCTAATAGATTCCTGCATCTGGAGCCTACAGAGGCATTATCATTCCCATAGGGAGTTGATTTGTAATGCCCTTTTCGGCCAACCGACCTAAATATGGTTGTTTCTTTCCTCTCTACTTCATATTCACTCACCTTCATTCATTTCATGGTTGGTTGATCTCTTCACATCCTTTCTACATCCCCTACCATCTCTTCACAAGCTCCAAGCAGCTTTATCACTCAACACTTTACACTTCACAGCAGCAACATCAACACTCTGTCACTTCAGTAGAGCAAGTGTGGAACGAAACACCATGGCAGTATAGGCTTGATTTCCTCTCATTTTCTCCCCTATTAGCCTTGAGCACTTTGGGCGGAGGTGGTAATCTTTCACTCCTCTCCTCTATTACTTGGTTAAGTAGAATAACACTATTTTGTAGTGCTTTAGTAATCTTTACTTCATTTCATAATTTTCAATCCATCTATCTGGCTGTCCGTGGAAGTGGGAACACCAAAATAGGGGTTTGACTGAGGCAAACCCCTATACAACCCCAACACCTTCTCTCTCTCTTGTGTGCAGGTATTTAAGATGTTCACGAGCCGAAGGCTTCATCAATCGCATGTTTGTAAGCGTTTCCTTCCTCTTCTTCTCCTTGTCTTTATCTTTTCTATTCCAGTTCTACTACATTTTGTTTCTTCATCCCTTTCTGTCATTTCCTTACATTCTAGAAGTTCTCAGCAATCGAAGAAGCAGTCACTTTGTTGTTTTCTTAGATAAACCTACTTTCTAGTCCGTATGAGACGCTAGCACACCTTGGGGACGCCAGCACGCCACGTTGTCGTCTACATTCTGCGATGACATCCTTTGGCCGAGAGCTTGTCAGTTTTTCCAAAGAATCTCTGTGACCTGCTCTTTCTAGTTCTAGAACTCTCTTCATTGTCCTTTGAGGTAGTTTAGGGTAGTTCGCCCCATGAGGGTCTCTAAGTGAAAATAACTCATGAGTAGCAAATCCCCCTTCTCTACATTTTGGTGAACCTGACGTGAAGAACAGTGTTCTTTGAAAAACTAGTAATTTATTTACCCCTACTTGGCGAGGTCATAACTTTTGACTTGGTGCTTGGATTTCAGAATCGTTTGCATCGTTGGAAAGGTCTTCTAGAGAACTAGTTCAATCCTTAAAATTTGAGTGCATTCAACAATCAAATTTTAGGGACTGATGCAATTTCCAAACCCTAATTCCGCTCCAAAGACCTCCACAAATGCAAATTACTAGAACATAGAAAATACTGAAAAAAGCATAATGAATTTAATATCTTCTTTTATTAGTTCTACATCTAATTTTATTCAAAATGTTAATGATATTCCATTTTATGCATGTGATAGTGACTTGGATTTTCCCATGTCACTTTGTATCTTTGATCCTTCTTGTGAGAGTCCTCTTGCTTCAGAGGATATTTTGATGCAAGAAGATGAGATCATTGATACCTTTCTTAATGTTACTTTACCTTCTCTTCATTCCAATGCACTCTCCTCTAGAAATGATGCATTTGTGAATGACGAACCTTCTATTCATTCTGATGCACTCTCTTCTGGAGATGATGCATTCGTGAATGATGAATCTCCTACTCATTCCAATGCACCCTCTTCTAGGGACGTTGCATTTGTGGATGATGAATTCCTTGTCTATTCTAATGCGCTCTCCTCTAGAGAAGATGCATTAGCGAATCTCAAATATCCTTCCACATTTGATCCTATCTGGATTGATGTTGAGAATATGTCTTTGAGTAATTGTTCTACTAGTTGTGATGATTCGATAAATGTAATTTATGTCTCTGTTGCCCCTCAAAGGCCTAAGAGACCAATCATTTACGTGACTCCAGCTAGTCCTTATCCTAAAAGGGTTTATTCTATTGATGGTGTTCCATTTGATAGTGGTTCCCTTGATCCTTCTATGGCTCCCTCTTGTAGATCAGAAGCTCATACTTATGATACTACAATGAATAAACAACTAAGCCTTCCTCAAGCACCTGAACCTGCGACTAAAGCACCTAGTGATTATGATCTTGTTGAGCAACCTCAGGTTACTCCGACTAAGCTCTCACTATGGGACTTGCTTCAGTCTGCTTCAGTTTACCAAGGTATGCTTCAAGAAGACTTGAAAAAGATCCTCTTGCCTTCTTCTGCTAGGCCGATAGATGTTGATGCGTTGATGGCATATATTCATGTGGATTCGTCGAATATTATGTTCCATCCACATGAACTCTCACCTCTGAAAGTATAGAAGCAAGCGGATCCTCTAATGATTATAGTCAATATTAATAAGATTGGTATTAGATGTACTCTTGTTGACATTGGTTCAGCGCTCAATGTATGTAGCATTGATCTATTACCTAAGATTAATATTGACCCTTCTTCTATTAATGTTTCTCCTATTGACATTCGTGGGTTTGATAATGTCGGTTGACAAGCCCTAGGCATGATAGTCTTGCCTTTGAGGTTTGGACCTGTTACCATACCTAATCTTGTACATGTTATGTCAGAGAAGTTACCATATAACCTTATTCTTGGTAGACTGTGGATTCATGCTATAGGTGTAGTCTTGTCTACCTTGCATAAATCTATTAAGTTCATTGCTAATAATAAAGTAGTCACAGTCAAGGCTGACCCTGATGCTAAGAACTTATGTGAGATGGAAGTTGTTGGTCATGCTTCGGTTGTGCCTACTCTTATTCCTTCAGTTTCTTCCAATGTGTGTATGTTTACTCCAACAGTATCTAATACAAAGGATACTCTCGAGATAGATGTCCCTAAAGAAGATCCTTCTGAGGAAAAGTCTACTCCTTTTACCTCTTCCCAAATGAGTGTATGTCTTGGTGATGATTGGGGTCCTTCAGAATTTACAGATTCCTTCATTCAGGAATATAAAGTCAACCCGATCCACTTAGACCTCTTGACAACCTCATTCACACCTGCTATCAAAGACGATTGTCCTTCTGCATCACAGGATAATGTGAATGCAAATTTTAATGTTCTTAGCATTGATCCTCCTTCTGAGGAAGATGATTACACCTTTGCTAAAGAGGATAATGTTAACAATCCTATCAAGAAGGATGATGATGATCCCGTAGAGGATTATGTTCCCCCTTGTTGGAATAATGCTCTCTATGAAGATCCTCATTCTTTTCACAATTTGCAAACATGTTATGGCCCTGGCTTTAGGCTCATCTCTAAGTATGGTTGAGCGTAAACATTGTGGTCATAATGAACAAGGCATAAAGGTCCCTATAGAATTTGTGCCTCATAAGTGTAACTTGGGGATTGGTTTCTCGAATGAACAATCTAAATGGAAGCCACGGTTGAATGTTGACATGATGTCCACTCAACCTCGCTCTCATAGATTGTTCCATCCTCCTTTGTCTTCTATCTTCATGTCTTCTTCTTCTTGTGTGAAGCCAAACTTTTCTCCACAAGAGAAAGGCTTGCTTCTTACTCCTCATCCTTTATCCAAGCAAGAGTGTATTTTGTTGAGGCTTCTAAAAGCTCACTTAATCACTCTTCCTCCTCCTACATGCAAGAAATCTCATAAACACGATAATAAAACATTATTTTTGTGCATACCATCGAGTGCCTGGAAATTCCACTAGTGAATGTAAGGCCTTAAAGAACAAAATACAAAAACTTCATGATTCAGGTGCCTGTTGATGCACCTTCCTTTCCTTTGCACAACAAGTGATATCAAGGTTTACCTCTATCCTACATGCTCTAAAGTGTCTTGTGTGCTTCTCCTCCCCTATATGTTTGGGGCAGTGATAACTTGCTTTGGATATGTGCATCCTGCTAAGGACCCCCTCCCCTCTGTCTATCTTTCAAATGCAGTCTCCCTTGAGTGGACCTTCTTCCTCTTGGAGGGTTCCCAAGGGACCTTTTTGAAAGCTTTTCTTTCAAACAAATTCCATGATGTCTAGCTTGGGGGAAGCCCAACTAGACCTTTTTCTCATCTTTACGTCTAGCTTAGGAGCAGCCCAACTAGACTGGTCTTATATCTTCACGTCTAGTCTGGGGGCAGCCCGACTAGACCTTCTTCGCATCTTTATGTCTAGCTTGGGGGCAGCTCAACTAGAATTCACTTTTCAAACATCGCATCCCTTGAGTGGACCCCTCTTCCTTTTGAAGGGTTCCCGAGCGACCCCTTTGAAATTATTCTAGCTTAACGATGGTCTACATGTTTGTCTACTCTGTGATACGGACTCTACTCCAAAGCGGGTTTTGCTTTTATCACTTTTACTCTATGATAAGGACTCTACTTCAAAGCGAGTTTTTCTCTTATCACTCTTACTCGGTGGTACGGGTTTTCCTCCTTGAGTAGAGAATTCTTTTATCACTCTTTCATTCTTAAACTCTTGTATATATCGGATCGAAGATCTGCATCTTCTTCATCTTGAGTATATGCCCTTTCTTCCTTCATCTCAGAGTTCTTCTATGTGTTAGTATCTTTAATTCGGAGAAGATGTATAGTGCCGAGACAACCTTTTACATTGAGGTCTCTTTTACTTTGCTAACTTGAATCCTTTAAATTTTATAACATTGCCATCTTGTGCAGGTCTTTCTTACTCTACTACTTCTTACTAATTTAATTTACCGAAGCACTCATCAGTACTCGTGCTCACTAAATTGGGGAAAAAATGTATCAACATGAATTTGCACCCCTAACGCAAATTCCCTTTACCCCCTTGCACTTTAGAAAACCAAACTCAGAGGCTTAATTCCACATAATCTCGTTGCCTTCGTCACACTTGGCACCTATTTTGAGCGTCGGTAGAAGAATTTTTGTCTAGGACGCTCACATGGTGGGCAGAAGTTTGAGCGGCACGCTAATGTCCCTGATAGATTCCCACGTCTGGAGCCTACATAGGCATTATCATTCCCATAGGGAGTTGATTTGTAATGCCCTTTTCGGCCGACTGACCCGAATATGGTCTTTTATATCCTCTCTACTTCATAATCACTCACCTTCATTTATTTCACGGTAGGTTGATCTCTTCACATCCTTTCTGCATCCCCTACCATCTCTTCACAAGCTCCAAGCAGCTTTATTACTCAACACTTTACACTTCACAGCACCAACATCAACACTCCATCACTTCAGTAGAGCAAGTGTGGAACGAAACACCACGGTAGCAGAGGCTTGAGTTCCTCTCCCCTATTAGCCTTGAGCGCTTCAGGCGGAGGTGGTAAGATTTCACTCCTCTCCTCTGTTACTTGGTTGAGTAGCATAACACTATTTTGTAGTGCTTTAGTACTCTTTACTTCATTTCATACTTTTTTTCTCCATCTATTTGGTTGTCTGTGGACCCCTATACAGCCCCAACACCTTCTCTCTCTCTCTCTCTCTCTCTCTCTCTCTCTCTCTCTCTCTCTCTCTCTCTCTCTCTCTCTCTCTCGTGTGCAGGTATTGAAGACGTTCACGAGCCAGAGGCTTCATCAATCGCACGTTCATAAGCATTTCATTTACCTTCTTCTCCTTGTCTTTATCTTTTCCATTCCAATTATACTACATTTTGTTTCTTCATCGCTTTCTGTCATTTCCTTACATTATAGAATTCTCAGCAATCGGATAAGTATTCACTTTGCTATTTTTTGAGATAAACTTTCTTTCTGGTCCGTACAAGATGCCAGTGTACCTCAGGGACGCCAGCGTGTCGTGTTGTCATCTACATTTTGCGTTGACATCCTTTGGCCGAGAGCTTGTTAGTTTGTCCAGAGAATCTTTGTGACCTACTCTTTCTGGTTCTATAACTCTCTTCATTTTCCTTTGAGGTATTTTAGGGTAGTTCGCCTCGTGAGGCTCTCTGAGTGAAGAGAACTCGTGAGTAGAAAATCCCCCTTATCTACAGGATCATCTTCAACATTCAATGTTGAGTCATAGTAGGAGACTCACCATTGAGGGAGGGATACATGGTATGTCTTCTTCTCTCTTATGGGGTTCATTTTCCTTGGATGGTATTTTGTCCCTCTCATGCATCATTGAGAGTTTTTTTTCATCTCTTTTGAGGAGTTTTGTCCCACTAGTTTTTCTCCTTTTCCTCATTTGTGAGAGATTTCATTTGCATATGTGTATAGGTAACTAACATGGCCTCATAGCCAATGCTTATCTTTGTGTCATTTGTGTAATAATCAACTCCCTAAGGTGTACTTAAGGGGAATTTTGGTGTAAATATGTCTTTTACCTATCTAGGTCCTATTTGCATTGTTAAGTCCACTTAGGTCCTAGAAGGGAATCTTTATAGTTAGTATTAATTAGGGAGGAATCTTTCAAGTTAAGCATTAGTTGTCACTTATCTTATCTAGTTGGATTTTATTTAATTTTTGTGTCCTAGGTTATTTAATATTGGCTCATGTCATTTAATTATGACAGTCATTTAATGTTGGTACATCATCACCCTTTTCTATATAAGAAAGGTCTCATATGTACATTGTATCTCATATTAGTTGAGTGTGTAAATCCAATATATCATTGCAATCTTGATTATTTCATACTGTTCATATCTTGCATCCATTGTAATTTCATGTTCTTTATTTTCCATATTGTAGAAGGTTGTTGTTAGTTTTTACAGATGATCCTAGAGGCTTGAGTCCTTGAGTGAATCTAACAATTTTAATAATGGTTTTATTAGATGTCTTTGCTTGACCATTACCCTAGGGATAATAAGTAGTGAAGTGATGCTAAATATGGAATTTATCGCACAGTTCTTGGACATCTTGGTTTTTGAAAGGATGATTGTTATCTGTGATAATGGAAAGGGGAACACAATACCGACATATGATGTAATTAAGGATAAATTTTGTTTTTATTGGTGATGTAGGTCATGGGAATGGCTTTAATCCATTTCGTAAATATTCAATTGTAGTGATATTGAACTTATGGCCATTTGCAGAGGTAGGGTGAATCTCTCCTACAAGGTTGAGTCCTCATTGAGAGAAAGGTTGTGCAATGATGTAACAATATGAAGATCCTATGTTGATGTATGAATGAGATCTCTATGAATTTTATATTGAAAATATTTATTGACAAAGTGGTACACATCATGATTCATAGTAGGCCAATAATATCCATTTCTCATGATATTTTTAGCTAAGGTAGGACCGCTAGAATGAACTCTACATATATCATCGTGTACTTTATGTAAATTCATTTTTGCTTCATCTGAGTTGAGACCTCTAAGAAGAGTATTGTCTAGGTTACGATATATAGGGTGTCACTCATGATAACATATTTAGAGGCTTGGCAAATAAGGTTTTTGCATTGGTTGGTTGACAAGTCTGGGGGAAGGATTTAATCATGAAGGAAATTGTAATGTCTTTGTACTAGGGTGAATCATGACCAACATTATTAGGTATATCAAGAAGAGATCCTATGGTAGCCATGGCATCAACTGCTTTGTTTTGTATCCTTTGAATCAGCTCAAACATGATGACACCAAAGTACTATTTAAAACTATCAACCATCCTTTTGTAGGGTGTAAGTTTTTCATCTTTTGTTTTATAGCCATCATTAACTTTTCAAACAACCAACTGAGAATCACCATAGACATGAAGGTTCTTGATCTTCCATTTGATAGTTATCCTAAGTCTTATAAGCAAAGCTTCATATTTTGTAGTTTTTTTCGTACAAGGAACTGCTATTCTATAAGACTTATGGATTGTGTCTCCTTGTGGTGTGATGAAAATAACTTTGGATTCTAAACCATGGTGGTTATAGGATCCATCAAAGTATAATTTTCATGTTGTAGAGGTCTGTAATGTAAAAATTTCTTCATCAGGAAAGACTGATATAAGAGGATGATCTACTAGGGTAGGAGTGTCTTCTAGTTGATCAGCTATTACTTTTCCTTTTATTAATTTTACATCAACATATTTGATTTCAAATTCACTTAAAATCATTACCCATTTTTTTAATTTGCATGTTAGAGTTGCTTTATTAAGTGGGTGCTTTAAAAAATATATCTTTGTTATGAGTTTGGTTTGATGATTTAGCATGTAATATCAAAGATTTTGTGTAGCAAAGACAATATCAAGACATGCACACTCAATAGGACTATAATTAATTTCATACCCCACAAATATATGACTAATGTAGTATATAACTCTCTCTTTTCCTTCTTCATCATTCTATGCTAAGAGAGCTCCCAATGTTGATGACGTAGGTGATATATATAGGATTAGTGATTTTTGGTCAATAGGTGTCATTAAGACTGATGGAATAATAGGTAATCCTTGAGTTGTTTAAATTCTTGTTGATAGTGATTGATCGATTTGAATGGAACACCCTTGCAAAGAAAGTGTTGAAAAGGATGGCATTTGTTGGATAACTGAGCAATGAATCTATGAATGGACTATAGTTTCCCCTGTAGACTACGAAACTAAGTAAGATTAGAGGGTGGAGTCATGTATATGATGGATTTCACCTTTGTAGGATCAACTTTGATACCTATGTGAGAAACAATAAATCCAAGGATTTTTTCAGAAGTTACTCTGAAGACACTTTTCTAGACTCAATCTGACTTCGTATTGTTCCAATCTAGTGAAAATTATGTCAAGCACATCTAGATGACTTTATTTTGTGAGATATTTTGCAAATAAATCATCAACATAGTCTTCCATAAGTGTATGCATCATATCATGAAAGACGATAGTCATAGCCCTCTAATAAGTTGAAGCACATAAAAAACAAATTCTCCAAAATAGGTCTGCTACGTTGCTCCAAGGCCAAATTAGGCCACTTTTCCAAAGAAAGTGTATCAAATTCAAACATAAATCCTCAAAACTCCACTCTAGTAGTTCAATCACATCATATAGGGTCCCAATCTATAGGTTTTATCACCAAAACTCACCACCAATTTGTTGTCTTGCAAATTCTCTATTCTACCTACATTCCTAATCCTAACACATGAAGATGTTAGGCTAGGGAAAGCTCCAATCTGCCCCAATCTCCAAGAGTTCAAAAACACAAAATACACATCCAACCCCTCCATTCCACTAAGTTTGGCCAAGTTTCAATGGTGGAATGGACTGCAAATCATAGTTTCATCTTCAAGCCCTTGAACCTAGGGTTTTCAAGCAGTTTACACAAAAATACCTCTAACTACCTTATTTCTCAATGAAAATAAATCACACCAAAGCCAAATCAAATTAGATTCACTATATTATCCTTTCACATGTATTTTAGATCTCAAATCAATTGTATAGGGTCATACAGAACACAAAAACTATAGTAAAACTCAAGAAATCATAGAAAATATAGCTTGTCTTTATTATTTTTCACCAATCTTCACTCCAACTGAAATCCAACGGTCTACAACCAATATTTCAAAAGGTGACTTCTCAACTTCCTCAATATGCCGAAATTGCAAAGTTACACAAGCAACTTTTGTAATATTTTAACAAAGTTGACAAAACTAACCAACTATACCCTATATGACTCAAATTAGACTCAAACAAAAATGAAATGGTCTTAGAAGACCTTATTACATAAGAGAGACACAAAACCAAAACAATGACAAAATCAAAATCTCATGGGTGCTCCTACACCAATAAATAACATATAAGAAAAGAGATTTCACTAACCAAACACTTAACACAATTTCAAACACTCTCAAACGAGGTCACAACCTATCTATCACATGAACAAAAATACTATGGATTGACTTACCAATTTCTGAAACTATGACTTGACTTAACCATTCTATATGTGAGTGTGTGAGAGTTCAATTTAGGCCTTGTTTAGGGTTACCAGACCAAATCCTCTTCCTGAGTGATATTTCCCCTCCTTTCAGAGGCTCGATCCTTGCATTTGCATCCAACTAAACACATTTGCAATAGTAGTTAGATGTTCACAATACCACATTTTCATCATATAACTTATCCAATTCAATCAACATTCTTTCCATATTTCAATATAACATTAATCAAGTTAACGCTCATTCTTTTCTTTCCAAATGATACAATTAAACAAAGTACATGCACATGATTTCTAATAAAAATTGCAAACACGTTCATATATTCAATATTTTAACCAATCATAGTAATAGTAAATAGGCAAATGCATAATGGGGTGTAACATATCCCCTCCCTTGTGAATCATCATCCCTAATGATTTTATGTAGCAACAAAGAATAATCAAAACAAACACAGCATTGTTTTTCAAGCATTAAAAAAAGCATGTAAGACATGTGGAAACTTTTGCTCAATTTTTGCATTGTCTTCTCAAGTGGAAGAATCTTCTGCATATTGATCCAATTGGACTTTGCACTACAAAACCTCCCTATTATGTAAGTGAAGCTTATGCATTCTAAGAACCTTGAGAGGCTCGAAGGTTACCACCCTAGGGTCCTATACTTGTAAACAATTCTAGTCAATTACATGATTATCACTTGGTATATACTTCTTTAGGTATGAGACATGAAAGATGTTATGCATTCGAGCAAGAGCTAGCGGCAATGTAACCTACTAAGCAACAGGATTTACTTCCTCGAGGACCTCAAAAGGACTGACATAGCATGGGGCTAGTTTGGATGACATTCTAAACTTGATAGCACTTTTTTGAGGCTTTACCCTTAATAACACCTTCTCTCCTACTACAAAGTTCCTAGGTACCCTTTTAGAATCAGCATAGCTTTTCTGCCTATCATTGGCTTCATCTAGTCTTTGCTTGATAACCCTAACTTGTTCCTCCATTTCTACTAACATCTCAAGCCCAAGACTCACTCTATCCTCAATTTTATCCCAACTTATAGGGGTTCAACACTTTCAACCATATAATGTTTGGAAAGGAGCCATTTTATTGCAGAATGATGGGAATTGTTGTAAGAAAATTCCACCAAAGGCAAATAATCTTCCCACTTGTATTGTTGATCCATGCAATACATTAGCAGTAGGTCCTCTAATACTTGGTTTACTCTTTCTGTTTGACCATCCATTTTTGGATGATATTCTGAACTTATATTTAGCTGAGATCCAAGTGCAAAAATTAAGGTTTTCCAAAACCTAGAAGTCACACGTGCATCCCTATTCAAGATAATCTTCTCAGGAATACCATGCAACCTAAACACTTCTTGAATGAAATTGCAAGCTATAACAGGAGCTCCATCTGTTAAATTCCTAGGTATGAAATGTTCCACCTTTGTAAGCTTGTCCACCACCACTAGTATGGAATTGTGCCTATTCCTTGACATGGGTAATCCTTGCACAAAGTTCATACTAATGACTTGCCACTTACTTTCAGGAATATCATGTGGATACATCAATCCTGCAAGGTGATGATGTTCAGCCTTCACTCTTTGGCATTCAAGGCATTTAGCCACAAATCTTATAGCATCTCCCTTCATCCCTTTCCAAAAATATAATGGCTTTACATTAGCCAACATTTTTGTCACTCCAGGGTGTCTAGAGTATGGTGCTTCATGAACTTCTTTCCACATGAGATTCCATAATTCTTCAGAGTTAGGCACATATATTCTTTCTTTAAACCTTAGCAATCCATTAGGTTCAAAGTAATATTCCTCATACCTAACATCTTGTAGATCTTCTATGAGTGTCTGCTTAACTTGCTCATAGTACTCATCATCCTTGCATTTTTGAAATACTTGACTTTTAAAGTCGGTTTTAATTTTCACTATTGAGGTAATATGTCCTCTACGACTCAAGGCATCAACAACCCAATATTCCTTCCCTTTAATGTAGTTGATATTGAAGTCATAATCTGATATCAAATCCAACCATCTTCTTTGTCATGCATTTATATTGGGTTGGGTGAAGGATACTTCAAACCATGATGATCGATCTTTAACTCAAAAGGCTTTCCTAAAAAATAGTGCCTCCATATCTGCAATGCGTGAGCAACTATTGCTAGCTCTAAATCATGTGATGCATAATTTTTCTCATAGGGCTTCAACTTTCTTGATTCATAAGCTATAACTTTCCCTTATTGCATCAAGATTCCTCCAAAGCCTTCACTTGATGCATCTGTGACGATAGTGAAGTTTCCTTCAGGATCGAGTACCTTCAAGATTGGAGCAGTTGCCAACTTCTCCTTGAGTAAGTCAAATGCTACTTGGAATTTTTTTGTCCACTCAAACTTTTTCCCTTTCCTCTAAAATGAAGTAATAGGAAAGGCTATACTAGAAAATGTTGCCACAAACTTTTGATGATATCCAACTAGACCCATAAAAATCTTGACTTCGAATACATTATTAGGTACTGGCCAAACTATCATTGGCTTTATCTTGGCTGGATCCACTAAAATTCCATCAGTTGAGATCACATGACCTAAGTACTGCACTTTCTTTTGAAAGAACGTACATTTAGAAAGTTTCTCGTATAACTGATGTTCTCTTAACCGCTGAAGAACTATCTCTAGATGCTTGCAATGGTCCTCCTCATTCTTGGAATAAATTAAAATATCATCCAAGAAAACCAAAACAAACTTATCTAGACAATCCCTAAATATGTTTCTTATTAGGTTCATGAATGCAGTGGGTGCATTATTAAGTTTGAATGGTAGGATTTTAAACTCATAATTCCCATATTTGGTCCTAAAAGAATTTTTGAAGATGTCTTCATCTTTGATCCTTAGTTGGTGATATCCTGATCGCATATCAATTTTTGAAAATACAATCGCTCCCCGCATTTGATCGAAGATATCATCAATGTGTGGAAATGGATACTTATTATTTATTGTAGCTTCATTAAGCATCTAATAATATATGCACAAGCGCAGTGTACCATCCTTCTTCTTTATGAAGATCATTGGTGCTCCCCAAGGTGAAACGTTGGGTCTTATCAATCCTTTGGATATCAACTCTTCCAGTTGTGCCTTAAGCTCCATTAACATTGTTGTTGTCATCTGATAAGGCACTTTGGAAATAGGTTTTGATCCTAGTACAAGGTCAATGGATAAATTAAATATCCTCTTCGGCAGTAATCTAGGTAACTCCTCTAAAAATACATCCGCAAACTTTAAAAGGATAGGATATTTTTCCATACTTGTTTCTCCAGTTTCCATCATTTCTCCTTCCTCTATATCTTGGTTGACTTGAGAAATAAATTCCTTGTATTCCTCAATCTTTTCCATCTTTACTACATAGGGCTTGCATCCTTTATTCTTGGCCCTATGTAATTGCACTATGGAGATTTGACGCAACTTGACTTCCCTAGGTGTCCCTTCCAGCATCACCCAGTTTCCTAGATCATCTAACCACTCTACGGTTTTGGCATGACAATCTACTTTGGATCTATGCTTCCAAATCTAGTTCATTCCTAGAATGACATCATATCATCCTAAGGGAGCTACGTATAGGTTCACCTCGGTAGAGAAACTAGGAAGTTCAACCTTATATTTGAATAAGCATCATTCCACCATTGCTCTTGTTTGATTTGCATATTCAACATCCCAAGATTTTTCCATGTAACCAACTTTCTTAAATATTTGATTTTCTATTCTAGGAGAAAGAAAGATTTTAGTTGCTCTAGTATCAATAAGTATAGAAATGGGTATACCAAATAAAATACCTGGAGTTTCCACGAAGTAATTTGATATGTTGCTTGACAATTTTCCAAGGAAGCATGGATCTTTTTGTTGAAAAGAATCCTGTTGGGGTGGAAGAGGGTTTCCATGTGGTTGTGTCCCTGAATATTTATTGGGACAGTAAGCAGCATAATGATTTCTACCACATGTGTAGCATCCAATTTCTGGTCCTTTCCTTCCCATGGATCAATCAAATCTATTAGTATTTCTTCTAGTGTTGTTGGGGTTGTTGTTATTATTATTCCCCCTGTGATCCTTCCTTGATTTGCTCCAATTTCTATGGGATCTCATATCTCCTTGCTTCTAAAAATGATGTGCTCCATTATTATTCTTTGGAGTCTAGTTACCTTGAGTTCATCCAAACTTCTTACGATTCATATTCTCCATATACATAGAGATGGCCTTGAGCTACTGCTCCTGCTTCACATCCTTTTCATAGACTAGGTCCATGGTAGATGGTCCATGTACATCCACTTCTCCACCCATATGTCCATTTAGCCCCATGATAAATTTTCTGATATAGAAACACTCATATTTTTGGTACATAGGAACGTACCTCAACAAACTAGTAAACTTTTCCCAATACTCATTGACTGACATGTCCCCTTGCTTAAGATTTTGGAAATCAGTAAGCTTTTGGTCAAAAAACAGTTGGGGTAACCACCTTTTCTGGAATATGTCTACAAACTCATCCAAAGTTAGCTTTAAATAACTGATTCCAAGTTCCATTTTCTTGTTCATCCACCAGTTAGAGGCTTATCCCACTAACTAATAGGCTCCCCAAACAGCCTTGGTAACTTTCGAGTAGTTCCTTATCTCAAAATATTTTTCCATTTGTATTAGCCAAGCCTCAGCTTCTTCCCCGCTGGTACTCCCTTTAAATTTAGGTGGGGATATTTTTATCATGTCCCTAGAAAGTTTGGTTGTCAAACACTTCCTACTACATCCTTCATATTAAGAGTGCATATTCTAATCCTCTTGTTCATGAGTTTGAATAAGATCATGAGAATTATCTTCCTCATTTTCATTGATAAGGACTTATTCATTATTTGGAATTTCTTGTTACATTCTATCTTTCTCCCTTACTTCTTGCTCAAGATTTCCCAACCTTGCATTGGTCTCATGAATAATAGCCAGTATTTGATCCAATTTAGCTCCAGCACCCTCAGGACCTTGTCTGAATTCTTGGCTCCCTCTAGTATTAGTCCTTGTTCTCACCATCCTTTGTAAGAAAAAGGGTTACACCTGAAGATTTCATATTTATTAGATTCTATTATGTTCGTACAACTATGGAAAGCATTAAATGAGCATTCATTCGCACATAAAAGAAATTTCTCATAAGTTTGAACATAATATTTGTTAAACATATAACTTTTTTTTATTCATAAGGATCTCAATATCCTTTCCATTTACATATATTGAATATTCAAATAGTCAAGGGGTGAATATCCCTCAGACTCATTCTCGAATACATATCTCAACGAGGTATACCCCTCAAATTTTTTTTCATCTCTCATTTGCTCATATCTATCCCAAAAGGGGTAGTAACCTTTGGATTTGTCTTCTAACACGAGAAATATATCCTTCATATTCATTACTTAAGGAAATTACAATCACTTTCGATAGAGGAAGAACTCTAGGGTCCCTAAATATTAATGCAAGACCGATGCTACTTTCTGAGGGCATATCCTTGGAAAGTGATAAAGAAACAAAATTTTCTCATGAGATCCTGGGTAAGTAATTGAATTTAGCTTCCTCCCTCATCCTTCTCTTTAATTGAATAACTCAATAAAGAGTGTGAATGATTGTCTCAATATCACTTAACCAAACAGCATTTTCATAGTTGGTTCCCTCTATTGTACGAATAATGGCTTATTTTTCCTTCTTGGCTTTTAGATACCACTCATTCCTAATTACTAACTTTCTTGCAGTTAACCTGATATGCACCATCCTAGCACAATAATTTCCAAACATTAGACAATGTTGGACGTAAAGTATAGCGAGCACATAGGTTCCAGAATCAAACTTGGTAGCTTTGATACCACGTGTAACGTGCCAATTGTTCAACAAAGATAAATTCTCTAAGTTTTACCTTCAAGTGAATAAACTAAGTTCTTTTCCCAATGCAATACAAAATTTTATTTCCAAAAGAGATTTAATGAGCATAAATATCATAACACATTTCTGAACATTGATTTCCATTCATAATTTAAATGTTTACATATTCCAAAGATGAATTATAGTTAAAACATACATATCTTTACTAAGCTTCCTTCGGCAATAGATGTACATTGATCTAGGAAGATTCCCTCAAACCTTGGCTACCAACTAAGGAGGAGAAGCATCACTCAAGTGCTTTTCCACCATCCATAGACTCTTATGAGGTCCCCCATACATCTTCCATATATGGCAAGATGGCCCTACCCTTCGACGAAGGAGTTGGTTTGATAACCTCATAATTGTAGCCTATATAAACTCAATGTTGTGCCCTACATGACTAGAGCTTGTATACATCCTAGCTTTTATGTCAATCATGGACTAGCATGCATAAAAAGGTACACAATAAAATTTATAATGTAACCAATGAAAAATTACACTACTTTGGCCAAAGCTTCGTATAAAAAGTCATCCTAGGTCACATAAACTTTCCTAGTTCGATTTGTTTCAATATCATTTGTACACGATGCATAGTTATCCCTTCATGAGATAATCTTTAACCACAAGAATAACCTATTCCCCCTTGTTAATTTAATCATATCTACTAACTAAATTCCCTCTTATAAACTATTCTCAACGTAAGATTAACTACTCCTAAGAGAAGATATGAACTATCTATAGTTCAAAATTCATAAACAATTTCAATCAAAAACTTCACAACTAATCAAGCAACTTTGTAACCTAGTATATAATACTAAAGTATGCAATCACTCCTTAATATGGAGTATGTACAAAAAATACTTTACAAACACATTGACAAAGAGATAGTAGATTCTTTTACTTTAAATAAGGAATGACAATCTTTCCCTATACTAGAAAATATAGGATTTACCACAAATAACAAACATTAGCATTCAATATTTCCAAACAAAAAACACAAGGAATAGACCACATGCCTGTGAACACTTTAATTTTAATTGACAAAAAATATGCTAGACGTGCCCAATTAGGTGAAATTTTTGAGTTAGATCGTGCTACTTTGAAATCGGATGGTGTTTTTCGGAGTAGCCCAAGGGGTTGGTTTACTTTTGGGCATGCTACATTTGCTCTTCTTTTCTTTTTTGGACATATTTGGCATGGTGCTAGAACTCTATTTTGAGATGTTTTTGCCGGTATTGATCCGGACTTGGATGCTCAAGTAGAATTTGGGGCATTCCAAAAACTGGGAGATCCAATAAAGCTTTTGCACATTATCATTAACCACAAGAATAATCTATTCCCCCTTGTTAATTTAATCATATCTACTAACTAAATTCCCTCTTATAAACTATTCTCAACGTAAGATTAACTACTCCTAAGAGAAAATATGAACTATCTATAGTTCAAAATTCATAAACAATTTCAATCAAAAACTTCACAACTAATCAAGCAGCTTTGTAACCTAGTATATAATACTAAAGTATGCAATCACTCCTTAATATGGAGTATGTACAAACAATACTTTACAAACACATTGACAAAGAGATAATAGATTCTTTTACTTTAAATAAGGAATGACAATCTTTCCCTATACTAGAAAATATAGCATTTACCACAAATAACAAACATTAGCATTCAATATTTCCAAACAAAAAACACAAGGAATAGACCACATTCCTATGAGGAACAATAATGCCTTGGAATAAGCATGTGTAATCAAATGGAACAGAGCGATTCGATAGGAATCTATCCCTAGAGCTAACATCATGTAACCTAATTGAGACATAGTAGAATAAGCCAAGCCTCTTTTAAGATCTTTTTGAGCGAGAGCCATAGTAGCTCCCAATAGGGCTGTTATTCCACCTATCCAAGAGATAAGATACATTATTAAAGGTAGAGCTTTAAAAAGAGGAAACAATCGAGCTACAAGAAAAATTCCTGCTGCTACCATAGTAGCAGCATGTATAAGAGCTGAAATAGGAGTAGGCCCCTCCATAGCATCAGGTAACCATACATGAAGTGGGAATTGTGCAGATTTGGCTATTGGACCTAAAAATAAGAGAAAAGCACACGAAGTAACAAAAAACGAACCAACCCCATCAACGGCAATCAAATCGTTTAATTTTTCAGACAAATATTGAAATTCGAAACTACCTGTTACCCAATAAAAACCTAGGATTCCTAATAAGAGTCCAAAATCCCCCGCACGGTTAGTTATAAATGCTTTTTGACAAGCATTAGCCGCACTGGGTCGCGTAAACCAGAAACCTATCAATAAATAGGAACACATTCCTACTAATTCCCAAAAAAGATATATTTGCAATAAATTAGGGCTAATAACTAGTCCCAACATAGAAGCATTGAAAAAATTAAGGTAAGCAAAAAACCTCACATATGTTTTATCATGAGACATATAATTATCGTTGTAGATCATAACCATGGTTCCAACTGTTGTAACTAAAACTAACATAATGGAAGTAAGTGGATCAATCAAATAGCCCAACTCTAATGAAAACTTGTTATTGATAACCCAGGACCAGAAATAGCGATAGACGGGACCGCCGGTAATCTGTTGCAAGAACAAATTGAAAGAAAGAAACATAGCTACGCTTAACAGAAAAATGCTAATAAGAGCTCATGTACGGCGAACGCTCTTAGTTTCTCCTGGAAAAAATAAGGATCCTAATGCAATTGGTACAGAAGTTGAAAGCGGAAGGAAAGGTACGATCCAAGCATATTTGTATATAAATTCCATAGAAAGATTAAATCATTATTCTCAATATTTTCCACATTCTTAGTTTCCAATCCACTAGATCCTGAAGAGAATAAAATAAAAACAACAAATCATGAATAAAGAAGAACGATAGAATATGGGATGGAATCCTATCGATTTCATATTTATTGATGACCTTTTTTCATCTTTTTTCTGCAAATACCATATTGAAACCGATCAATACTTATACTAATCAAATATTTGTAAGATGAGCAAGAAGGAACTCTTTTTCAGTCTAGGTACTGACTATTAGTCTGCTATTGTAGATGAATAGTAGTTAGAACTTAATCAAAGATTAAACCAATTTTAATTCCTAAGATAAGAAATAATTGAATCTGTTAAAATGACATAGTGGCTTTTCATTCACTCAAAATTCGTGAGTATATACGTATGTAAAAATTGAAATTATTATTAATTTGTATTGTGGCAAGAGTTCGGGTTTATATTATAAAATATGTTTTAGAAGAACAACAAGGTGAAAATACATTATTTATTTCAATTTTCAATAATTCTAATTGGAGGAGTTGCATTAAAGTTTATGTTCTTCAAATGTCCTTCACATCGAACTAATAAATAAATTAAAACCATATTATGGCGGTTCCAAAAAAGCTCAAAGTTTGTGGCTAACTGATATCGCTCATCATCATTTAGCTATTGCATTTGTGTTCTTCATTGCTGGTCATATGTATAGAACCAATTTTGGAATTGGACACAGTATAAAAGATATTTTAGAAGCAAGAATGATAGACATCTAAATGAGAATATTAGCTCATCTATTTATACAAAAATGTGAGAAATTGAAGCCTACAGGTATGCTAAACAATTCGACACCACACAACAATATAGTTTGTTTCGGCACTTCAAATAAAAAGGTGGAAATAATTCAAGTAAATGCTCAGCAAATGAATCAACAGATCGACCTCTTACTAAGCCAGCTTTGGTTTGACCAGTTCATTTTAGCACATGTTAATCTATAGTAAATCCATTTGCAGATACAAACTTCTATATTTTGGTTTGAGCATTTTCATAATTTGGCACCACCAAATCAACTCATTCCCTATTAACTTGGTCGATGTTTTCATTTTAGAAGAATGATTCTAATTCTAGTTTCAGCATTTAAAGCATTTGACTTGGTCTATGTTTTACATCCAACACTTATCAAAAAGTGTCGACTCCTCTTAATGCATGCTTATCGACTTGATAACCCATGTGGCTCAGTATTGTTCTCATGTTTTAAACTCATTAATCACTTGCTATGATATATTCATATTACTACTATGTTTGCTTTCTACGCTTTATGCATTGAATTCACTATTCCATGGCATGGGTTTAATATGCATATATGCGCTATATTATAACAGCACAATAATACTTTCATTCAAGCACTTTATAAAGCGTATAAACTCATTCATATATATTTGTATGTATATATATATAACTATTATTATATATGTATATGTATATATATATGCTCATTAACATCAATCAATAATAAATCATTAATATGCAAATGCATATTCCCCTGATATCATTTAAAAACAACATTATACATGTATATACTTATATACATATGTACATATACATACATATATCGATTTACATTTATGGACATCCCATTACGTCAATACATACATATGTCATTATGTGTATATATATGTATATATGCATATATCACATATATACATTAACTCATACAATCATTCACAAATATTTTTCAACCTATCGATTAATCATATATAAATTTGATATATATCCATATATATATACATGTTTATTTGTTCATTTGATACCCTCATGACCATGAGCAATCCATCCATGAGCATGTGGAAGTACATCTACCTTCGTATACTCATGTACGTATTAACTTATGTACATGGGCTTATCATTGACATACATATGTATACATATATATACGTTCTTTGTATATATTTCTAATCAACTACATGAAGAACATATAAGAAAATAGCTTTCACCAACCAAACACTTAACACAATTTCAAACACTCTAAAATGAGATCACAACCTATCTATCACTTGAGCAGACAATACTATGGATTGACTTACCAATTTCCAAAACTACGACTTCACTTAACCATTCTATATGTGAGTGTGTGTGAGTTCAATTTAGGCCTTGTTTAGGGTTACCAGACCAAATCCTTCTCCTGAGTGATACTTCCCCTCATTTTGAAGACTTGATCCCTACATTTGCATCCATCTCAACACATTTGTAATAGTAGTTAGATGTTCACAATACCATCATTTGCATCGTATAACTTATCCAATTCAATCAACATTCTTTCTATATTTCAATATAACATTAATCAAGTTAACATTCATTCTTTTCTTTCCAAATGATACAATTAAATAAAGTACATGCACATGATTACTAATCAAAATTTCAAACACATTCATATATTCAATAAAAAATCATAGTAATAGTAAATAGGTAAATGCACAATGGGGTGTAACACTTTTGGTTTTCACCTGAAGACCTATTAGTTTTTGTTTTTTACTTTTGTGACTAGAAAATATAGTAGACTCACCAAAGTAGGCAGAAGTATCAAGGTCTATGGTAAATCTAGCTTTATGATCACCCTGATATATACCCTCTCGAAGTCCCATAAACTCGACTATAGCTTCATTGTTTTTGAAAATATCCAAGCTCGGTGGTCCTTGTTGATCCCAATCTATTAGTTGTGGGTGGATTAAGGGAAAGTTATCATTGGTATTAGAAAATATCAGGGATGAGGTAGATATGGTAAAGATAAAGGAATCCTCAGGGTATCAAAAGGTATCATTCCAAGCTTGCCCATCAATATGTTGGTTCTCAGGAGGGCTGGTCTCAGTACTATCCTTAGAAGTCTCGATATCACTAGAAACACTAGCTTCTTTATTCGAAATAAACTTAGCATGAGAAGCGTTAAATTTTAATGGTTTATACCCAAGCCCTTTTTTCCTTGGTAATTTATTAATCTTGTATGAGTGTTGTCATTCCTTACTTTTGTGTGCTGATTCCACTATGACCATCATAACCTTTTTATTTCATAATAGAAAAATCCTTACCATACTATTCAACTGGTAACTAAGCATTTTTTTCGTCTTCATCTTTGTAAATCCAATTAGAGGTGTCTTCATCTATAGATTCTTTCCTTAGTTCATGCCACTTAGTGAAAGTAGTGGGAGGATGATATTGAATGAAAACATTAGGGTAGTTTTAGATAGAGTGTGGCCTACCATAATATTTTGATGAGGCTGGAAACTTACCAGTATAATGTGAGCTTGCAATGTTGTATTCACCGCATTTGTTGTCTTGGACTTGGACCTTGTTCTCAAGAAATGATATGGGTGGATTAGGAGATATGGATAATGATGTGGGATCAATGTAGTAGGATAAGGTGGATGGTGAACCTTCCCTATTGATAGTTACTTGATATCCAGGAGTTCCTTTCAAATTATTAAAATATTGGAAAGGATCAAGGTCACCTAATATGGTGATCAATTATGTTATAAGGTAATTTCAAGCATTGATGGTACATGGAGGAAATTACCTTCATGGTGTGAATCCATGGATGACCAAGGAGGAGGTTGTAAGGAAGGCCTAGGTCCAAAACTTGGAATATTGTATCCTAAATAACCAAACCAACTTTGATGGTAAGGATGATAACGCCCTTAGAAGAGCGCTATGCATCATTGTATGCTCTTATGATGATCATTTTTTATGTATATATGCATGCTGCAAAGAATCCCATTGTGGTAACCAAATTTAAGGTACAAATATTGAGGCTTACTCCACCATCTATCAGAACTCATTTGATTTTGTGTTTGTTTATAAATACCTCAAGATGTAGGGGATCATTATGGTTAGGCTTTTGCAAAGAGAGATCATGCTTGATGAATGTGATGTGGTGTGTGGTGGCTAAGTACTCTACCACGGCCTGAAATTGATTAATATTTAGGTTTGTGGGAACCAAAGAATCTTGTAAATCTTTGTCAAGGATAGCCTTATGTTCAGGGGATATGCAGAGTAGCTCAAGAATGGATATCTAAGTAGGGGTTTTCCTTAGATAATCCAAGAGGTTATATTGATTAGTTGTTTGTGATTTAGTTGTGGCCCCTTGTAGAGTCACTTTGGATCTACAGGTCATAATTGTACTCTAGATTCTTCTTTTTTAATGGTTATGGTAGAGATGTTAGTAACTGTTTGTTGGATATGGTTAATTGTGTATTCATATGCACCATGAGTGTAGTTGGCTTGATCTTTGGCATTTGGTCCTAAACTGGAGGATTTCCCCTATCCATGATTTTGTAGGGGATCTTTGAAGATGGTATGATCAATATTTGAGGATTCATGTGAATTATCTATTGTTATTTCCCCATGTTCTATAAGGTCCTAAATTATGTTTTTGAGATTAAAGCACATGGAGGTTTTATGCCCTTTTATCCTGTGGTACTCACATAAGTCATTATCATTCCACCAAGCTGGTTTGAAAGCTCTTGGTTCATAATTTTTGACCTCTAGGAGTTGGATAAAATTTTATTGTGGTAGCTTCTTCAAAACTGACTCAATGGGTTTCCCTAAGAGCTTGTATTTTTGTCTCAGATTATTAGCCCTCAGAGGACCACATTGTGTATTATTTTGAACCATGTTTATTGACTACTCATGATTTTGCAGTTGGTTGTTGCTATTTGATGTTTGCATGGAAGGTCCTTTAATACTAACAATGGGGTGAGCTTTTTTTAATACTTTGGCATCCACCACCCTATCATTGGTCACATTCTTATTTTGTGACCAAAATTTGTTTTTATCATTTGAAGTG
Source organism: Sequoiadendron giganteum (assembly GCA_007115665.2). Classification (NCBI taxonomy): domain Eukaryota; kingdom Viridiplantae; phylum Streptophyta; class Pinopsida; order Cupressales; family Cupressaceae; genus Sequoiadendron; species Sequoiadendron giganteum. Next base: position 371,196,173 of record CM021104.1, read on the forward strand.
CTCGGGTTATTGTTATTCTACTTAAAAAATTTACTAACCCTTTTGCGACGAGGGCCTTCTCAATGGAGAGACCCTTCTCAATAACCTCCTCAAATACATTAGAACAGTTAATTTGAATATGAAACATCACTTCTAAATTGAGGTTCTCCATGAAGATTTGCACTAATTACTTTTCTAGTATTTGACATGGACATTTTCTCGTTACGATCTCTATCTTTGTAAAAATGAAGCAAACAATTCTCCATCCTTTTATTTAGTTTTACACAAGTTTATTATATTTATTTCATTCTCGATGTTGTAGGAGAAATGCACAACAAACTTATCAACCAATTCACTCCATGTCCTTATACTAGGAGGCAAGTGAGCCAACCATTCTAGTGATTGCCCCTCTAGACTTCATGGGAAAAGGAACATTAAGTACGTGTGATCATATGCAACATCCAAATAGGCTATGTGAAACTTCCTCACATACTCTATAGGATCTCCCTTCCCCTTGTATTTGTTAAAGTTTGGGATGTTAAAGTTTTTTGGGAAGGGTGGCATGTATATATTTTCGTCAAAAGGATAGGGACATAGGTACTCAATTGAGTAAGTATTTTTTGTTCCCATTGTTGGAAATCAAGGTATAACATGCAACAAAATAAACTTAAATATGTGGTTTCAAATCTTAAATTATGTTTACAAGATTACCATAAAATGATTAAGTGATTGACAATTACAACAATGAAATAAAAATCTGCAATACCACAAGTCATCAACACAAGTGACACAAGATATACATGGAGAAACCCATGCAATAAAATACTCCACACCCAAAGAGATCCAATGTTTATATTAATCTTCAAGGAAGTACATCAATACAACAATCCTCTTTGTAATCCGGTAGCACTTCGTCGTCCTAACAACCTGCAAAGAACTCATACTAAACCACCATCTAAAGGCTCCAATATATATAAGTCTATGGGAGAGAATACCACAAATGGTATCCCAAAACAACAAGAAAAACCTACACCCCACTTAGTGGACAACCCATAAACATAGAATAAAATATTCAATAATCACATGGCCTTCACATGGGCGCCTAACCCATAGCCAATCAAAATGAGTCAAACCCAAGTGCTCCATAAGTCTTTAACGAATTTGATGGCTACATGTAAGCTCATGCACCACCATGCAAAATTGGGCACCCAACCATGCAAGAGCATGCAAAACATGAAAAACATGCAAATAACATGCAAGGACATGCACACTCAAGTGTTCCCAACCCATAAATTCGGACACCTAAGAAGAATATTCTCCCAAGATGCCTTGTAACCGCCATTGTGAAGGGTCCACCTCTTTGAATGCAATTAAAATTTGTCATAGAAAAATAAATAATAAATATCTTGTCCCTCATGTCTTCAAGAACAATTTCCAAAGAACATGGAGACACATAAATCAACTATAGGACAGCAATTATAATTTCATCTATCCTAACATTCTCCCACTTGACATTATACATAGAAATTACATCCATGAGATGCAAATAAAATATGTAATCAAGTACAATGATCAAGGCCCATAGACTTCCTGCACCAAGAGAACTTATCTATGGTCATTGGCTTCATGAGAGAATCTGCAACATTATCCAAAGTGTCAACCCTCCCAATCAAAAACTTACCATTCTCTACCATTTCTCGTATAAAATGATATTAAACATCAACATGTTTAGTACGATCATGATAAATAGGATTTTTAGCTAAATATATGGCACTCTAACTATCACATCCAATCCTCATTGTCCTACAATAAAAACCAATGCCATTACCAAGTCTCTGTAACCAAACCGCCTTCTTAGAAGCATGTGTAGTTGCCATATACTATGCTTTGATGTTGGATAATGCAGTTGTAGTATGCCTCTTACTGTGTCCTTTGGTTGATCTTCACCTGAGTAAGCTCTAAATTCCCTGAAAATCACATCTCTATAGAAAACCATTTTATGGGTTAGTGGATTCCAAAGCTTATAACCTTTTACATTCTCATTGTAACCAACAAAGATGCATTTTTGTGCTTTTGGATCTGACTTAGAATGCTTCTCTTGAGGCACATGAATAAAATCCTCACAACCAAAGACCCTTAAATGTGAAATAGAAGGCTTTCTACCTATCCACACTTCATAATGAGGTAAAAGCACAAACATGTATCACACTTTATAAAGGAATCGGCCAATGGAAAAAATATTTCTGAACTTCGACCACATAAAAGTGGTCTTTATGTTTTGAATTTCAAAATTATGTAAACTAATGAAATATAGAAATATTGATGAAGTTCACTCCTGTAATTTTTTAGATTTTTTAAAAATTATTTTGATTATTTTTTTATCAATTTAAGAGTAGATTTTAGAATGCTGAAAATTTCAGGAAAAAATGACCTTCACTTGACATCAAAAAACAAATAGAAAAAACTTCATTATCCCCTAATTTTTTTTTTCAAAATAGGTAGCTTCAATATCTAGTGCATGGAAAAAAAATTGAAATTTTGATGTATATTTTTCTTGTAATAACATTTTAAAGTCAAACTAGTCAGAATTTGATAGTTTTCATTTGACATCAACTATTGTCTACTTTTTTAATCATTTTCAAAAAACAAATTATACCCTTTTGAAGAGAATTCTCTCCTCTATTGTACCATATATTTTCAAAAAAAATTAACATGTTTTACTATTTTTATTTATATTTCTAATCAACCTCTTTTTTAGCTTTAACAACCTACTTGCATTATTTTGAAAAACTAATATATTAAAACTAATCAAAATATATATAAAAAAATACATATTCAGATTCACCACTTCAAGCTCTACAAAAGGGTTTTTTTTTTTCTAAAAAAAATATTTTATTGAAGAAACACTTAGTTGAAGTTGAAAGTTTTAGAAAAATTTAAAAAAAGATGAGTTGGCTGCCAACTAGGATGCCACATAGATAGTTTCAGTAGAAAGGGTTTCGACTGAAACCCTTTCTATTGAAACCATACATATAAAATAAGCCAATTTCAAAGCAGTGAAGGGGAAAAAAAATTGATTTGGGTGAAACATATTTGTTCGAAACTTTGTGTGCAATGTATAAGCCACATGGTTTCGATCGAAAATGTTTTGCTCGAATCTATTTATTTGGCTAAAAGTGTGACATAGCTTTGTGCTTTTATCAAAGGATTTTTATCAACAAGAGCTGAACAAGGAGATCTATTAACCAAATAGCATGCAGTACTTACAACTTCTATCCAAAAGCATTTATCATGATCTAGGAGGATCCAGAAGACCAAAACATCCATAGTCTCAAAATTTCACGAAGTTGGCACTATTGTGTAGAGCTCGTTGAGAGCTTTCTAATGGTATATGGAATGTAAGAAACAGAGCTCGTTTGCTTTTGATGCAGTTGGTCAAAGCTGGTCAACCAAAAAAATTAATGATCATGGAACATTTCTATACCAATTCCATCATGTAGAGCTCGTTGAGAGCTTTTCGACGCATTTTGAATGGACCATTTCCAAGTTCGTATGTGGAAGTTATGACCAGTCAAAGTTGTGGTCAAAGTGGTGACATGGCATCACCAAAACTTGACACTTGGAAAACACGTGGTAGATGACGTGGTGGGAGTAGTGAGTTGACACTGACATGGACCAACTAAGTGATAAAATATGGAGTAAACCATATTTATTAAAGAAAAAGTGTTTGGTCTAAAAATTAAAACAAAGAGGATTTGGTGGGATTTGATCCCTTGACCTGTGCCTTAAAATCCTCTTGTCTTGACCGTTGCCCAAGATATAAGGGGATCCCTTCCGTACATATAAATTTTCAAAATAAGCACAAGAATTGTTTTATTTTATGTAAGCCATAAAATAAGGAGAGAAATAAGGGGGAACAAGAATAATTTAAATAAGCTCATTTTTAAAAGATTTTTTAAGAGATTTTTAACAGCTCAATTATATGAGAGCCATTGAAATATTAAAATCTATTAAGCCCGAAAACCTTAAAAGGGTTTTAAAATATTTTTATTTTATTTTAAATCTAAAGGGGCTTAGAATAGGTGATTGAGGGGATTTTTAAAATATTATTTTTTTAACCCCATAACAACATGTGAAATTGTATGGGGTTATCTGAAGATTTATCTTTGTATATAGGGGATATTGAAAGATTACATGTTGTAAATGGGAGATATAGTTGATTATGTAAATCATATGGTTATTAACCATATTGAGTAAATGTTATTGTATAAAAGGGGAGATTTTTTCTCTTGGAAGCAATGAACTCATTGTGGAGAAACTTAGGCATTTTGAGAGGAATTTTTGAAGGCTAGTGTTTACACAAATACACTTGAATTTGTAATCCAAGATAGTGTCTTTAGGTGTTGAGAGAGATTGTGAAGCATTTGAATGCAGGTCTAAGGTTTGGATGGTGTACAGAAGCAGTTAAAGCTTGTCATCATTAATAAAGAAGTCCTCATTAAGAAGCGGACCCAGAGACGTAGTCTGAACATATGGGTGAATTCTATTTTCAAATTTCTTGTTGTCTCTCTATTCTCTCTATTCTGTCTATTCTCTCTTATTCATTTCAATTTTAATTCCTACTTTGAATGTTAAATAAAAAATTTAAGTAATTAGTTTATGTTATCAGGATAAGCAAAGGATTAAGTGAACTCAATTTCTGTAATTTCAAAGGTTAAATAAACATAACCACACAATTTTGTTTGCGATCAGGATAAATTTGAAATCAAGAGTTAAATGCAAATTATCTTTTTAACCCTTTTAATTATAGACCATATCAAGCTTAGCACCAATCAACATGCTCCTAGCTCTTTCCATTAAGGTTCGGTTTATTCTTTCTACTACCCCATTTTGTTGAGGTGTATAAGGTGTAGTCTTTTTCCAAACAATCCTCGAATGCTTATAGAACTCATCAAATTCCCTCGAACAATATTTACCCCCATTGGAATACCTCAAAACCCTTATTTTATAATCTGTTTGCTCCTCAACTAAGGCTTTAAATTCCTTTACCTTAGTGAAAACTTTAGATTTTGCATGCATAAAATAAATCCAAGTGTATCTTGACACATCGTCAAATAAAATAACATAATAACGAGATTTTCCAAAAGACTCAATATCCACTGGTCCAAACACATCTGAATGAATGATCTCTAGTAATCCCTTAGCTTTATTAGTCCCATTAGGAAATGATGATTATTCTGTTTACCAAACACACAATGCTCACAAAAATCATTTTTACCAACAAAATAATCAAAAAGATCATCAACCAACTTTTTATTCAAAATAGTCTTAAGACCTTTTTCACTTATGTGAACCAATCTATGATGCCACAACATACATGCAATGTTAATTCCAATTACATTGGAAGAATTACAAAAATTAGAGGCAATAAGCCTAAATAAACCCCCTATCTGAGATCATTTAGAAATCACCAAAATCCCTCTTACCAACCTACAACTAGACTTGTCAAATGTCACATTAATTATAGAATTGTTTAACTTGGATACTAAAATTAAATTTCTTGCAAGTCTTGGAATATGTAAAAAAATATCAACGGTTTTAACCCTCCCATCACTGAAACAAAACTTTGCCTTTCCATTACCAACAATCTTCTTCGTGTTGTCATCACCGAGGAAAACTTCTCCCCCATCATAATTTGAATATGAAGTAAGCCACTCCTTATGAGGATTCATATGATAGGAGAAACATGAATCAATAAGCCAAGCATCATTACTAATAGTGTTAGCAAAAATAAACAAAGCATCAGAACCACTACCTTTTAGAGGAATTTTCTATGGAAGCATCTCAACTCTTTTTCTTATTTCTACACTCCTTTTTCACATGCCCTCTTTTACCACAATTCCAACGCTTTACTTTTCTCTTCTCGAGGATTTTAGAGCATCCTTTAGACCTGTCTCCCTTCTTGTCCCCTTGAGGCCCTCCTTTTTCTTTGGACCTTCCTCGCACATGCAAGACATTTTGGGAACCCGCATTCATGGAATTTCTCCTCATCTCTTCCGAAAGAAGTATTTTAATAAGACTATCCATCTTCGGTTATATACCACCACCACTTATGGCAACAATTAGATTTTCCCAAGATTCAGGTAAAGAGAAAAGCAATGAAATACATTTATCTTCTTCTTATAACTTAACATCTACTGAGTCAAGCTGACTTAAAATCATATTAAAATCATTTTTTATATTCTGCAATAGAATCACCATCCTTCATTTTCAGAGAATACAAATGTCTTTTGAGATACAAATTATTAGTTAAAATTTTAGTTTGATAGATATCACCTATCCTCTTCCACAAATTGTATGCAATGGGTTCTTTTGAAAAATTCAAGAGGATGGAATCCACAAGACACAATCGAATGGTTCCTCGTTCCTTCTTATCCATTTTCTTCCAATCTTCATCAAACATTTTCTCTAGTTTCATTTGCTTTGAAACTGCCAATCACTGATCTCTCTCGTCAAGGAGATCTTGCATCTTCAACTTCCACATCTTGTAGCCAGTTCCATTGAATTTCTCAATATCCAAATGAGAGGTAGAAGCCATAGTTTTCAATCTTCTTCACAAATCTACAAAACTTGAAGACACTAAAAAATGTCTTGGTTTGCGAGCGTCATTTTCTATTGTCTTGGTCTTCTCTCCTGCATAATTAAATAATTTTAATTATTTAATTATTTTTCTTTGATCACATTCCTCTATTAATTAAATAATGTTAATTATTTAGTTAATTCATTTTCTTGGTCTTTGTTCTCCTTTGATCAATTAAATAAATTAAATATTTATTTAATTATGTCGCTAACACCCTTTCCCTCTATAATTAAATAAATTATCATTTATTTAATTATTCACTTGTCATTATTCCTCTATAGTTAAATAATTATTTTTAATAATTTGTCTATTCATTAATCCTTTTTATCCTTCCTTGGTTAAATAATTATTTAAATTATTTAACTCTCTCTCTCCACTTTCCCTCTATTAAATAATTAATCTAACTTAATTATTTAATTCCCTTTTGTCATTTGCTTCTATGTTTAATTTAAATGGTTGCATAATCATTTAAATTAAATATTCATTTTTCCTTCCTCCATAAATAAATAATCTAAAATGATTATTTATTCCTCCATTATCTTTTACCAAATTTAAAATGTGGTCAAAGATGCTCTTCTCATGAATTAAATAATTTTATTATTTAATTCCTCTACTTTCCCTCCACTTTCTCATTTCTAATCTCAACCATTGATTGCTTCTAGTCTTCTTTCAATATTGACCATCCATTTGTAGCCATCCCTAGCCCACTACTTTGTGATACATGAATCCTCGTCCATCAATCTGAGAATCATTCTAGAACTTTAATCTCGTTCGTCTGTTTGAATGGCTTTCTATAAAAGAAGGTTGTCCCCATCATTTGGTCTTTACAACCATATTTTCTCCAAAGTTCTTGTTATCTTATCATTGTCATTTGCAGGTATTCCAGTACTTCAAAATATGAGTGTAAAGCTTTGCAACTTGAGAAATAATGGAGGAGAAGCAAGGGAGATGAAGTAACTTTGATAGGGGAGTTTTTCTTATGTTTTCATTCTCGTTTGCTCTCTTTTATCATTTGTACTCTCTTGTTTGGATTTGGGATTTTGGCTTAGATCTTAGGTAGAGTGGTTGTTACTTGATCTTAGCTATTTTTAATTTTTGAATCTTACAAAACCCACAATGCACAAGCTCCTACTGCAACCAAAAAACCTTCAACACTCAAAATAAAGGTGTCCCTCTCTTAACAAAACCATTAGCTCTGATACCAAATGTTGGAAATCAAGGTATAACTTTCAGCAATATGAACTTAAATATGTGATTGCAAATATGAAATTATGTTTACAAGATTACCATAAAATTATTAAGTGATTGAAAATTACAACAATGAAATAAAAATCTACAATACCACAAGTCATCAACAAAAGTGACACAAGATATACATGGAGAAACCCTTTTGGGAAAAAACTCCACACCCAAAGAGATCCAATGTTTGTATTAATCTTCAAGGAAGTACATCAATACAACAATCCTCTTTCTAATTTGGCAGCACTTCGTCGTCTTGACAACCTGCAAAGAACTCATACTAAACCACCATCCAAAGGCTCCATTATATAGAAGTTTGTGGGAGTGAATACTACAAATGGTATCCCAAAACAATAAGCAAAACCACTTAAAAAATCCCACGCCTCACTTAGTGGACAGCCCATAAACATGGAATAAAATATTCAATAATCACAAGGCCTTCACATGGGCGTCTAACCCACAACCAATCAAAATGAGTCAAACTCAAGTGCTCCATAAGTCTCTGAAAGCTACATGCCAGATCATGCATCACCATACAAACTTGGGTTCCCAACTATGCAAGAGAATGCAAAACATGCAAATAATATGCAAGGACATGCACACTCAAGTGGTCCCAACCCAGAAAGTTGGATGCCTAAGAAGAATATCCTCCTGGGATGTCTTGTAACCGCCACTATGAAGATTCCACCTCTTTGAATGCAATTACAATTTGTCATAGGAAAATAAATAATAAATATTTTGTCCCTCATGTCCTCGAGAACACTTTCCAAAGAACGTGGATACACATAAATCAACTTTAGGATAGCAATTATAATGTCACCTATCCTAACACCCATAACCTGCATATTTGCAATTTTTTGTTGAAGGTTTTATAGTTGTTGAGGTAGTATTTTCGTGGGTGATGGTGATGTAGGATATGTGTTCATTTGAATTTGTGCAGAGTGTACAAACGGGTTCATGTTCAGATATCTCGTTGTTGAAGTGGAAGCATGGGTGTTTGGGTTGAGTGTGTTAAATTGATGTTGTGGTGGAGGTTGTGTGGTTGGATAAAAATAATATGTGAATGTTGGATTTGGATTAGGTTGTTATGGTGGAGGTTGATTCAAGTTTTGATTTAATCTGAAGAATGTTTGTGTTTAGGTCAGAGGTATGTTTTTGTTTTGTGAAGTGTGGGTCATGTTTACCTGTGACCTTGGGAATGAAGTGTATGTCCAAGTATTTTTGGGTGGATTTTGATTTTTGATGTTATGTCGCAGGTATTGTATTGCTTTGTTGTGTTATAGTTTGAGATGTGTGGGAAAAAAGTTCATGGATTGTGTGTCAAATGTCAAGGTGGAAGGTATGTTTACAGTTGTGGTATTATAGGAGGTCCTTCCAAATGACATGCTTGTATTCAATTGTTATGAGTTGTTATTGTGTGATGGAGGTGTCGTGTTAACTGCACCTTGTTCTTGAGATACCACATTTTATTGTTGTCCTATTATGGTGGAAATGTCAAAATCTATAGGAATTTTAGCTCCATTCTATGCAAGTGATAAAAAGTATCTATTAGGATCTATGGATATGAGTTCTTCCATTATTCACAATATTTAGTCATCTTACGAAGCATCATCAATTTCCTCTTGGGTTATATTTTGTTCCACATTGTTCAAGTTAAACTCATCGTCAAAAGATGGTGCAGTTCTAGGTTGTGACTTTGGTTGTTCATTTGAAGATGACCCAAAGTGCATCACGCTAATGGGATTGAAAGTAGGGTCACTTGTGGGATCCATATGCTTTATTTTTCTTTGTGATCTCATTTTGACCATAAAAGACTTGATGTACTAAAAGATGTTATTTTGGGAATTTTTTGTGATTTTTGGATATTTTTGGATTTTGTGATTTTGAAATGTTTTTGGATTTTTTTTATTTTAAAGGATGCCAAATGAGTATGCAATTACACTATATTTTTTGGGATTTTTATTTTTAAAGGACGCTTGCAAATAATTTTTATGTTATGTTTTTATATTTTTTCATATTCTAAAAAGGATACTTGACAAATTAAGATATACCAAGGTGATCAAATGAAATATCTAGACCTCAAAAGGGAAAATATTAGGATGATGTTTGATAAAATTCAAACCTTAACTAGACTTATGAGTTATAGGTCCTACTGTTGATGGGATAATGAGAGAGTAGGAGCTCAAGACGTTCAAAAGATAACTATGGTCTAATCAAAATTTGATTGGTTTCTTGATCTGAGAGTGCAAAAATGGATAGCTATGATGTTGGATGACAATAATTAATCTAAGAGATGCAATTTAAGCTAGGAAAAGTGAGAAAACACTGAAAGTGCAATACCAATCAGACAAGTCTCATGTCTCTATGTAAGGTCACTATGTAAAACATTTCTAGATTCTAGATCCTCAAGAACAAACCCTAATTCATCAATGCAGATAGATGCATCAGGGAAATCTATAGATGTGACACAAAAAATCTCAGATGTGTAACTCTGGTTTTTTTAGATGTGTTATAGAATAGATCATATGTGTTACAAATTTGGACAATTCCGTGAGTAACAGATGCGGTACAAATCTAGATAGTTGTGATGCTTTGGTTTTTCTAGGGTTTTCTAAATGGTTGTGGTTCAAAAAATTATAGATATGGTACAAAATATAGATATGTAATTATGGATTATAAATGCATGATAGGATATAGATGCGACACAAAATTAAGCAAATATGTGACTCTAGTTGTACATATGCGTAGCAGAATATAGATACGGTGCAAAAGTCAACAGATGCATAATTCTAGTTTTGTAGATGCGTTACAGAACATAGATGCGGTGTAAGATTTAACAAATGCATGACTCTAGATTCCTTTTTGAATAATTTTATTATATAAAAGGCTCAAATACATGACTCTAGATTTTCCTAAAACTAGGTGTTCTAAGTGACTTCTTGTGTTATAATTTTTTAGTTTTGGATAAAATACATTCATAAAACACTCAGAAGATAAAAATATTTGTTCTCTTTACTCTTATGTAATAAGGATTAAGGCCCAAAGGTCAATGGCTTCACTGGTATAGCACAAATTGAAGATAGTTGGAAGACAAGCACAACCTAATTAATCAGATGGGTGTGTTCACTTGATTTAGGCCCACCACACTGAAGTGCTAATACTTTATAAGATTGGATAGAAACAGCTTTCTTATGAGAGTCGATAGCTAGACATCTAGTGGCACAAGCCCAATATGGTAACAGGCTCACCTTCTTTCTCTCCCTAGTTTCTTATGAAATTTGACCCCAAGTATTTTCATCTCTACTCAAGGGAGTATGTGGTGAGTAGCTTCGGGCATGATACTATACCCTTCACTACACCAAACTTATAACTAAAGGCTCCTAGGCTTCTAATTAAAAATAATAATTAGTGGGGGTCTATTGTGAATAGAGAGACCGTGTAAGACCTCGTCCCTTGTGGCCTTGTTGATCCTATGTTTTTGGTGATTTTTATATCATATTCTATTTTCTTTCATGTTGGATAGTACACATGAGTGATGGTTGTCACTACACCATGAAGATGTTCATATTCTTGACTAATCCTATCTAACGATTGTTGTGAATTCTTGTGATAGTCAAATGAGTTCCATTCTTTGTCTACTTAATTATGCAATGATCAATATGCTTAGTTATTGGGAATATTACTATGTATATTAAGTGGATTACATTATGTTAGGTAATTACATATCATAGATGTGGGTAGGTGTGATTATGAAGACAATTATTAATATTCAATGTTACTTATAGTAGTATGCATTATAAGTTAAATATTCTATTGACATGAGTGGTGATATTTTGACAACAGATAATATTCACTCAATTTTTCCTTGACTCCATAATAGGTATCATGCGAGTAAGGAGTGTTAAATTATATGTTACTTGTGTAGATTAGTGAATCTAATTTTCTAGTTGATTATTATTCTTAGAATTTTTAATTCATATGTCATTTTTTTTAATTATTATTAATCATGAGTAATATTGACACACATTATTGGTTGAATAAACAAGTAAAAATTGGCCAATGTTGATAAGGGGGTCACATAGCTACTTCATTTATTGTATCCTTGTAAAATATTAGTCTTGTCCTGGACATGTGATTTAACCTTGTTTTGTGTGATATGGGTTGTGTGTATGTGAGAGTTGTTTTATTAGTCCCTTGAATCATTTTATTAAAATGATCACTTAATTTATGTTTTATGAAGTCCTTATGTGGTCTTAATTGTTTTAAAATATTCCCTAGGTGATAGGTTTATGGGTTAGAGGTATTTTTATTTCATAAAACCCCTTTAATAAATTCTTAAACCCACTCTAATTATCCACTTATGAAAAGTGACGAAAATTGGAGTTGAAAGGGTGGTTGGGAAGTTGAAAAGATGGTTGTCTTTTCCCCTTCTATTTATTCTTTCTCCTTGAAAGGAGAAGAGGTTGGTTGCTTTTGGGAAATTGTTCTTGAGTTTTTGTTTGGTTTTTCATTCTTCATTTTTTTGGAGGTCTTTCCATGTTTGTGAAGAAGGAGGAGCAATGGAAGTGAGTGCTTGGAGAGAGTTTTTCCACAAGTTGGATAGAAAACTTTCTTGGAAAGGTCTACCCTTTTAGTTATTTATCTTTGTTGATTTGTAATGACGTTGTTGTCATATTGGACTTTCTTATAAAAAATCAATGTGAAATTTGATGTTGAATCTCTTGTGTTGTTGCAAGCAGTGTTTTGGGGTTTGCATTGGTTGATTATTCCACCTTATTTAGTTTACTTTAATGTATACCCTTTTGTGTGTTAAAATAAAGAAATATGAATGCAAGTGTTGTTATGTGCAAAATATATAAAGGGTATACTTTTCTAAGAATCCTTGTGAATAGTACTTGTAATGTGTCAAGTTTAGTAATGTGGATGTTATATATTACACCTTGGTTGTGGATCCTAGGTGAAAAATATTTTGTGGAAGTTTTATGTGTCCCTAGCTTGGGGGTGGATTGAATCTCAATCCTATGGTTGGGTGGACATCACATTTTCCCATATTATTCTTCTTATTTGTGGATATTTGTATTTCAAGTACATGTGTTGAATAAGAAAGAATATCTTGGGATTTTCATCCAATGGATTTCAAGAGAGAAACATGTTGGTTTGTTGAGGTAACAATATTATTGCCCCTATTCCAAACAATAATCTATTTAAAAGTAGTTTCTCATATTTGATCATAAAAATTGATAAACATGCTATTGAAGCATATAATTTAATGGGTTTTTTCTATTATTAATCTCAAAAAAACATATTCAAAAATTGTATTAACCCAAATCACCAATTATGATTTATTAAGAAAACATTGGCATCCTTAATCACAATAAAAATCTGTCATAAAATAGTCCTGCAAATATGTTCACATAGAATTAAAGAAAACGAGTTAGATGATAAAATTTAAAGGGTTTTTGAAATAAAATATTTGTAAAACATATCCAAAAATCAGAGAAACCCAGTAAACCAAATATAATTTATGATTAAAACATTACTATCTCCTACTTTGAAACTCAAACAATAAATTGAAAACAAAAACAAATTGAGTGAAACCAAGTCAGGGTATCATTAAGGCAAGAGAAATATCTAAAGAAACTCTTCAATTAGAAAGATACAAACATGAGAAAAAACCCTTACATGGATTCTTAAGTTAGTTTTTAAAAATTAATTTTTAGTTATCCATTAAGAGCCTTAATTGTATAGTGCTTAGAAATATTGGTTCCAAATTGTTGATTTTATTTATTCTCTTATTTTTAGGATTGTGTTCTTGTTAGAGAGTTTAATTATTTATTTATTTTATTAGTGGATGAACCATATCTATGTTTTATTCAAAAATAAGAATATTTTAATTTATATCAAAGTGATTCAAATAACTTATCATAAAAGAGTCTAGGTATAATAAGCAAAGTTGGCAATTGAAATCACCTAAGAATTGTTGTAAATAATAATTTGGGTAGAGCTATGAAGTAAAGGAATAAGGTTTAATTTGTGAATTATAACCTTAAAGCTTCTAAATCCATTAAATTATAGTTACTAACAAATGTTAACGAACAAAATAGTCATGAATTATGTGTATATGTTTAGTTGTGTGTGTATACTATAAATATACATAATTAATCTCAAGTTGTTGAGTTATTAGTCCTATAACGTTAGTGTGTTCAATATTGGATGGTATAGTTCGTGTTAGCTTATTTCTTGCATGTTTATTCTTGTAATATTGGTTTAAAGTATTGTTTAAATTATTGTCTTCATTTCTAATGATTAGGCATTAAATAGCTCACTTTGAAAGGTAAATAGATTGAGGTTGATTCACCACTCACGATGCATCTCTAGTATTTGATTCTATTACATATCTCAACCTTTATGTACTCTTGATTTTACCTTCACTAACAATTTTAGATGTCCTATTTGATTTTGATTTAATGATAATAATATCTTTTGGAGGTTAAGTTAATGTTATTATGGAGATTTAATACTAACCTTATCAAAATATGTTTCATGTTTATGTGTAGTTTAAATGAATACAAATGATGTTGACAATTAGTGTAAAGAAACAACAATGTTTGATTTTAAAAATGAAACCTCATTCATTTTTTTTATATTAACATTGGGTGTATACATTATCAAAATCATCATAAAGTAATGATTATGAAATTCCTTAGTGACATTATCATTATTATTTTTATTATTATTATTATCCCCTCTTGTAAATCTAATTGTTGGATTAGCAAAGAAAGTATCTAAGATGAAAAATATTCTTTTGAAGCATGCAAGACTTCATCATTATTGCTATTAAATCTATAACATTAGACAAGTTTTAAATTTATAAGTTTATCTTTAATTTTCTATTTAATTACTTACTTCTCTTATCTAGTTACTTTGTAGTATTTTATTAGCTTAATCTTGGGGAGGGCATTATAGACCATCTATAATAGCCTGATATTGGAGGTCTCTCCTCCACTCTCATCACCAAATGTGTCTCGACAAATCAAGGGTCACATGGCTTGGCTTCGAATGATGCTAGTCACTCCTTGAGGTACAACTTTCACTCCCCCCTTTATATAGCCCATTAGGAAACGTTCTTGATGTCGAACCTTGGCATGATGAAATCCCCAGGAAGGCCTCCTACTAAAAATAAAAAATAAGTATTATGTATTTATCTTTCACCCAATATCGCACAAGTGTGCAAGGGGAGAGGATACGTATGTAATAACTTAGGTTGACACAACTATGCAAGTGCACAAAACATGAAAAATATTTGTTCTTTTTAAATCCCAAATCCAAATTTTATCTAATCTAGAAATCAAAGACACACAGGTTTGAAAATTAGATCCTTTGACTAGCGAACCTACAATAAATTAGTTAGTAGATCCAAAAGATGTCTTTGTCAATAGAGTTACAACAAACTAGATTAGTAGTCTAAATCAATTTATTTTCTAAACGATCATCATAAAGCTACAAATTGGGATTAATAACTAGAAAATACCTAATCCATCTAAATCAAATTACATGCAAAATACAAATTGAATATTTTATACCCTTTTGATTTAGTAGATAAATGTGTCACTATTTTTGATAGGTACGTCGCAGAAATAGTTGCAGTGTAGAAAGCTACAGTTTTGTTATAGGAAACGTTGTAGTGTAGAAACCAAATAAATGTGTCACAAAAAATGATTGCAGTGCTAAAATCCTCATATGTGTTACAAGACCTGCAGACACGAAAATGCACAAAAAGACAACCCAAAAATGATAAAAAAAAAATTTAAAAATAGGGCACAACTCAATCAATTTTTAATCCTCTATAATAACCAAAAATAATAATTGTTAGCCAAAAATGATAAATCTTGATCTGACAATTGCATCGTTATTTTTGATAGATGCATCATAGAAATCTACGTATGCATCGTAGAAAGCAGATGCATCATTGAACGTCACAGATGTATTGCTACAAAGAGATGCATTACATAATTAAACAGACGTATCACTTTGCACTCAACATATGCATCATAGAACATGTAGCTTCAAAATTTTCTATTTTTTTCATAAAATTTGTTAGCACTTCATGTCGGTTTCACCAATTTGTATGACCAAGGTTAAATGCAAGAATCATAAAAGGCAACCAAAAAATTGTTAAATTCAAGCAAACTAATTTTAATCCAACAATGAAGAATGAATAAATGAAAGAAACAATCAAATATCAATCAAATGATATACCTTTTCTCACATGAAACATCGAATCACCTTCATTGCTCTTCTCAAATTTGCTTTATAAGTTGTGCTTCTCTCATATTTTTATGTGTGCACAGTTGTAATAAGCTCAAATGAATGAATATGATAGAAAAATATTAAAGATTTTGGTTGGCCTCAAATGAGGTTGAAGACTTGATGCAGGTTTGATGAACGATGAGGATTTGAGGAAGATTTGAATAGATTTATGGTGGAGAATTGATGAGAGAAATTGATTGATCAGTTAACTGGTTGCATGATTCAATGAACTGAGTGCATGAATTAGTCAACTATTTGCATGATTTAGTTAAGGGATTTGATTGAATTGTTAACTCGAACTGAGTGTTAGTGAACTGATTGCATGAGGAGTGAATTGAAATTTATTAGTCAATGGACTAAGAGTAAGTCTTAGTCAGAGGATGAGTTGGAAATGCATGAGACTTAATAATTAGTTAAATTAATAAATTATTAATGCCTGTGTAAAGTGATTAAATAAATAAAATAAATAATTTTATTTATTTATGGAGAGTGGATAATATTGAGGAAATTATGGATAACTAAATAATTAAAATAATTATTTAACTTAAGAAATGGATAATGGATAATTAAATAAATAATGGTAATTTATTTAATTTAAATTAGAAGAATAAAGATAATTAGGGACGTAATTAAATAAATAAAATTAATTTTTAAATAATAAGATATCATTTAATTAATAGTGGAATATGAAATTGGTGATAATTAAATAATTTATCAATTATTTAATTATATGGATTGGACGAGAATTAGTGTAAAAATGTCACTTGTAGGCTAGGAGAATTTTTAATGTCTACAGAAGGATGCAAAGAGTGGAAAATTAAAAGTAAAAATGGAAGAGATGACTAATAAAATAGCTCAAATTTTGAGATACAAACCACCTGCTAGGATTTACACCCTATATTTGCAGAAAAATTTCTAAGTTTTCAATTTAGTCAGCTAATCAATGATCTTCAAGTTTCTTTTCTTCACCTACATTATTTTTAGAAGCATACCAATAGGCCACACCAAATATGCAAGACCAATTATATAAATTTTACTTGCATAATCTAGTCATTCCCTATGGTATTGCTTGGAACCCTCTTATCTTTGTGGGAGATGTTCAAATCAAGGTAATGGCTTCATTCATCAAGAATTAAACATCAATGAGGATAGTTGGAAAGAGATTATGATAAAAGGGAGAAGTCATTTCCCCTTCTTATTAGAGCAGAGGCAAAAGATCCTAGAGGGATAATAGAGGAATGGATTGACCTAGTAGAAAGATGGTGGGTGGAGAAAAATATTTTGGAATGTAGGGAGAATAATTATAAAAGAATTCATGAATTAGTAGTAGGGACAAGAAGAGAATCACTTAACTTCTCATAGGACAAATGGAAGTAATTAACACAATATCTCAAAAAGGAGCCTTATTCAATCTTCAACTACTTGGAAGTAGTTAAAAGAGCCCACAAATATATCACAACCTCCCTTAAAAATAATATTACCTGGTTCTCCCTAACATTTTATCCTCATCTTCTCTTGTTTCTAATTCCACTTTTAACATGAAGAAGAGAGGAGATAGGGGCAACAGAGTAGGCCAGATGGGAGAGAATATTAGAGAAAAAAAGGTTTTACCAAAAGAAGGGTGAAGGGATCACTAACACAATGGACTACATGGAGGTTGCATCGTAATACAACCAAAGACCCTAAATTACTTGAGGACAAGCAAAATGCAAAGTTGGATGGATGATGAGCCCTAGAAATATCTAGCTTCCTTACTTTAATTTCATGCTTTTTATCTTATTTCTGCTAAGTTTCAAAGACATTTCCAAACATTCTCATATACTTTAAGTATTTAAAGTAATTTAAGATGATATATTATGTGGATGAATGATTGTGTGATCTTTGGATGTCTATACAATTTGGAATTTTTTTATGATTAATTATAGTTGTTAAATAATAAAGAATACCTTTTGTATAAGACTAACCCCTATAGTGAAGAACTTGTCAACCCATAGTAAAAGGACTTTCAACCCATAGCAAAAGGATTTCGATCCGCCATAGTCAAAGGAAGTGATCAAACATAGCATGTGCATTTTTTATCTAGAATTTGATGCAAGCGATGGTCTAGGAATGCGAACATGAATTTATTCATGGATCATTCCATTTTTTTACTTTCTTTTATTAATAAATTATGGAAGAAAGATGAAGCTTGCTCTAACATTAGATAATGGCTTATAATAAAGTCTATCTTATTAAGGTAGGATTTTAGTTACAACGATCTTATTAATCCATGTAGAATCCTTATTAGACTCTTACACTCTTACTTCCACTTGCTTTTATTTTTTTGTTAAAGCTAAAGATAGACCCTCTTCCTATGTTTTTTGGAAGAGTTGATAGTTGCTAATAGTTTTCTTTTAGTTTTGGAATAAGAGGACTCTCACTGATCCTACATATGGATGATCTTGTGAGAGATCAAGTAGCTAGATTTTTGTATGAATTAGATTAAATATAATCTTATTACTCTATTTTTAGTTTGTGAATGTTTGAACTACAATAAATAAGGATACAAAAATATTCATGAATTTTTTAGTTAGAATTTGAAGGAAGACCTTGTGGATCACAGTAGTTCAAGCAAGGACCACTTGAGGTACTACATAATTCATGTTAGTTTAGATTATTAGTTATATTGTAAATATTAATTTCTAAATTGTAAGTTTTAAATTCTGATTTTTGATTTACATTATGTTAAATGATATTAAGCAATTAGTTGAATTACGTCACACTGCAATATAGAGATTCATTAGTTATAGTCTATGTAGGAATAGTCACCTGTAGCAATTACTATAGTTATTTTTAGCAATTAGTATTCAATTGTTTTGTTTTCTATATAGGATTTATTTTAAGATAAGTAGCCTTTAGATGAAATTACTTTTGTTTATTTTTTTGTACTCAATCGACTAGGAAAAATTAGGATTCTTAGGTACACATATAGTGTCAACATCATCTAAATATTATGATTCTATGGTTGACAATTTAATGAAGCGTCTCTAGAATAATGACCTACTTAATATGGGATTTGTAAGTCCATTAAGTTGAATGCACTTTTACATCAGTTAATTGGACAGAGGGGAGACACTACACTCACCTTCACACTTCAAGCCAATAGCTTTCGTAATAAGATCATTTGTGACCTGAAATCACACACCCTTGATGGTAACAAAACTTTACTGCTAAGAATTAATAAACTCAAAGGTTAATTTATCATTATACCCTTTCATGTCTTTAAAGAAAGGGGGCAAACCCCCTTTTTCAAAGAGCTCCCAGAGCTCAAAATTTTGCATCAAAGCCTTGTAGGAATAAGGCTTAATTCTTTTATGAGGTCCCCCCATCTTATGCTTGGAAATTTTGTTTCTATTAATACCAAAGTAAAAAAAAACCTAGAGTTCCTTCTATTACTAGAGTTGAACTTAAAATAGGTAAAAAAAGAATTAACGGTACCAATAATATAAGACTTCCACCTCTCATAAAATTTGGAGCTATGGTGTCCCATCAACCTCCACTTGTCATGACTTATTTCGTCGAGAGTACCATAGTCATCATTTATACTCCCCCTTAATCATAATAAAATGATTATTATTGTCAATCTCACAAAAACCTTGAGGCTTAACAACACACACAAGGGAATAATAAAATAAATCTAAAATAGTATTTTAAAAAACATCATTAAAAGCCTGAGCATGAGAAAAGAATGAAAGCCATGGAGAGAAATAAAAGGAAAGAGAACCATCATGGCCATATAGATAACCATCTTATCTAAAAAATGGCAATCATGCTAGATAAAGACCACATCATCCTTCAACTCAAAGTAAAATAGACAAATCATAAAATTACTTGGACACATTTGAATTTTCTCTTTCTTTAGACACTTTCTCTTTTGCTAAGTGTAGGAGATTAGAGTAAATCCAATAGTTTCCATCCTTACAACACAATATTTCATTGGATATAGCATTAGAAATTGAATTGCCTTCTCTAAAAATATGGTTAATTTTGGTATTAGAGAACCCCCTAATCATACTTTTGCAATCATCCATCATGTTTTTGATCCTTCAAGAAGAGTGAATTACCTTTCAAAATTTAAATTATCATGTTAGAATCACCTTTAATCTCAATATTACAATAGCCCTTCTCCTTAATTCTAGTTAATCCTCACTTGGCAATAGTAGCCTCAGCCTCATTACTAGATTTTCTACCTATATATTTAACAAACCCCTTTATTAGGAACCCCTGCTCATCTCTAATAATACCTGCAACAACAAATTCTCCAAGCTTTCCTTCCCAAAAACCATCAAAATTAAGTTTTATCCAATCATTATTAGGTGGTTTTCATTTAATACTTTTTCTTATGAGAGTTTTTCCCCAATTAATCTTAGTAATATCTTGAGTAATACCTCAATTTTGTTTTATCCCGAGTTCAATGCCAAAAGGAATTTTCTTGGCATAGCGAAAACACAAGACATTGATATTATCCTTTAGGTTATATTGAATACTTCTAAAGACATCTTTGTTGTGTCTTGAAATTTCTCTAAAAATCCTACTATTTATTTCTTCGCATATACCCCAAGAAACAAAAGGAGGAATTTTCTTCTAGATTTCAAGAACCACATTATGGGAGAAAGGGGAACTCATGTGCCAAGAGGTGACAAAGTATTTTATGGTCTTAGGAAATATCCAAACTAAACTAAGGTTATGTAACACCTTAGTACAAACATCCCTAGAGAAGTCACAATGAAAGAGAATATGTTCCATTGTTTCCTCCTCCTTGTAGCAAAGAGTACATATGTTAACCATCTAAAATCCACTTTTGTTTAGGTTATCAATAGATAAGATTTGTTTGTGTATTGTTGCCCACTAAAAGCAATTAATCTTAGGAAGTAATCTATTGTTCCAAACCATAGACCAGTTCAAGTTATGAAAATAATTCCTATCATCCATAAGGGAGTAAGACAACCTGATAGAGAAGGAGCCAGATAGACTCACTACCTAGATGCATTCATATTTTTTATTTAAGGAGAAAAACTAAAAATCTCCAATATTCTACCCTAGATTCTCAACATCTTCCTTTTTCCTTTGTTGCCTTTCACTTCTTATAATTCTTCTTCCTACCATTTGTTCCCCAAAATGCTTTCACTTAGGTTTCTGACCATTCCAATCAATATATCTATAAATATTTTCTCTATTATGTATTATAAGCAACTCTTTGATGTCATAAAAAATTTGGAGAGAAGACAAAGTTTGACCATCAAACCAAGGGTCATTCTAGAAATTAACTTTCTTCCCATCTCTCACTCTCCAAAATAAACCTTGTTTTACAATATTTTGACTTTAAGTAGGTTGTTCCAAACAAGTAAATGTTGGGGAATGTGAGAGGAATACAAGAAGTAGAAATAATCTAAATTTTTTACATATTTAGCTTTAAGGATGGTTCCCCAATCTTTATTGCTTTGGATGAAGTTACAACCCACTTTCACAAGAAGAGCTTTGTTAAACCATTGCACATTTCTAATTCCCAACCCACCCTACCTTGTAGGATTACAAACCTTGTCCTAGCTAACAAGAAAAATCCTAGCTTTGTCCTCCATGATAGACCATAAGAATTTATTTTGAATTTGTTCAATTCTTTTAGCCACATAGGCAGGGATTTTAAACAAAGAGAGCTAGTAAACCGAATTATTTTGAAGAGAAGCTTTCAATAATTGTATTTTCTAGCTTGACTAAGTAGTTTTATTTTCTAAGCCTACCAACTTATTTTATAAATTTTCTGCAATACTAAGCCAAAAGTTGTTAGGAAGTCTTTTAGTGGATAACGGGAGCCCCAAATAAGTTGCAAGAAGGTTATCAATTTGACATCCAAGAATTATCATAATTTTTCTCAAAGAGGGGGGTCAGTATTAAATAAGTGGAGCATTCTTTTATTATAATTTATATATTGACCTAGCACTTTAGCATAACCATCCAAGAGAGTTTTCCAATATTTGGTTTCCACAATAGAGGCAACTCCAAAGAGGATAATTTCATCCACAAACTTTTGATACAAAGAGGGGGGAGAGAGGAAGCAACATTGATCCTTTTCAACAACCCATCATTAGTCAACTTTTGGAGATTTCTTCCCGGAACTTCAACCATACATCCTCACATATCTTGATTGAATAAATTATGACCACTGATTTCTCAATCTATTTCCCAATTCCACTAATTATTCTAATCCCACTAAACACTCAACCATATTTCTTCAATCCCACTAAACTCTTAATCTGATTTCTTCAATCCTATGAATAATTCCATCTAATCCCAATGATTATTCAGTTCAAATCCTTAATTGGATCAATCAGAGGAGTTAACTGATCAATCTATTTCCTCTCAACGGTTCTCAATCATTGATCGAGATCTTTCATTGTTGAATCTCGATCATTCATCTAAATACTGAAAAATCTATAAAACAATCTTCTTCCTTCTAAAAAATGATCAAATAATTTGGAGAATCTATGGAGAGGTCATGTCAAATTGGCTATTGAATAAAATTAAGCACATACTTGCATCCTCGATCATCATTACTACTACTTTTGAAGCTTTAGCAAACATGGAAGCTTTATATTGACCAAGCAATCCAATATCCATTATCAATATAAATACACTCTGACATGAGATGGTAAAATTATAGCCTTTGGATTCATTTATGTTCTCATTTATGCTAACATTTCTTGTTGAATTCATTGCTTTACAATCACATTTCATGAGTAGGTTGGGATTTATCTTATTTTGATTTCAAATGATTTTTTTCATTGTTATCATTTATAAACATGTAGGGAGATAGAGGGTCACCTTGTCTAAGGCCCCTGCCATAGGAGAAAAAACCTTCAAGGGTCTTATTAACTAACACTAAGCATGTAGGAATGATAACACAAGCTCTATTGAGCTTTAGGATTTTTCCTTTATATCCAAAATTTTATAAGACATCAAACAAGAAGGACCAATACACTCTATCATATGCCTTATAAATATCCAATTTAAGCATCATACTAGTTTTTTTATTATACTCCATAGAATGAATATACTCATGAGTATACAAAACAACATCCAAGATTTTTCTCCCTTACACGAACCTTTTTTTATTAGTAGCAATCAATCTTTAGAGTACAATTTTTATTCTATTTACTATCAATTTGAAAGGAAATATGCATCCACCCAAGATAATTTTTGCATAACCCAAATAAATAAATCTATGCAAACAAGTATTCAAAATCCATATGTAAAAGAACATACAACATACCATCAAAGATGACACAATATATACCCTGGGAAAACCCTCAACAGGGAAAAACCAATCCTCCAAAAGCATCCACCACTCATGTATTATTCAGCAATAAACATTACAATACATCTTCGGAGTCCTCCGTGAATACCTTTAAAACATCAAGCCCTCTACAAGAACTCCATGTGAACAAGCATGTAACCATACATCCCATTCCATGCATCAACCTTCACAAATTCTAACAAGAGATGCTCTCAACCCCTTAGACAAATAGCCAAGCCAACCTTAGACAACAACCCATGTGTTTGCTTTTATAGAAACAAGCTCACACAAAACCACCAAGTGGTATTACATAAAACCATGTGACTAATACCATGAGCTTACAAAACCATTAACCCCTCATTTAATATTGGTTATAAGTTTTCCTAATATTAAATATTATTCCTATGTACAACCCCACATTAAATATTTAAACCAATGTCACAACACATAAAGTGGCCCAAAGAATGTTAGACCCATGTGATGTACACATCCCTAGATTCCCTAGGTGCACCACATAATAAATAAATATTATATTATAATAGTATGCAAGGTGGAAAAAATACCTTTTCCTAACATTCTCCAACTTTTTGTATACATTACATAAGGGGTAAACAAGTAAACTCAAATATGAACAAGGAAACAATCCCCATAACCACATATACCATCAAGGAATCAAAATGCTCCATGTGCTCCATCAAGATACCTACAAAAAGAGTCAAGGTGACCACAAGCATGAATACTCTCATCCTCCATCATGTGAATGCACAAAAAAAAAAACCATCCAAAGAGATGCCCTACAATTTGTCACAAAGAAGCATAATTGTTGCCTCCAACCAATATCCCAATACACAAACACTCAATCCAAAGGTAATAAGCATGTAACAATAGCTATCAAGATATAATCACCATAGTTGAAAATAGCACCCACAACAAACGATAACACATCCAACTATCCATACCTCAAAGGTATACAAATCATAACAAGTTAACCTCATGACATCAACACATACAACCCATAACATGCAATTACTAGCTCCAAGTGCCAAACCTGTCATATAATGAACATACACATCCAGGAACTCTCACTGTATAGGTAATGTCAAATCTGAAAATAATCAAGGCATCCAAAGATCTACCAATAGCATCACATATAATTGTAGCCAATATCATGTAGTACCAAGGAACATCCACAAATATATAAAAATCTTATAAACCCATATGTTGCAATACATCTCTCACCACAAGTTCCATAGCTCTCCAAAGTTTTTTGCATCCAACATAGGAAAGAGATAAAGGAGCATTCATGTCATCACCAAAGAAAAATGAACATGTGACCACAAACATAGAGATCACTGTAGCTCCACACAAGATCTCAAATCCAATGTCATGTGAATACAAATATCCAAGAAGAACAAGACCAAAGAGAGAATATGCAAATCAAAACCTATAGCATGTCCTTCTACACACACTTCTATATGATAAGTTTTGATTAGTATGATCTCCTCTATAAAACCTTAAAGAGAATAACACTATCCAGATCTAACCATAACCAAGATGTATGCATCTCAAACCAAAGGAAGATCAAACCAAATCCATTTCCAATGAAGGAAATAAGCCCAATAACATCTCCTAAACTCAAAATCAATGAAAAATTTCACAATTCATAAGGAGATAAACATGCCAACATCCCTCAAATGAACCATCTAGAACCAAAAAACCATATCTCAAGATCCATATGCATGAGAAGATAAATCATAAATATAATACATCTAAAAATAACAATTGGCAATACCTCTCAAATGATAAATCGTTGAGTAGACCAAGAATGGGTAATGAGAATGATCCTCCAATATATTCAAGTCATCGTGACTCATCTAAGAACAATATCCTCATAGTTCCATGTTAAACTCATATCCAACCAAGGTGTAGGCTCTTCAAACTTCCAACTGAAACCTCATCAATGAGTAACCATCTCAATACATATCTTTAATCACAAGAGATCTCCTAGCCTCACCTATGTCTCCAAGTATCCATGAGTACCTATAACCGATCAATCCATGCCAAACTCCAAATGAAACATAACACCATCATGAAGCTCCCAATAAAATGATCAATGTATCCAATACCAAGAGAACCAACCAAGATCAAAGTCAAATTCCCAACAACTGAATCAGGAACTCAATAATGACATCATGATCTCACATCTCCTCAAAGGAATATCATATGCTCCAATAAACATATCATGTACCTTTATCATGCCAACACTCTAAACGCGTAATCAAGAGCACATCATGACATAACACATAACCATCCTAACAAAACAAGGATCACATGTCAAAATATAAATCATGACACCTCAACCAAAAACTAAAGATTCCTCCATGGCTAACCAAGATTTCAACATCTCTATACCACATGAAGATAACCATCCTCTGCCAATGAAACCAAAGATTTCAAAGAACCCTCACTACATAGACACGGGATCCAAGATTCCATCCATGACACCAACAAACATTGTAGAAGATCATCCACCATCAAATGTTGAATTCACATCATCACCACAAGATCCCATTAAACCATGATACCAAGCTCTCCATGGAAACATGATAACCATCCTCTAAATGAAGATCCTCCATGGCCCTAATGTAATCAAAGAACTCAACACAGAGCTCCCAAAGGGAAGAGTACAAACCATGGTCTCCAAACCAAGAAGATACAACACTACCAAACCATCACGGTCACAAGCTCCTACTGAATCATGTAACCAAGCTCTCCATGAAATTGTGATAGCAACCTCCTCAATGAAAATCAACCATAACCTTGATCCTCAAGCTAAGAAGATATATAGCCACAAACCAAATAGGAATCAATCCAACACCACCAACAATACAACTGCAGAAACAATCATGTCAAGTCAAAGTACCTAAAGCACAAGGAACATCCATGACACCATGATCACCACTAAATGTACCAGCAACACAATCCAACTATGTCACACATGTTTTCATCACATAGTCAACTACATAGGTCTCACATCACGACTGCACCTAGTAATACCATCTCTCCTCCTCAACATGACAACAAAACTAATAAAGCAAGTGACTAAACCAAGCCACCAATCTAAATCTATAACAACACTAAAACATCTATGGGCATAGACAACCCATATCCAAGTCATAAATGCAAATTATAAGCATAGACAATCTACAACACTGCATAACTCATAGATGCAACAATGAAACTGTGTGCAGTAATTTTAGACAATTTAAAATGAAAGGAAAAGAAAAATTAACCAATCAATTATAAAATCAAGAAAACACTCAAGATTGGGGCCAAAAGAACTCAAAACTACACCAAATAGCACAAAAATGGAGTTGAGGAAGAGCTTGATGTTGCGATTTCACCATTGATTCAATGATATGTGTGCTCACAATCGATTTTGGAAGCATAACACTTGGATTTTCTCAAATTTGGTCACAATGTGGCAATATTTGTCTATAGTTGCATGAAGGCTTGAAGGCTTGTGTGTGATAGATGCAAAAATGACTAAGTGTAGTCATCTAGCTAAGGGGTAGAGGATTGGACGACTGAGATTGAGGGAAGGATAAAATCAAGGGTTAAGAACCCCTATGGTGATGACACTTGTCATCATGTGAGGGCATGAGAGAATATGGAGAGCAATTGGAGGTACCATGAGGAATGGGAAGATCTCCTCATAAAGGATTTTTTAGTCTAATCTTCCCAAAATCATGGGAGGATGAGACAACATGAATTTAAAATTCCCTTATATTCCACATGGGGATGGGAGAAGGAATTAAAAATTCCTTAGAAATCAATGGGTAAATAAAATGGAATTAAAAATTCCATGGGGGCATGGGATTAACTTCTCCAAAAGGAGAGAGCAATTAATAAAGATTGACTTGGGGATATGCCATAAATGGCATGAAGTTTAGGTTTGGTTAATACTAGGTTTTGATTGTGCAAGTAGGGATTAGGTGGGTGATTAGGTTGCTAATAAAATTAGAATCCCACTTGCAAATATTAGAGGATGTAACACCTCCCAATCAAGGATTAGAAATGTGCACATCCTAATGATGGGATTAGAAAGGGTGATTATGATTATGGGTGGATTATGGAGGAGGTGACTAGGTGAGAGAAAATGGGAGGAATTAAAAATTTAATTTAATTCCCATAGGATGAATGCCTAAATTAAATAATTTAGTCTATTTATTTGATTTAGAGAGGAAAGGTTGAAGTAATAAAGTATTTAATTAAATAATTAAATATCTTAGAAGACCTTAGGAAAATGATGGATATTAATTAAATAATGACAATGTTATTTAACTAGTACAAATGGAAAGATGGAATAGATGAAACAAAGGTAAATTTGACCAAATGTGAATGGTTAAATTTAGATGTCTACATTTTTCCCCTCTTTGAAGTATAATTAAAATAATGATGTTTTGAAGAAAAATAAAATATAGGCAACTCAATAGGAGAAAACAAGTGATAAGATACCCCAACATGGAGGAAAAGACGACATGGAGAAAAAAGTAGAATGTAGTAGGATGGAAAAATGCCACATGGATGGAGCATCCCTCACTGGTTGGACATGGTTCGAGTGTGGGTATAAAGAGGAGAGCGTCTCGCCTAGGTATGACCCCTAACTTCACTTTGTACCTTGTAGTTTTTCGCATTTATGGCTGGTCAAAGTCCATAATCAGGCAGATCCACCCGTCGTGACAAGGTGAATCCGTCCATCAAGGTGCACAGGTGGATGCGTCCATGAAGGGTTGATCCACCAAGGAGGGGTGAATGTGTCGAAAGGTAATTACGCTCAAGGAAGGGCCGATGTGCTTGCAGATAGGTGAATCTTTTAGAAGAAGGGCAATTTTGTGATGGGTGGATGTGGAGCAAGGATTTGATTAAAACATGGATCTGGTCAGAGAAAGGTGGATGTGTGATAACTCGCAGGGGTGTATGTGCTAGAGGAAGGGTAGATGTGCTCTTGAATCTTTAGGGGCGGATTCGATGGGTAATAGGTGGATATGCATCACCCGCAAGGGTGAATGAGAAGAAGAAAGGGTGGACCTGCTGGGTAGGTGGATCCACTTATGGATGGGGATTGCATAGAAAAATCATAGGGGAGGATGTGCATGGGAAGGGGCAAATATGTCAAAAGGTAAATTTTATCTATGGATGGGCGGATGCACCGAAAGATAAACCCACCAAAAGGAAGAAAATAAAAGATAGAAGAAAACTAGAGGAAAAGACTTGACATCATGATGATTTGATGGATGCAGAGAATAGCAAGTCTACGGACTCAGGAGCGATGGTCAGTGATCCTACATATGATTAGAGGATTCAATGTGGTTGAGTGGGCGGTACTAGATGTGATGAGGCTAGCATATGTAGCAATTATGTCGACTATGAGGGAACACATGCCCATGTTGATGACACTGGTAGAACGGTGGAGCTCTAATATGTGCACCTTCCTCCTCCCCACTAGGGAGATGACCGTGACATTAGAGGATGTATGGAGGATCCTACATTTTCCAATCCACAAAGAGATGGTGGAGTGATCCATAGTGTAGATAGTTCCACAACTGCTACAAGAATTATTTGGGAGGACCAATCTACCATGCAGGGGTCGGGTATTAGATGTGGATGGATATTTGAATATGCTACTAGGCTTAGAAATTTACTTGTGTGGGTTGGTCAACAATGTGCTACTACCAAACAAGAGTGGTAAGTTTTTTAGTTTGAACTTGGCTGAGGTGGTGTTGGATATGGTAGGAGGTCGACGAGGTTTGTGTGGGGTCCCTGCATATTGGCATAGCTATATAAAGATATGTACATGATCTGCTACTATAAGGGGGTCAACCTAACACATGTGACACTCCTATAGGTGTGGGTCTGGGATAATATTTGGTTCACGAGGTTAGTGATACATGAGAGAGAAGATAGGAAAGCAGATGAGTTGGTGGTATTCAAATGGGGAGGGATACTGCATTATGAGGATATCAAGAGCATGTCTATGTGGCAGTAGATGATGGGTGATCTCTAGGATGGTGACATCATATGGAGTCCTTACAAAGATATTTTAGGATGGGACAAGGAGGATAGGATGTACTATTGATTCATGTTTAGTATATGTTACATGATCGAGAGATAGTAGTTCATCATTAAGATGTATAGGCCAGACAAGGTGACCCACCAATTTGGCGTGAGATAGGATATCCCTGAGCTAGAGGAGAGGTTCACTTGGGTGAAAAGGGAGATATGATTGTGGGGCTTGCAAGTGGCATAATAGGTGGTAGTGGCATCATGGGAGGAGTTGGGAAAGGTAGCATGGGATTGGCAAGGAGGATTAGATGACCCCAGTGTCACATAGAGATACACTGAGTGGTGGCAAGGTAGGAGATTGGAGGTCATGATGCCTCCATGAGGATAGGTAGTTAGAGTGAGGGTATCATGATAGGTTGTAGTGGGAGGAGAGGGAGAGGCAGATGCAAGGTAGAGATGAAAATTATGGAGGAAAGTCCTATAGTAGGAGCATATGATAGAGGAGGTAGTGGAGGAGAGAGAGGAGGATGATGAGGAGACTAAGGAGAATGGAGAGGAGGGAGAGGAGAGTGGGGATGAGGGAGAGGAGGACAATGGAGAGGGTGAGATGGATGCCATGGAGGTGGATTGAGAGATTCCATAGTGAGAGATAGTACCTCATGCACCAAAATCGAGTAGGAGGGGAGGAGACGATGATCTAGTATGGAGGCTAGCAACTATGGAGAGCCATATTACACAGTTGTAGGGGCTACTAAGGTAGGTAGAGGACAACATATAGATCAAAATTGTTGATCATGATAGCCTATAGATGTAGATGGATGGGTAGTAGGAGGATGCAACCACTATCATCATAGAGTGGGATAGTTTATAGGTAGAGGTGAGGATGCTACAATAGAGTGAGACAACCCAAGGACATAGATGGACATAGGGCAAGGATATCACATGACCATTAATACAAAGAGATATAGTTTGATGTTGGCATGGGATGCATGGGAGGTGGAGAGAGCTCAGATGCAAGCAGATAGGGATAGATACCGTTGGGAGAAGGATCTTGCCAAGTCCTTAGGAGCAGATATGTAGATCGCGATATGAGTGATGAGAGAGGTTGATTACTACAAAGTATTGTATCATATAGTAGTGTTAGTCATAGAGATACAACTCGCATTCTCAGAGGTGATGAGCACAAGACAGAGTAGGTACGGGAGGTCAGGGTCAACTAAGAGTGGGTCGATGGGACTGCCACAACATGGAGGAGGAGGAGGAGGACCAATTGGATCAGTGTCACCATTTTCCACACACTTAGATGGAGGGAGTAGTGGTTAGAGGGGATGGAGGTGGATACAAACACCATTTTTAGTAGGCACTCAAGTTTTTGTTGCAGATGATATACCATGTACATATTTTGTTGATTCGTTGACCATGATATAAGTCTTGATGATATTGTTCAGCCATTGTTTATATTTATATTGATTCAGGACATGTGATGCATCATATGTATATGGACTATGATTTGTGGTATACCGTACATGGATTTTTGTATTATTTCAATGACTATATGGGTGTTTATGTTGAATTTTATTATTTTGATATGATATATGATATGGATTGTGATGGTTTTGATGATATGCATATGTATATATGGATGCGATTATGGTTATGATGTATGGATGACATGGATTAGGTGTTATTTTTGTGCATGGATGATTATGATGTATGGATAGATGTATGTATGCATATGATGATGATGATGATGATATTTATGATATATGACACTAAATAATTGTGATGCAGGATGGAGCAATATGTATGATGCAAAATATAATGATGACTAACGCGTGTGATGTAGGATAGATGTTCATACCCATGTGTGATGATTTTGATTATGTTATGGTGGATATTTATGATGTTTTGCAAGATGGATTTATAATGAAATTTAAATGGATGTACATGAAGTGGATGTATATGTAATGCCATGAAAATGAACCTAATACAATCTAATGGAATGAATGGTAAAAAAACCTAATGACATAATGTAATCTAAAATGAAAAATGAACTAATGGAAAGATGTTTAAAATCCAAGACTTTAAACAACTTTATGCAAATGAAATAGTAATGGAGTGGTAAAAATATGCTTAGAATAACAAATCAATATTATCCTAAACAAATTTAATGATAATGAAATGTTAATGCAATGATAATGCAATGATAAAAAGATGCTTAGAATAACAAATCTATATTATCCTAAACAACTTAATGCAAATGAAATGATGAAAAGATAAATGGATGATAGGTGTAGCCAATGCGTACCAATCAAAATTGCGTCAACCTAATAGGTAAATGGATAGGGGGAACTCACTTGCATAATCAAAAACCCAATAACTAGGAAAGAAATGATAGGAATGAAAATAAAAATGATGGAGGGGAAAAAATAGATGGTAGGATGGTAGATGGGGAATGATAGGATAGTGACCAAAATTGAGAAATTTAATTGATATGCATTATACTACCATGTAGTGAGCACTTAATCTGATATAGCATGGTATACTATGCACCAAGGTATGAGGAACCAAGGCGACATCATATCGCATGAATAGAACTGACACAACAAACAAGAAGGTTTATCCAACATCTCACAAAGTCGCAAAGGGGTTTGGTGGGGCCGATGTTGGAAAACCAAAAACATAAGAGGATGCCCAAATGTAACCTAAGACCACAAAGGATCTTGGTGGGCACAACACAGGACAACTAGGAAAACATGATCATGAAAAACCAAGACATGCCCCTATTTCTACCAGTCAAAGTGCACCATGATATGATGGATCATGGCGACCTTGAGTAGGTATATTAGGAAGCTCAAAAGATAAACAAAATACAAAAGCACCAAGAAATCACAATAAATCTCAAATATCCTTTGCCATGAGGACGATGGGTGGATGAATAGATATGGTTTGATGTGAGGAACAATGCATCTTGTAAAGACCAAATGTGGAGGGAGTAGATTCTAGGAACAACATGACACTGAATGTCCAAGATGGATTGAAACCTCAAGGGGCTAACATAATTTATTATAGGAACCAGCTAGATAGGGGATCTTGGCAACATAATAGAAATAAAGATGGGACCTAGTGATAAATATGTATAATGATGAAGCCTAGATAGAGAAACATTACTAACCATATGTACACTATATACAAGTGACAACAACCAACAAAATCCCAATTGAAACAAAGATAGTGAATTATAGGGACCTTCTAGGATTTTGTGGATACATTCTAAAATAAATAGATGAATCTCAGGAATTGGGATAGTAGATCTAATCATTCTAATGCTCAATCAAGATATACTATGTAGTAGGTAATAGGATTGGTATGGATGATAGATGCAATATAGGTAGTATGGATAGGATTTAGGATGGATAAGATGAAGCATAAACATGTAGGAAAGTGGGATGCAGGGTAGATAATGCTTAAGCCCTCTACGAATGGCACCTATTTCTAGTTTTTTCACCAATTGTACTTGTCCAAGGTGCCACCAAGGTTGGTTTTCATCATAGGATGATTTATTTATCTTTACTGTTGACTATATTTTTTTTTGAAATTTTTCTTTTTTTTTGTAATTTTTGGATTTTTTACTTTTTTGGTATTTTTATAAGGCGAGGTAGCTCAATTGATTTAGGCATAGAACCGCTTGATATAAATTATGTTGATAGGCTCATCCATGGTTCCCCCTTTAGATTTATCCAAATGATAGGCCCCTGAACCATACTTCATGGTTATGACATATGGACCCAACCAATTTGCCTCAAATTTACCTTTCTTCTCTCAATCTTGTTGGGTTTGTTGATTTTCCTTGAGCACAAGATCACCAATCTGAAACTGGAAAGGATGGACTTTCTTGTTATAGATTTTCTTTAATCAATGTTGATAAGCTTGAAGGTGATTTTAGGTGTTGAGGCGTTTCTCATAAAGAAGCTCCAATTGACTTAAGTGTGCAACACGATACTCCTCATCATTGATTAGATTCTTCAAGGAAATACAAAGTCATGAGAGTTCAACTTCAATTGGAAAGATAGAATCGACACCATAAACAAGGGAATATGGAGTGTTGCTAGTTGGAGTGTAGATGGAAGTGTGGTAAGCCCAAAGGGTAAGATTCAAATAGAGGTACCAATCATGGTTGGTTTCATTAACAACTTTCTTTAAGATTTTGATTAAGGTTTTGTTAGTTGCCTTGGCCTGGCCATTACCTTAGGAGTAATAGGGCGTAGACCAATGATGTTGGATGTGTAATTGTTTGCAAAACTAACATACATGTTTATTTTTGAATGAATTTCTATTATCAATGATGATGGTTGAGGGAATACCATATCGGAAAATGATATGGTATAAGATGAACTTGCAAATCTAGGTATTGGTGATGAGGAAGAGTGGAAGGGATTCCACCCACTTAGTGAAGTATTTGGTGGTTGTAATTATGAATGAATGGCCATGGGAGGATGAAGGATGGATATTTCCAATTAAGTCTAAACCCTATTGTGGAAAAGGCCATGGTGAATTGATTGGTTTCAACGCTTGTGAAAGAGCATTTATCAGATCTATGTGCTGCTAACATGGGACACACTTCTTTACAAACTCACATGTATCATGCTCCATTGTAGGCCAATAATAACCAGATTTGAGAAGCTTATTTGCAAGGACCATTCCACTAGTATGGGCCCTATAAATACCATTGTGCACCTCATTCAATGCCAATTTAGATTTGATATCATTTAAACATTGTAGAAGAGAACCATAATACCCTCTATGATAAAGAGTATCTCCAAGGATGGTGTATCGAGATGGACATTGGATGAATGAGCGGTGTTGGTTATGTGTAAGATCAGGTGGAAGGGTATTATCACAGAGGTAGGTGTAGATGTCATGATACCAAGGTGATTGGGGACCAACTATTTCATACACCATTTTTGTTTTGAGGAGATCGTGTGTTGGGATTAATATTTTCTCGACCAAGAACTCATAGTCAACATGATCTCGAGGCATATCAAGAAGAGATCCAATCGTAGCCATTGCATTTGTAACTTTATTTTGTAATCTAGGCACCTGTTCAAACTGAATGTAGCCAAAGTATTTCTTAAAGTCATACACCATGTGTTTGTAAGGGATAAGCTTGTCATTTTGGTTTTGAACTCATCATTGACTTGTTTGATTATAAGTTGTGAGTCACCATAGACATGCAACCGATTGATATTCTATTGAACAACAATTTTTAGACCAATGCTTAGAGCTTCATATTGTGTAATGTTGTTTATGCATGGAAATGCCAATCTAAAATATTTGGGGATGAAGTCACCTTGAGGGGTGATGAAGAGGATTCCCACACTTGTTCCATGTTGTGTGTATGACCCATTAAAATAAGGCTCATCTTCTAAAACATCAAACATTGACTTGTCACAAAATTTTGCAACCAAGGGATAAATGTCTACTCGAGGAGAATCAACCAATTGATCTACAATGACTTGTCCTTTAATTTATTTTTGATCCATATACTCAATATCAAACTCACTTAAGAGAATGACCCACTTATCCATACAACCAGTTAATGATGTTCTAGATAATAGAGATATTTGATTGGATCCACTTTAGAAATAAGCTTGATAGGATGACTGAGCATGTAATGTCTAAGCTTCTACTAACTAAAGACAACTGCCAAAAATGCCTTTTCCATGGGGTATAGTTGATTTCATACCCAACAAGAGTGTGGCTAATATAATAAATAGCTCTCTCCTTCCCATTTTCATCAAATGTGCTTAGAGTTCCCCCAGTGCAACAAAAGTAGCATAAATATAGAGAAACAATGGTTTTCCCACTATGGGAGGCATAAGAATGGGAGGATTAACACTCTTTGAATTTATTGAATCCTTTCTGACATGATGAATCCCATTTAAAAATGGTATCCTTTTGGAGGAGATGCATAAATGGTTGGCATTTATCTACAAGTTGAGAAATGAAGCGTCAAATGGATTGAAGATTTCCTTGCAAACTCCTCAACTATTTTAAGGCCTTGGGTGGAGGCATGTCCATGATAGCTTTAAATTTTGCAGGGTCAACTTGTATGCCTCATTTGGATACAATAAAACCCAAAATATTCCCTGATGTAATTCCAAAGACAAATTTCTTGGGATTAAGGCATAACTCATTAAAGGATACACCCTTTGTTTTTACTTTTGATGAGTCTAAAAGTGCCTCAAAGAGGTTTTCACTAGAAGACTCTTGATTAATTTGTTGTTTCTTACTTTTGCAATTAAGGTGTTCATCTTCCCCAAAGTAAGTACCTTGATCAAGCTCAAAGATGAAGCTTGATGGATAATCCTTTTCTAGATCCATGAAATGTATATATGCCTCATCATTAGGAAAAACATCAATAGGTGTGGTTCCTCGTTGGTCCCAATCAATCAATTTGGGATGATGGAGGGAAAGGCAAATGGTAAAGATGGATGTGGAAAAGAGGGAGGAGATATCCAAATCATCATAAGAAAGTTTGATAATCTC
Source organism: Sequoiadendron giganteum (assembly GCA_007115665.2). Lineage (NCBI taxonomy): Eukaryota > Viridiplantae > Streptophyta > Pinopsida > Cupressales > Cupressaceae > Sequoiadendron > Sequoiadendron giganteum. The sequence continues at coordinate 371,232,286 of CM021104.1, forward strand.
TTCTCTGGGGATGAATTTAATAATAATAGATTCCACATTAACATTGTTCGATGTGCTAGGTGACGATGTAGGTTTCTTTTGCTTCTTATCATAATCAAGTCCTTGATATTTTGGTTGAGTGGGTAGCTCAATGGGCTTGAGAATACCTTGTTCATTTACCCCCAATCCTCCTTGATAGTTGACATTTTTTTCCATTTGATGTGCAGCTGGATAAACTTCTTGAAAATATTCCAAAAGAGTAGGAGAAGTATCAGGTTCCTCATGGTACACCCATTGGCTAATATCTTCTTCAATTTTTTCTTGTGCTCAAGTTCCTTGAGACTCAAAAGTGGTTAGACCCATGTTTTTAACAATCTTATCTTATGATTTTGGAGAGGAATATGGATGTCCATATGTGTGTGTAGATGGGGGCATGGTGCCCACATTAAGTGTGGTGCTCATTTCATAATCTCCACAACCTTTGTCTATAATCTTGACCTTGGTGAAAGTGGATTCAAATGTGGATGATGGAGTGGAAGATGCAAGGAGTGTATCAAGATCAACATACGAGGAAGATGGATTTGCATTAGGAGGTGCAAATTCAACACCTGGACAATGTCAAGAGTGGGGGAATGAGACCTCAAGAGCACGATAGTACTCAAATGGATATGGATCGACATGGATGGGTGACCTCAATTTCGTTATGGGGAAACTTAAGGCAGTAGTGATAACTAGAAGGGATAGCCTCCATGGCATGAATCCATGGGTGACCAAGGAGAAGATTATATGGGAGATCAAGGTCAAGAACATGATAGGTAGCGTACTACATAGCTGGACCCACCTAAATGGGAAGGAAAATGGTGCCTTTTTAATCTCTCTCAGCATTTTCATAAACCTTGATTGTAATTACTTGATTGTCCAAATCAGCCTAAGTATACCCCACCTATTTAATGAACTTCAATGTACACAAGTTGAAGGTAAAATCATTATCTATCAAGACCTATTTCACCTTATGTTTAGCAATGAGAAATTCAATGCGAAGGCAATGGTTATGAGTAGGATCAATAGGTGGCATATCATTTTGACTAAATCCCAACTGGTATGTGGAGGAAAAATTTCCCACAAGAGCTTGAAACTAAGTGGGATCTATGTCATTAGGTACATGCACATCCTGAAAAGATTTGGTAAGGATTTCTTGATAGATAGGGGAAGACTTCAATAAATCCAAAATAGAGATTTGTGTAGGAGTCTTTCCAAGATAATCTAGGATATTATATTATTGGTTTACGGTAGGCTGTTGGGATGAATTTGAAGGACCAACAATAGATATGCGGCCATGATAAGTGGTAACCACACAATTTGGTTATTTAGCCTTCACCCATATCATGGACACTTTTGGATCAACTTGTGTAACACAACCGACCATAATCATATAATTAAAAGGAGCTTTAGTATAATCCACATGATTAGTTCGGTTATTTTGACTATTGTTGGATTCAATGTTTGCATTGGATGAACTAGCTCCTTGATTGTGCTTAGGGAAGGCATTTTGGAATATCTACAATTGAGCATTAGATGATGTGGATTGGTTACCCTCAACAATGATATCACCTTGATCAATAAGATCTTGGATATAATTCTTAAGCTTCATACATTTATTATTAGAATGCCCCTTGATCTTATGGTAGTCATAGTACTCATTATCCTTATACCAATTAGGCTTCAGTTTGGACTCATCAAATGGTTGTGTGATGGGATAGGTAATGAAATTAGCTAGGACCAACCTTCAGAAGAACACACCAAGGGGTTCTCCTAAGGGAGTGAAATTACGTTTAGTATTACCTTGATTGGATTGATTAGGAGGACATGGTGCTCCTTGAGGAACCAATATGGCATTGGCTACGGATGGGGTTGGTGTGTTTCTATGTTCCACCACCAAGTTTTTGGTATGGGGGGACGGCGAAATGACGAGACGAGTTTCGGGGATGACATTTTTTTGAGGGGATTTTTGGGGGCTAGGGGGCGGCTATATATAGAGAGAGAGAGAGAGAGAAATTTAAAAATATAGGGAAATTTCAAATATTCATATGAGTAATGATAATCATAACAATGAACATTCATAAAGTTGCAAATGTAATCACTAGTCATATTGATATATGCATCATAGAGTCAAAAAATTAATACTACAGCTACCTAATTGCTTCCATGGACCATAATTCATGTCAAACAGTCAATGTGCATATGATATAAAATAATAAAATGCCCAAATGCTACAAGTTTGCACTACAAATGTCAAAATGACAAAGTCACAAGTATCCAAAACATAGTAATAGAAATTATGATGGTTGCCTCTACTCAGCATGTGCCACTTTGCTCTTGGCTGCAATTTTTTTTGGCAAGTTAAAATGAGGTCAAATGAAGGTAAAAATAAGTTTTAAGTTGCCATATTAGGGTTGTGAGGGTGTGGGGTCCACAAACAAAAGCATTGAAAAAAATAAAATTTAAATTTGGCTTTTTTTTGTGTTAAATTGTTGTTGGAAAAGAGGGGACAGTCGGCCATCCCCAGGATAGTCGAGGGACAGTTGGGCATCCCCTAACCATCCCCTGGATAGCTGACCGTCCCCCAGCCGTTTCAAAAGCGTTTCCTCAATTCGGGGACGTCCTCAAAAAAAGGAAACTTTTTGGGGACGCCTGATAGCCATCCCCTAGGCGTCCCTCATCCTCGAGATGTCCCTAGTACCAGTATGGTGGGCCAAAGACCAGGGGACGCGTCCTCATGTTTCCTTGGTGTGTTTTGATGACCTTGGGAGGTGTTTTCTATTTTAATGTGCTTAGTGTCGGTGACACCATCATTGACAACATTTTTGTTCTTATTCCAATAATGGGATTTTTCATTAGATTGTTTGTCATTGTTCTCCTTGTAAATATTGACTAATCCCTTAGCTATGAATGCTTTTTCAATAGGTGAAACCCTTGTCAATGACTTCGGAAAAGGTAGATGCACAATAAAAACACAATTGATAAGCCATCTCAGAATGAAGATTTTCAACAAATATATTCACTAATTGTTTCTCAAGGAGATGACATGAAAGATGACTTGCTTGAGCTCATCACCTTTGAAGATAATTAGAAAACGCTTCCCAGGACGTTACTTGTTTTGCATCAAGTCCATTGTATCCACTTCCTTTTGAAGGTTATAAGAGAAGTGAGCCACAAACTTCTCTAATAAATCACCAAATGTTGAGATAGATATGTGAGGGAGGTGTAAGAACCACTATAATGCTTGTCCATTGAGACTATGAGGGAAAAAATCAAGGAGATAGTTATCATTGTAAAGCACCTCTTGACAATGCATGTAAAACTCTTGGACATGATCATGTAGGTCACCCTTTCCTTTATACTTGTCAAATTTTGGAATTTCAAAGTTTTTAGGGAAAGGAGTTGTGGCAATTGATGGATCAAATGGATATGGGTAGATTTCCTCAAACTTAAAGGAATTATTTGTTTGAGGTTCCTACTTGCAAGTCCCTAAGAGCAACTTTCATATCTTCCCACTCTTTTCTCAAAGGCGCATGCGAGGAAGGAGCTATCAAATTGGATTGAGATGGAGGATCATATTGATTGTATGGAGGTGGTGGAGAATGAGATGGATTAAGTGGTGGATTAGGATATGCCAATGGTGGTTGGATATATGGAGGTTGTTGTGATGATTGAAGTGGATTGGTGAATTTTTTGTATTGGTTGGCGTATATTTGTTTTTATGATGCGGAGGCTAATAGTATGATGATAGATTGGGTTGATTTTGTGAAGAGACTTGTGGCACACCTCCATAAGATGGATGAGGTTGGTAATATGATGACATATTAGATTGGTAATTGTAAGTTTGATGTTGTACATGATACAATGGTTGTTGAGGATGAGATTGATGTTGAAGGGGATTAGATTGGGATTGGACCAAACTGGTATATGATTGGTGTTGTGATTGTTGTTGGGAATAGTATTGATATGTAGGATTCGGTGAAGTGTATTTTTGTCATGGAGTAGCAAGAGGTGGAGGTGGTTGATGATACACATCCTAAATAGAAGGCTCCACAAAAGATGATGAGGTGGGATGTTGATCATAACATGGTGAGAAATAGTGAGGAGGTGGATTAGGATATGAATGCGATGGTTATGGTTTATATTGGGATGAAGGATTGTTTTGTGGTTGTGATGGGGCTTGTTGGTTGGAATTATTAGGATTGAATTGTGGAGTTTGATTTACAAGTGGTGGAACCTAGGATGAGGATGGAGTAGATGCATGAGAGGTGTTATAAACCTATTGTGTGGGTATGAGAGGAACATGTGGAGGTGTGGATGCTAAATCATTAGAAGCATTTCCCCCAATATTTCTTTAATGTGAAGGATGGTTTGATGTTTGCAATGGTTGGTTTTGGATATTTTATGGGATGAAATTCTAAAATTATGTAGATGGTATAGATGTAGGTTCCTTAGCATTACTAAAATGTGGTTCGACCCCCATAATGGGAATCTAGAGGGGAGAAGGTGGGACCTAGATAAACACATCATTTCTAAATTTAGGTTGATACTAAGAATTCTTAGGAGGAGCTTGAGGAGCTTGAGAGCCTAGGGAAGGTTGAGGGACCTGGAAGGTTTGAGGACCCTAAGGTTTTGAAGGTATAGCCACACCCAAGTGTTTTGTCATATCAAACCCAAGTGAAGCTCTAGTTCCTTGCATGAGTAATGTAACAAGAGTTTGTTTTGAAAGTTCATTGATGAGTTGATTAGTCATTTACGTATTATTTGGATTACTAATATACTCTTGTAGATTTATTTCAAGTTGTGACACCATTCCTTCCTCAAGAGATACTTGGCCATGAGGATGATTTGAATATGTTGGATGACTATGCATGTTGGTTTGTTGGGATCCTCTGTGAGAAGGAAAACAAGGTGACTAATGAGATTGTTGTTGTTGTTGTTTTTGTTGTTCCATGAGTCTCTTGGCCTGAACTCTAGTGACAATGAGTATGAAATATGTGATCAGATGATGAAGATTATATGGAGCTCAAGGACAAGACTAAATGATGATGGTTGGATGATTGATTAAGTGATTTATTGGATAGTTGATTGATTGATAAATTAAATGATTGATTGGGTTGATGATAGGATGATTCATTAGATGAATGATTGATGTAGCAGTCCAATTAAATTTGATAACTTTTTTTGATGATGATTGGATCAATTGCTACTTGAGATAGGCTAAGTTCTCAAGAAAACTAGACAATGATGATTAGATAGTACTTGAGATAGCTAACGTTCTCAAGCATGATGGATGATTACAACATGAGCTAGCCTCTCACTCAAGGCAAGTTGATTTGGCTAAGGATTATCACTAACTCAAGACAAACTAGGTCCCTAAGCAATCATCAAGATGACGAGATGCAAAAGTTCTCAAATTAATGTTTAGGAGGCTATATTGTGATGTTTGGAGATGGGGGTTGTTAATTATATGTGTCTAAGGATGTCCTTGTGTGATTAGAAGGATGATTTGATGAACTTTGGAAAATGCAACCGGATGAAAATGAATGATGTGAAATATTGGGAGGTGATAAAAAATTGATCACAAAATCAGACTTGAAACATGAAGCACTATCATTAGACAAAAGGATTTACTCTCAAGTTTTTGTATGGTAAACGAATCTACCTATGAACAAAGTAGATCTGCCTATTGATAGAGCGTATACACCTATATAGATTCACCTTTGAGTGTAGTGTATCTCCCTATGAACAACACATATTTGCTCAAGAAGGAAGACTAGTTAGTGACCAGTAGAGCTTCCCAAGAACAAACAAATCTACCTATAAATAGAGTGGAGTTGCCTATCAAGAATGTGTATCTTCCTAGGAAGGGTGACTGACTGGATGGACAAAGTGATGAAAACGTAGACACCTCTAAACAGAGCGCAACTGCCTATGGACACAATAGATATGCCTTTAAACAAAGAATATCTGCCTAAGAAGGATGGAATGACAAGATTGACTAGACATGGGGTACACAACTATCTCTGAATTAGGTGTAGCTATTTATGGAGACAATGGATCTGCCTTTGAGATAAGCAGATTTGCCTAAGGATAGGTAAAATACCTTATGACAAGGGATGACATAAAAATCAGATAGAAACGGACCAGGATGGGAAAAAGATAATTTATGGTATGCATAAGAAGACATGCCAAATAACACAAACCTAGATTAGTTAGGTGGGTGTGTTAACCTACCGTAGGCCCACCATCCTTGCAACTAATATCTTGGGATTGGCAAGGAGCATTGCTCAACGAGATTCAATAGATAGAGATCTAGTGAGACGGGCCTAAAGCGGAAACAAGGTCACCTTCTCTCTTTATCTGGAGGTCTTGAACCTTCCCCAAATATTTCCTACCTCTACTTAAGGGTATACATGGTGAGTAGCTTCACACATGATATTGTACCCTACACTTTAATAGGCAACAATGGAAAGGTCATAAGATAGGTTGAATACATGTGATCTAGTGCATCCTCTAAACACCAGGAGGGTACATGAGGCATGTTTGTGAACACTAGCCCATCACAAGTGTGGGTTGAGAACATCAATTAAGCTACTCAAACCAACCTTACATGCCTAAATTGGAATCACCCAAGTATCAGTGCTTCACTAAACATGAGCAACTAGACTGGGGTACAACATTAATTCTCCCCCTTTCTATACCCCACACGGTTCATGTGGTTGAGTTTGTCCCTTAGGGTGATGAAATCCCCAAGAAAGACTCCTAAAGAAAAGTAAATACTAGGTGTTTTTGATCCTTAGGCTTGCACGTAGCACAAGGGGAGAGCATACACGTAGGCTAGCACTCTTGGGTAGAATCACAAGTGGACTTGGATCAATTTATGATTTTTGATCCCCAGGCTCACCATACGGTGCAAGGGGAGAGCATGCGTCGATAAAAAATCCCAAACACAACAAATAATTAATTGAATCCCTTTAAAAAATGAAGTGTGCCTAGCTAGTGCGAAAAATACTTACATAATGTCTTTGATCGATCATCCTACAGGAAATAAGTTAGTAGTTTAATATGTTGGTCTTTGATAGACGAGGTTGCAATTAGATGAAAACAACTCATAAGAATAGACAACACAAGTGAGTAGATTAGTGAAAAATTGATAACGAATTAAAAATTTGAAAAGGAAAATGTAAGCAAATTATAACCACGAGGGTCACCTATGAACAAAGCCGAGCCACCCTTGAAGAGATCATAGTTGCCTCTAAAGAAGTGTAATTGCCCATCAAGCAAGGTCATATTTGAATATGTGGGTCCACCCCTAAAGGACTTAGTGCCATATATGAAGAACCTGAGTGTGTCAGTCTGCAAGTCTACCCATGTAGAAGTCAAGTCCGCCCTTGAAGAATTCACGTCCACCTTTGAAGGAGCAAGTTAGCCTCTAAAATATGTTAGGTATGGAGGGGGTCGGAGCCGAAGTACATCCACCCCTATGGAAGGCACAGTCGCCTTGTATCAGGCCACGTATTTTCCCATGCAGCAAATTCACCTTTGAACCTAAAACCTGCAAATTCTCAAAATGAAAAATTGCAAATACAAATTAATGAACCCGTTATGTGGGTCCCATCAAGCATGCGAAAAATGTGTGCAGTGATTTTGGACATTTTAAAATGCAAGGAAAATACAAATTAACCAAGCAATTGTAAAATCAAGGAAACACTCAAGATTAGGGCTAAATAAACTCAAACCTGCACCAAATAGCATGAAAATGGAGCTGAGGAAGAGCCCAATGTCACTATTACCCCATTGATTCGATGATATGTATGCTCACAATTGATTTTGGTAGCATAACACTTGGATTTTCTCAAATTTGGTCATGATGTGGCAAGATTTTTCTATGTTTACATGAAGGTTTGAAGGCTTGTGTGTGATAGATGCAAAAATGACTAAGTGTAGTCATTTAGCTAAGGGATAAAGAACTGGAAGACTGGGATTGAGGGAAGGATGAAATCAAGGGTTGAGAACCCATATGGTGATGACACTTGTCATCATGTGAGGGCATGAGAGAATGTGGAGGGAAATTAGAGGTACCATAAGTAATGGGAAAGATCTCCTCATACAAGAGTTTCTTGTCCAATCTTCCCAAAATCATGGGAGGATGGGACAACAAGAATTTAAAATTCCCTTATAATCTACATGGGGATGGGAGAAGGAATTAAAAATTCCTTGGAAAGCAATGGGTAAATAAAATAAAATTAAAAAATCCATGAGGGCATGGGGTTAGCTTCTCTAAAAGGAGAAAGCAATTAATAAAGGTTGACTTGGGGATATGCCATAAATGGCATGAAGATTAGGTTTAGTTAATCCTAGGTTTTGATTGTGCAAGTAGGGATTAGGTGGGTGATTAGGTGGCTAATAAAATTAGAACCCCACTTGCAAATATTGGAGGATGTAACACCTCCTAATCGAGGATTAGGAATGTGCACATCCTAATGATGGGATTAGCGAGGGGCATTAGGATTATGGGTGGATTATGGAGGATGTGACTAGGTGAGAGAAAATGGGAGGAATTAAAAATTAAATCAAATTCCCATAGAGTGAGAGACTAAATTAAATAAATTAGTTAGTTTATTTAATTTAGAGAGGAAAGGTTAAAGTAATAATGTATTTAATTAAATAATTAAGTACCTTAGAATACCTTAGGAAATGATGGATATTAATTAAATAATGATAATTTTATTTAACTAATACGAATGGGAAGATGGAATAGACAAAACAAAGGTAGATTTGACCAAATATGAATGGTCAAATGTATATATCTACAACAACATACAAATCCAATGATACACTAATAACCATGTCAAATGAGAGTAATTAGATATGTATATGTGAGTATATAATGACTTCAACATCAAATCACCAAGATCCGAGTAGCCATAAGCTCACAAAATCACCATAGTCAAAATAACCCATAAACAGATTAGATAAAAATAACAAAAAATAAATTATGTCAAAACATATCCAAACCTAATCCATTTTTGAGTGCTCTAAACAAGCTTTCCATCAACTATAAGAAGTCCAAAATCTAACTTTGTATGCACAAGTTATGACCTCTTCAAACTTGAAAGGAACATCCAACTTCCAACAAGAAAATTACTGTTAAAACAAAAAAAATAAAATGGTAAAACCACTAATACCACAATTTAGAGCATGGAACCACCTTTCCAACGAGTATAAAAAGTCAAAAAATGGACACTTGAGGTAAAAGTTATGCCCTATATAAATAAGTTGTCAAATTCTAATTTATGAGTCAAGCTAGTGGCCCCTTTAGGTGGCCCGCCGCTAGAGGTTGCCCTAGCTGGGCAGTGTCACTCACAGGGGTGGCAGAGTTGCAAACCCAAAACACAAATTAATTCTATTTTTTATTTATTTAAGTTTGATTTATTAAAAATGGGTGGCATTTAAAATTTTAGGTGGGCATTTAGATTTTTTTTAACCTCGCCAAACTAGCAATGGCTGACAGGGTTGTTGGTGGGGTTGACACCCCATACCGATAGTACCCTATCATTACCGCCTACAGTTGAGCAAGGGTACCAAGGGGTTTATGAACCCCCTCATTTTTTATTTTTTATTTAAATCACATGGTTTTTTTATAATCTGTAGAAAAAATAAATATTTCTCTACAAATTTGATGGTCGTACAATAGAATTGGGTAGGGGGGAAAAATTGGTATTTTTTTCTTGTAACCAAAATAGGCCAAATTTTATATCAATATTCATGTCTTGAGCCTCTTGGATCCAATGATGAGGTCTATTTTTTCCAAGGGATTATCTGCAAAATTTCTCTTATAAAACCCTCATGATGAAAATCCATAAAAACCCTTTTTCCAACAAAGATTCATAAACCCAAATCTACAAAAATAACCACAAATCTATAATCCCAAAACTTCAAATCTAAAAAAATACTTGCATAAAACCCTCATATCTTGAAATATCTTCATTCTTTTCATGCAAGCCCTAGATTCAAACTATGCACCAGATCTACTCCAACAAGGGTCATACAAACCATAACCATGGCTCTAATACCAAATAAAATGAAATATGCATCCAATCGAGATAATTTCCAAATAACCCAAATAAAGAAATCTATTCAAACAAGTATTTAGAATCCATATTGATGCAGAGGGAAATCTATTGCAAACTCAAATGACTCTCAAGAACAATGAAAATGTGGTTTTGACAATAGTAATCACAAGACTCTTTGATCATTCAATGATGATAACAATTATTACCCTACAAGCTTACTCTTCAAGCCATTCTTCTAAGTTCAACTCTCAAAATCAATCAACACTCATTGGGTTGACAATATTTAGGCTCTCAACCATTCCATTACACCCTACAAACCTCATTCAAACTCCAACAGGTGGTGGCTAATCCAAAACAGTGCATTTCCAATAAACCCTCAAAAAGAGTAGGGTTTTACACAACCAAGTGACAACAAGAACAAACTATCTATCAAAAATAACACAAAATAGTGAACTACCACTCCTACTTTTGGAAACATGTGCATATAGGCCTATAGAAAATTTGTACCAATTTTCATAGATTTTCACCAATTGCATCAAAAGTTATGGGTTTTGGAAGTTCACTAAAAACCCTAGATTGGGGACGACACGGTTAAGAGTAATTTCCTTATAATTTGAGAAAAACACAATGAAATAGATTGAAACCAATTTCATTCAAACAAGGAAATAGAGAACTATTTTACCACCACCTTTCAGACCTGTCCCAAGGTCGTACAAGTCTGCACAAGACTATTCTTTTAAAGTTTTTACATAAAAACTCACCATTTGTAAAAAAAATAGAGTATTCATGAAATCTTTGCTCCTCAGCTTCTTGGAGCATGTTCTTCATTGATTTTTCATCCAAAAACTTACAAGAAACATTTACACACAAGCTTATATCCTTTTTTACCAAAAGCCCTAATGACTATGTCATAAGATTTTACAATTATGTCTCTTTGTGCGAAATTTTTACCAAGAACTAAGAAAAAATCAACAAAAAGAACCTCACATGTTCTCATGGTCCTTACAATACCTTATTTGACTCAATAAAGCCAAAAAAAAGAGTTGAGAACAATCCCAATCCTTGTAACAAGCTAAAATTTGCCTGGAAATTCAAATTTTAATTTTGGCGGGAAACCAAACAATTTGAAATCTAGTCCTGCTCAAAGTTATCTAAACCATCTGAAATGATCCTAATGGATCCCTCAAGACCCCTACAAACACAACCAACACTCATAACACCAAAATAAATCATAAAAACATCATGAAATATTGATTCTCCTGCATCATACTCCTAAGGAAAAGAAAAGTATTGCTCTTGCATCTATCTTGGACCCCTGCAACTTGCTAAGCTGATATGTGGAGTCTTGCTTCAAATCCTCTAAGTTTCCTTGCACCTCTACCAAACATTATAATGTCTATTCAGTTGATTCTCTGCACTTTCCTTCAACATTCTATTCAAATTCATTTCAAAAATTTGATCCTCCTTTGACCTTGCTGCATTATTTGCATCTCTGACTTTCTCAGACAATATGGCTTCAACAACTAGGACTTTATCACTAAATTGTGCAACTGAGATCTCAAACTCGGATTTTATGTTGTCCTTGTCTTGGGTTGTGTTTTTAGCTCCTAGTAATTCTTGGCAAAACCCAATGACAATTGAATGTTCTAATTCTCCTCGACAAGTTTCTTAGACCTCTCTTCTTGCACTCTGATGGAATCAATGATAGTACTTTCCTTTGCAATAAGTATCTCACATCCCTTCTTTAATTTGTCTATATTATCTTCTTTACATTCAAGGAATTTTTAGAGCATATCTATTTATTTCTCTTTACCTATATATTGAATTGAAATGGATTCATTCAACTCTTTATTATTCTTCATATCAACTTTATTTCTTTTAGCGCCCAAATTCCTATCATCTTGAACCTTCCAAACAAGTTTGTTTGTAGCACTTTTGTTGACATCGAATTTTTCTTTAGATATCTTATATTCTTCAATGCTTCATTTCCTTACATTTAACAACATTTTAGACATCTTGGATGACACTCTCCTTGTGTTCATCTATTTTAATGATGACTCCAAAATGAAATTTGCAGCACTCATTTTGGATTGTGTTTCTTGGTATTGTGAATCTAATATTAGTAACTATTGTGATAGTTCAACTTTCTGCCATGTTAACAATTTGTCAAGGAATTCTTGTACTTGTTTCATGATTTCTTTATTTTACATTGGGGTGTCATATTAGAGGCTACTTTCATATTAGGAGGTTCATGAACAACATTTTCTACATAACCCTTTAACATGCCTTGAATTTTCCAAGGTAACTCATCAATTCTTGCTACTGTTATGACAGTCCTAGGTCTAATCATCATTGCAAAACCTATATTTTCCTCTTCCATTGGTTTTATAAACTCCTTTTCACCCACTATCATCACACTTGATCCAAACGTTTGGTCTTTATCTTCCTCCTTCAAAGGTGCTAAAGTGTAGGTAACTCCATTCTTCTCCAAAACATAGACATTTCCTTCTACCAGCATGCATGGTTTTTCTGTCATATTGACAAGGCTTACCAAATAGAACATGGCATATATCCATTAGAATTATATCACATACCACCTTGTCCTTATACCTTCCTATTTGAAACTCTACCCAACATTGTTCATTAACTAATACTTGTCACCCCTTATTCAACCATGAGACTTTATAGGGTGTAGGATGAGGCAATCTCTTCAAATTTAGTTTCTCTACCATCTCAACAATAATTAAATTATCATTACTACCTAAATCTATAAAAACTTTGTAGTACTTACCTTGGCACTTGCAAATAGTCCTGAATAATGAATTCCTTTGAGGTGGCTCCTTCTCCATTAGAACCTTGATCAATGTCCTTCTCATCAGCAAGGATTCTCCTATCTTTGGTTCTTTTGGTGATGGTGAGGAGTTAACACTTTCTTCATCTTCTCCTTGAGCAACTTGAGTCCTTTCATTCCTAAATGTGATAGTTTCTTGCTCTTTTGGACACTCCTAAGCTTGATGACCCACAAACTTGTTGCACTTGTATCATTTCCCTGTGAAACCATTGAATCCTCCTCTTTGTCCAAATCTGCCCCTAAAGTTAGGCCTTCTTCCTCTAAAATCCCCTCTTTAACTTGGTGATTGTTCTTGTGATATGCTTGACTCTCCTTGATCTCTTTGTGATTTTCCTCTATCAACATATGAACCTCTACCTTTGAAATTCCTTCCTCTACCTCTATTCTAATTTTCTCGTTTTCTATTCAACTTCTCTTCAGCCTTTAAGGCCAACTGATATCACTCGTCAAGTGTTTTGGGGCTTGTGAGGCTTAACTCATCTTGTAGGCTATACTTCAACCCATTTAAGTATCTTGAAATCTTGTCTATATGATTCTCCATATGTCCTAACCTGATGTCCAACTCATAAACTCTTCAGTGTACTCTTTCACTCCCATATCTTTTTGTTTTGATTTCTGCAATTTCCTATACAACTGGGTCATGCAGTCACTAGGCATGAATTTTCCCTTCAACTTGGCAACCATCCTATCTCAAGAATTAATCTTGGTTTTTCCTTTCTTTTTCCTATCTTTCTAAACATAATCCCACCATAGGGATGCATGAACTTCCAACTTGGTCCTGGCCAACTTTACTTGGTGCTCTTCAGGCACCTCCTCCAATTCAAAGTATTTATCCAAATCCCCTATCCAATCAAGGAGTTCTTCACCATTTAAATTGCCTGGATATACTAGAAGTTCCACCTTCACCTTTGTTCCTTCACTCTTGACTACCTTGAACAATCTTTCCATCCTCATTTCATCAGCATTCCTCTCTTCTTGAGGTGCTTCATTCACCACTTCTTCTTCTTGGTCACTCACATCTCCTGTAACCATTCCTCTTCTTTGGTTAGCTTCAACTACACTGAGTCTTGCATCCAAACTGACTCTCATCTCCCTCATTTCTCTAGCAAGGGCTTCTCCTAGTTGTGTGGCTATCCTTTATGCCACCCTCTCAGCGTTTCTTGGAGGCATCTTTCCTTTTCTTGCTTAACCTTATATCAAAATTCTTGCTTAACAAACTCTGATACTAATAATGATAAAGAGGTAAAGCTATTTCAAACTCAAAGGACTCTCAAGAATAATGAAAATATGGTTTTAACAATAGTAATCACAAGACTCTTTGATCATTCAATGATGACAACAACTATTACCCTGCAAGCTTACTCTTCAAGCCATTCTTCTAGGTTCAACTCTCAAAATCAATCAAAACTCATTGGGTTGCCAATATTTAGGCTCTAAACCATTCCATTACACCCTACAAACCTCATTCAAACTCCAACAAGCGGTGGCTAATCCAAAACAATGCATTTCCAATCAACCCTCAAAGAGAGTAGGGTTTTACATAGCCAAGTGACAACAAGAACAAACTGTCTATCATAAATACCACAAAACAATGAATTACCACTCCTAGTTTTGGAAACACGTGCATATAGGCCTACAAAAAAATTGTACCAAGTTTCATAGATTTTCACCTTTTGTATCAAAAGTTATAGGTTTTGGAAGCTCTCTGAAAACCTTAGATTGGGGACAACATAGTTAAGAGTAATTTCCTTACAATTTGAGAAAAACACAATGAAATCAACTAAAACCAATTGCATTCAAATAAGGAAATAGAGAACTATTTGACCGCCACCTTTTAAACCCGTCCCAAGGTTGTACAAGTCTGTACAGGGCTATTCTTTTACTGTTTTTGCATAAAAATTATCACCATTTGTAAAAATATAGAGTATCCATGAAATCCTTGCTCCTCAGCTTCTTGGAGAATGTTCTTCATTGATTTTTCATCTAAAAACTTATGAGAAACAGTTACACATGAGCTTATATCATTTTTTTACCAAAATCCCTAATTACTATGTCATAAAATTTTATAATTATACCTCTTTATGCAAATTTTTACCAAGAACTAAGAAAAAATCAAGAAAAAGATCCTCACATGTTCACATGGTCCTTATAAGACCTTATTTGACTCAAGAAATCCAAAAAAAAGAGTCGATAACAATCTCGATCCTTGCAGCAAGCCAAAATTCACCTAAAAATTTAAATTTCAGTTTTGGCAAGAAACCAAACAATTTAAAATATAGGCTTAGCAAGGTTATCCAAACCATCTGAAATGATCCTAATGGATCCCTCAAGACCCCTAAAAACACAAAAAACACTCCTAACACCAAACTAAAGCATAAAAGCATCAT
Source organism: Sequoiadendron giganteum (assembly GCA_007115665.2). Classification (NCBI taxonomy): domain Eukaryota; kingdom Viridiplantae; phylum Streptophyta; class Pinopsida; order Cupressales; family Cupressaceae; genus Sequoiadendron; species Sequoiadendron giganteum. Next base: position 371,247,621 of record CM021104.1, read on the forward strand.
GAAATATTGATGCTCCTGCATCACATATGCAAAAGAATAGACAACATACCACTAAAGACGACACAAGATATACCCTTGGAAAACCCTCAAGAGGGAAAAAACAAACCTCCAAAAACATCAATCGCTCATGTATTGTTCAACAATAAGCATTACAATACATCTTTAGAGTCCTCTATGAATACACTTGAAACACCAAGCCCTCTACAAGCACTCCATGTGAACAAGCATGTAACCACACATCCCATGCCATGCTTCAACCTTCACAAGTGATAATAAGAGATGCTCTCAACCCCTTAGCCAAATAGCCAAGCCAACCTTAGAAAACTACCCATGTGTTTGCTTTTATCAAAACAAGCTCACACAAAACCACCAAGTGGTATTATATAAAACCATGTGACTAATACCATGATCTTACAAAACCGTTAACCCCTCATTTAATATTAGTAGTAAGTTTTCTAAATATTAAATATTATTCCCATGTGTAACACCACATTAAATATTTAAACCATTGTTACATACATAACATAAAGTGACCCCAAGAATTCTAGACCCATGTGATGCACACATCCCTAGATTCCCTATGTGTGCCACATAATAAATAAATATTACATTATAACATTATGCAAGGTGGACAACACACCTTTTTCCTAACACAATCTAAATAAGATCTTATAAATTATGCTACATAAAATGATAGGCTTAAATTTTGACATAAAAGAGACCTTCATTATTTTGGAACCAAAGCTATAGAAGTGGTATTTAGTTTTCCTAGAAGTCTATTTGATCTATAAAAAAATTTCACCACCATAATTAGGTCCTCCAAGATTATCTCCCATAAAATTTGTAAAAAGGAAGGGAGGAACCCATCGAGCCTAGGGTATTTATAAGAACCAAAGGAAAAAAAACAAAAAAAATAACATCTTATAGGGATGTGAACTCAAAATCCTTAATGTCTTGATCATTTAGGATTTGGGGGATAAAATCTATAATTTCCTCTAGACTAGACATATCCTAATTGGAATCAACCAAGGTTTCCTGAAAGTAGGAAACAATAGAATCAACAATATCTTCATCCTCTAAGATAGTAGCACCATTTTAGAGGGTCAGAGTTCTGATAACATTTTCATTCCTATGTTTTAAAGTGGATTGATGGAAAAGCCTAGTATTTGTATCCCCCTCAATAAGCCACTAGATTTTGGACTTCTATTTCGAAAAGGTATGCTGCTTTTTCAAAAGGTTGTACCACTCAAACCTTAGGTCTCTTTCTTCACCACAAGTGTTTATATCAGACAATCCTTTCTCCATTTCATCCTAAACTTCCTTCAAATCTTTGATCATTTTTTTTATTTTTTGTGAAATATATTTCCAAAGCACAACCTATTTCAACCTTTGTCTTTTTGTTTGACTAACTTTATTTTTTTAGTCAACCGAAGCATAGGGGTACCATTACAAGGGGTATTCCACCATTCTTTCACAAGGTTTCTAAACTCAAGATGAGAGGCCCACATAATTTTATATCTAAAGGGATAATGTACTTTAGGTACAACTTCATTCCACCTCATAATAACATTGTGATCTGAACTAGTCCTAGGTAAAGCCAAAAGAGAAAGATTAGGTAAGATATTCCATCCATTAGAGATATGGAATCTATCCAAATTAACTTGAATTAGATTGTTATCCTACCTTCTATTAGATCAAGTAAAATCAAAACCTTTAAGGTCAATATCCATAATACCAACACAAAAAAGGAAATCAACAAAATCCACCATACTTTCAAAGTAGTATTGAAGCTTTCCAAGTTTTTTCGAGGGGAATAAAGGAGTATTAAAGTCTCCTCCATGAAACCAATTTTCTTTATGATTAGCTCTCATTTGACTATGGATAAGGCCTCACAACTATTTTCTAGTAGGTTTAGTGTTGGGAACATAAATATTCATAAGATTTTACTTAGTGTAGTTAGATAAATCATCAAAAGAAACCATTAGAATATTCTTACTACTGAACTTTACTCCCCTTAAATCTTCTAGGATTCCAAAGGATGGCAAGGCCTCATGAGGTACCTTTAGCTTAAGATACATAAAACTTGATAGGAGGCCAAATTTTTTTAATAATTTGAGAAAAAGTAGACTCTAGCATTTTAGTTTCTTGAATCATGAGAATATCCACCTTTTATTAAAAAATATAGCTCTTTAAAAGGTTCTTCTTGAAAGGATTGTTTAAGCCTCTTATATTCCAAGAGATAATCTTCATAAGAAACAAACAACAATACATAATTTTTAGACCCAATAATTGTTGATAGGGAGGGGTCATCCCATGTTGAAACTGATTATCATTTCTTTTGTTTTTTGGACTTGTCAAATCTAGAGTCTTTTTTATCATTAGTCACATCCTTGTTGCCTCCCTAGCATGAGTTTCCTTATGAATAGGTTTTCCCTATTTACTTTCTCCACCCACTTTAGGCTTCTTCATTTTCTTTTTCTTCCCATTCACCAGAGTCCACTCTTCCTTCTTGTTACATCCTGTTTCTAAGTAACCAAATTACTTTTACTTTTATGAGTAAGATTATGACTTTAATATGTTCAAAGGAAGAATGAAATATATGAATATGCATTATGATGAATTAATCTTTAAAATTATTTAATATTTCAAATGATATATGATGAATATGACTTTCATGTTATCAACTAACTTCATTCATGATGCACTAAGTTGAATGCAGGAAAGAATCGAGGCCTCTAGTGAGGAGAGGGAGAGTATCACCTAGGAGAGGAAGTTGGTAAGGAAACCACTAATGTATCTACTTGAGTCAATGCACACACTCACAACTTAGGTTGGTCAAGATTTGTCAAGTCAGTTTGGGCTATGTGTCAATAAGCAAAACTTGGTGATAAAATTTTGGGTTAATAGGAATGTTTGGGTGATTGTCTTTGATTCTCTATGATTGTTTAGTTGGTTTGAGTCATAGTGTTAAATTCATGTATTGGAACATGTGATATAATTTGTGTATTTAAATATATATAGATGGATATGTATATATAATAAATGTATATATATGTATAAATATGTATATATATGTATATATACGATAACCCATATATATGAGTGTATGTGTGCATGAGCATGCATAGGTATAAATACCTGTGTATACCCATATGTAGACATGTCATACATATGCATATTCATATGGATATACATATATATATACACACACGCTATATATACCTATCGATATATATATATATATATATATATATCTTGTAAAGATATTAAAATAATAATATGTATGTATACATTAAAATATAAGTGTATATGTACATATTTAATTAAATAATATATATACATATATATGTATATAAATTAATATATATAAATGTATGTGTTAAAGTTGATGAATGTATTATTACGAATATGTATATTAATACATATATTATAATAACAAGTGATTATAATATATGTGTGTGTGTGTAATGATATATTAATATGCCACTCGCACATATAATGTGATGGATAAGAAGTGTTTAAAGATGAAAGTCTCATAGATGAAGTAATGTGATATAAGAGTTAGTGTTATCATATTTGATAAGAAAGTAAATGTTGCATAAAGGCATGCATGTTAAGCCACACATATGGTAGTGACCCAAGCTATTGAATTAGTGAAACGGCCACGTGAATGGAAAGATGGTGAGAGAAGTTTGTTTATGTTTTGAAGTGCATTTGTAATATGGTTGTTGTGCAGACCATAGGTCCATTATAGGCACCGTAAGCAAGCTAAAAGGATGGAAAAAGATACAATGGGAATATGAGAGCAAATGGGACTGAGAAAATCCCACACACAACTCCATATTAAAATCTTTTACTGAGTATTACAACATGTGCAAGTTGTAAAATCTCCATGATTGACATAAGCAACAAAGTGGGAAGTATGTGGAGTCCATGTTCTATGAGAAAGGAGTTTTCTATCGTGTCAATGTATAATAGATCAAAGGGAATGGGTCATGTCAACTTGAGGAAGATTATGGAGAGTTGTTGTGAGATAAATTTGCTAACTTTTCTACCAGCAAAACCCACAGCTGGCATGGGAAGGAAAGGTGGTGAATTTCATAGCTATCTTTTAGTTTTGAGTCTCTCTTAATCAGTATAAATAAAGGTCAATGGTTTCTTATTTTTTTGTTCATTCTATTCGCTATCATTATTCATTGTGATTGATCATTGATGTTCATTCATTGTTCTTTTGTTGAGTTATTTTCTATGAGAGCATTATGAGAGTTTGGGAGTAATTCTTTGTGAGTTTAGAGGAGCAATTTCATTATGAGTTAAGAGAAAATCATTGAGATTTAAGAGCTTAGATTGATTGGTGTTAGCAAATGAATCAACCTCTTAGAAAATATTGATAACTTTGACTCTATTTTACCCTTAATGCACTGGAGCTAATCGCCTACAACTCTAGAAGTGTCAAAACTGCATTTGCAACTTTCCTCTAAATTAAAGAGGTACAACTCCCTCGTATGATCTATCTAAAGATATGGTTGCTTTTAACCAGAAAGCAAGAAAAGTGGCAGACACTAGTTCATAAAAATGACACTAATGTGGAAGAAATCAGAAATCCATAAATCTACAACACAGATTGAAATGACTTATGACTGTCAAATCAGGAAAATAGAGATTATACTGCAATAAATGGATGCAATAAAGTATATTTCACATAGAAAATATGCCTCTATTACATGCTCGACACATAGATCGATACGCTAAACACCACATTTGAATTCATAACACATAGATTACAAACCATTGCAATACAAATTCGGCATAAATGAAGTGTTCCTTCTCGAAATATAGAATAGTGTATTTATGGAGATCAAACCCTCTATCCTTCTCCTTCATCCTATATATAGCCATGAATTTCCTCTCCAAAACGGTTACCAAAATAGTTACTAAAATTAGCAACGCTTCTTGTCATCCGATCGTCTTCTTGAAAATGGCTAAGAGAATATGATTGAACAAAATAATTAAACCGATGAATGAAAAGATGTTAGGAAAGAAAATTGATCTTGTTTCACACCAATGACTACCAATGATGTATCTAATAGCCATGAAATTAATAAAGGTGTAAGGAGATACAATATGATTGCACGTGTATGTTGTCCAGCAAGGAATATAATTTAAAACTGGTTTGAATCAGCCATTAATTCAAACCAAGTTGTTGTCTCATCAAATCTAAGAGAGAAAAATCAAATGTCTAACCAATCATCTATAAATTCAACCAATGTCACTACACTTCATCATTCAAAAGCATCCAATATGGTGAGCACCCAGGGTCATGGAGTATCAACGAATGATTTCATCATTTTGGAGGAGATCAAATGCAATCCTCTGTTCAGGAATCTGTTTGACCAATTGAAGGAGTTTTCTCTCATACAAAGTGAGGTAGAAGAGGAAGTTATTTTTAGTGTTCTGGGTGAAGCATTTCTAAGCCAAGTACACATGCATAATGCTATCATGCGAGAGTGTTTTGTGTATATGGTTATTAGGACCTTTGGTCATTGTGACTGGGGTATGAGACCATCTGAGTGTTTGGTGAGGCCAAAGTTTCACCATTGTGTCAACATGTCCATTACTAAGATCATTCACTATCCAAGAAGCGGATTGGTGGGTGATGCCATCTACATAGCGTTGACTCTTCATAATGAGGTTGTGGAAGAAGTCGTGACCCTTCTTCGTGTAGGGGTCACGAGGAATGACATGGGGCTCTTCACTTAGTTTTTGCAATCGCATGAGAATCTATTGTCTCTCACTCAAATTGAATGCCTTCAGACTATGATAGAGGGCGTTCAAGTGATAATGTTCACCCTTTGAATTTGAAAAATAAACCCTTTTTTTTGCTATTGATATCAAATTTTGTAGTTGAATCGATAAATTTTGTAATGCCACTACGATGTATATATACATATATATATATATATATATGAATAAAAAATATACCATTTTGATATCATAGTTTTCTTGTATGAATGACTTCTTTGGATTCTTTTCATTCAAATTCAATGGAATTCATTTCTTTTTACTGTATAACTACATTTGCCATTCACTATTAATTTTTTATTCTTCTAAAAAATGTCTTATGGTGGTAGGGTGGGTAGTTTGTGGAACTTAGTAAAACACCGCCCAAGTTTCAAACACTTCTCAAAATCTCACCCAAAAATAAAACTTGCGACAAACACTTCTCAAAATCTCGCCCAAAAATAAAACTTGCGAAATAAGCCACCCGACAATCTTTTAACAATTTCACGAACCTATAGTATGAATCACCTAAGACTTAAACGAGTGGTAAGTTACAAAAATACATTAAAACACTGCCCATATTAAAGGAACAATAAATAATCAATAATGTTGGAGGTTAGAAAAACTAGTGAAAACCTTGCCTAGGTTCGCAACATATAGTAAAACACCGCTTGGTCTAAACTTGTGCAAAAAATTTACTAAGGGAAAGGGATAGCAGGGTGGCGTTAAGGAGGGTACTAAAATTAAGTGTAACAGTGGCTCTGACCGGGGACAAGAACTGCAAAAGACGTATAAGAACCCAACAAATGTGACCAATCCTATCCATTGGACATAGAGTCAAAATGATAAAGATACAAAAACCCAAAACAACAAACCCAACAGAAACAAACACAACAAAACTGTGACTATTTATAGTGCAAGAAGAACCTACCACAAATAAAAGGTAAGAAAGGGCTTACATGAAACCATTGATAGGCACAGAGAAGAATGACCCATCCCTGAATAGGCCTGACTTTGCATAAAACCTCGGGAGAAAATCGAGAAGTAAGATCACCCAAACACAAATGTGGAGAGTGAAGAAACTGCCATTAGGCAAACCTCTAAAAAGCCATTTCTCATCATAGATCTCTTTTTACTGCAAGAAAGCCTGTGCTAGACCATCTTTTCTCATCCACTTCTCTTCACTAGGGTCCATTGATTCATATTCCTTCAACCCTTGCGACAAATCCCATGCTTCAACTTCCTCTCTAACACTATGTTTTCCAAATTCACAAACCAGTAACTCTACACCATTGCTTTTCTTTTTGGTAGTAACAATAGAAACCTTCTTGTCCATCAATAAGCAACATTCCTCTCATGTTTCTAAGATGAATTGATCAACTAGATCAATGAACAAAGGATTATCATACATTCAAATTCATCAAAGACAAAGAGGGGGTTAGAATTGATTGGCCAATTTATCCCATCTTGAGAAGCATCGTATGAAGAATTTTCATTATTTTCCATATTAAAGCAGGGAATTTTGTTAGCAGCTTCCTCAAAAATGAAAATTTCATATTTTGGGGCGAGAAAGGAATCTGACATCGGGTCATCTATATTGGCATCAGGAGAGAAAGAATTATTCTCAAAATGGAAAGGACATGTAACCTAAAACAAAAAAATGACTTCTTATGTGGTAAACTATCTTCTTCATCACTAGATGAACTGAGATCATCTTTAGTTTTAGTTGATACATTCAAACTGAAAGCTTGAGCATTATAGTGTTGACCTTCTTCTTTTTCAAACCATTGCATGCTACCAAAAACTGTTGGGTTAATATTTTTAGTGCTCGGATGAGAAAGTTTCATCACCTCAGAAGATTTGAGAGGAAGATTAATAGGTAATCTACAATCAATTTCAAACTTCTTAATATTATCATATTTTCACTTTACCACAACTATAAAATCATCCTTGATACTTATCACTTTTGACTGAGCTTTTTCGATCCCTTGGACTCTATCTCTTTTGAGGATCAATTAAGTATCAGGATCTAAAGTAGAAATGAATATGTGAAACTGAATTTCCTCACTTGGCCTTTCAGGATTAGGAATTCGTTCAAGCGATCTGTTGAAGTAGTACACAAAATCTCTCATTGTCTTAGCTTTATCTTTCATAATTTGAAAAATTTATCGCAAGATGGTTGCTACATTAGCTAGAGATTTGTATCGCTGAAGAAAATTTCCTCTTAAAATATTCCATCCCGTGATACACCCCTTTTCAAGTCCCCTGAACCATTCATCCACCTTCTTGATTAAACTGTCAACAAAAATTCTCATAAAAACATCTTCGTCTTAGATACCTAGGATCCCACTTACTACAGTCATATCTAGGATGTGTTCTTCAAGGTCTTGTGTGTTTTCACATGAGGATTTAGGAAAAAATATTCTGGAACCAGTAGGCAGGTCATGATATTGTGACAAGGCAAGGGCGGCAATGTGGTTACACCAAATATTTGAGGCCATGGATGATCAGAGTTGCCAACTCACAAAGGAGTAAGGATAGGGAAAACCCCTAAATTAATTTATGGGTGGCAGATGAAGGGGAGGTGAGTCCTAAGGGTGATAGAGAGGTTTATTGGGATGATGATTAAGATGACGGGGAGGATTGGTGTAGTACACGAACACTAATCTTAGAGGACGTTAAACTATCAGCTCAGGTGGGCATTGGGCTCACTCTTCTTCTTCTTCCAAATCAATATTTTCTTGCATGTCATCCATTGCACTCCTCCTGTATCTCCAAGCAAGTGTGTTTAATTGTGGAATAATGTCTTCTTGCTCCACCTGCATCCAATCCAAATCAGACTGCAATACAGGAAATACATTGTTATGGGGAAGTACCATCTTATTGCATGACATAATGGAAACTTGTCAGATATTATAATTGCTTTCCCCAGCAGAGTCGCCAAAATTTTGTTAACAAATGAATTAGCCTCTTAGAAAAGATTTATAACTTTGACTCTATTTTACCCTTAATGCATTGGATCTAATCGCTAACATCTCTAGAAGTGTCACAATTATATTTGCAACTTTCCTCTGAATTAAAGAGGTACAACTCCCTCGTATGGTCTATCTAAAGATATGGTTCCTTTTAACCAGAAAGTGAGAAAGGTGGCAAACACTAGTTCATAAAAATAACACTAATGTGGAAGAAATCAGAAAGCCATAAATCTACAACGCACAGATTGAAAGGACTTATGACTGTCAAATCAGGAAAATAGAGATTATACTACAATAAATGGATGTAATAAAGTATATTTCACACATAAAATATGCCTCTATGACACGCTTGACACACAGATCGATACACTAAACACCACATTTGAATTCATAACACATAGATTATAAACCATTGCAATATAAATCTGACATAAATGAAAATCGTTCCTTCTCGAAATATAACACAATGTATATGTGGAGATCAGACCCTCTATCCTTCTCCTTCATTCTAGATATAGCCATGAATTTCCTCTCCAAAATAGTTACTAAAACTATTACTAAAATTAGTGATGCTTCTTATCATTTGATTGTCTTCTTGAAAACGACTAAGAGAATATGATCGACCAGAATAATTAAACTAACAAATGAAAACACGTTAGGCAAGAAAATTGATCTTGTTTCATACCAATGACCGCCAGATGGTGTATCTCATAGCTACATAATTAATGAAGGTTTAAGGAGAAACAATATGATCGCAGATGTATGTTGTCCAACAAGGGATGCAATTTAAAAATGGTTCAAGTCAACCATTAATTCAAACCATGTTGCTATCTCATCAAATCTAAGAGAGATAGCTCAAATGTCTAACCAACTGTCTATAAAATCAACTAGTGTCACCACACTTCATCATTCAGAAGCATTTAATATGGCGAGCGCCCAAAGTCATGGAGTATCAACGAATGATTTCATCGTTTTGGAGGAGATCAAATGCAGTCCTCTATTCAGGAATTTATCTTACCAACTGAAGGAGGTTTTTGTCATATAGAGTGAGGTAGAATAGGAAGTGCTTCATAGTATTTTGGGTGAAGCATTTCTGAGGCAAGTGCAAGTGCATAATGCTACCATGCTAGAGTGTTTTGTGTATATAGTTATCAAGACCTTTGGTCGTCATGACTGGGGTATGAGAGCATTTGAGTGTTTGGTGAGGCCAGAGTTTCACCACCATGTCAACATGGCCATTTTCAAGCTCAATCATAGTCCAAGAAGCGGGTTGGTGGGCAACATCATCTGCATAGCATCAACTCTTTAGAATGAGGTTGTGGAAGAAGTCGTGACCCTTCTTTGTGCAGAGGTCATGAGGAATGACATGGGGCTCTTTACCTACACATGAGAATTTGTTCTCTCCCACTCAAATTGAATTCCTTTAGACTATGATAGAGGGCGTTTGAGTGATAATGTTCACCCTCTGCATTTGGAAAAGAAACCCTTTTTTTGCTATCGATATCAACTTTTTATAGTTGAATCAACAAATTTTATAATGCCATTGCGATGTATATATACATATATATATATATATGTGAATAAAAGTATATCATTTTGATATCACAATGTTCTTGTACGAATGATTTATTTGGATTCTTTTCATTCAAATTCAATGGCATTCATTTCTTTTTACTGTATAACTACATTTGTCATTCATTGTTAGTTTGTTATTCTTCTAAAAAATGTCTTATGGCGGTAGGGTGGGTAGTTCGTGGAACTTAGTAAAACATTGCCCAAGTTTCAAACACTTCTCAAAATCCTGCCCAAAAATAAAACTTGTGAAACAAGCCACCCGATGATCTTTTAACGAGTTCACAAATCTATAGTACGAACTACCTAAGGCTTAAACGAGTGGTAAGTTACATCAATACCCATATTAAAAGAACAATAAAGAAGCGGTAAAGTTGGAGGTTAGAAAAACTAGTGAAAACCCCGCCTAGGTTCACAACGTACAGTAAAACACTGCTTGGTCTAAACTTGTGCAAAATATTTACTAAGGGAAAGGGATAGCAGGGTGGCGTTACAGAGGGTACTAGAATTAAGTGTAACAGTGGCTTTGATTGGGGACAAGGACTACAAAAGATGTAGAAAAACCCAAAAAATGCGACCAATCATATCCATTGGGCAAAGAGTCAAAATGATAAGGACACAAAAACCCAAAACAACAAACCCAATAGAAACAAACACACCAAAACTGTGACTATTTACAGGGTAGGAAGAACCTGCCAAAAACAAAAGTTAAGAAAGGGCTTACATGAAACCATTGATAGGCATAGAGAAGAATGATCCATCCGTGAATAGGCCCGACTTTGCATAAAGCCTCAGGAGCAAATCGAGAAGTGAGATCACCCAAACACAAATGTAGAGAGTGAAGAAACTGTCATCAAGCAAACCTCCAAAAATCCATTTCTCATCATAGATCTCTTTTTGCTGCAAGAAATATTGTGCTAGACCATCTTTGCTCATCCACTTCTTTTCACTAGGCTCCATTGATTCATATTCCTCCAACCCTTGCGACAAATCCCATGCTTCAACTTCCTCTTTAACACTATGTTTTCTGAATTCACCGACCAGTAACTCTACACCATTGCTTTGATTTTTAGTAGTAACAATAGAAACCTTCTCATCCATCAATAAGAAACATTCCCCTCCTATTTCTAACATGAATTGATCAACTGGATCAATGAATAGAGGATTATCATACATTTGAAATTCATCAAAGATAAAGAGGGGGTTAGAATTGATTGACCAATTTATCCCATCTTTAAAAGCATCGTATGCAAATTCTTCATTGTTTTCCATATTAAAGCAAGGATTTTTGTTAGAAACTTCCTCAAAAATAAAGATTTCATATTCTGGGGTGAGAAAGGAATTTGGCATCAGGTCATTTATATTGGCATTAGGAGAGAAAGACTTATTCTCAAAATGGAAAGGAGAGGTAACCTGAGACACAAAAAATGACTTCTTCTATGGTGAACTATCTTCTTCATCACTGGACAACCTAAGATCATCTTCAGTTTCAGTCGAGACATTCAAACTAAAAGCTTGTGCATTATAGTGTTAACCTTCTTTTTCAAACCGTTGCATGCTACCAAAAACTGTCAGGTTAATATTTTCAATGCTCGAATGAGAAATATTCATCACCTCATGAGATTTGAGAGGAAGATTAATAGGTAATCTACAATCAATTTCAAACTTCTTAATATTATCAGATTTCCCCTTTCCCACAACTATAAAATCATCCTTGATACTTATTGCTTCTGACTGAGCTTTTTTGATCCCTTGGACTCTATCTCTTTTGAGGATCAATTGAATATCAAGATCTAGAGAAAAAATGAATATGTGAAACTAAATTTACTCACTTGGCCTTTCAGGAGTAGGAATTCATTGAAGTGATCTATTGAAGTAGTACACAAAATCTCTCATTGTCTCAGCTTTATCTTTCATAATTTGAAAAAAAAATCGCAAGATGACTGCTACATTAGCTGGAGCTTTATAGTGTTGAAGAAAATTTTCTCTTAAAATATTCCATCCCATGATACACCCCTTTTCAAGTCCCTTGAACCATTCAACCACCTTCTCGATTAAACTGTCAACAATAATTCTCACAAAAAAATCTTCGTCTTGGATACCCAGGATCCCACTTATTGCGGTCATAGCTAGGATGTGTTCTTCAGGGTCTTGTGTGTTTTCACCAAAGGATTTAGGAAAAAATAATTGGGAACCAGTAGACATGTCATGATATTGTGACAAGGCAAGGGGGCCAATGTGGTTACACCAAATATTTGAGGCCATGGATGATTAGAGTCGCCAACTCACAAGGGAGTAAGGATAGGGAAAACCCCTAAATTAATTTCTAGGTGGCGGACAAGGAGGAGGTGGGTCCCGAGGGTGATGGAGAGGTTGATTGGGATGATGATTAAGATGGTGGGGAGGATTATCTTAGTACACAAACACTAATCTTGGAGGACATTCAATTACTGGCTTAGGTGGGCATTGGGCCCGCTCTTCTTCTTCTTCCAAATCAATATTTGCTTGCATGTAATTCATTGTGCTCCTCCTGTATCTCCAAAAAAATGTGTTTAATTAATAAATAATGTCTTCTTGCTCCACCTGCATCCAATCCAAATCAGGTTGTAATACAAGAAATACATTTTTATGGGGAAGTACCATCTTGCCACCTGGCACAATGGAAACTTGTCAGATATTATAATTTCTTTCCCCAACAGAGTCGCTAAAATTCTGTTAGTGAATGAATTAGCCTCTTAGAAAATATTTATAACTTTGACTCTATTTTACCCTTAATGCATTGGAGCCAATCGCTAATAGCTTTGGAAGTGTTGCAATTGCATTTGCAACTTTCCTCTGAATTAAAGAGGTACAACTCCCTGAAAGCGAGAAAGGTGGCAGACACTAGTTCATAAAAATGACACTAATGTGGAAGAAATCAAAAAGCCATAAATCTACAACGCACAAATTGAAATGACTTATGACTGTCAAATCAGGAAAATAGAGATTATACTACAATAAATGGATGGAATAAAGTATATTTCACACATAAAATATGCCTCTATTACATGCTCGACACACAAATCAATACACTAAACACCACATTTGAATTTATAACACATAGACTACAAAACATTGCAATATAAATTTGGCATAAATGAAAAGCGTTCCTTCTCAAAATACAACATAGTGTATCTATGGAGATCAAACCCTCTATCCTTCTCCTTCACCCTAGATATAGCCATGAATTTCCTCTCCAAAATCGTTACCAAAATCGTTACCAAAATTGTTACCAAAACCGTTACTAAAATTAGCGATGCTTCTTATCATTTGACCATCTTCTTGAAAATGGCTAAGAGAATATGATTGACCAAAATAATTAAACTAACGAATGAAAAGACGTTAGGCAAGAAAATTGATCTTGTTTCACACCAACGATTGTCAAATGATGTATCTCATAGCCATGTAATTAATGAAGGTTTAAGGAGATACAATATGATCACATGTGTGTGTTGTCCAACAAGGAATGCAATTTAAAATTGGTTCAAATCAGCCATTAATTCTAACCAAGTTTTTGTCTCATCAAATATAAGAGAGATAGCTCAAATGTCTAACCAACTATCTATAATTTCAACCAGTATCACCACACTTCATCATTTAGAAGCATTTAATATGATGAGTGCCCAGAGTGATGGAGTATCCACGAATGATTTCATCATTTTGGAGGAGATAAAATGCATTCCTCTATTCAAGCATCTTTCTGACCAATTGAAGGAGGTTTTTGTCATACAAAGTGAGGTAGAAGAGGAAGTGCTTCATAGTATTTTAGGCAAAGCATTTCTGAGCCAAGTGCACGTGCATAACACTACCATGCTAGAGTGTTTTGTGTATACAATTATCAGGACCTTTGGTTGTCGTGACTAGGGTATGAGAGCATTTGAGCATTTGGTGAGGCCATAGTTTCACCATCGTGTCAATGTAGCCATTGTCGGGCTCAGTCACTATCCAAGAAGCGAGTTGGTGGGTGACGCCATCTGCATAGCGTCGAATCTTCAGAATGAGGTTGTGGAAGAAGTCGTGGCCCTTCTTTGTGTAGGGGTTGTGAGGAATGACATGAAGCTCTTCGCCTAATTTTTGCAATTGCATAAGAATCTATTGTATCCTTCTCAAATTGAATGCCTTTAGACTGTGATAGAGGGTGTTCGAGTGCTGATATTCACCCTCTGCGTTTGAAAAATAAACCCTTTTTTTTGCTATCAATATCAACTTTTTATAGTTGAATCAAATTTTTTTGTAATGCCACTACAATGTATATATACATATATATATATATAAATATACCATTTTGATATCAAAGTGTTCTTGTATGAATGATTTATTTTGATTCTTTTGATTCAAATTTAATGGCATTCATTTCTTTTTACTGTATAATTGTATTTGTCATTCACTGTTATTTTGTTATTCTTATGAAAAATGTCTTTTGGTGGTAGGGCGGGTAGTTCACAAAACTTAGTAAAACACCACCCAAGTTTTAAACACTTCTCAAAATCCTGCCCAAAAACAAAACTTGCGAAACAAGCCACTCGATGATCTTTTGAAAATTTCACAAACCTATAATATAGACTGCCTAAGTAAGGCTTAAATGGGTGGTAAGTTACAACAATACATTAAAACACTGTCCAGATTAATAGAATAATAAAGAAGAGGTAAAGTTGGAGGTTAGCAAAACTAGTGAAAACCCCACCTAGGTTTGCAACGTATAGTAAAACACTGCTTGGTCTAAAATTGCACAATTGCTTTTACTAAGGGAAAGGGATAGCAGGGTGGCATTAAGGAGGGTACTAAAATTAAGTGTAACAATTGGTTAGAGTGGAAATAGACTAGATTGGACAAGGCAACAAGCCGAGTCTTTGGCATCAAGCATATAGTTGTGAATTCTTTGTGGAAGCTATATTTTCCAGCAATGCTTAGTTATTCTTAACCATTACTCTATTTTATTTTGATTCTATGTTTTTCTATTGATTACAAGTGCTTGTGCAAATTATCGTTTTTTCATTATAGTCGTGGAATAGAGCTTGTGCATATAGCTAGAATGAAAATAATTTGGTTTATAAATCTTAGTAGTATGATATAAGTATATAGCTATTATGATTGTCATATTTGTATGATGTATTTATGTGAAACTATCTAGAAGGTATTATGGTGTTGCTTAGGATATAGCATGTTACATATATGCTTGCATACATAAGTTGTTAGTAATGCAAAGGGATCTATGTCATAATTGTTAGGATATGTTGTTAGTATACCTATGTTGGTAGTTTAACCATGAGTGGAAAACCTACGTTCTTGAGCGCTCATATTCCCTTGAAAGTAGATCAGTTTATTCCTTGGGGATATGGTATACACTTGAATGTGATTATATTAATATTCAACAATAGGGTTGGAAAATGTATTAGAGATATATGTGTTCTAATTACCTTTTTAAATGATATTATCTTATACTTGACCAAGAGTCTATACCTATTCACGAAGAGGACTTTATGTCTCGGCAACCCAAAGCCCTAATGTGAGGATATTTTAAGGTGCAGAAGCACAAACTCCTCTCAAGCTAAAAATGTCCACCAAAATGGATATTGACGTAGCATAAATTTTAAACATGTGATTATATGTGCCATTTTGAGGGAAAAAATATATGATTGTTCTTGAACATACAAATGTAGGAACCTTGTATAATGATGCAAAGGATAACTTGGAAAGACCCATGAAGAAATTGGAGATTAGTCAAAAGGTTCTTAGTTGAATTTACTATAAGTTAAATAGCTTATTATGTTGACCTACTATTATTAGATATTACTATGAACATAAGAATTTATATGTTATTTAATGTCAAGGATAACCAGATTGGTTATGATGTCCTAGAAGGATGGAACTATACTAGATATGATAACCAAGAGTCTAAAAATCAATACAAAGAAGTAATCTTCTTGAATCAAGTTTAATTTTGAATTATTATACATGTTGACATATTGACAATGTTTTATATTAAGACCAAATGTGTCCAGTCGGTGGCATGGAATCATTAGTAAATTAATTGATTATGTATTTAGTAAGAGATTATCCACTTCCATGATTAAAGAGAAAAGAACTTGAATAAGAGGCAATAGCCATACCCAAAGAGTTACAAGTATGTAACCGAGTACTCAAGAGATTGTGTAAACCTATTTGGTCTATTAATTTAATATTTGTGTCTCATCACTTTGAATGGAACCTTGTTTATGGTTGTTAATCTTGGGGAAAATCTTACAAGAATAGAAAAGGGTAATATAGTGATTATGTCAACCCTTTAAGGTCCATGATGTTACTATTAGTGGGTTATCACTTTTTTTAAACCTTGATCATGAATTTAACCTTTGAGGTTAAGGGTGGGTGAACATACAACTTTGCTTGAAGTACCAAGTGATTGTACATATATATATAGAGAGAGAGATAGAGAGAGAGAGTGCTCAATGGTATAAGAGTATATTGGTCAAGATGTCCACATTTGGAATGCACATCTTCATCTTCTTTTGTTTCACAAGCTTCAGTTGCCAACTGCATGAGGGAGAGCATCACCCAAGTGCTTTTTCGCCAACCACAAACTTAATGTGGTCCCCCACACATCTTCCTAATCGATAAGATGGCCCTACCCTTCAACGAAGAGTTTTGTATGGAACCCCTCTAATATAATGCCTACCTAAGAATGGTGTTGTGTCCTACATAATGAGTGTTGCCATACATTGGATACCTGCCTAACATGCATGACACTCCCTACTAGCTATCCAATCCCGGATCACAGTGAATCAACAAGGTGTAAGCAGTGGATTTTCCACCTACTCTGGCCAAAGATTCTATATATATATCCAATCCTGGATCACAGTGAATCAACAAGGTGTAAGCAATGGGTTTTCCACCTACTCTGGCCAAAGATTCTATATATACACAGTGAATCAACAAGGTGTAAGCAGTGGGTTTTCCACCTACTCTGGCCAGAGATTCTATATATATATATATAGAATCTCTGGCCAGAGTAGGTGGAAAACCCACTGCTTACACCTTGTTGATTCATTGTGATCCAAGATTGGATAGCCAGTAGGGAGTGTCATGCATGTTAGGCGGGTATCCAGTGTATGGAAACACTCGTTATGTAGGACAAAACACCATGCTCGGGTAGGCATTATATTAGAGGGGTTCTATACCAAACTCTTCATTGAAGGGTATGGCCATCTTACCAATTATGAAGATGTGCAGGGGACCGCATTAAGTCTGTGGTTGGCAGAAAAGCACTTGGGTGATGCTCTCCCTCATGCAGTTGGTAGCTGAAGCTTATGAAACAAAAGAAGATGAATATGTGAGTTCCAAATGTGAACATCTTGACCAATATGCTCTTATACCATTAAGCTCTTGTAAGCTATGATTTGTAACTATGATCTTGAATATTGTAAATGTATTTGAAAGATGAATTCAATACTTGGGATTATGTAATGTTACTTTTATTATGAAATGCAATATGAAATGGGATTTTTATGTGCAAATGTGTTATTGTAAAGGAAAATTTTATTTCCAAGTTTTGAGAACTTGAAATTTTCACATTTTGAGTTAAAACTTGGGTGAAATCAATAGGGTGAACTTTGGGGTATTTTACACTCCTCATGACCATATGTAGTCATACTAAGGGGATAAGGGAGAGAGCCAAACCCAAACCCTAATAAGGTAAGGGGATCTTCAATTCCTACTTCAATTTTTTTCTATTTATTTTTTCTCGATATTATTTTAGAGAGGATCTAGGGGGCTTCCATCTTTTATTTGAGTATTTTCCTTTTGAGAAGAATTAAACTGATCAAGATAAATGCTAGTAACTTGATCCAGGGCCACTTTTTCCCTAGTCTCATGATTAGAAAGAACTTGGGCAAGTAGTGCCTTAGAGGCAAAGGACTCTTACACTTTGCATTCCTCTAAGACAATCTTTTTGAGCAGATTCCTTAACTTTTGAAACCTTGGGGTTGTTTATGCAAGCTCTTCTTCTATCTACCCCCAAAAAATTATCATAAACAAAAGGGGAGATAATATTGTTGCACTCCATGTTGCTTTTATTTTGAGGTCTTTCAACTATCTTCACCAAAGAGCTGATAATCCCTCGAGGAATGACAAGATCAATGGGATCCTTCATAGGCTCAAAATATATAGTCATAAAATCACTACTCCCCAAAGGGATCGAGGGGGAGGTCAAAGCATTATTTTTCTTATTGGGTTTAATCCTTTTTGAACATTTGTCACTTTGATGTACAAACTACTTACAAAACAAATTAGAAATATTGAAACTCTCATAAACAATAGGATATATTTGAGTACCAAATTTATATTTGAGGGTGATATGAGTTAGTACAATTGTATTAATAACAACATTAACACGGATCCTAACAAAGACCAACCTTGACCTTTGTTGAGTAATTTTGTCAATCGTTAATAGGTTCCCAAAGGAGTTGGCAATACAATGAATAATTTTATGGTTTCAGAATTCCAAAGGTAACCAAGGTATCTTGACCTAAGAGGGATCCATTGAGCCAAGATACATAAATGGGTCAAGCCATGATTTCTATTTGCAAAGAGAAACATATTTTAAAGCTATTATTAAGAGCCCAAGGGCCCCTCCATAAGAAATTTAATCAAATATTCCTTGTTAGAAAAATGAAACAAAAAATCCCATCAACCATCATGTTGATATACATACTTCCTTTTAACTTCCATACTAAACCTGTCCATTTTTAAATCTAATCCACATTAGGTCTAAAGGCCAAAAACTTAATGACTAGCACACGATCCATGCTTGCAATCAGTTATTTCAATAAATCATCTAAGAATTTTATAGCCACTCCTTCCTCAAAACTGGTAACCATAGGAATTGATCCCTTTATAGACTTTGGGGATTGACCAATTAATTTGTATACAAAGGGAACATGGTCTTCCATAACAAGAAAATATGTTGTTTCCTTGGCAGGAGACACAAATCCCACTTTTTGCAATAAAAAGCAATCTTGGGTTGACTAACATTAGACCTGACAACTAAATCTTTGGATTGGGGAGTCCCATAACCCCCCAAGAAGCATCAAGAAATTATCATGAAAAACACAAGTATTTTTTGAAAAAACCTTCAGAATACCAAAAATCACTCATGGAAATCTAAGTTGTTATACAATACCTTGAATGATTTGTTATAATGTTTTTTTTTCATCCTAATTGTTGGTCTAGAGAGGGATACAAATATTCTAGGTGATAAGTATCTCATTCCTCTATACTTGATGATCTATAAATAGTTGTAACAAAATAATAAGAGACACTTTTCAAGTATTTCTCCATGAAGAAGGTAGTTGAGGAACAAAATAGTTTAAAAATTGTTAAAGTATTTATGATTTTATTCAAATACTTCTAATGAAATAGGCAAGGTCTATAGATTGTCTATAATTGTTAGATTCACCTAACGATGAAAGAATACTTCAAAATTTAGGAAACCTTTGGGCTCACTTAAAAACATGAAAAAGTTATCCTTAGTTTAGATAATTAAGTAAATAAAAATATGGCAGTAAAGGGCTATTGGGAAGCCAAATTGAGTCCCACTAGGCATGCTAGAAAAGTATTGTTACATTGTATTGACACATCTAGGGGAACACATCAAATATGAGTAATGAAGCAATGGTTCTGACATGAAGGAATACTAGGAATTCATGATCATAGAAAAACAAAGATAAATGATTTTCTAGGTTTAGGAAGAAATTTGCAACACCACTCATAAGAACCAGCAAAGGATATTCACTCATGGATTTGCTAGTTCTTAGAAACGTCAATAATATGGAAACCCGTTTATAGTTTTTATGAAACATACACTAATATTTTATGGTTAGCTTCCTCATATAATTTTACTCCTATACTAATGCAGAACAAAAACTAGTCTAAAATTATTTTACCTTTAATATAAATCTTAGGACGGAAAAGGGTTAGAAAAATCTAGGAAAATAAAAGGGGAGAGAGAGCTAGATAAATAAAATAAAGGGGTGATGCGTTAAATACTAGTGATCAATTGAATCTCCCTAATACATTCACCTAAGGTCACTAATTATGAATAAATTTATTGTGCCCGAAGCTTGCTTGAATTTCTTTCACAAAGGTACTAGCGTGTAAGATCCTCAATAAGCAATGACAATGCTTGTGGATCTCAAATACATACTGATAACATGCTTTCACTTGAGTTCCATAAGAAAGTATCCATTACAAACTCAATATCAAGATAAATGACACTCTTTGGAGCGAGAATTTGAAGAATGAAAGAAAAAACACATATTGATAAAAACCAATAGGTATATACAAAGGGCATAATCCATAGTTTTACATACAATGGGAGTCTAGATCACAAAATATTAATGATAAAATTCTAAAAGAACTCTAGGAGAGAGAGACAGAGAGGAGATAAATAGATAATTTTTAAATAACATGGGACATATGGTTAATGATTAGGGAGAGATGTTGAATCCATGGTCGAGGGAGTGCACATATTGGTAATTGAATAATTAGTAACCTCACTCCACTTCATATGGTAGTTACAATATTGAGGCAGACTTATCAATAAAGATAATGAGAAGACAATAGTACTTGCCCATGATATTTGGTTGATTGAGAAATAGGAGATGTCCACATGGGAGCTTGTGTGAAAATGCTATAGAGACATGACATTAAGATCATTTAGGTGTATTATGGACATGTTTTGAACCATGTGAATTCATTTGAGATAACATTTAGGATAAAAGGATAGAGTGCTAGTAGGTGAGAAATAATGCTAACATGGATAAACCTTAAAAGATATTTTTTAATGAAAGAATTATCATCAATGAACATATTGCTAATGAACCTAAGGTGATATAAATTTGATATCATGGCCACCCAGGGAGGTTGGCTCTTCAAGATGAGTGATTAACAAAAATAAAAGTTATAAACTTGGAGAGGTCTTCAGGAATTCTTCACTAGCAAAGAGAACACAAATAAGGTAACATGTGGGTGGGGCTCAAGTTGACATCAAAATTTGTGAAGTAAAATATATCTACACCATTAGACATGTATCATTAAATGGTCAATGGACAATAAAATTGTTAAGATCAATAGGATGTTGAAAAGTTTCCCACTAGCAAAAACAAAGATTCTCCAAAGAATAACTCCCATTAACAAAGAAAGTGAAAGGATCACCTTGTTGACAAAGAGAAGCAATCCATTAAGGAAGAAGAGAAGAATTTGAAAATCTAAAGGAAAAGATTGACTATCAAGCTAAAATACATATAAAAACCCAAAAAATTAGCAAGGGAGTGAGAATGAAAATACACTATAATATGTGACATGAGTGAGATGGGATAAAGGCATGACACTAGCAGGATGGACATAAGAGGCATGTGGAACACTAGAGGGATGGGAAAACACAAAGGAAATATGAGGTACATACCAAATAGGCTCATGGTCAAAAGTAGGAACAAGTAAAGGCTCAACCTTAGAAGTGGGAGGTGGAAGATATAACATACCAGAGTGAAGAACAAAATTAGTGGGAGGCTAAAATGAAGAGGAGGCTTGAGTGGGTCATATAGTATTATATTGTTCAAAGAACTTGAAAAATGATTTCTTTCACCTATGCCTTTAAGCACTTATAAATCATATAGCTTACTAATCATAAAACTATGATGAAAATGCACTAACTATGTGAAATTTTCATTACTAGCTAATTTTACATTATTAAAATATAACATACATGTAGGCAAATCAATATCTGGCTTATATTTTAACTCAACACGGGTATCATGATCAAATGTTTCATCTTCCCCATTAAGATGAGTATAGCTTAAATCTTGGCCACTATATGATTTAAATAAAGACTTCTTCTAAAAGGGAGATGAGGAAAATAGTAAGGTTTTAGGATAAACATAACTAGCAATTGCACCTTGGTGTGCAATGGGTACGTCGAAGAGGTGTGGAAGGTCAAATAGAGAAAATTTTGGTCTATTTTTTGCATATTTGTGTAGTACATGAGATCAATTGGTAGGTCATTTAGAAAATAATGTTGTTTGTGCAACAAAGGTCTCAATGGAGAAGTGATAGGTTCAAATCAACTATTCATCCACTTACATGGATCAAAACACGATTGAAACAAAACCTCTAAATTAGGAAGGAACTATTTTTGCTTTCCCTTAATATTTTGCTCATATTGTGTTGTGTTGTCAACGATGCAAGAAGAAAAAATGGCCAAAGTTTAAAGGAAAACGTATTATGAAACCCTAACAAAATTAATTAGAAATTTTTGTTGGTCTATTTTTTTTGTTTTTCAATAAAATAAAATTTCAATACACAATCTACACAACTTTACATTCTAACAATAATTTTAAAGAATAATTAATTTCTTTTTTAACATAAATTTATTATTATTATATACCAAAATCAAATCATAATTATCTTAATTTATAATTAATTAAAAAAATATTATTATTTTTAAAAAAATCTTACCAAAAATTAGCATACCTTTAAATATAAAGAAATCACTTTTAGATATACACATTCAATTTAAATGAAGTAAATGTGAATATCCTAAACATAATGGTAAGGTTAGAAGTGAATGTTGAAACAATTATATGGGTCACAAAGCCTTAATCCACTATTCATAATTCAAATTTTCTTTTTTAATACAAATCTATTAAACATAAAGGCACTAAGGGAGGCCAACTACATAACACACATGACCTCCCTTCATAATAATTACATGTTATTACATCAAATATTTTGTACACATATGCATAAATGAGATGAACCAAGACCAATCTTCTTACATGGTAATTGAAAATCCATGACCTTCATAATAATTACATGTTATTACACCAAATATTTTGCACACATATCCGTAAATAAGACAAACCAAGACCAATCTCCTTACATGGTGATAAAAAGTCCTCATCTGTCTAAATAATTGTCACCTTAAAAACATTGAATGAAATAAGGGTGAATAGGAAATAAAAAGGTAAATTTGAACAATGAAAAATAGATGGTTGAGATATTTTGAATTGTCTTGCATCCTACTCTTCAATTTTCAAATATAGATTTCAAAAATTAGGTCATCCATTTCAACTAGGGAATGCCTTCCATGTAAAAATAAAGAGATATAATGTAAAAATGATAATTAGAAAATGATTAGGTCTAGAAAATAAATAAAAAATAGACCCTAAAGATGAAAATCTGAAGAGATGTAAAATTAGAGCGTTCATCAAAATGAAAGGAAATAAAACACAACCTTCCAAATAATCAAGAATAGATAAATCAAATAATAAATAATTAAAATACATCTTAGTTAAAATAATTACTAAACATAGAATTTTGAAATCAAAAAGGGATAAAGACTTAGCTTTAGAAGAAAAAAGATAAATACGTATAAATTTTTATTTGTAAATTTTCTTTGTTAATAAAAGCTTTTATTCCAATAAAAAAAAGTTATAAATTAGATAAATATACAAAGCCCATTCAGCATTATTAAACTACATCTAACTTGAAACTGATTGGGAAAAAAGGTTTTTTAATTTTTTTTACCATTATCGTTTATCATTTCTGTTTATTCCACTTGAAATTTCACTTTTATGCCACACAATTAAATTAATTTATCTGGTTAAACAAACAAAAGTTCTGCCATGATTCAGGGGTAAGAAGAGACCATCCCAAGCAGCACATTCGAATTAGGACGGTCTTGCATTGTCAACGAATCCTAATGCGGATTCAAAGGTGTACAATTTTTCGATGATATACCTAGAAGCTATTTAATTCTGACGACTGCAAAATATTTCCCGGCTTGAGACAAATTTACCCAAAATAAAAGTCTATCGGCTTAAAATTAGAGTGAAGAGGAGAGGTGAAGGCGAGGCATGGCTGCTGCTCAAAAGCTCTGCATGCCCTCTGCATTTTGTTTGCAACAATCGCGGTCTCATTCACTTTGCAGAAGATTAACAACCATAAGCACTTCAGCTGTGCGAGCGAGAAAGGCAGTATGCCTTTCTTTTCGGCCTCGACCCGCATTGATATTGATGCATCTTCCTTCAGCGTAAGCATCCTTTTTCCTTCTCTTACTCCACCGCATTTCATTGTCACTTCTAAGGAATGAGGCTCTATTGTAATTGTGCAGAAACCCAGAATGGGCGTCTCTGGACGAAATTCCAAAGTAAGTTAATTGAGTCACCTCTCTCTTTTCTTTTCAGTTTAGGTGGCAGGACACCTTCAATCTCTGTGTGTTATGGGAGCTTTAGGGGTGTTTACGTTGAAGACCCTAGTTTGGTAATTAGGATTGTTTGAGAGAAAATGTTTAAAAAATAATATTTTCTTCCCCTACAAATGAGTTTTGCTTCGTCCGAAAGCTATGGCACAATTTTTTTCTTGATAAGTGTAAAAATTAGATAACCTGTTTATAGTATATGAGATTTAGAGCGCAAAATCAGGGTGAGAGCCTTTATAAGACGACTTGTAGTTTTAATCATTCCACAATTCAAATGGGTCCATAGCTGGGATTCTCTTAGGCTACTATTTGCCAAAAGGCTATTATTAGCATATTTTAGAAAATTAGTTGGCTATTATGTATCAGTGTAAGTTGTGTTTGCGATACAAATTTGTGAGATAAGTTTTTGGATTCAACTTCATGGTATCTTGATGATGATTCTGTTAGTGAGGCTCGGAACATTAGGAAACAATACTATACAGTTGAAATTTATCCTACTAATTTTGATTTTTTCATGGGCGTGTTCCCCATATTGTTAATCATATAAATTTTCTCCGGTCTTTTCCTCCGATCTATTATTTTCTTAAAGTCTGTTTGTAATAGATTTGCTATGTTTGTGGTGCATTCTTGGGCTTGGCTGAACTGGCCCACATTGTATGTATCCTTCTTTTTATTCTTATCTCATATCTTTTGAGAATATTTTTAAATTTTATTTTGAAAGGATATATATATTCTTATCTCATAGCTTTTGAGAATGTTTTTAAATTTTATTTCGAAAGTATATAGATAATTGAAAGTAATGCATAGCGTATTTTTACTACTTTATTGTATTTGCCATTTGCAGTTGCAACTAATTACATGGAAATATTGTTTATTTTTTAAAGGTTTAGTAAGTCATTTACTTATTTATTATTTTTGTTAGTGTAGAATATATTTGAAGCTTGATAGAAAATTTTAAACTAATGGAGGGGAATATAATAGAATAGAAGACTTTTAATGTTCACGAAGTTAAAGATAGTTTATGGGACTGTAGACCCTGCCACAATTTTTTTCTGAATTGCTGCTCTTTTGCTATTTAATTTGATTATAAACTTCTCTTTTTGTTAGTGTAGAGTATATTTTAAGCTTGATAGAAAATTTTAAATTAATGGAGGGTAATATTATAGAATAGAAGACTATTAATGTTCACGAAGTTAAAGATAGTTTATGGGACAGTAGACCCTGCCACAATTTTTTTCTGAATTGCTGCTCTTTTGCTATTTAATTTGATTATAAACTTCCCTGTATTTTCAACCGTCGCCTCTTGAACAAAATTTTGTGGAAGCTGCTGTTAAAATGCAAGTGTAATTGGCTTGGATGCCATTGTAAGCACCACATCTAAAATAAAGTGTTTTTCTGATTCAATGGCCCCAGCTGTGCAAAAGACACAAATTCTGTCCTCCCATTCCTCTTTTGGTCTCTTGGATCTGACTGTTTCACACCGAAAACTATGTGAGTTAATGCTTCATTGAAAGAAGCATTTAGTGTGGTTTATGAAGGAATTACTGGGATGTCTACAAATGTAGTCCAACAGAGCTTCATTTTCTTTGTTGATTGACAGAAGTTTTAAATTTTATAAACCTTATCTCAGTTTCAAAGGGGTTGTGGCATTCAACTCAGCAGAAGAAGGTGGACATAACTTTTCAATGTAATCTCTATCAGCCAAATATGTGTATATTTTTTATTGGCATAAAACATTCACTTAACTTTCTGCACATTGATGTTGATTTCAACAAACATTTGCCAAAGATTCTACGTGCATTAATGGGACCTTGTCTGGAATTATAGAAACAAACAGAGCACCTTTCATTTAAGTATACCCTGGTCCATGGCAAGAGCTTTTTGCAGATTGGTTCAGAACACAGTCACTCTTGACTTTAAACCAAAAAGTATTAACAAGGAACTGCCTATAACCATGGATATCAATTTTTGGCTTAGAGGCCCTACAGAAAAGAAACAAAAAACAAAGAAACTATCATTTCTGTTTTAGAATTTGGCATCATCAAGTCCATCTGTTGCGGAATCTGGTATAGCTATTGTGTGATTGTTACTACAGCATCTCTATGTTAATGCTGGATACAATACACTTGCTGTCCAAGCTCTTCGAATGTCTCAGTCATTTATTTGTGTTTGGATTGCTGCTTCACAGCCTGATGTTCTGGCATATTTATTTCCTTTATGTTGTGAGTGAACTCTATGGACAAACCGACAAGTTAGTAACTATGTTATCAGGTCCTCCTAGAAAGGTAGCCATACTTGGGAAATACGGTTCTGGTCCCGGTTTGGGGCAGATAGTGTCATGTCCCTTTTTCCAAAATTAATTAACGGAAACCCAAAAGTGCATTCCTTTATTTCCCATGGGCTGAGGGGAATAAAATTAGGGATGTAATATTATAATAATGTTTTAAGTTTGTCCAATTGAAATATTTTTAAGAAAGGACAACTTAAAAATTAAAATAAAGGGAAACGTCTGATTGGGGCACATAAGGCCTTTTGTAACCCCCAAGATCTAATTTTGGACTTTTAGGAGTTAGGCGTCCAAGTGAGAAGGGAAATATATAAAAGAAATTGAAAACAAGCAAATGATCATTCAATTTGTCATGTTATCAAACCCTCTTTCTAGAGCAATTTGGTGTGATCCAATCCAAGAACAAAAACCCTTGAGGTTGGAAGAGACTCAATGATGAAAACCTAAGTTGTTGATTTTGGTATGGTTTCGGGTATGGATATGAGGTTTTGGTATGTTGGCATGGCAATGTTTTTCTTTCTTAGATATATTATAGTTGGGTACAGTTGTATAATATACAATTTTTAAAAAAAATATGGAATTATAATTACATTTTGATATACCATATAATATTATATTTTGAATCTTTGATAGTATGATATTTCATCATTGATTAGTGATAGTGATAAAGATAATTGTCAATTAATAGTTCAAAATTTCAATATTATGTCGTATATCATATATGTCTAGGATGATTCAAATGAAAATCATTACAATTACAAAATTTGAAAATAATACAGTAAAAAATTGTATATTGGTCTTCAATCTTCATCAAAAGCATCCAGATTAAAGTCATCGCTTAGTTCAAAATCACTTGAACCACAACCAAATGGAGTGCCACTCCCACTAGGTACATCATGTGTACAATCCTTGTCATCATCTACATTGAATCTAGCAAGCTCTATAATAAATGCTGTAATGTCCCCCTTTTGAGATATTCCTTAAAACAACAATATTTACTCAAAATATGACAATAGTTTTATCAAAGATTAGAATCTATGATAATAATTAGATCAATAGATCATAGCACAATACCCAAGGTTGGTCAAATCATGAATTCCCTGGTAATACTTTGCAAAATTGTTGAATTAAAGGACCTCGTCCCTAACTCAATAGTGAAAATACCAAGGACCCCGTCCCTAGCTTGTCAAGGGCATGAAAAGACCCCGTCCTTCCAACCCTTGGCCCA
Organism: Sequoiadendron giganteum; assembly: GCA_007115665.2. NCBI lineage: Eukaryota > Viridiplantae > Streptophyta > Pinopsida > Cupressales > Cupressaceae > Sequoiadendron > Sequoiadendron giganteum. Next base: position 371,275,754 of record CM021104.1, read on the forward strand.
CCCCGTAAGCCTAGACCCCATCTGATTTGGAAATACTACCAAGAATTCACAATTAATGACTTGATGTATTTGCTAGACTATTGATTTGCATTTCTTGATGGCTTACGAGGACATTAGGTGCAATTACTCAGATCTGTTTAAAGTCAAGTCGTTAGAGACCTTGTTTGAAGAGGAGAAGATTGCTGAAACAGCAAGTTACCTGATCAAAATACACAGTAGAAGAATTAAAATCAGCAAAGAGTTAGAGGGCTACAACGAGTAGTTGGTGGGGTCGGCGGCCGCTCTATTTGTTACAAGAAGCGATTTTTGTTCTATTTCCTGGGTCCCATAGACTGGCTGGTCTCGTGGACATAATTAAAAGCATTCATTCATTCAATCCTTGAATAATAAGTGTATGATTTTATAAATGATTCTTGAGTGAATTTCTGCAATATGAAGTTTTGAATTCATATGCTGAATTGTTTGTGAGTTGATTGATATTTATGGATTATAAGTTAATGTTTGAATGATTTTATGCTGGAATGAATTGATGCTTGAATGATTTGGTGCTTGAATGATTTGATCTTTTTGATATTTTGATTTCTTGATGGATAGATGAGTGATGATTGCTGATTGAATGTCAATGAACTGATTTGCCTTTATATCTGTTTCTTGAAGGAGTCACCACCCTCCACAATAAATGAGTCAACACCCTTCATTGCCGTCTTTTGAGAATAATAATTTATTTCCAAATGGATTGATCAATCCATTCCCAAATGATGATTTCTCCACAAGGAAATGATCTCCCTTTTATATCTTATTATTGAAGGAGTCACAACCTTTCATATTAGGAGTCATAATATTTATTCTTAATTGATTGATTGAATGATGATATATCTCTCCTTCTCAAATGAAATGCTCTTCCTCTTATATCTTCAAGTTTGAGGAGTCACACCTCTTCATTATTTCTACCTTTTTGGAAGAGTCACAACTATTCCCCTTAATCGCTGGCCTAAAACCCTTTCCTTATAGTTAATAACACATTAGAATGTAAGTAAATGTGGCATAAAGTAAATTTAAAAAAATTAAAAAAAATTAAATGTACCTTCAATAATTCCAAATTCGATAAAGTCTTAAACATGCCTTATGACATATGATGGTTTGTCACAAAAGTTGGGATCCTCATCCACAATGTATATAGCTTTCATTCACTCTATGTAATTGCCAATTACTTGCATCGTCAAGTTAAGGGAGTGTACAGTACATGGTGTTCAAAAAATGCGTTTGTACTTTTCCTCAATCAAAGCACTTGCTACCATGCAATTTTTTGCATTGTTTGTTATGACTTGGACAATATTATTAGAACCCACTGTCTCTATGGACTCAATGAGGATTTAAGAAATGAATTTTGCATCTTTGACTTGCCCCTCACAATCAACTACCTTCAAAAACATTGCCCCTTTGGGGACACTACAATAACATTTATTAAAGGTTGATTTTTGCAATCTTTCCATTCATAAAAAATAATGGACACATTTATCAATCCAAGAATCCTTAGTTGGTTTTAGTGATGTCTCTACAATTTTTTTCCTTTTGCCAATAAGGTGGTGTGCACCTTTTCATAAGCAAGACCTATGTAACCAAAAGGTGTGTTCTAATTGCCGCCACCATTTCCTATCAATATGGTGATTCACCATGTTGAAAGGAAGACAATTGGCATAAATGCAATGTGTACTTTTTTATTTGCAATGTTTCTTGTTTCATTTTGAAATGTCCTAACCAATAGGCCTCATTAGTGGGAAGGAGAGGAATTTTCTGCTTGGATAGAGGATGTCTCTAAGAAAGGATGTTGGGAGGCCATTATTAAAGGAGGATTTGTAGGTGGTTTTAATGATGTTTTATTTGCAAAAGAATAAGAATTTAATTTTGTTTTTTCACTCATAGCATCAACTTATTCTTGTTCTCTTATGAATGCCATAATTTTTTTTTTTGGCAACTCTTTCTCATTTCACCTTTTATATATTTTAATTCCATGCCCATTTATAGCACATAAGTGAGATTTTAATTGATTATATGAGTTTTTAAATTGGACCCTGCACTAATTACAATTCCAAATAAAAGCCTCACCTCTTGGAAGTTGTTCGAGCATTATAACATATTTCTATAGAGTCTACTTGATCATATTTAAATTGTTTATTTGCCTCAAGGCCCACAAAACTTGAACTAGTGGCCATTCAAAATAGATTGTAATTTGCTATTATAAGAAATTACAATTAGATTCAAAATAAAAAATAGAAATATAACCCTAAATATGTATAAACTAATAAAATTTCAAAACAAACATAAAAAAAACATTCTAAAAAATTTTGAAACATTTTTTTTCCCACAAAAATGAATTATTATTATTATTTTTTAAAAATCATTAAAAAATTGAAAGAATTTGTTAAACTACTTACCTTAGATCAATAAATCTCCTTTGTGCAAGCTATATTTGTCCCCTTTGCACTTTGCACTCTTCCTTTTTTGAAAAAAATTAGTTATCTTCCAAAATGTAAAAATAAAATAACAAAAATGAGTCTGTGTAAAATAGGTTTGTGTTTGTCAAACAACAAACATAATGAGCACGTTATAGGTTTAAGGCACTTTCTAGTTTATTTTTTACTTTTTTTTTTATGTTTCAATGTTTAAAAAATGTTTTTCCTTTTTGTTTTTAATGTTTTTAATTTTTAAAAACTGGCTTGTTGGTCGGGGAAGCGCTTGGGAGTGGCCAAGGCGCATCCCAAGGAACCCAAGGTGGCAAGGATGAGCCTTGACTGCTTTTGTGGTGCCCTCGTTGCTGAACTAGAACCCAACTTGGTTGGGTACAAGATTGGGACCTCAGGTACGAGAAATTGGTAACATAGACAAAAACCATTGAGATTTCTAATAGAGTTTGTGAATGAAAAACTTAGGGATTCTAGAGTGGTGAGTCCAATTTAGGGATTATATTTGGGCTTCAAAATTTAGTTTCAATCCAATATTTTAGTATTTCTAGTATTTAGTTGTATTCTTAGTAGTTTGTATTGCATTTTACTTCTATAGCCAGTTAGTTTCAATATCCAATAAGTAACACATTCAAATATTTGTGGTATTATTTGGGTGCCATTTTTGCACCTCTTTTCAACATTTTATTGTTTTAAAATCACATGATTAATATTGGGATAAGCATAACAATCACAAAGGATTAATATCATTCCTTGATGGTGATTAATTGCTATTGTCGTTGCTAATGTTGAGCATGAATAATAATATTATCGATTGAAGCCATCACATGTTCCGTTGCGACCTTGATTGATAGTTATGAATTGTTTTTCCGTTTGTACATTCCTTTTTGATTCACTATCTTGGTTGACTTGCTGCCAAGGAAGCTGGATATATTTGAATATTAATTTATTACTATGCAGGCATTGCTAGTATAATTTGTAATAGTTATTGCATTTAGTATCTTTCATTTGCAAACTCTTTTCCTAACCATGTAGGCTATGTTGCCAGTTTGATAAATTTGTAATTGGGCATAGTTTCTAATAATTGCACAGTACTCTGTCAACAGTGTTTTTGCTCAATCTTGGAATGTTTGATTGTAATATTCAATTTGAGCATTGATTTTACTATTTACTGCTAGGCAGTTTGTTGCCAGCTAGTAATATTCAGACAACATCAACAACCCTACATTTATTCACCTTATGCTCTCACCCTACCTGATCTTAGGAACTCGGTGATCAAAAGGTGCTAAGTGTTTGTATTTGATTTAAAATTTGACAAATATAAGTAAATTTCAGAAGGGGATATGATAGAAAGGGTACCCGAGGTAGACCTTGGGTGAACTTAGATCAAGCCTTGATAGACTCAGGAGGAACCCATGGGCTATTGACCCTAAAACCAATCAAAACGACTTTTATTTTTTGAAACAAAAAGAGAGTTAAATGGCCTAATTTCACCCTAAAGTGCAATATATTGATTCCTTTTGCCTAAAGTTATATATTTTTGCCCTCATTTCACAAATAGAAGTGACCAAAACATCATTTTGCATTTTTATTCTTGAAGATTGTTGGATATTTCTTTGAAGGTGAAGGTTCTCAAAGAGAAATAGCTGCACCTGCAAGATTTATCTATCAAAAGTGAGTTTATCTTAGTGTTTCTTTGAGTTTCCTAGAGCGCGAGATGTGGGGATAGGTTTCTAGGAATGGTAGGGGGACAACGAAGGGATGGCTATGTAATAAAATATTATAATAAAAAAGATTCTAGATTATAAAAAATAATATATGTAACTGATAATTCAAATTGATAATCAATAGTCACAACTTAAAATCTTAAACTAAACAATGCCAAGACCCAATTCAAATTGTTGAATCATACATCAAAATGACATATTATAATAATTTGTATATTGATGATCATTTTGAATCATTATAGTAGCTGAAAATTGGAATTTATTTCAAAATTGAAATATTCAAATAAGTTATAAGCTGAAAGTTCAAAGTACCAACTAGAGTCTCTTTATACAAGAGACTAGCATCAAAATGACAAAATTAAAGTGCCAAAAATGATATTTATAGCTGTTTTTGTTTGAGCAAAAACTCAAAAAACAGACTTATCATCATTTGCAGCTACATATGTAGGAAACTGCTTATCATTGGAACTATTAGAAAGAAGTGAAACTTTTCCTTCCAATCCCATTTGTAGATTGTGGTCATCATCAAGTTGTAATGCATAAGGTTCTACATCACACCTTTGCACTAGGCTCTACCTATGCTCAAGTGTCTCACGATCAGTTAGGCATAAGGAACTATGCAATAAACTTTTCCATTGTCGTAGAGCTAAGTCTTTTCTTCTTTAGAGAGTGGATAAAGTTATATGTGGATTAGTTCCTCTCAACAATAGAGGAACTAGAAACTCATGAGAGAAGATGAATGGCAAGTGTGTGCAATGGTCTTGAAGATCAATAAATTATTCACCAACTGGCTTGGCTTGTGCCAAAATGTGTCTGTTGATCCTTGCCAAAGTCTTGTATCCATCTAGTTTCGTGAACTTAATTCACTCAACTCTAATCAATGAAGCTTCCTCTAAACGATATGTTTGTTTGAAGGCCTTAATGAGGCTATTCCTCACCTTGTAATCATTAATAGGAAGAATTCTATGAACTCCTTCCGCATACCATCTTGAAATTAAAGCATATGCAAGAATGTGTATAGGAGTGATTGATTTCTTTGACCTTTTCTAGATGATGGGTGAATATGCTCATTATACAACTCTAGGGTGAGGTCTATCTCACAAATGATGGCCTTCATTTGGCCAAGTATGCTACCGATGCACTCATAATCTTCCCAAGACTAGGACTATGCGAATCCTCGAACTTGATGACAATGAAAATAGTTTATATAAAAGATGTGTTGTATCTCATGTTTGACCAAAAAGTATCACCGAACATGGTATCTTTCACTCTCTTCCCTTGCTCAATTGTAGACTCCTTCTGTTTGTTCCACTCGTATCATAACGATAAGTTGCAATGGTTCTTGCAACTCAAGCATCCTCTCTAGTAGAATGAAACATAGTTCGCAAACTCGGACTTGGAGAGTACCCGGCAAGCCAAAAGAATCCGACTCGGAGAGTACTTGGCAAAACTCGAAACCTTGAAATATACTTAAATTTTTGAAAAAAATATAATTTTTTGAAAAAATAATGCAAAATATAGCTACAAAATGAATCAAATGAGTTAGGTGGGGGTTTGGGGGAAAACACCCCCAGCTGGGTGCAGGGGTTTGGGGGCAGTGGGGGTTGGGGGGCAACGCCCCCAGTGAGGTTGTTGCCCCTCGCAAGGTCCGGGGGCAGCACCCCTGGTTCATTCCCTATTGTGATACAGGGTGGGGTTGAGGGGCAGTGCCCCTGCCACCAAGCCCAAATTAAGGCCTTTGAAACCACACAAAGCTTCATCTTGCACACCATTTTCACAATTTTATCAATTAAGGGAGAAACAATAGATTTTCGAGGGTTTAAAGAGAAAAAAAAACACGTCAAAACTGCGTTCTTGGATGGTGTGCAGTAATAGAGCATTTTCAAGGGTTAAAAAGAACAAAAATGTGTCAATGGCGATTTTGGCGAGTTTTTTCTCCAGCCAAGTTGTGAGTAAACCTGCGAGTTACTTGCTGGGGTTTTTTCTCAACAAGTACTCGCAAGCTCGGTGAGTACTCACCGAGTATGTAAACCATGGAATGAAATATGAAGCAAATTGAGTCTCAATTGATTCGAGGATTTCTTTCTTTGCAAAGGTCCAAAACAGTGCCAATGAAGTGTATTGGTTGCAAATGAACATGTGCATCTCCCTTGCATCCACCACCACCTATTTCACCCACCCTATCTTTCCAATGTTTTTGGGTGCATTGTTCATAGCATGCACAAAATAAGGGGTCCAATATATGTTCTTATATATAGATTGAACCAACATAGCTACTAGCCTACAAACATTTGTCACATTTGTAATCACTTGCGCTACATTTTGAGGACCAACCTCCTCAATTGTATCTCACAAGATCTGAAATTGAAACTCAACATCATTGTGTTTTCTTGAGCAATCAATTGCTCACAAGAAGTAAGATCCATCAATGCATGAAAATGTTGATGAGCGGACAATATTTAATATCTGTCCACCCATACATAATTATGCTCCAACCATCTGCCACCCATTTGGCATTCCTCACCTCCATCAACAAGTTAATCTGGAACAAATTATTTCCAAGAGAGTTTCTACTTAAAGGTGTTCTACTTGAACCTCCTCAATGTCCTCATGTATTAGAAACTGATGGTGTACTGATTTCCCCTTGGAATAATTTGAAAATCTCACTCCTCATTTCAAATGTGAGTTTCTCATAAGGCCCAACTCCTTTACCAGGGTATGCAAAAAGTGTGCAAAGGTCCTTGTCATGCTGCCATTCCAACCTATTGGGCAAATGTTGCATTTCCATTTCCAACTTCCACATGAATTAGATACTCAATTTGTGTCAGCATGCTGCCATTCCAACCTATTGGGCAAATGTTGCATTTCCATTTCCGACTTCCACATGAATTAGATACTCAATTTGTGTCAGTTATAAACTACTGTTAAGGGTTTTTCTTGCTAAATGGCCCTTGGGCATATTTTGCCAACAAATTTGAATGGCAATCAGATTTCAATATACTCACTGTTGAGCTGTTTGTGGCTGTGCTTGGGGTTTGCATGTGGCTTCCTGCAACCGATCCCTTGTTAATTTCATCATCCAAATCAAAATTAGTATAATACTAAATGTATCCATCTTGACTTAGGAAATTTGAAACAGATGCACCGTAAAATAACAATATACCTGTAATGTCCCCGATTGGGATATTCCTAAATTTAGGCCTGCAAAACAATAATAATCACTAAAAACTGATATTAGTAATAATAAGTATAAACTTTATGGTTATATTCAGATCAACACATAAAATGTTATAATATTGAGAGCAATACATCATAGCTAGCATCATAATAATTAGATCTATAGTTCATAGCATCATTAACATTTGGATTCAAAATATTTTAACATCATTAATGGTTATTCCAAAGCATATTCCTATAGCTAATCATATTAGGAATTCACTTGAAGTACTTGCAAACCGCAATCTCAAGGATGGTTGTCTTTGTATTGCGAGAGCATGGGTGGATCCCTATCCATCCATCTCGGGGTGGTGTACCTGAGAAGTCCCTCAAGCCCAGGAGCACTCATCTGCCTCCCGACCCACGAACATGGTAGGATCTCAGGTCTACTCCATCCTTCAATCCACCTTGGAGGCACTTCATCCTCCTTGATCAAGCCTAGGAGCACTCGTTCGCCTCCTAACCCACGAGCGCTCCATCTCAAGGTGGCGTGCTTGATAAGATGCATGAAGACTGCCTTCCTCAACAAGCCCAGGAGCATTCATATGCCTCCTGGTCCACAAGCGCTCCATCTTAGGGTGGCGTGTTTGATGAAGGAAAGGCCAGTACTTCATCTCTTGTGAACTTGGAAGGTTAATTGACCTCCCTATTTGCAAAACACTTCTAAAAATTCAAAATAGATTGCTAAAGGATTCTACTATATTAATTGGTAATAAAATATCATTATGCAATTATGATAGATATATTCTTAATTTACATTCTCAAACTCACTTCCCAATAATATTCTTGCTGAAACAATACTTATTTCCAATAGATATCTTATATTCCAATTTCTTATTTTTCTTTTTCCAATCACCACTTGATTGCCTTCTCCACAAGGAAATGATCTCCCATTTATATCTTATTATTGAGGGAGTCACAACCTTTCACATTAAGAGTCACAAACTTTCACATTAGGAGTCACATCATATTTATTCTTAATTGATTGATTGAATGATGTTATGGATCTCTTTCTCAAATGAAATGCTCTCCCTTTTATATTTCAAGTTTGAGGGAGTCACACCTCTTCACCTCAATAGTTACAATTCTTTGTCACTGCATTTGGAGAATAATAATATAATTTTAAATAAGCTAATTTGTTAATGCCGTTGTCTATTACTTGTAATCAGTCCTAATAATTTCTCACCCTTCTCTTTCCTTCTAGATCTACCTTCCTTATATACCTATCTTGCTCAAGGGACACAACCTTTCCTATGCTGGTTGACTATTCTTAACAACTTTATCTTTATTTAATGTCAGTTTGGTGTAGTATTAATTATCTTTATTGATTTCTTTTGAAAGATAGGCTGCAGACATTTAGGAATTAAACAGGACATTATAATACCATATAAAATTAAATTATAAAATGAATGATTTGAAGTATAATTAATAATATTATTGTAAAATGGATAATTGTTGTTATGCATTGTATAACAATATATATTTGAAGACATATTTAAAGTCTTGTCAAGGAGATAAATCAAGTGAGGTGTAAGGTTACAAAAACTTAATCTGGGTTATCATTTTAGAACTTGATATGAATTTCAAGGATGAGGAATCCATCACATTTCAAAAACATTGAAAGACAAAGTACCCCAGAGGATATGTAATATGGCTTCAAATTATGAGCATAGAATTATTAATTTATTTGATATTTTTGTCAGGTACATCAGAACTAAGAAGCATTTAAAAATGATTAAACTAGTCAAAGGTTGGATAATAATAGGGTGAAATGAATTCTGGAGAATGAAGAACTATGAAAAGAAGACACAAATGAAGACTGCACAAAAATTGGCAAAAATATTAGAAACTTTGTGTGTATTGTAAAAGAAAGGTTTGTATTCTAAGGTTTTAGGAGATAACAATGTCATATGAAATACTTTGGAATAATGCTCACAGGGAATGCAACTGCATCAAATTCCTTAAGAAAATAAGGTGGTGATTCCTTCCAAAACTCTTGCCTCTTAAACTGTACCTTCCTTTGCCATAATATTGTTTTTTAAGTGCACATTTCTCCTCATACAAAATTAGGATAAACTGGTATGGATACAATAATACTTGAAAGTCTGAAACATATCACCTTACTATAGTTGTAAAGGTGGACTGTTATCACGGCTTGCCGCTTTGTGAAGTTGAAACTTGGAAATCAAAAAAATGATAAAAGAACAAATACCTAAAGTGCCAAGCATACTTGTAGGGTCTAGAAGAAGCTTAGGGTTTTCTATTTTTTCAAAAAAGTTTGCATTTTAAATTTTCTTTGATTGTGATTTTTTCTGGTCAACAGGTGTTGGTTGGGCATCCTTGGGACAATTGGGTGCTCCCTAATAAGGGGATGTTCCTCTTGTAGAGAAGGTGTCCTTGGGATGTCCCCATTTTTCAAAGAAGACTTGGGACAATGGGGGTACATTTTGTCTGCCTCCTTGAGACATTCTTGTTTTCTGAAGTGGCAAAAAATCAGGGTGACATGTCCTCAAGGACTACTAGTTTATCTTGTGATTTTTTCAAAATTTTCAAGTTTTAAAATATTGTTTTTCCTTTTAAAAAATGTTTGGAATGTCTATTTAAATCTTTTGTGCGTAATATTAAATATACCTATGTTGTTGATTTAGAATTGGGTAGGGTACGGGTATATGGATATGGGATGCCAGTATGACATTTTTTTTGAGGTTGGGTACATTTTGGGTACATCTGTACAAAACATATAGAAATCATAAAAATTTTCATTTTTGCATCCTAAAATCAATAATTAAATTTAGAATACCACATATCATGCATATGCTAAACAGAACTAGCCTAAAAAATAAAAATTTGAAATACAGTATACTAATTCAATATCAATTTGTTAAAACCTAAATGTTATGATACTCATTGTTCAATATTAAAATAATACAATTAGTAATCAACATCATATGGTTCATCATGAAGACCAACATTAACATCATTATTGACGTTAGATGATGTAGGTAGATTAGAAGAACCACTTGCAACCCCACTACCACTCACCCTAAAAGTATGTTGTGTATTCGATTCCATAAAATGTGAAGATTGTGTGGCAGTAAAAAAATCTAAGTCAGTTTGCTTTGGATCTACATTCCACAAATTCATGCCCCTTCCTTGTACTCATTCTATTTGTAAATAAGGTGCAAGTTGGAATACACATAAACTAGTTCTTTTGCCTTACTTGCTACCATTCAGTTGCATTTTATTGAGTGCATGAAGGAATTTGTACTCCAATTCTACTTAGATGAAGAGGAATTGCCAACCTATTAAGGCAAAGTGCGAGAGTTGCAATTATAAAATTGTAAATCAAACTTCAAATTTGAAACTAATAATTTTACTATTAGAAAAATGAAAAAAATTCAAATTTAGAGAGTGCAATAAAAATTAAGAAACTTACTTGTGATAAGAATTTGATTGCTAAGAGTTTGGAGGTGTGGTGATGTATGACCTTTAAGCTGCCATCAAGTCTGAGCAACCTTCCTATACTTGTCATGGAGAGCAAAAACACTTTGACCATTGGAGACTACAAATTCACAAACTCATTTCTAACTAAATCCTCCTTTTCAAGATTAGGGAAGAATTTAGTAAGTGCTCTTCTATACTCCTATACTCTTTGTTGACCTCTGCATCTTTGTATAATGGCACCCACAATGACATAGCAAGAATTTCATTGTTGTAAATTTGGTAGTCAATGCAAAGGCAATAAGATGAAGATGCTTTGCCCTAAGGGCAACTCTTGCATTTGCTTTTTTTTTGCTCTTTGATATATTCTGTTATTTGATGAGGTGGCATAGGTTTACTATCATTTCATGAACATGCTTTAATTCCTTTGTTAGGAATTGCACAAAAATGGGCTATCACTTGGTTGTATGAGCTATTATACTTTTGATCACAGACATTGCATATCCAAACAAATGTCCTACCACCTCAAATTTGGTGTATCATTTGTATTTGCTTTCACAAAGGTGAACTTGGGTTGATTTTGAAAGTGAGTTGACTAATGGAGCTAGTGTTGGTTGCCATTGTACTCTCTACAAGAAGTTTGAAAAACAAATATTGAACAACAAACTTTTAAATTATATTTTTTTTTTATTTTAATATTATTATTTTAAATTTTTGTTTAAATTTGCATATATAAATTAAAAGATGAATATATAAATAATACTGTATACAAGTTTTAAAATTTATAGTACATAGTATACTACATATGAATACCATAAGTTTGCTAATATATTAATAATACTACATAGTACATATTAATACAAGTTTTTTTTTTTGTTATCCTCAAGGTATCCCCTCGACTCAAGCCCAGTGGGTTCCCTTTACGGGGCGAGCTTGAGGCAAGACTAGTCCCTGGGGCCACGGGGTAACCATCACTGCCCCCAAGTGTCCACGGTGGGGTGATAGACGAGCTAGAGAGTCGAACCCGAGACCTCGGGGAGCAAACCCAAGACTCGAACCAACTCTGCTAACCCGTGGGGGCATTAATACAAGATTTTTAATTTTAAATACTATTAATATACTATTTTAAATTTAATAACAAATATTGTTTTTAAATTTTCATTTCATAATAGTTTTGAAATCATTTGAAAATTTTATAGCTTATTGAAAATAGTTTTTTTTTTTTTAAATATTGAAATGAAAATCATTGATTTGTGTAGTCTTACTTGGTCACCAAATATTGGTTGAGAGTGGTGGATTATGTAGCAATAACCAACAATAGTGGTGCATTATATATTCCATTGGCGAGTCAAGTTTTTTTTGCTTTTGTGGGCATGCCACACACAAACACTTGAAAAATGAGCAGTGTTTAATGCATTTTGGGAAGAATATATGTCACCAGGGTTTTTTCTAAGTGAAAAAGTAAAAAAGTCATGAAAAAAACTCTCGACTTTGGTATAATGTTGGAATTCACTTCAGAATGCCACATTAGCATTAGATTTGCTCGGGTTAGGCCAATGAAGACAAAAAATGTTTTAGCTTGTTCAATGCGAACCTTGATTGATTTTGTAGGGAATTCGAGCAATGTCCAATTTGATATGAATTGTACCTAGATTTGGTCGAGAAACACATCAATTTGGCAACATAGTAATAGAGGGATTATAATGTCGTTTTCCCCCTTAAGTTAATGTAGTGTAGGGTTGGAATGTTTTTTTTGGTTACTCATTCAAAATGGCTGGTAGTTTTATTTTAGTTGCCCTAGACGTAGAGGTTTTGTTCAAATTTGACACAATATCACCACTTTGGCAACATAAATACACGATCAAGCAACTTCCTAAAGGTTGGGGTTATTACTAGCATTGTAGTCAATGTGGGATTGAGTATAAGAGGTTGTATAGTCAAGTGAAAGCTTACCCATGTACTATGACTAGATTAGGAATAAGAGCTTGTCCATGGCTAAATAAAAAATGGTTGCCAAAGGAACAAAATATGGGATATATCAAAGAACAAGAGGATGCCAATATTGTAAGTACTAGGGCAAAAGCAAGAGTACATCCTCTTTCCAAGAAAGGATTGTGCAAGCCTCCTGGTGGCTTAATAGTATTGATTGGTCCCCATCCTTTCATTCCATTGTCATCTTGAAAATACAATACCCCCTTTCTTTCTTGCCAAAGAGGCCCATTGAAAAAGGCCTTAAAGAATGTGGTGAGGGAGGTTGTAGATGAGAGCATTGCTTGTATTTATATCAATGGGTTTTCTCTCTACCTTGTTAGATGGCCCACATCCTTACATTCCACAATCTTCTTGACAAGACCATACACCCTTTCTTTCTTGTAAAAGAAGCCCATTGGAAATGGACTCCAAGAATGAGGTGAGGGAGGTTGTAGATTAGAGCATTGCTTGTTGTATATACACGAGCTATGGTGACAACAATTACTAATGCATCTATTCATTATGATAATATTTGTATGAAAAGGTGTGCGCCACCTTATTGGGCAAGGAAAAAGCTTACATAGAGGCATCATCGAGGCAATCAAGGATACATGGCTTGAAATAGGATTGTCCAACATTTCTAATGAATGGAAGGATTGCAAAAGCGAACCACTAATTAAAGTCATTGTAGTGTCCCCTAAAGTCGTGATGTTTTTGAAGGTAGTTTATTGTGAGGGGCAAATGAAGGATGCAAGCTTCATTGCACAATCTATTGAGATGGTGGGCCTTAAAAATGTTGTTTAAGTCATAATAGACAATGCTAAAAATTGCAAGGCAATTGTTTCAATAGTGGATGGTACATATGAACATATTTTTGGACACCATATGCCATCTACTCTCTCAACTTGATAATGCAAAAGTTTGGTACAAAGATCAAGTTGGTTGAAAAAATATACACCAAGGTCAAGGAGATTTAAATGTTTGTGACAAATTATCATATGCCACAAGCCATCTTTAGGATCTTTCTAACTCGGGAGTTGTTGAAGGTAATTTTATTTTTTAGTATATTAAATTTTTTAATGTCATCTATTTTTAATTTGTTTTTTATCTACACCATGCTAGGTTGCCAAGACTCAATTCATATCACACAATTGTTTTGAGATGACTTATGAAGATGTGAGAGCCATTGGGTGCCATGGTTAGCAACACTCTTTGGAGTGCATGGAGGCAATAAATGCATGTTGGTGTGAATAAATGTCTTGTACCTAGTTAATTCACTTACTAAGAACTTAGGGGACATATTCAAATGTTAAATTTACTTAGGATTACAAGATTCCTTTTAGAAGTCTTAGTTGTCATATCTAGAACTTATCTTGTCCTAGGTTGTTACGAGTTAGTTGTTTCATGTGATAGAATTAAGACACTTGTCATGATCTTGTCTAATTTCTAAGGTGAGTCGAAGTTATATACACCTAGCCACCTTTGATGAAAGATTTCCACATGGGGGAATTTCGTATTAGAGAGTTAAATAAGACAGTATAATTACGTTTCCAGAATTGGCGCCTAGTATTTAAGGAATTGTTATTATCGAATGGTTTACTCAGCCGATAGAGCACACAGGCATACAACTCCCGTAACCTTGCTCATCATTACTTGGAAACAAATTATAGAATTCTATTGAATGAAATATTGGCCGCTAGAATTGAAGAGAGCCGTGTGGGTTGATTAAAGAATCAAATAAGACAAAAGGGAGCTCATGTAGATAGTCAAAGGAGATCAATGGAGGCAGAATCAAATCATATGATATGTCTTTAGTCATTGCTGCATCCACGTGAATACCTGTATGAAGGCGTCTGGACATTAGCAGCTGAAATGTGAAGTTCTGAAGCAAGTATACAGGGCCTATGGAGACGTGGGTATCCATTGTCAGCCTGCAAACATTCTATGAGGTATTTTGGGAGCATGGCGTGAGGTTTGCAGCTCAACTGTGCATCTCATCAACAACTCGTGCCTCTCTCCTATCACTAACAAGCACACTTTCTAGGTTGGGTTGAATTTGCACCATTCATATGAAAAGTCACTTGCTGATATGATGTAATCTACTCTATCCTGAGTCTTAAATAATGCTGTTAGTCAATTTGGGTGTTCTGTACATACATCTCAGTTATTATGAGAATGGTCCCTCACTGTTAATGTGATATCTATCGTAGTTTGAATCCTTTATGCTGCTGTTGCTCAATCTGAGCACTTTGTATGTACAAATCAGACTTAATGTTGCCCAAAATATTTTGTTTAAGGTTGTAGTATTCATTCTGGAATTACCACATTGAGTGACCGTAATGCAAGTTGAAAGTTGATATAGAATTTGATTTTAAAATCAGTTTATGCTCTCTATCCATATACCATTCTGATATTTGCCAGGAAATTGAAATAAGTTTAATAAAATGGGACATCTATCAAACTGATCCAATCACAAAAACTTTGCACATCTGGAAAGGCTTATTACAAAATTTTGGGGCACTTTGAGCCCAAATTGACCTCACCATTGAGATCAGAAGGCTTGAGAGACGAATTTTGATATAAAATTCGACTCTATTTGGCCTCAGGTGTTTTTGAGGCAATTTTTTTTTGCCTGGGTAGGCCATACAGCCCCTCGAGCAAGCGATACGATTTTTATTTTTGTAGAAAAAAATTATTTAAAAAAAAATTCTGAAGTTTTTTATTATGTCGGGCTAAAATTTATTTCAAAATTTTTGGGCAAAATATTGTAATATTTTCGGTTTTTAAAATAAAATTTCTGTTGCTGTACTAGGCATATTTCGTAGAATATTTTGCATGTCACATCAGTTGTTTGCGCATCTATGCGGTACATCGTTGGTAGGTTTATTTCTAATATAGTTTTGTTTTTAATATTATAAATTGCCGACCATATATTTTTTCGGCCACCACAGAACCTTGGTCCACTCAGTTGACTCCCTCGCTTGTGGTCTCTGCTTAGTTGACTTCCCCGCCCACCGCTACAAGCAGCATTGCTGAGAGCACTCCGCCCCGCTGCCACCTACGATCGGCCCATTTTTTTTGCACAGTTTGCATTTGTGGTCACATGGATGACTGAAACGTAGCCCCTAGGAACCTTAAATCTTGCGCTTGTTCAGCCTACCCAATCCCCAAAACAGGCCTTTTTTTCAAATTGTAATAACTTTTGATCCAAGAGGCCAATTTTTTGAAACGAAATATCATCGGAAAGCAAATTCTGTGAATTTTTTAGTGGTGCAGGTGTTATGCAATTTTTTTTTTTGTTATGTGCCATTTTTTCAGGCTTGAAGTCAGATCTTGCTTTTCAGCCACTGAGCTAATAAATTTTTGCTCCGAACTCCGTTTTTCCTGATTCTTGCGGCATCAAGAAGGTATTCAAGAGCACTATAGTTCTATACATGCACTTTTTGCAGATTTGTTTCTAGGATTTCAAAATTTCGATTTGAAGCTGATTTGGTACTTTTGGATACACTGTTGTAAATTTGCAAAAAAGTGTAAATTTGTTTGGGACAAAGGGGTTAATTGCTTGTATTGTTTGTGAAGGGAAATTTTCTGTTCCTCTATTGTAATTTCTGATTTTATCATGGATTTGCCAAAAGTGGTAACCCTAACTCCATATAACTATCATGAATGGAAATCACAAATGGGGATGTTATTGTTAAAACTGAAGTTGCAAAGAACCACATTTGGCATAGATCCAAAACCCACAGGAGCTGCAGAAAGAAGAAAATGGTTTGATAGAAGAGATGAAGCTTTTGGTACTCTTCTTTTGTCCATTTCTCCAGATCTTAGATATGTCATGTCCCTGAAATTTTAGTGCTAAATTTGAGATATTGAAATACAAAGAACCAAACCGAATAAATATCAAAATATAAAATAAGTAATTGCCATTTAAAAAATCATTATAATTATAAAGATAATATTATTGCAAATACAAATAAATTAATAAATAAATAAACAACAAAACAAATGTTATATATATGTGTGTGTTATCAAAATATAATATGAAAACAAATTAAAATAAGAAAACATTACTATAAAATATACGTAAGCATAGTCACATAAGACAACAATACCCAACAACGATCTAATGTGTGGAGACAACACTTACAAAGGCAGCACTCCTGCCTAATATGCAACAGTCAACGATTAAGGTTTTATAAGGCAGCAGTTAACAATAAAAGGCAACGATTAACGCTGTAAGGAATAAATGGCATTAAGCACTTAAGTTTAGATAGTCAAAGACAGTGATCATGGTAAAACAAAAGGGTGTGCCTTTTCAAAGGGATATCACCTTGCAAAAAAGGGTGTGTCTCCTCATCTAATTGAGAGGATATAAATGGTAGAGTGGGGTATGAAAGATGGATATCTAAGTTACCGGGTACGAACCTACAGGCCTCAAACCCCGGTCCGGGTACGTACCTGGTTTGGGTTCGCCTGTGGGTACGCCTTGAGTACGCACAGGGTGCGCGCCCAGCCCTGTGGGCTCTCCCGGGTGCATGCAAGCGCGCACCCGGGCGAACCCACAGGGCTGGGCGTGCACCCTGTGCGTATCCAGGGCGAACCCAGCCAAATGGTTCTTGAACCCAAGAGTATCAGCCACGTACCCAGGTGTACCTGGAAGAACCCATGGCCCAGCACTTAAAAAGTGGGCCCAAACTTAAATAAAATACAATTTTTTACCTCTTATATTTTTTGCGGTTTGTGTGGTTTTGAAGGTCTTAAATTGGGCTTTGTCAGCATTAGGTTTTGCCACTCAAAAAATCGTGAAAATGAGCTACCCCTCGACCCCGCTGGGGGCGTTGCCCCCAGACCCCCACGAGGGGCGTTGCCCCTCGACCCTGCTAGGGGTGTTGCCCCCAAACCCCCACGAGGGGCGCTGCCCCTCGACCCCGCTTGGGGCATTGCCCCTAGACCCCCACAAGGGGCACTGCCCCTCGACCCCATTGGACACATTGCCCTCAAACTCCCATTGAATTTAATTGATTTTCATTTTGTTTAAGAATATCAACATCAATGCATTCCACATGAGGATGCCATTTTGTACACAATTTGCTTTCAAATCAATCAAATACAACTATCAATTGGCATTTAATATTTGTCTTTGGCATTTGGCATTGATCAATGATTAAGTATCACTGTATCATACTATGAAATGATTTAGTTTTACAATTCTATATATTTCTCTTATTTTTTTGTATATATAATACATATATATATATACACACGTACCCATACGTACCCAAACCCCTAAAAAAAATTTCACATACCCACGTCCCCGAACCCGAACCCGAACCCGTCCCCGAACCCGAACCCGAACCGGTAACTTAGATGGATATACAAGGAGTAAAGATAAAAAAATATGAAGATCTAAAAGAGATACATGCATCTAACAGAGGTATAAGCAGATTTAAAAGAGAGATATCTTCTGAATTTTAAGAACAAGCCGATAAGCATGGGAAGGAAAAATAATTAAGAAAAGAATCTAAAAAGGCATATTCTGATTGATAGCATGGAGAAGAACAAAATATTATAAGCATACCAATCGGCAAGACAATAAAGCTCAAATCTGCAATAATTATCTGGTAGTATTATGGATTAGGAAGAACGTTAGGAATGGAAAACTTTTAAGGGAGATATGTGAGTAGTAAAATATTAAGGAGTCTTGCTCAAGTATGGTGGAATGAAAGGAGGAATATATTCTGGAAAAAAGGGAATCGTTCTAATAAAAGATTCTGTCAAAATCTGATCACAAGGAATAAGCAGCAACGGGTTAAGTTCATTATAATTATTGCATGCTGCTGTATGTTTAATATTCGTATTTGTTATTTCTATGGTAGGCTCTAAGATAAATAGGGTCTGCAATTATATATGTATATATATATATATTTTATGATTTAAGTTAATTATTTCTGTAGTATGCTTTATTAGGGAGTACTATCTGCAAATATAAATGTATACATATTTCGTTATTTATATTTAGTGCTCTCCTAATAAGCTTCATCATGATTATTCAATGCAATTGTATATATTACTATTGATATTTATTATTCCTATCATAGTTATTGTGTGCAATTGGATATGTATTATTCATATGTGTTCTTGTAATAAGCTCTATCATAATTATGATATGTTTATTTACACTTACTCATCAAACAACCATGGGAGGAAGAGGGTAAAAGAAGAAGAATAGACTCCAGCATCAGCTGAACAGAGGTATGCTCTTCATATAGTATTTTGTAAATATAATACAATCAGTAGATGAGCAGGTTATGTATTTAATTCTGTTACACACAATTTGCTTACAGAAGATCCAATATTTATTGGTCATAATAATGATAGTCTGCACATATGCATAAATCTGAGTTATCAATATTTGTTAATACGAATGATGAATTTGTGTCATTGATTTAATATTTAAGAACTGAATATGTGTGTTTACATTATGGAATGATATTCATATTATCTGACTGTAAACAACTAGCCATGATAGGGGAATTAAGGCCCTACGAGGAGGGGAAACAACGTCGGAGTCACCCTCTAAGTACACCACCCCATATGGATGGCAAGGGCCACATGGGGCCAAGAGGGATGTACTGCTCTTGGGCTTAGAGGGAATGACTATCCGGGACACCCTATTGTAGTTGCACCCTCAATCTCCCAACATAATTAAGCAATAATGGTTCTGGTATGTGGGAACGGCGGTAGGACGCCTCACTAGGCACACCACCCCATATGGATGGCAAGGGCCACATGGGGCCAAGAGGGGTGTACTGCCCTTGGGCCTTAGGTAGAGGGTTCCTTCCTATCAGACCATTATGTGCAAGGAAGAATGAATTAGAAACCTAAAGAACTCCAATATATTTATGATATGATATTTGTTTCTTGTTATAGATGTTTACTAACCTATTTGCAGGTCTTAAACAGGTAGTTGTATCACTAATCTTACTTTCCTTATTTTCTTTACATACTCAAATGAGAGGA
This sequence comes from Sequoiadendron giganteum, assembly GCA_007115665.2. Taxonomy (NCBI): domain Eukaryota; kingdom Viridiplantae; phylum Streptophyta; class Pinopsida; order Cupressales; family Cupressaceae; genus Sequoiadendron; species Sequoiadendron giganteum. Next base: position 371,295,591 of record CM021104.1, read on the forward strand.
TCATATAATATTATCTTGTAAATTTTCTCTAATCTTGCCTTGCAAGGACCTAATCAAGTTATAGATATTCCCTAAACCAAGTTGATTATTTGAAATCGATAAATTAGGGCAGATTTAGGGGTTATCCCAAAAAAGGGGACATTACAAGATACCATGTTGCATCTTGTACACATCCTAATCAAATTTGGACTACCTTAGAGGGTCTCTTTGGTAAGCCAGATAAAATAAAGAAATTTAAGTTGGAGAATGAACTAATTAGTCTTAATCCTTCAGATTTTGACAATATCCAAGACTTCTTCTCTCAGATCAATTCTCTTAGACTGCAGTTATCTAATTGTGGGTTCACTAAAGAGGATGAACAATTGATTCTTTCTATTCTTGCTAAGCTTGGTCTTGATTATTTAGTGTTTGTTTCTACATTTTATGCTACAATGGATGCCCTTGGCAATGCATACAAAATGCCTTCTCTTGATGAATTTGCAGCTCAACTCACAAGGGAACAAGCGAAGTTAGCACGCATGGGCACATTGAAGTCTTCTAAATCTCATGCTCTTCTTGCAAAGGATACAAAGACTTCAAGTGGCAAGGGTAAGAAGCAGAATAAGGACCCAAGTTTAATGAGCAAGGTAAAGATTCTTCTTCACATAGCACTCTTGAGTCCACTCCCTCTTCTAAAGAGGAATCATCTAAAAAGAAGTTCAAATGTCCATATTGTAAAAGGCTAGGACATGATGAGCATAGATGTTATGAAAAGAAGATTGATGAACTCACACACCTTCAAAAGAATAACATACAACTGCCCTCATCAATGTCTTCTACTTCTTCCACATCTCAATTGGCAACTTCTTCATCATCAGAGTCAAGGAATACAGGATCTACAATTGGTTTGAAAAAAATGAAAGGACAAGCACTCTTGGCCTCTACAAGTCCTGAATTTAATAGATGGATTCTTGATTTAGGGGCATCTCATCATATGGTATCATCTATGGGAATGTTCTCTTCTTTTGAGCCTTGTAATTCACCTTATATTTTGATGCGTAACAATACATATATGAAGGTAAGTGGGAATGGTTCTATTGACATGGGAGAGGGCACTTTTAATGATGTACTTTGTGTTCCTTCTTTGTCCACTAATCTCCTTTCTGTTTATCAAATTACCCATGTTGGTCGAGGTAAAATAGTTGAGTTCACTCCTGATAGAGTGTACATAAGGGACTTGGAGACTAGAGATATCATTGCTATCGAGATGGTTGATCATTCATCTCATTTGTGTTCCTTTTCAAATTTTGCTTCAAAAGAAGATAATGTTCCTTTGATTGCATATTACAATCCTTCATTGAGTGTGCATCATGTTTGTGAGGAGAAGTTTGGTCATCTAAACCTTGGTATTCTAGAGACTAGTGCTGAGCTTCCTACTCGTCCACCTGCTTTTTCAACTATCAGTGCTTCTATTCAGCAGGATGATAATAGTTTTTTAGATCTTGCTTTGTGGGATGGATATTTGATAGGTATTTCTAACTTGTTTGTGGAGTCTCATACTACAGATTTGTAGGACACACTTGAGGGGGGTTCCTCCTCTTCAATGACAGTTTGAGCACAATTGTTATCCCATATTCATTGTCTTTGGAGATTGACATTCATGAGTCTCCTCATTCTCTTGATATGTCATGTTTCTTGGTTGATTTTGACCATGATTATGTTGTGGCTTATTCAAGCTTGGAGACTCCTAATTAGTTTTTAGAGGCACACATGTTGAGACTTCATTCTTCCTCCTTTCAGTTGGACATGGAGTGGCTTCTTCATCAGCCTATGGATTTGTTTCTTCCCAAGGGAAGATGTGTTGCTTGCAGATATTGGATCATCTTTTGTTTTCAGGCATTCTTCATCGGCATTGGAGCTTTTTAATTGTGGGGGGGATATCTTGTCTTTCTTTTTCCCTCTTATGGGGGCGTCATTGATTGTATATACATGATGGATGTAGTCCTTGGGGGGTATCATTGAGTCCTCCATACATCATTTGGTTTTGTTTTATTTTCTCTCTTTTGGAGAGGAGTTTTTTCCCACCGGGTTTTCTCCTTTTCTCCATTTGTGAGAGATTGCATTTGCTTTTTAAATGGGTACCTAACATGGCCTCGTAGTCGGGACCCATCTTCATAGTATCTTTGTGTCATTTGAATGATAATCTTCTCCCTAAGTTGCACTTAAGGGGGGTGTTGGTGTGATAAATGTCTTGTACCTAGTTGATTCACTTACTAGGAGCTTAGGGGATATATTCACATGTTAAGTTTACTTAGGATTATAAGATTCCTTCTAGAAGTCTTAGTTGTCATATCTAGAACTTATCTTGTCCTAGGTTGTTATGAGTTAGTTGTCTCATGTCATAGGATTAAGACACTTGTCGTGATCTTGTCTAATCCTTTCTCTCACCTTGCCTTTATAAGCAAGGCATCTCATGTACATTTGCATATTCAACCATATTCAATCTTGCATTGTTGAAGCAAGTATTCTTGCCATTTTCTCTCTTGTGGAAGATACTTTGGTCTAGCAATTGTTCCTGGGGGTGTTGAGGAGTCACCATTAACTCCTACAATACAGAGAGCAAAAAAGTTAAAACATTGATCCTAGATGATGAGTGGTGGGTTCATGTGGAATACATTTTGAGTTTCATTAACTTATCATGAGTATAATTAAGTATGCTAATGTAGATCAACCATTTTTTGGTGAACCGTGAAACCTATGGTGGCATGGATTCTATGGTTGAAAAAATAAGGACCATAATAGAACCAAAGGAGAATGACACTACATAAGCATTTTTCAAAAGATCCAAAAAGTCATTCATGACTATTGGAACGAGATGACCACACTTTTGCATTACCTAACATTTGGTTTGTCTCCAAAATATGATAGCACAAAGATACATTCCTTGCCGAGGAGGGTAGAACCGTATAGAGATGAAAAGGTTACTATTGGGTACAAGACTGCATTCAGAAGAATATTCCTAGGTATAGATATACGGAGTGTTGTCTTTGAGTGAGTTTGGCCACTTTATATCTTTAAGGAATCATGATGTTTGCACTCTTTGAAACAAGTAAAAGAAAGATGCTCATGAATGGTGGCACATACATGGCCAATACTCTATTTACTTGCAATGTATTCCTAGATGTAGATATATAGAGTGTTGCCTTGAGTGATTTTGGCCACTTTATATCTTTAAGGAATCATGATGTTTCCACTCTCTAAAACAATTAAAAGAAAGATGCTCATGAATGGTGGCACATACATGGCCAATACTCTATTTACTTGCAATGTCTTGCAACAAAAATTCTATCTCAAGTAAGTATTTTTTTTTAATTTTTTAACTTCTTCATGTTTCTTTCATTGATATATTATAATTTATGTTTTATAATTGTAAATATTGTATTGAGTGTTTATGCAATTTCAATAGGCTGTGAGCTCTTCTTTAGTTGAGTGGAATTTGAGTACATACTTATTTATCCACTCAGTTAAGCACAACTGATTGGATGCAAAAATAACTAAGGATTTGGTCAATGTGCATTCCAATGTGTCTCTTGTCACATAGGAAACTTGATTAGAATGAGGGGGTGATAAGGAATTGGGATCTAACTCTTGAGTGTGCTGGCTTAGACACTATTGTTGGATAGCTTGACAAAGTCTCTTTAGACGAGGCAGCTTTTACATATGGCTTGGCCAGTGGAATTGACATTACAGCTGATTTTGATGCTCTCATCGAAGAGCAATATGAAGATTCTTGATTGTAATTTTCATTTTGTATTGACATTTGACAAATTAATGAATTATCATTTAATGTTTTTTCTTTTTTGCAAAATACGAGGTATCTTTTTTATTGGCCATTATGAGTATTATTGTTTATATATCTTATTAATATATATAAACTATAATTATATTGAGTATATTGTTTATATATGCACAAACACACTTGAACATGTACCTATACCTGGGGAAAAAAATTGCTGTAACAGCATATCCAAACCCTAAGCCTGTACTTGTTCCCATACCAGGATCGGCAACCAGAATTTTTAAGATTGTTTGATTGTTTGGATGCTCATTATTGAATTTGGGGCCATTTCATTTATTTCTTATGCATAAGAAATTATGTCTTTACAAATCAAAGGCACCTTTTGTCAAGTTTTGGCAAGTATGTTACAAGATGTTATAAGGAACCTTAAAATTGTATTTAATTATAATGGTGCTAACAGATTGCTCAATAACATAACAAAAGTATGACAGAACTTAGTTCATCTACTAGAGTGCGATGACCTTTGTTTCTTGGTGATTACCAATTAGTGGTTAGAAAAAAGGTTCTACAATTAAGTTTGAAAGAATTTCATTTACCAACATTGTGGTAAGCTAAAAACTTAGAGCTACATGCAATGGTTGACACATGGATTGGTGTTTGACTTTTATGGAGTAGCAGCAGTAAATATGGTTTTGTATTAGTTAGGTGGCAAAAACTTTGTAATAACTAATAATGATCCTTCTTGTGGATGATATTGTAAAAATTTATTTAACTTTTCTCCTAAATCATTTTATGTTTTACTGACATGCAGATGGTCTCCAAGGGCTATTAAATCTTTTTCTATGGCAGAGACAGAAGCTCGCAGGATGAAATACCCTAAGATTGGCACAGAGTCTCTTCTCATGGGCATTTTGTCAGAAGGTATATTATGACTTGCTCCATTGAGGTTGATGTTAACCTTTGTTTAGGAGCAAACTGATGGTTATTTTGGGTTGAATGTAGTAGATATGCTTCTCATTGAGATCACTTTTCTGCACATAAACCTTGAACTTTTGAAACATCTTTACTTTTTGCAAGTAATTTGAATTGTAGTTAAATGCTGTATTTTTGCAGTTGTATTTGGATTTAGAGCTATATTACAGATTATTCATATTTGACTCACACAAATATACTCATGATGACATTACAGAGTGTTTATGTGTCAGAACCTATATTTCACACTTGCAAATGGTTAATTCGTGGAAAGTGTTTTTCATAGTGAACCAGAATTTATATAGGTGGCATATCCAAATTGCGAGGATGCCAATTTGACAAATTCAATCAATTAAGTGAAATAATTAGTTTTAATCTGCATCATTCAGTTAAACTTTGAAGAAAATTATTATTCTAGATGACATGTTTGTATGTGCATGTGACTTTGTAAAGCACTTAAGTTGGCATATACAGTAGTGTTGCATGCATTCTAAGGGCATTAAAGAATCATTTTATCTATTAATATATTAATATTATGATAACTGTCTCATTGTAGGAGGCTGAATATTGAGTTTTATGCTGTAATGAACCTCATTTTCATCATTCAGATAGCAACGCAAATAAGTTAACAATACAAAGAAGAACAATTACAAATGACAACTAAACCACTCTTCCTACACAAAGTCACATACCTTTGACACAGTCAATTTCCTCTTTAATATCCTTATTGATATTCAATGTCTAGTACATGATGAATTTGTTAATTAGATGCTTCCTACATTCATAATTAATTGGGCATTACAGCTAAGTAAGACAACTGTTTGCCTGATGTGTACCAATTGTATTTGGTACACGTTATTCAATGTTAGTCCCTCCTTTAAAGTGCTGTGATTCAAAACATTGGATGGGACCCAATTTGTAAGGTGTCCTTAAATTTGTGCACAATTCTTCCCATGCGTATCCTCCATCGATTCCAAATTGACCTCTAATGGTGTCCTGCTGCTTCTTTTTTGAGTTCATGTGTTTTTATCTTTGCTACTTTGGTGTCAATCTTGACTTTAGATCTTTTGTTATGGTAGAGGTCTTTTAATTCCATGCATTCCTTTGTTAGTGATTTTTGTGAGAGCATCTATGTTGATGTTGTGATCTAAAATGTTCTAATATCATTGCCATTTGCATGGTGACCATACTTGTTTAGATCTGGTTGGGATTCAATACTAGATTCTTTTGTTATCTATTAGATGTAAATTTCAAATAGTTTTTAATTACAGATACAAAAAATACCTAAGATGCAAATCACCAAATTACAGGAATACCTAAATGTTTTTGTTGTTTTTCAGTTTGAAGGAATGGTCTTTAAGTTAATGGAAATATTGTGAGAAAGTCGTGGGTACTCAGTTGGAATCTCTGTGCAGACTTGTGAATTAAGTGCAAAGTCCTATGATGGGTAGGACAAAAATTTCACACAAGTAGTAGATCAACACAAGAGCTCAATCATACAGGGAGTTCCTTTTAGGGCTTTCAAACACAATAATAGAGAAATATAATGAATTAAATGCTACAACGGTTTGATGGATATGGGTGGAGGCATAGTCCTTTATTCATGCACTTATGGTGTAGGGAGAGTCAATACTCTATGGCCTACATCAGTACCAAGTAACCGAAAGGTATTTTGGTTCACCCTAGCATCCCCCATTAAATGCAATTTAGAGGGTCCAGATAAAGGTGCCATTTACCCACCGAGCTTTCTCAAATGGCATTTATCCATCATCCTATTGCCCATTGACAACCCTTGAAATGTTATGACATCTTCCCTTATATCTAGGGTTTCTGGTTAGTTCATCATTTATAATGAAAACACAGAATTTTCCAAAACACACGATCTGCTGTTTGTAATACGTATGTTGCTAAGATACTACTATTGACTGATAAACATAATCATTCGATAACAAATCTGTAGATTTGAAACTGAGACATAAAATGTACAATAAACAAATGCAGATCGGATTATATGGCATTGAACAGTCCTTTATTGATTACATAATATTCACATACAGCTCTTGATGACCTGTAACCACTTGAGAGCAGTATAAGTGTCTGTTGTTGGAAGGTATGTCACATTAGATGCTAGCTGAGTGTAGGACTGATGGCCTGGAAACATTTCAGATCTGTGCCCCTGTTTAGATCTGGTATCCGGCCTTGGTGAAGGGCGATGGAGTGAGTAATGTCGCTGATTTTCACTGGTTCCCATTGGGTACTATGGCACACCCTCTCCAGCCCACAGATCTGCAGCAACCCTGGGTGATCAGCCTTCCAATCCTTGATCACCAAGCCCAAAATAATGATCAGACCCTAATGTGCAGCTCCTGAAAATGGCAATCGGACCTCCAATTTGCAATAATGATCCCCAGATTCGCTCCTGAAGTCTAATAAAAACTCTTCTCCTTGGCCCCTGCGATAACCAGGAATCCTAGCAATGGCGATCAGCACAGATCAAACTCTTTATTAGGCTAACAAGATTAAATTCTGCAATCAGAAAATGCACTAGGGCAGGAAGAATCGACAGGATAAGGTCAGGGGCTTGATCCCAACATTGAATGTCTTCTAGGGTTGCATCTTGGTAGCACAACCTTGGAAAATTTTCCAAAATCATATCAAAACTTCCAGTATATTGTGCCCAGCTCACAAAAATAAATTTATACCTGCTGGAAAATGGGCGCTCGAGCCTTAAAATTTGGTGCCATACTTAAAATTCAAATTCAAATTAACTTTATTTTATTTTATATTTGTTATTATTATTTATTTATATTTTGTTTTTAAATATTTATTAATTCATAGTTTTGTTATGTTGTTTAAAAACACCTTTTAACAGTGGCTCGCAGACCAGCTAGGAAAGGGACATGATATGAAAGCATAAGCGCGTTTCTCAATTCGACAAAGTCTGCTTCAGTACATAACTTTGTGAAGATGTCTTCAATTTGATCATTGGTTCTTACAAATTGGAATATTCAATATGCTTGTTACTAACATGAGCAATTGGGTTATGAGCAACTTGAAGAATGCCCTCACTGTCACTAAAGAGTATGGCTAGGCTGCTCCTATGGCAGAGAAAGCTCATGTTGCAACCCTCAGACACATCATGCTCTGTGCAACATCCACTGCTTCTCTAGACTTTGCAGTGGTAGTGGACAATACAATTGTATTTTACTTCTAACATGACCAAGTAGGTGGAGCCAATCCAAGATGATACACAAAGTTAGAAGTAGACTTCTGTTTATCCACATTGTTTGCCAGCGCCCAATCCAAGTCTGTATAACCCAGTTGCCATTCTATCATTGCCTTTAGAGGCCTTGATCCCCAACTATAATGTACTTTAAAATGGCTTAATATTTGCTTGGCTGTATCATAAGGGTTCCCAAAATCTCTCTGTACAAAACAACATGAGGTTTGTAGTGTCCCTAACACAGATTTTAGTAATATGTGCAATTTTTTTTCTTTGTGCGTTTCCTATTTCTAATACAAACTGATATAATTCATCATTGATATATGGAAGCAATAACTCACAGCATAAAAAAACCTTTCCAACACTATGTTCAGAATTAATAATTTGTGTGCTGATAAATAATGTGCATGATGGTAAGTTGAAACAACAGTACCTTTATTACAAATTAGCACCCCAAGATTGATGTGATATACAAGAGTTTCCAGCAGCATACAATCAATTCATAAATGGAGATCAATTCCCAGCCACAGGTGAGCTCAGCTGGAACCAAGTGATTCCCCCAAGATGATTTGTGGCAACCTTTCCAAACTGTGATCCTTTGTACATAGCAATCCCAAGAAGGGTGGATCGGATGGTAAACTAGCAGCTCAAAGTTCACAGCTCTGTTTGATGCAATGGCCACCATTGACTTAGCTCATGTATTACTTTCCATTTATTCAGCCACATATTACATGGCGTAGACTTTAGTTGCCTTTTTAGCTTCTTAATAGGAATTCGGTGAGCTTAATGTGGCAGCAGAAACACAAGTAGCATCCAACAGCCAAAGCTCCTTATCTATTTCTCCTTATTGTCGTGAGTAATCAAACTTATTATTTCCATTGGTTTTTGCAGTGCAAGAAAAAGGTTGATAGGTTATTACATGTCAGACCCTTATCTCATAGCATTCTTGTGATCAGTAATTTGATATAACTTTAAACATTATCTTCCTTTCCTCCGTTTAAGTCTGCAGGTCCCTCTAAAAAAAACGAAACATCTGCAATATCATAGGCTGCACTCAGGTAGCAGCTGGAATTGGTGACCAATATAAACAAATCCTTCATGTTTGGACTTTGCAAATAAACACATGAATTTAAATGTGTGAAATTGTTCCTTCCTTGTGACCGCAGATTCACAAATTAGAACTCACTCCTTCAATTAGCTCCTAGAGTGACACCCTTCATTTTAGATTATATTGCAACAAATGCTAAATCAGATAGCGGGCAAATGTATTATGGCTGCAATATAACTAATACGCCAAAACAGTTAACTGAACCCTTTAAACTTTTCAAAATAACCGGCTACTCTTGAATATGCGGTGGCTAGAGTCAACCATAGATCATATTCGAATCCTCTTATCTTGACCATTTGATACCCACATTAAGCCAATTAATATATCATTGAGCAAATATGGTAATACAGCTGAAAAAAGGGCTGGCTAGCAAGGTACAACTCCACACAGAAGTATTAAAATTTAATAATATCGAGCAATATTTCATTCAATATTAAATTCTCATGTTAAACACTTTACCAGTTTTAATACTGAAATATGGTATAATATCTAGAAAAATAATGCTAAAACTCACAATACCAATCTGCAATACTAAAGCACTGAAAATACACACATAGAAATACTAACAAACTTCCACAAGCCAACTAGGATCTGAAAATATTCACAAACTGAAAATACCTCAAACCACAACCAAAATCTGAATCATTCAGCATCGAAGGTAACCCTTGAATGGAATCACTCAAGAAGAGATGAGGGTTTTCATTCCCATATCCAAATTTTGCAATGCATAGGTGATCCTTGGATGGAATCACTCAAATGAATAGAAGGATTTTGTCTTTGAATCAATTTTTCTAGAGGGCTTTCATCGTTAGGTAGAAAAAACTCTAGTTCATTCTCTAGGAAAATAGAATTTGATAAAATAAGCATGCATCTTCTCAAGTCCAGCTCCTCTTTTTATAATGTTCTATTTGCTTTTTTAAGTTCTTTCTAGAAGTCTCTTGAAATTCCTTTTCCTTTTAATATTTCATCTTCCTGTTGACTTAGCGACACTTTATAAAACAACTTAAGTCGCCTTTTAAAATCACTTTATAATATTACTTTGAGGAGCTTTTTAATGTAATAATAAAATATAAGTTGCTTTTTGTAATATTTTAAAGAAATGTTTCAAGCAACTTAAATTGCATTATTAAATTGTTTCCTTAGTCTGAAAATGACAAGGTAAAGCACACCAATCAATGTAATTAGATTTCCACAATCCATATGAAATTAGTTTTTCTGCTTCTGGATTCGATTGTGTTCTAGTTTTTTCATCAACGTTTCGGAAACGTTGATGAAAAAACTAGAACACAATCGAATCCAGAAGTAGAAAAACTAAAGCACGCCAAGCCATTAACTTGACTTTTGATTGACGTGGAGTAGATGTGTAGTTCTGCACTTGTCCTTGAAGAATTTTTAAAATACTTGATGATTATGCCCTAATGGTAAATACCATTGCATAAATCACCCAAAAACGTTGATGAAAAAACTAGAACACAATCGAATCCAGAAGTAGAAAAACTAAAGCACGCCAAGCCATTAACTTGACTTTTGATTGACGTGGAGTAGATGTGTAGTTCTGCACTTGTCCTTGAAGAATTTTTAAAATACTTGATGATTATGCCCTAATGGTAAATACCATTGCATAAATCACCCAATATTGAAAACTTAAAAAATTTGGAAACAAACACAAATAATCACACCTTTAAATTTGTTTTTCATTCCTAAAAAAACCTTACAATGAAACCTCCACAATTGATACAAATCATAGTTGCATGGAAATCAATTGTATTTTACCTTTAGTTTTCTAGTCCTTTGGAAAACTTAGTATTTCATTCTTTCAAAAGATAATTTGAATGAATTGTTTACAATCTTATATCTTGCTCCTATCTTTATACTAATTTAGCTAAAAGTCATAGTTCCATGTAGTTTCCTGACAGGGGGACGTGGGGATAGGTTTCGGGGATAGGGGGGACCAAGGGTCTAAGTTTGGGGATGGTGATAGGGTGGCAGCGCTGAAATACATATAGTACTCAAAAAAATAGTTATAAAAATATGTTTAAGTATAAGAATTACATATGAAACTTTGCTGAAAATTTAATCTTCCAAAAATTAGCTTTAATTACAAAAGCATTTTTATCAATTATAAGGATGAGATGGAAGATAAGTCGAAGTCATTAGTGATTATCTACACTTTATTAGATTTAATTAGCTAAATGAAAGGCTTTCATTTTAGTACTTGAAAGTGAAATGCAAAATAGACTAACTCGAACTTTTCCCCACATGTTCACATTGAACCTATGCGGAAGTTCCTATTTGAGCTAAAAAACTCAACACTTCGTCCTAGTGAGGAAGGAATTTTGCCCCAATCCAAGTTTGTCTCTTAAAACTTCAAACTTCCCTTTTGCTAAGGGCTTGGTCAACATATTAGCTACCTATTGATTGGTGGAGATGTATTGGAGCTTCACTGCTCCCTTATGAACCATGTCTTTGTATGAAGTGATATTTGATTTCTATGTGCTTGGAACTATAGTGAAACACTAGATTCTTTGAGAGTTTGACACAACATTGATTATCATAGTAAATGATTGTGGGATCCAAATCTTGATTGAATAACCTTTCAAGTAACTTGTGAAGCCAAATGGCCTCACAATTAGCAGTACTAACTGCCATATACTTTGCCCCTGTTGTGCTTAGTGCCATTGTAGTTTTCTTCTTGTTGAACCAAGATACCATTCTTGAACCCAAGATAAAGCGATACCTTGAGGCACTCTTCCTAGTTGCTACATGACCAACCTAATTAGAGTCTATATACCCCTGCAACTTCACTTCACCATCTCCAAGATATCTCAAACCATACTCCATTGTTGTAATGTTTCCTTTTTAGCCCTAAGCTTTTCGGTGTTCGTTAGCCTATTTCTAGAGTCTCGTAGGCTACTCAAAGGCGTTTTTAGGGTTTCCAAGATTCTTGGAAGGTTCTTGCCAGGATTTCAAGGGGTAATTGCGGAGGATTGCCAGAGTTTTTTGGGTTTTCTGAGACCCTTGGTGGGCAGTCATTGCTATTTAGCGGTGTCTTTTTTAGCACTTACTATTTTTAGTAAGTCACATCTGCACCTCAGAATGGGCTTATTTTGAGTTTGGACACACTATTTTTAGTAGTATGCTATTTTTAGTAAGTGCTATTTCTAGAAGTGGTCTTGGCAGCAGTTCAGTGCAGGTTTTCTATTTCTAGCAATGGTGGCAGTTTCAGTTGTTGGTATGTTGATATTTTTTAGCAGTTGGCTTCTCCACCATCCTTGGAGTTCGAAAAAAGAAAGGTTTGCAACTTAAGTTAATTTTATAATGTCAAAGTGGCCCCTTGGACCCCCATGCCTAGCACCTATTGACTTAAGTTGTTTTTAAAGAGCAAATTTTATGCATAGTTAAAGTGGGCGCCAAAAGTGAAGGTATTAAGAGTTTTTTAATAAAATATTTTATTCTCCCAAGTGTGGCATCCCCTTTTGGAGGGAAAAGGCTTTCAAATTTTTGGGTCTAAAACTCTATTTATACTCCCTCATTTGGTTATGTTGATTGATGATAACGAAATGCCGTTGGAGTGAGGATTGGATCCCCTCAAGGGCTTTGGAGACGAAAACCTTCAAAGTTGCTATAATTTCGGAGTTGATAGATACTCCCTAGTTGGACATTGGAGTGGCTTCACTGTAGGAGTCACCATTGAAGTTATTGGTGAAAGATTTTCAGCTTGTTTTCAATTATGGATTGTTTTGATGTCTTCTAGCTATATTTTGGAGTGATAACATTTTTGTAGAGATTTGGAGTGCTTTGAGAGTGTTTTGCAGAAGTTTCATGCTGCTGGCCGTACCACTCCTGTGCCCTAGCCGTACCTTATATGTGTTGCTGCAGAGAAAAGCAAAGAACTAATCTTATTCCTTTCTTTGGGCACCCCCTTGTGCTAACTTTCAAATTTTTTAGTGGAGATGAAATATCCCAACTAATATGTATGCAATTTTTTCTGATTTTTGCAATACAAAATGATGCCCTAATTTTTTGATTTTTAACTTCTGCTCAACTGATAAAAATTTCTGAGTTTACACATGCATTAGCAGCAGCATTCAATCATTCCAATAACATCAAAGCTCGTAGCAGATTTGTTTAATCATGAACAAGTATGAAACCAACACAATAGATCACCAAGACATCCACAATCACATGCCAAAATTCTGATATTCAAATGTCCAGTTTGCTGCTACAAATCAAACCTATCTATTGATGCAATTACACAATGAAATGTGCTCCAAACATGCCCAATGACATATAGAAGTTTACTGATATGAAAAAACGTCAAACAATGCAATGAAAATGATCTCCTACTTTAACCCTAGCTGGGTGAATAGCTCCAGCTCACACCAATGCAAATGAAATGCAAATAGTTGATGAAAAATGACTTCAAACCTTACCCCCAAGGGTGCGCTGGCCTGCTGGTCTAATTATAGGGTTTGCAACCCCTTGAAAATCTGAAGAATACCTTCCAACTTGCCCAGATTCGCACCTCCAATCTAGTCACCTATACTGATGCAAAATTTGAGCTTGAAACTATCAAAAATCTCCATTGAAGCGCATGTGAACCTCCATCATGAAGTCCTCCATTGAAGAGCTAGGTTTTCATCCAACTCCTATATTTTTAAGGGTTTTTGTCCTTAGGATATTCGCCAAAGGGCATATTAGAAAAGCAAAGATAATTCGTTGATGTCTAAATGCCTCCAAATGATCTTGTATTTATATCAATCCTCCTTATGCCTCCCAAACTGGTCGACCCGACTTGGGTGCCAATTTTGCAATTTGAAATGATTTTTAATTTATTTTTTATTCCTTCTTTTGGGCGCCAACTTGTCTTTTAATTTTAATTTTATTTTTTAATTATTTTTTCACCTTATTCCTCCAAAAAGGGGCCGCCCAAGCCAATATAAAAATATGTAAAATATTTTGCCTCCTCCAAAATTCATGATTAATCAATTAATTTTTTTTTCCATCATCTCCATGCCAAATAAAAATTATTTAGGCCAAAAAAGAATATTTTTCTATTTTTCCAAGGCCCCAAAAATTCAAAAATAATAAAATATTATTTTTTCTTAATTTTTTTCCTTGTTCGCCTTGAGAAGGGACATTATAATCCTCCCTTCTCGATATTGCTTGTCCTTAAGCAACGACAAGCATACCACCACCTGGATCCCATATCGTCACACTACCATATGTATCAAAATTGAGGAGGTAGATGTACCTCAAGGAACCATCAACATCAACCAACTCTCCAACTTCGAAGGATTCCTCACGAATGTGCAAGATGCCCCTTGTAGGTGCATAGAACATATCCACCCCTCCTATGTTTCTGATATAAATCAGAACAACAACCTCCCGACTGAAAATCAAAACCCAAGTGAATGCAAGTATTATCGCCAATGTCATGTGATGATAGAGTATCATTCATCCGCCATTCTCCAATGATGGAGTGATGATCCAAACCTCTCCAAAATACCCAAACAATTGTTGTCCTCCAAGTGGCCTATAGGATATCCATGTGCAATAAGGCAGAACCATAGAAGCAAAAATCAACAAAAAATCGCCAAAATTGCGATTTTTAAAAAATTGCCACTCATCTTGATTTTTTCCCTCAAACAATCGCGTTTTTTTGAAAAGCCTTGACTGAATCGTAAATCGTTGAAAATCACGTTTTTTTTTTCCTTTTAAATCATGAAAAATCATCATAAAATTGTTAAAAAATTGCTCAAGCAAAAAACCCTAAAAAAATTTGTGTTTTTTGTAGGTCGCCATAGGTTAAATCAATTGTTGGAGGCCGATTGTGTGCTGTACCTGCGTGTTCCATTTTATTTATTGCAAAACGCAGCTCATCACCTACGTTTTTCCATTTTATTTCTTGCGTGAGTCTTCTACGATTTTTTTTATTTTTATTTTTTTCATTTTTTTGATTTATAAAAAAAATCTGACAAATATATACAAGAAATAATTATATTATATAATTTTTTATAATTATATTATAATGTAAAAATTATAATATAATTATAATTATATTATATTGTAAAAATTATTATTATTATATATATAATTCAATAACATTAATATAATAATATATATTTAAATATATAATATAATTATAATGATGTATATTAATGTATATTAATATATTATATATTGTAAAAATTATAATTATAATATATAATACAATAATATTAATATAATAATTTAATATTATAATTAATAAATTAATATATTAATATATTTAATTATTATTATAATTAATAAGTTAACTATATAAAAACATATATAATATAATAATATATATATTAATATATTATATATTATAATATAAGTATAATATATTAATATATAATTATAATATATTAATAGAATTATATATCAATATATAATTATAATATATTAATATAATTATATATACTATTTTTTTCAAACTCGATTTTTATTTGATTTTTTCAAAAAATCTTGAACTTTTGGTTTGCCGATTTTTTCCCCAAATGATTTTTGCTGATATGGGCAGAAGAAGCATCTCTTAGCAAAGTATGGAGTGGATCCTCATGAACTAGGACAGGAAGGCCAAGTTCCTCATGCTTTCTTCCAATCCTTATGACGTAGTCCAGCTGGAACACAAGCATTAATAACTCAAAACCAAACATTATAGCAATACCTCCATACCTTGTGTCAAAGTGTAGCTTCATCTCCCAAGTATGCCCAATGAAGGCAAGTGTCTCCATGGTATGCATCACAAAACTCTGAAATAGGGCAGCCTCCAACGCTACCAAAGAATCAATGTGATTAAGGTTGCACTTCATTATTAACCAACTCTACATCTTCAAGAAAGACCAATGAATCACCACAGACTGAATCACTTATGGCTCCCTCTCCATGTGATCATTTGGCACTAGTGGCTGATCCACTAAGTGTATGCTCTATAGTACCATTCAAGTCTATGATGTGAGCCTTCAAATGGCTCTCCAAAAGAGGTGATACCAAATCCTCATAAAGCAAGCTATGTGTACAAACAAGGAATTTTGAATCATACTTCAAACCTGATTGCTCCACTTGCTTGACCACCATACAAGGCTCATTCCTCATATGCCACATACTTTGAATCTTCTTTGCCTCTCTCATGACATGCTGTACTATCTTGGTCCTCTTGTGTCTTGGACACACAAATGAGATCTCATGTTTGTCTCCCAAATGAGTGCCAACAATAGAAATAGACTTCTTACTGTCATCCTCATGAGTAGGAGCAGCCAACTCAAGATTATGCATAACGCAAAGATCATTGTTCCAAATCAGAAAATCAGAACAGTTATCATACCTTTTCATAATATCTTCATTCGAATTTGCATCCATGATGTGTGCCATAAGTCCCAAAAGTAGGGCAGCCTCATGCTTCACCAAAGAGACATCAATATGATGGGATTGTATCTCATCACAAATGAACTACTCAAGTTCTTCATGAGTGACCAAAGGCTCAACCAAATCTGAATCACCAATGTCTCTACCTATACATGTATACATCACATCGTTGACTGGTCCAAAAGGTGTATGCTCAACTATTCCATCCACATCTATTATTTGAGCCTTCAATGGGTTCTCTGAAAGAGGTAACTCATGATCCTCACAATGTAAACTGTGTGTATAAACAAAAATTTCTGAATCATACCTCTTTTCATATTCACCCAAGTCTGAATGTTCTCCTTCCTCGCTGACCTCAAGAGGCTCATCCCTTGCATGCTCAACCTTAACACATTTTTCCCTTGGAAGAAATAGTGATCTAAGATATGATTCCCTTTATTGCCTTTCATGATCTAGATGTTTACAATGTTCCCTGATCTCTTGCAAGTGCTGTTCAGTTTGGGAAGCCAACAACTTTGCTCTCCTAGCTCTTTGCAACCACCCTTGTGTCTTCTCCACATCTTCCCTAGTATGATATGCAAAAGCATAACTTTTGTGGCTTGGACCCACCATACATTCCTCATTTTTGACACTCACATATTGAGTGCCAACATTGGGGGATCCCTCAACACCATTCCCCTCATGTGACATAGCTGCAATCTCATGGTTATGCACAGAAATATGACTGCTGTCATAAAATAGAAAATCAGAATTTATGTTATACCTCTTTATAGTGCCTTCAACGGACTCAAACAAGTCTTCATCCTTCGCTGATTGCCCATCGCCAAGTGCTAGTCCAAGAGATTTCTTCAATGGAAAATCAAGTGTGTTATGCGCCATAATTTCTATCCCATGGCTGCAAGCTAAATCTTCATGTGTACATATGACTTCATCATGGGATCCTCTATGTCCTTCTTCCATGTCTCCACCCTTTGTCATCTTCCAACGAAGCTTATCCTCATGATCTTTTGATTCTTGAAGAGCCCTTTGAGTGCTCCTCAAGGAATCCACTGCATCCTCAAGCTCAAGGGTGAGTTTGTCCAATTCATCTTCTTTTCTTGTCAAAGCATCTGAGTATATCTCACCAAGTGTGAGGAGATGATCTCTATCCCCAAGTAAGTGTAGGTAGTTTGACTTCACTACTACCAAAGCCTCCTTGAGTTCATGCAAGTCATCAAGAGATATGCCTCCTTCAAAATCTGCATGATTCCCTGGAGCCTTCCAACACAAACCTGCCATCATCTTATGAACATGATCAAAATGAGCTAGGGCTGCCACAATCTTACCTTCAATTGTCCTTCCAAGTGATGTGACTTATGAGACCCATCAACTCCATGCAAAATTTTTGTTTGGTCTTCATAAATGTGCACCTCCAAATCAACTTCCTTCATGGCCTCTTCTTCATTACATCCATGTGTGGAAACTAGGTCATCATCATGCTCCATCAAAGGGTCACCATCAAAGTAGTGAGTAGAATCTTCTACATCATGCCTTTCCTCAAGGGCTGATCTAGAAAGTGTATGTACAACTATGATTTCCTTAACCACCAAGTGATCCTCCATATCTTGCAATGTCAAGTCAATCTTATCCAAACCCCTTTGTTCACCACATACTGAAATTTCTTAATTGCCATCATATGTATGAACAACATCCATCCCAAAGATACCTTCATGTAGCTGATCTAACATGGTTGGTTTGACAACCTCCATGGCGGTATATTCTTCAATCTTCATGTGCTCTTTATTTGTAGCTTCAATAGGTGAATCTCCTTTATCCTTGTCCTCATAGGGCTAAAAAGAACTTTTGAACATGTCTTATTTAGGGCTGCATATTGACTTATTTTTGTCCTCGTAATTACTTGTAGGTTGTAACTCATATACAAGTATTTCTTTTTTCTCTAAACTTTCTTCATTGATAACTTTTGATTTTTCTAACTCATTCCCCATTTTTTTTAGTGCAGCCACTGTCTGTTGTTGAAAAGTTTGAAGTACCTGCGAAAAGTTTTCCCATGGTTGATCACACTTCTTTGGTTTCCTCTCTTGCTTGCTTTTCTTCTTATCCTTCCAATACTCCATATAGCAACCGACGGAGAAATCATTTCTAACCTCTCGTGGAAGTGTATTGTATTCACCATAGGCAACCATTATATATCATTAATAACATGAGTTGCCATGACTCCAAACTTTCTAAATCACATATCCAATAGGCTGGCAAGATCAAGGCTCTGATACCATTGAAATATCCCAACCAATATGTATGCAATTTTTTCTGATTTTTGCAATACATAATGATGCCCTAATTTAAAGATTTTTAATTTCTGCTCAAACCCTAGTTGCTGATAAACTTTTTTGAGTTTACACATGCATTAGAAGCAACATTCAATCATCCCAATAACATCAAAACTCATAGCAGATTTGTTTAATTATGAACAAGTATGAAACCAACACAATAGATCACCAAGACATCCACCATCACATGCCAGAGTTCTGATATTCAAATGTCCAGTTTGCTGCTACAAATCAAATCTATTTATCGATGCAATTATACAATGAATTGGGCTCCAAACATGCCCAACAACATATAGAAGTTTACTGATATGAAGAAATCTCAAACTATGCAATGAAAATGATCTCCTACTCTAACTCTAGCTGGGCAAATAGCTCCAGCTAACACCAATGAAAATCTGAAAAATACATTCCAATTTGCCCAAATTCGCTCCTCAAAACTAGTTGTGTATGCTGATGCAAAATTTGAGCATGAAACTATTAAAAATCTCCATTGAAGCACATGTGAATTTACGTCATGAAGTCCTCCATTGAAGAGCTAGGTTTTCATCCAACTCCTATATTCTTAAGGGTTTTCGTCCTTCTAATATTCGCCAAAGGGAATATCAAAAAAGCAGAGATAATTCGTTGATGTCTAAATGCCTCCAAATGACCTTGTATTTATATCAATCCTCCTTATGCCTCCCAAACTGGCCAACCCAACTTGGGCGCCAATTTTGCAATTTAAATTATTTTTTATTCCTTCTTTTGGGTGCCAACTTGTCTTTTAATTTAATTTAATTTTTTTAAAATTTTTTTCACCTTATCCCTCCAAATTTTTATAAAATATTTTGCCTCCTCCAAAATTCATGATAAATCTATTAAACCCTTTTTCCATCATCTTCATGCCAAATGAAAATTATTTAGGCCAAAAAAGAATATTTTTCTCTTTTTCCAAAGCCCCAAAAGTTCAAAAATTCAAAAATATTATTTTTGCTTAATTTTTCCTTGTTTGCCTTGAGAAGGGACATTACAGTAGAGACTAAATTTAAAAGGCTGATCGCCCGTTCCCTAGGCCGTACCCCTGCTGGTTGGTGTGTGTGAGGATTCTAGCAGTGAGTTTCCTGCTGTTTGCAGCTTCTTGGTGTCTCTTGGATGGCACCTAGACTTCATTAGAGTGTTGTTGGTTGCGATAAGGGGTTTCTAGTTGATTTGGGAGGCTATCTTGGGAGTTACAACCATTTCTTGCTTGCTGGATTGATGTGACAAACTTCTGCAACAGTGATATCAGACCCGGAAATGCATATCAGTTTGCTGCTACAACGTTTCCAGACCTGATAACTCTTCATTTTACATGCTATATAAGGTTTACCACTCTAACATGTTGCAGGGTTGGATTATTGATTAGTAGGTTATCATCTGGAGTTGATTGTTTCTTGATTTCAGTCCTCTATTGCAGCTTAAGATCAGATTTATAATTTTTGTTATAAACCTATTTTGAGCTCTCATTGTAACGTTGATTTGGTAGTACCATTCAGCGATTTTCTCTTGTTCTGTTTAATGCACACCCCATTGAATAAGTGGTGCTCCTGTTGGATAAGTGGTTGAGCTTTCTTATTTTCATGTCATTCCTTACCCTATTGAATTAGTGGCGCTTTTACTGAATAAGTGATTGAGCTCTCTTTACTTTATGTTATACCTGCTAAATAAGTAGAGGATCTCTCTTAATTGGTTGGCTTGCCACCAAGTGCTTTGTTTTGTTGTAATTCCCGTTGAAGAAGCGAATGGTTCATTTAGTGCACTTGATTTATATACTCACCCCATTGAAGAAGTGGTAGCTCATCTAATTCAGTTTGTAAGCCTTACCACTGTATGCTCTCACTTTGCCCACATCGAACTTTGGGTGATAAAAAAGTGGAAGGTATCTATTTTTCAGTTAGCTTAATTTCAATAATGCAAGATCCCCTTTCACCGTATGCTCTCACCTTACCTACATCAGGATCTGGGTGATCAGAAAGTGGAGGGTTGCTTATTCAGTAGTTTATTATTGCATTTGGCTAACACTAACGGGTGAAGATTTTGGAAAAAATTAAGGGTGGGTTATTACAATAGTGCCTTTCAAATATCTTAGCACATGTTTTTGCTACTACACAATGCTCTTGCTTGGGCTCCACGATGAACTAACTCAAGGTTCATCACAAAACATATATTTGGTTTGATGTCGACCAAATAAATCAAGGAACCTATCAACTACTTGTACAACATGGGATCAATCACCTACAAATCTGAAGTTGTTACCTTGTTCATATTAGTGATCATAGGTGTGGCCAGTTTGCACTTACCTTGCCCAAGAAGAATATCTCTTAGTCTTTGCCAAATCTCTAACCCCAAAAGGTAATGCATTAGGTCGATGCCCACCTCGAACTCAACAGATAAATGTATTGGACCCCGCAATGAACTTCTCTACACTTTTAATGAATAAATTATTTATGTACAATATCAAAATAATTAGATTAGATTCAACAATGTAATGTAAACTAGAATTCACTTCACTTTTTCTGAAGCCCATACTTAGCATATATTCATCTATCTTGGAATACCATCCCATGGGCGTAAGTTTAAGCCCATTGGAGGCTTTCCTAAGCCTACAAACATGGGATTCCTTCCCATTTACCTCAAAGTCTTGAGGCTGCTCTATATACACTTATTCTTCAATGAGACCATTAAGAAAAGTTGTTTTAACATCCATTTGATGTATTTTCCAATCCATTATTGAAACTAAACACAATTGTTCTAATGGAAGTGTATCTAGCATCTGGAGCAAAAGTCTTTGCATAGTCCTCTCCCTCCTTTTCGGAGAACTTTCTTGGCACAAACCTTGCTTTGTATTTCTCAATGCTGCCATCTATAGCATGCTTTATTTTTTATTGCAACTAGGAACTCACAATTGACTTCCCTTTTGATCTTGGCACAATGTCCCTGTAACACTCTACCTGTTCTACAGTTCAAATATATAAACTAACTACTAGTTTCAGCTGAAGTGTAATTGATTAGTTTTCATGCTAGGGTTTCCTTTGCAAGAAGAACGTAAAAGATAAAACAAATTTAAACTATTACATCATATTCAATTCCTCAATTAATCTTTAAAATTTCATTTTCAACTGAAAAGGAATCAACTAACTAATTTCATATAATTGAAAACACAGAAGAACATTAACTAACTTTTCTTTGCTTTCGTAAAGTAAGAGCAATTATTACAGCTATGAAATAAACATGTTAAGTAATTATTTCTGAAATTTAAAGAGAGAGAATGAGTTACAAGAAAATATAGTTTGAAAGCTTCTGTTGGAATGTTGCTCAAAACTCTTTTGTTTCCAAGGGAAAAAAAGAAATATCATCAAAGGCTTTACAGCCCATCCGAAGATCTACTGGTCTCCCGTGTTTCTTCTACTGAAGAAACCCATCCCTTCACGAGGGTAATCAACAAAGGATCACGTAATATCATCATGCCTCTGAGCTTGGTGTCAAGGACCTATACTGCCTGGTCGATCCTTCACTATAGGTAACTCCCAACTAGAAAGATCACTCTGACCAGGAGTATATCTAGTTCTTGATAGTTGACAAATGCTTAATCTAGCATCATACCTTGGCCAAGGATTTTTTAGTTAATAGGCACACCTGTGACATCAACACTCTCACCCTTGCTCGACATGATAATATTGACTCAAGGCCTAGACTACCATAACTTGGTTCAAAATCTTTTCTCTTATTTTAAGGTTAAGCTGATATCTTTATGTAAATATAGAAGAGAGAGACTAGGCTCATAAACTTTTCTCTTTAAAATATCAATTTGCTAATTTTAATCATAAAGAGAGATAGGAAAAGGCTAGTTCGATAATGAGGTCCTTCCAGATCTATAACATTTATTCACCAAATAAGGAATTCGGAGTGGAAGAGGAAATGCACTAAACCAACTTAGAAGTTTAAGGGCGAAGTAGAGAGGACTCGGTTTAGACAAGTTAGAATATTTCACAAGTGATTTTAAGATATCACGATCTACATTTAGTTTCAAATATGAAGGAAATAGAGTAATTCGAACTCTAGTTTTATGAATTACATAGATTTATATCAAATGAGTCTATTATCGAATAAGTTCCAGAAAGAGATAGATAAAAAGACCCATTTTTAATATACTTATAAAAGATGAATGATTCATTGATATTTCCTTCCAACTCGAAGGGTTTTTAGAAGCATAAATAAATCCTTTCGTTGCAGAGTTTCTACAAAATAAGACTCTTCTACATGCCTGTATGTGACGGCTGGTAGCTCGAAGGGCTCCAAAATCTTCTCTCCAATAATCTGGACAAGGCGATGTAGCTGCAAAAGTCTTTATCGGCCGAAGAATATTTAATGACGGCTTGCCAAGAATTCAAGTATAACCACCTGTTACAAAAGACTCGAACACTACATCCAAGCTTTCTACGCTAAGCTCGATAGAGGATTTTAACCAAGATTGACGCCTGTTAAGGAAACCATTGGAAGAGAGGAGATGACAGAGTGGAAAGATGGATTGACAAAACAAAGCATTGCGGGATTGAATAATATCGATCTCAAGAATGCCGACTACTAAGAAATGATTTCGAGAATAGAAAAGAGGGAATGAAACAATTGAATATCGGAACTAACAGAGGATTTTTCTCTTGAAAAAAACGAAAGCCCTCACCCCAAAAGAAAAAATGAATGTTCGCATCCAAAACCAAGACAAGACAAGACTTCCTAAAGTGTCTGCATGAATTCCTCTTCTCGAACGTTTCTCAAGAGAGATGGCAAGGTGGCGGAAGTTACCTCCTCACCCCCACACCGTCGCCCTCCTTAATTCTTTTAATAAAACTTTATTATCCAACCATCGGTTTAGGAGATGGATTTAATTTTTAACTTAAATATTTTATGATAATATTTCCCAAGGTGTGCTCAAAATGTTATATATGACATCAGGAGATATACAATAATGCTCGATTTAAATTGACTTTCTTTTGCTAACTAATTAATTAAATGAGATATTCGACCAAGGTTACGATTTTCAAAATAGCTATCTTACACCACTCATGGCATGATGATAATTTTGGATCCTTTATTAACTTAAACCTCTCCTTGATGATATTTCCCTTTCCCTCGTGGCGTCGGCAATCCTGCAACCACTTGTCAAAAAGAATAGGGTTAGACCATTCTCGACATATATATGTATATTTAAATATATTCTCATCATCACATACATTTTCGCATATATAAGAAAATCATTCACATATGCAGTTACAACATATAAACTAATTATTCTTTCCTCAATTTCACATTCTTATGAAAAGCAGTTACTCACAACTAACATAACGACCATATTTTCACTGTCATAACCATGTTCAAGACAGAGGGGATGTAACATACTTCTTCCCTTAAGAATCATCGTCCCTGATGATTATTTATTTATATATTCAAGTCTTAATTCATAATTATATATGGAGTTCCTAATTGTTACTCACGACTAACATAACGACCATATTTTCATTGTCATAACCATGTTCAAGACAGAGGGGATGTAACATACTTCTCCCCTTAAGAATCATCATCCCTGATGATTATTTATTTATATATTCAAGTCTTAATTCATAATTATATATGGGGTTCTTAATTGTTCTTAAACAAATAAGGGAACTTTTGAAGGATTTCATCATAATCCTCCCAAGTGGCATTTTCTTCTGAGTACTGGTCCCACTCGACCTTTCATTGTACCACCTCGCGGTCACGTAAGTACCTCGAGCACTCTAAGTGGCTCTATTATGATCACCCCACAGTCCCGCACCTGCAAGGAATTCCAATCAATCATATGGTCAAATTCTACTTGGTACTTTTTAAGATAAGAGACATGAATTACATTGTGCAATCTGGTGAGAGCCGGAGGTAGAGCAATTTTGTATGCTATTGGATTGATAACTTCCAGGATTTCAAAAGGGTCCCACCTATCTCGGGGGCTAGTTTAGAGGCTTTTCCGAATTGGTAGAGCTTTTCTAAGGTTTAACTCGCAAGAGAACTTTCTCTCCCACCACAACTATCTGGGGGTTCATTTTGCATCAGCGTAGCTCTTCTGCTGATCATTTGCTTCCTTCAACCTCTGTCTAATTATTCTAACATGTTCTTCCATTTCCTGAAGCATTTCGGTCCTAAAATGATTCTGTCCTCCATTTTCTTCCAATTGATAGATGTTCTGCATTTCCTGCCATACAGTGCTTTAAAGGGTGCCATTTTGATAGCTGATTGATATGAATTGTTATAAGCGAATTCTACCCATGGAAAATATTCTTCCCATTTATATTGCTGGTCCATGTAGTACATTATTAGTAGGTCTTCGAAAATCTGGTTTACTCTTTCTGTTAGTCCATCTGTTTCGGAATGATAAGATGTACTTGATATTTGGCTAAGTCCCCAAAGCGGAAAATTTCTTGCGCAAACTTTTGAGCAATCACAGAAGCCCCATCTGTCAAATCTCTGGGTATGAAATGTGCCACTTTAGTGAGTCTATCCACTACTACCAATATAGCATTATGTCTGCTCCTCGTAATCGGTAAATCCTGTACAAAATCCATATTGATGATTTGCCATTTCCAATTTGGTACATTGTGAGGTTGTAACAATCCCGTCGAGTGTTGGTGCTCCACTTTAACCTTCTGACATTAAAACATCCTACAACAAATTTGGTTGTATCCTTTTTCATTCCTTTCCAAAAATATAAAGGTTTTACATCGGTCAACATTTTGGTTTCCCCTGGATGACCTAAGTATGGTGCTGTGTATACCTCCTTCCATATCAGTTTCCTTAATTCTGTTGAGTTTGGTACGTACATCCTGCCCTTCTATCTCAAAAGTCCATCTGCGTCAAACTGGAAACCCTCATATTTAGGCTCTTGAGAGTTTTGTGAAAACCCCTAGTTCTCCTTGAGCTAAATTTTTCTACTGCTGGTTTGAAGTTTTTGAAGATTTTACCAGATAATGCATAAAATTAACATAATAGAGTAATACAGAAGCAAAATATAATATTATTCCAAAGTTGTTAATGGCATGAAATTACAATGAAGCATCCATACCCGAAATAGTCTTCTAATGTTGAAACCCTTATGCTGAATCTCTCTTGTAAATCTGATGAAGCACAAATAGAACTCTTGAATGTAGCCCTCTCAGAAGCAATAATTCAGCTGGTATTTCACAGCCTCACAATTGTAGAACACTGAAGAATTCTTGTTCTCCAATGGTGGAAGATTGTTGAATGAAGCCAAAAAGAGTCAATGTCAAATGATCAATCAATCAATGATGTCGACTTGCACTCTCATTTCCTTATATTCTCCAAAAACACACGATTTCCAATAAGAGGGTTTTTAATACATTTAAAATGCATTAAAATACTTTAGTACCCCATTTAATATTTCACTCACTTGGGCGTACCATTGAGATAAAGTATTTAACCTCACTTAATAAAATTTAAGTAAGTGGCTCACTTTATTATAATAATATAAAGTTAAATTATAACTTTATAATATTCCATTAAATTAAATAAATACCACTTAACCACTTAAATATTAATATCTCCCTCGATATTATGTACAGGCAACGACACTCACTATGGCCATATTTTATATATATATAAAGTTCACCACCCTGCTCGACTTGGAGAGACTAATCACCTGGGCTTACTGGACTATCTGTTTGCCCACATACCATAACACAAGGTTTCTTTCTTTTGAAAAGTTAAGAACATATCAGGTGCACTTTCCTATAGTCTATTTCCTTACAGGATTCATCAAAGGCCCATCCAAGACATGATAGAGATGAACATTACATCAAACATAGTGAACAACCAAAATGTTCTTGTACAATAACTTAACTCAATATCAAAATATAAACAATTTTAGTTTCTGCAATAAGTCAAAAGAATGAACTCATTTCCAACATTAAATCAGATTTTGACCAACTAGCCATAAAATAGACAATCTTCAAAATTCAGTGGCTAGACCATTTCAAAATTAAGAATTAAAACAATGGCATTCCTTGCCAGTATTAAAAGGGATTTTACCGAAATCCAATGAAGTGTCAAAATCTAAAGGAACACTTATTATGCACCACGTGACTTGACTAAGTCATTAACAAGGGAGCAGATTGCTGCACTGTAATCAGACTTTCCATCCTCGTGTTTTAGAGAAATAAAATTGCTCTTGAACTCCTACAGGCACTACTTAAACCAATCTCCTAATCTAAATAGAAACTGACCAAGGTTTCACCTTTCTAGTCTAAGTCTCAAAATCTTTCCACTATGCATCCTTAGCAGAATTGTTTTGCTCTTGAAGTTTTAACTCCTGAGTTGGCTTTCTCTTAGCCATTGACTTTAGGTAAGTGCTAGAAAAATAGTCTTCTTGACAGTTTCCTTGCTTTTTCTCCATGCTTTTCTAGCATCAAACTAGTTTTAAATCTTAGCCAAACTGCTGAAAGCTTAACGGGTTTTCTCGTGATGAGCTCATAGGTCCATGTGTTGAACCCAGTTCGCTCTGATACCATATGTAACACTCTATCTATTCTACAATTTAAATATATAAATTAACTACTAGTTTCAGCTGAAGTGTAACTAACTAGTTTTCATACTAGGGTTTCCTTTGCAAGAAGAACACAAAAAATAAACAAATTTAAACTATTACATCATATTCAATTCCTCAACTAACCTTTAAAATTTCAGTTTCAGTTGAAAAGGAATCAACTAACTAATTTCATATAATTGAAAACACAGAAGAACATTAACTAACTTTTCTTTGCTTTCGTAAAGTAATAGCAATTATTACAGCTATGAAATAAACATGCTAAGTAATTATTTCTGAAATTTAAAGAGAGAGAATGAGTTACAAGAAAATTCTGTTTGAAAGCTTTTGCTGGAATGTTGCTCAGAACTCTTCTGTTTCCAAGAGAAAAAAAGAAATATCATCAAGGGCTTTACAGCCCATCCGAAGACCTATTGGTCTCCCGTGTTATTTCTATTGAAGAAACCTGTCCCTTCACGAGGGTAATCAACAAAGGATCACGTAATATCATCATGCCTCTGAGCCTGGTGTCAAGGACCTATGCCACTTGGTCGATCCTTCACTATAGGTAACTCCTAACTAGAAAGATCACTCTGACCAGGAGTATATCTAGTTCTTGATAGTTGACAAATGCTTAATCTAGCATTGTACCTTGGCCAAGGATTTTTTAGTTAATAGGCACACCTGTGCCGTCAGCACACTCACCCTTGCTCGACATGATAATACTGACTCAAGGCTTATACTACCATAACTTGGTTCAAAATCTTTTCTCTTATTTTAAGGATAAGCTGATATCTTTATGTAAATATAGAAGAGAGAGACTAGGCTCATAAGCTTTTCTCTTTAAAATATCAATCTGCTAATTTTAATCATAAAGAGAGATAGAAAAAGGCTAGTTCGATAATGAGGTCCTTCCAGATCTATAACAATTATTCGCCAAACAAGGAATTTGGAGTGGAAGAGGAAATGTACTAAACCAACTTAGAAGTTTAAGGGCGAAGTAGAGAGGACTCGATTTAGTCAGGTTAGAATATTTCACAAGTGATTTCAAGATATTAGGATCTACATTCAGTTTCAGTTATGAAGAAAACAGAGTAATTCAAATTCTAGTTTTATGAATTACACAAATTTATATCAAATGAGTTCCAGAGAGAGATAGATAAAAAGACCCATTTTCAATATACTTATTGTAAGAGAGGGGGACCAACGACTGCAAGGCCCCTGGTCACGAAAGGCAGAGAGCAGTATGGCTGCCCTAACTTACCTCAGTTTAAAGGAAGGTTAGGATAGGCGGGATGAAAGTGATGAGAATTGTAGGTCCTTTGATCACTCTGCAAACCCGAAATTTGAAAGGAGATTAGGCGAGTCAATCTTTAGAGTCAACTCCATGTCTCAGATAACTCTTTGTTGGAGGACAAAAGCGAGGTTCTGCCGTGCTGTCGTCCGTACGGCCAGAAAACCAGCGAGACAAGGTTTAAGCTCTAAAAGAAGGACTAACAACCTAGTTTAAGAGTTTGTAAACGTGTAGAATAAGATTAAGAAGTATGAAATGTAAAGACGAACGTGATAAAGGAAATAGATTACCACAAGGGTGACGAAGACGATTTCACACAACAATCTTCTCGCTAACTTGCTCCAAGATCTCTCCACTTGCGCACAGAAAAGTGGAAAAATGTTGGGGGGCTGTTTAGGGGTCTGCCTTAGTCAGACCCCCATTTTGGTGTTTCCACCTCCACGGACAGCCAAGTTTGCAACGACAGGAATAATATGATAAAGAAGAGAATACAAGCAAAGTATACAAAAGACACTACAAAGCAGTATGTGCTTACTCAACCAAACGATAGAGAAGATAAGAGGAGCTTACCACCTCCGTCCAAAGCGCTCAAGGCTAGTGGAAGAGAAGATGAGAGGAACTCAAGCCTTTGCTGCAATGGATTGTCCTGTGCTTGCACTATTGGAGTGATGGAGTGGTAGATTGCTACTATGGAGTGTAAAGTGCTACTACAAAGCTTGTGAATGAATGCTTGAAGAGTGGAGAGATTGCCAAATGATCTTGTAAAAACTTGAGAATGGATGAGAGAGTGAAGAATATGAAGGAAGAATGAAGAAAACGGCCATATTCGGGTCGGCCAGCCAAAGGGAGGCGTTACACTTCGACTTCCAATAGAAAGTGTAACGTCTTTGCAGACTCTAGCCGCAGGAATCTGCTAGGGACGTAAGCGTGCCGCACAGACGTTTGCGTGCCGTGCGGGCGTCCCCGACAGAAATGTTTCCACCGACACTCAAATCAGGCGCCAAGTGTGATGTGGGTAGCGGGCTTATGTGGAATTAAGCCTCTGCCTTTGGTTTTCTAAAGTGTAAAGGTAGTAAAGGGGAATTTGCATTAGGGGTGCAAATTCACGCCTATACATTTTGCCTCCACTTTAGCGAGGATGAATACTAATGAGTGCTTCGGTAAAGTAGAGTAGTAAGGTTAGAGATGTATACCTGTACCGACGAGGAAGCAGAGCAAAGGTCTGGCGAACTCGGAAGTGCAGGAAAGGACTTCATAGTTCCGTGGAAATATAAAGCTGAAGAATGAAAGTACCTTACAGGCTTACGGTCCTGCAAGGGAGGTATCCTTCAAGAACTCTCACATGAAGGAAACCAGGAAGAGCACCTTACAGACCCACAAACCTGTAAGGAAGGTATCCTGCAAGAACTCTCACATGAGGGAGACCGAGTAGAGTGGATCCCGTAGAGTCAAAAATGGCAACATGTTTACTCGCAAATAGAACACGTCAGGAAGTGGCCGTGCAGGCTAGTGAACGGACAGTCACGCAGACCATCGCTAAGTTGTAAGATTTTCAAAGGGGTCCTTCGGGAACCCTTCAAAAGGAAGAGGGGTCCACTCAAGGGACACATTGTTTGAAAAGTAAAGTCTAGTCGGGCTGCCCCCAAGCTAAACGTAAGGATGTGAAGTAGGTCTAGTCAGGCTGCCCCTGAGCTAGACGCGAAGATGTAAAACCGGTCTAGTCGAGCTGCCCCCGAGCTAGACGCCATAGAACTCATTAGAAACTTTCGAGGGGGTCCCTTGGGAACCCAACGTGAAAAGAAGGGGTCCACTCAAGGGACACACCGTTCCAAAGCCGACGTCTTCTTTCTCGAATCGATTCATCATCAAGGAATCCTTCTGAAAGATGTTCACTTCATCAAGGAATTCGAAAGGAAGGATATGCCCCCACGCGAGGGGAAGATCAAGACTGTTCCCGCTTTGGAGGAAGGTGTTCAAGTCCTTTCTTTGCGAACCCATGATGAAGGAAACATGTTCCGTTAGGGTTTCAAGTTGAGAATGCAATTCCAACAAAGAAGTGTGTGAAGAGTCTTGAGAAAAGATTCGTTGGCAACAAATGCATTTTCTAAAAACCAAGTGGTGTAGAAGTGGCGTTGTCACACATAAGAGGGACAACTCAAGCAAAGAAGAGAGAAAGATAAAGAGAAAGCAGGAGGAAAGGGAACACGAACAATGGGTAGAGGGGGATCTGGTTTTGTGGGGTCAGATCTGCCTTTGTTTACATAAATAGTAGGTAACCGCGGTACGAGGCGAAAAATCATCAATCCCCAACTAGATTAGGAAGAATGCACAAAAGACAAAGTAAATAAAAAATTGGGTCAACATGGAAGGAAGCCTAAATGCTCCCGACGCTTTGCATCATCCACAATTTGCTGAAAATTCAATCACAAACATGGAAGAATGATGATACACATAGGGGAAGGTTTACAACACAAACACCACGCCCGTATCCAAGCACCAATAGGGGTGACGAGGGTCATCTAGGCACATATGGTATGATCACGGGGGAACACATCACAACACATACACACATCTAATCTAAAGATCAAGAAGAGGGTCTCCCCCTAACATTGGTCAACCAAGAGGTCGTCAGCTTCCCAATCTAGATCATCGTAGGGGGAAGGATGACAAGCTTGCAAAGGTGTAATGTTAAGGGGAGGAGTTTTCGATCCTCCCACAACAAGGGTCAAGGCAGAGGGACCTGTGAGGTCTTTGTTGCTCAACTCTTGTGGGTCTAAGGTCAACGACTTTGCGAAGATTGCTAACAAGGTCGAAACTTCATCCACCGAGTTAAACATGCACTTAATGAGAGTGCCATGTTTCACCTTGGCGGACAGAAGAGTTTGCACCGAGGTTCACTGCTAAGCTGTAATGTCCCCTTCTCAAACCTGATATTTCCAGTGACCGTTGGCCTTTTTCTGGAAACCCGAAGGCTAGTCAGAAGGTAAAATTAGGGTTTCCTATTTTTGGGGATGTCTTTGCTCGGAGTTGGTGGATCTGATGGCGGATTCTTTCTGGGTTTTCAGAGAGCTTCGTAGTGGTATGATCATTTCGGCATTCAGAGCATTTTCTGGAATTTACTATTTTTAGTAAATTCTATTTTTGGCAGTATACAGGTTGGTCTCAGGTAGTTGACTTTCCCCTTTAGTTGTCTCAAGTGGCGTATTCAGTTTCGGGCTTCAGAAGCAGTTTTGGAGAGTTGAGCTCATTTCACTTAAAAATAACATTATAATTTAAATGTTAGTTTATCACCTTGGCCTAGTCAAATAACTTAATGTTATTTTAAAAGGTGGGCTTGAAGGGTGGCGCCATCATTGAGGTTATATTAAAATTATATTGAATTTATCAAGTCAAAACTAAGCCTTAAGGAGGACGCATTTATTTAAGTGAGAAATTTAATGAAGTCAAAATTAAAGATGCTTGGAAAAGGACGCCATTTCTTGGGATTAGGGTTTTGACTTTGGAAAAGAAGTTAGGGTTTCAAGGAAGGTCAACAGAAGCTTATAAAAGACAGCCTTGGGTTCTCATTTGATCATCTTTTGTCTATGCTATTGTTATGCTGCCAAAATGGTTGCTGGATTGCTTCGAGGAATGAATGCCTCCTAGCCTTGGCTCGACTTCGTGCTTGAGAGATAGCACCTAGTGGAGAGGATTGCTTATTTTGAGTGAGTTGTAGTGAGGTTTGCATTGTAGTGTTGTTTTGCCATTAGAAGTTCAGTTTATTGCATTTTATGTCATTTTCTGGAGTTGCTGATAACAAGGCTGAATCTGTAGTTTCACTCGTAAATCAGAAAACAAAAATAATCTCATTCTGGGTATTGTGTCATTGCATCTTATTGGTAAAGGCGCCCTTTCATGAATATTTGCAGATTTTAATACGAAGCTTATGATTTTATAATGCAAATCCGTCATTCCTTGAAAGCCGTACTTTCTGGAGTGCATTAGGATTCGTGTCAGTAATTAGTAACCATTTTTAGATGCCATTTCTTATTACTAAGTTAGGCGCCATCATTTTGAGGGTCTATTGCATCAGATTTGAGATCATTTGGGTGAGAAATGAGAGAGTTATGAGCATATGAGTAAATTCATAGGTTGCTGGTTTTTCAATTTAAAGTGTAGATTTGTGATAAACCAGAATTAGAATCTTGATCATTGAAGAGTTGTATTGTTTTGGCACTCTATCCAAGCTAAGGAGAGTTCTTTATGATGTATTGTTAATCTTTCGAATTCCTAAACTATTGGCAGGCGAATGATCCTCATTTTGTAAACTGACAGTAGTACTGGCAGTCATTTTCAAATCTGATTTGTAATGCTCTCTTTCATTATGAAGTTGTTTTGTAATAGATACATCTCCGCCCTATGGTAGCTACTTTCCCACTCTGGGTTAGCAAGCACATTCTGGGTGTTGAGTACTTTCAGCTTTTCAGTATTTCTTTCAAGCATTGTACTCTATAACACTCCGCCATATGGTCGCCCCTCACTCCATACTGGATTGGGTAGCACATACTTGGTGTCGAGTTCCCTTTCAGCACTTAGTGTAGAAGATCCTCTGACTATATGCTCGCCATCATCGGCGCCATTCTTGGTTAGAGTTCCTGCATAAGCAATTTGATTTAGATCCTCTGACCAATGCTCACACCTTGCCCACATCGGGATCCTGGTGTACATTCTGGTTAGAGTTGCTTCAGCACGTTTTGGGTTTAGCTGCTAACCTTAACGGGTGCATTTGTTTCCAATTTGTAATTTGAAAAACGAAAAAATTGGCTCGGAATATTTCATAAGCTCACTAAGAGACTCAGGAGTGGTGACAAACTCAAGGGAGGCTGGAACTGGTTTCATCACTAGGACAGAACAAGTTAGCATGGGGCCACCTTTCGGAGAAGGTGGGCTTCTCTTACTTCCTCCATTGCTGGAGGGACCATGCTCTACCTTCTTTGTTGGAGGAGGCGAACTTCCCACAAACGAAGCAAGGAGGGTTGAGGGAGAGGAGGAAAAAACTGCAGTGGATACAATCGAAGTATTAACCACATCCATGGGCTTCGGGAAAGGCGAGACATCCAAAACGGAAGTCAACAAAGGCGTCTCCACGGAAGGAGTGATAAACACTTGCACCTTCCCAGGCGCATGTGCGCTCGCAGCGGAAGCCGAAAGAGATACGAAGCTAGTTGTGATAGAAATAGAGGGAGGAGAGAGGAGGACACAACAAGAGGAGCAGTCATCTCCTCTTCCTTCGTCTGTAAAGAGGCTTGCTTAGTCAAAAGAGCATTTCGCCTACGCTTGCGCTTGTGTGCAAGGCGGTTCTTGCGACTCTTCGAACTAGAAGCCTGAGTTTGCAAGGGGACGAAAGGCTCTTGCTCGGCCATGGGAGTATCCTCCACAGTTGTTCCCAGCGGAAGGATAGACTCCTGGATGGGAGTAGGAGGAGCAGGTTTGGAAATGGTAGGAGGAATTGACTCCAATGCCTCGGCAATGGGCCTCTTCTCGTTAACTGCTTTAGGAGCAAGAACAGTTGGAGGCCATGGAGGCCAAGACAGAGAGGACTCTCCATGGGGGGCTTTTTGTCTACCATACCGAACGGGCCTAGGCTTTGTAGGTAAGACAGGAAGCTCAAACGGGATGCTTGGCCTTTCACCAAGCGGGCACCATGGGATTCTCTCGCAAGCGCGAGACAGAAGCAGATGGTACCACAGTAGAGCGAGAGGAAGCGTCAGGCTGAACAACGAAAGAGGAAGAAGGGGGATCTTGGGACCGCTTCTCTTCTTCTCATCTACATGCCTTGGCAGCATCATTGTCAGCTTTCAAGCAAGCCCTATGTGAAACAACATAAGGCGAAGGAGGGTATCTTACTTTCGGCCTAGAATGTCCTTTTTTGTAATTTCGATATGTGCGATACAGGAGGTCCTTCCTGGGTGGAAGAGGACCAATAGGTGCAAGCTAAACGTAATCTAAGGTATAGTTGCCATGCGCAACCGGTGGTCTATATCCGGTGTCATGGACAACATGTATCGAACCCCCATGAATGAATTTCAAACACTTATGCACAACCGAGGGAACTGCATTCATTGCTACCAGCCAGGGGATACCTAGCTTCACCCTGAAGAGTTCAGACCCCGAGATGATGTCAAACTTAAGGTTCACGGATTTAGGTCCCACAAGGACCAATAGGACAATACTCCCTATAGGAGGTATGAAAAGTCTGTTGTGTGTGTGGATGGTACTTTCAGGTGCATCATATCCATCCTTATGTAAGAAGTTAATTAACATGATCTCCTCAGTTATAATATTCACTTGAGATGTCGGATCAATGAGAACACCTGCTATGGTATTCCCATTTATCTTCGCAGGAATGTTAAGAGGAGATGGTTCCCTATTGAAGCCCATCGGCAAGTCCTGTGAAGTAAAGGTTATGCTAGTACTGTTATTCACAGTCTGCGTAGAGGGAATAGGTTGGTTTAAGAAAGAGGCCATCACGCACACCAAATAGTACTTCCACAGAGCCTTCTAAGGTTTACAGGATAGGATAGTGACCCAATCAAGGTTTATCTACACAACACCGTTGGAACCTTCCAACTATGCCTACTAGGGGTCGCAAGTTGGGTTGCAAGGAAAAAGCCTCACAATGCTCACACCTACAACATTCCTAGGACACGAGGAAAGGGACTTTTAGTATCGCAAAACGGAACCAAAACGGTTCACGTAGGGTTCACCAAAAATGTAAGAGAGGGGGACCAACCACTGCAAGGCCTCAGGTCATGAAAGGCCGAGAGCAGTATGGCTGCTCTAACTTACCTCAGTTTAAAGGAAGGTTAGGATAGGCAGGATGAAAGTGATGAGAACTATAGGTCCTTCGACCACTCTGCAAACCCGAAAGTTGAAAGGAGACTAGGCGAGTCGATCTTTAGAGTCAACTCCGTGTCTCAGATAGCTCTCTATCGGAGGACAAAAGCGCGGTTCTGGGACAACAATGCAGTGCGTTGGCGTCTCACAGGTGTGCTAGCGTCCGTACGGCCAGAAAACCAGAGAGACAAGGTTTAAGCTCTAAAAGGACTAACAACCTAGTTTAAGAGTTTGTAAACGTGTAGAATAAGATTAAGAAGTATGAAATGTAAAGACGAACGTAATAAAGGAAATAGATTACCACAAGGGTGACGAAGACGATTTCACACAACAATCTTCTTGCCGGCTTGCTCCAAGATCTCTCCACTTGCACACAGAAAAGTGGGAAAATGTTGAGGGGCTGTTTAGGGGTTTGCCTCAGTCAGACCCCTGTTTTGGTGTTTCCACCTCCACAGACAGCCAAGTTTGCAACGACAGGAATAATATGATAAAGAAGAGAATACAAGCCTTTGCTGCAATGGATTGTCCTGCGCTTGCACTATTGGAGTAATGGAGTGGTAGATTGCTGCTACAAAGCTTGTGGATGAATGCTTGAAGAGTGGAGAGATTGCCAAATGATCTTGTAAAAACTTGAGAATGGATGAGAGAGTGAAGAATATGAAGGAAGAATGAAGAAAACAGCCATATTCGGGTCAGCCAACCGAAGGGAGGCGTTACACTTCGACTTCCAATAGGAAGTGTAATGTCTCTGCAAACTCCAGCTGTAGGAATTTGCCAGGGACGTAAGCGTGCCGTGCGGACGTCTGCGCACCGCGTGAGCGTCCCTGACAGAAACACCTCCATCGACACTCAAATTAGGTGCCAAGTGTGATGTGGGCAACGGGTTTATGTGGAATTAAGCCTTTGCCTTTTGTTTTCTAAAGTGTAAAGGGGGTAAATGGAAATTTGCGTTAGGGGTGCAAATTCACGCCTATACACTTTGCCCCCACTTTAGCGAGCACGAATACGTATGAGTGCTTTGGTAAAGTAGAGTAGTAAGGTTAAAGATGTATACCTGTACCGACGAGGAAGCAGAGCACGGTCTGGCGAACTCAGAAGTGCAAGAAAGGACTTCATAGTTCCGCAAAACTATAAAGTTGAAGAATGAAAGTACCTTACAGGCTCACGGTCCTACAAGGGAGGTATCCTTCAAGAACTCTCACATGAAGGAAACTAGGAAGAGCACCTTATAGACCCACAGACCTGCAAGGAAGGTATCCCTCAAGAACTCTCACATGAGGGAGACCGAGTAGAGGGGACTTCGCAGAGTCAAAAATGGCGACATGTTTACCCGCAGATAGAACACGTCAGGAAGCGGCCGCGCAGGCCAGTGAACGGATAGTCACATAGACCATCGCTAAGTTGTAAGACTTTCAAAGGGGTCCCTCGAGAACCCTTCAAAAGGAAGAGGGGTCCACTCAAGGGACACGCTGTTTGAAAAGTAAAGTTTAGTTGGACTGTCCCCAAGCTAGACGTAAGGATGTGAAGTAGGTCTAGTCAGACTTCCCCCAAGCTAGATGCAAAGATGTAAAACCGGTCTAGTCAAGCTACCCTCGAGCTAGACGCCAGAGAACTCATTAGAAACTTTCGAAGGGGTCCCTTGGGAACCCAATGTGAAAAGAAGGGGTCCACTCAAGGGACACATTGTTCCAAAGCCGACATCTTCTTTCTCAAATCGATTCATCATCAAGGAATCCTTCTGAAAGATGTTCACTTCATCAAGGAATTTGAAAGGAAGGATATGCCCCCACGCAAGGGGAAGATCAAGACTATGCCCGCTTCGAACGAAGGTGTTCAAGTCCTTTCTTTGCAAACCCATGATGAAAAAATCATGTTTTGTTAGGGTTTCAAGTCGAGAATGCAATTCCAACAAAGAAGTGTGTGAAGAGTCTTGAGAAAAGATTCATTGGCAATGAATGCATTTTCTAAAAACCAAGTGGTGTAGAAGTGGCATTGTCACACATAAGAGGGACAACTCAAGCAAATAAGAGAGAAGGATAAAGAGAAAGCAGAAGGAAAGGGAACACGAACAAAGGGCACAGGGACAACTCACATGTTTTGCATCGTTCACAAGAGTGCATAGGAAATAGAACATAAACAAAAATGCAATTAAGAACTTTCTCAAATAGATTCATAACAAGACATGAAAGCAATGAAGACTTTAGCATTTTCAGACTTAAAAAAATGTGTATCAGACCTGATTTGAGCCAACACAGCCTTTCTATTCATCATACATTGCAAGCTATCAATTGGGTGAGCATATACATATATGAAACCTTCCTAGACTCCGTCATCGCAATGAAACTGCGATAACATCCCCAAATAGGGACAAATTAGACCTCAGTAGTAGCAGACTTGATCTTCAACAAACCAAAAAATGGCACGACTCCCAAGAAAGGGCGACTAGGCTCTAAAAATCATTGCTTCACCAATAAATGCAAGTAGATACTTGAAATGGGGTGCCGAAACAAGAGGAATCCAATGAGAAAACATTTGAAACAATAGGCCAAGTGTGCAAGGAGCTATGATCAGTTTTCACTTTCAAACCTTGGCAAAAAGATAATTTCCAGAATTATGGAAATGCAAATCAAACCTTAGAAAAAGCTTCAAACCTCCTCCAATCACCACCAATAACGAAGCCAAGAATCAAACACACCAAAATCTTCAAATCCACATCAAAACACTAAGAAAATCTTCATCAATCATCCCCAAAAGTGAAAAAAATCAAGGATTTTGTAAGGACAATGGTGATCCCTGAAGTAGAACCATTCCAACCAGCTAGGGTGGATCTCTCACCATTGAAACCATCGCTAGAAATGAGGATATTTGTCCTCAATCAGCTGCAATTGAAATCTGGAATCATTCTAGTAGAGTCTCCTTAAGTTGCTAAAATATCCATATCACCAAATGAGAGCTCCAAATGAAGAAATAGAGAAAGGGGGAGAAATTAGGGCAAAATCATGTTGAATTCTCTTTCCCTCCAAAACCCCACGCCCCTTTCATGAACCTTTTTGTTTTATTTTTTTCAAAATACCTCCCTTGGGTGTCTATATGCTCATAAGAAAACTATTTCACTTTTGTTACTTTCTAAAACAACGTTAAGTCATTACATTAGGCTCTAAGGTACTTTTTACATGACCCCCTGACTCCTTCACTTAAGTTAAAGAAATTTTATTAAAATAACTTAAGTGAGAAATACAAATAATAATTAAATTGAACCTTAGCCATGCCAATGCCCAAATTGGAAATGAACACTGCTGAAGTAGCCTTGGCCAGGACCAATTACTGAAAATAGACTTACTATTTATAGCAATTGCTAAAAATAGTGAATACTGCAAATCACCAAACTAACAAAAAAAATTAGAGTTCACCTAACAATTGCCACACATTGCCCAAACAGGAAACCCTGCACTGCACTGTTGCTAGGACCAGTTATTAAATATAGTACTTACTAAAAATAGTAAGTGAGTCAAAACCAAACTATCCTGAATAAGGACACCGAATATGGGGACATTATAATCCTACCTTCCCAAAGATTTCTTGTCCTCAAGCAATGCCATCAAAGCTCCAGAAACAACAAGTTGATCCACATTGAAACCAAATGAGATCCCAGGGTCCCAAGTTAGCCTAGGAGCTATGTAATTATGAGGTAATATGTTGTCCCAACCATGAATGCAAGCTGGAAGTAAGAAATAACAATTGTTTGTTGCTAGAACTCTCATCCAACACTGAACTTGGTTTGCCAATCCTATCATTCCCTTTATCTGGAACCATAAACTGACCTTGTCAAGAGGCTGAATGGATAGAAAAAGTAAATTCTTGCAGCTGTCCAAGTCTGAAATCAACAGCTCGTAGTCTGATTTTTGAAAAATCAGCTTCCAAAAATATGAGCAACAGCTACAACACTGAGAATCTTCAACCTGATAGAAAAAATTGATCATTTTCTTAACGGTAAACACCTTTCCAAGAGTCATCAACCATGTAGAACTCCAAATTTTGCTCAAAATCTCTTTCCAATCCACTTGTGTGAACATAAATGGACTCATAAGGTGGCTGTATAAAGGGGTAACAATAGCATATTTTTTGCCTTTTTGGTCCACAACCACCCAAGGTATGCTTCTTCCATAACCATTTGTATCCAATAACCCATGTTGAAGATCCTATGCATAGATACTTCTCTCTAAATTGGCTTCACTACGTTGAGGCTGCGTAACTCTGAACAAAACTGTTTGACTGTCAAACTGAAGTCGCATTCTCCTCTTCGGGACCCCTGAAGAGTAATCACCATTAAATCCCATACTGTAATACCCGAAAGGATTGAAGTCCTCACCAAGTGACATATCTTGCCAAGGCATCTTAGAGTAGTCCGAAGCTACAATCTCCTTGCCAATCTCGATCCTGGGTAACACAAAGTATAATCTGCACAATCCCAAAGGAAAAACCTCAATATATCTCCTCAAATTACCCCAAAAGTGATACCATTGATACCAATCAATTCCTAAGCGAAAATCAATAACAATAGTGTTATCCCTGGAAACACACATCTCATTAATGCCATCTAGAACATCAACTGATAAACTCTCATTGACACCTAATCCCCAGGTGTCATGATGCTTATATCAAACACACAAACTCATCCAATCGACTGCAATCATCACATTATCACCAAAATATGTACACATAAACAACTTGTACTAATTACAGTCACTATCACTTATACAGGAGAGAGCAGGAAATAACTGTTCTAATTTTGTTAGTCCTCCCACAACCCGCTGCGCTGAAGCCTGTAAGATCTCAAAGTCCATTTGCTCATAAACGGAGTGTCCCATAATCAACGATGAAATACTAGGGCAGCAACTATCATTAAAGATTCCCCTTGAAAACATAGGGTATGTAAATGTGGGATTGACCCAAGAAACTCCTCCACTAGCCACATCACCTCCTCTAATCAACACCAATTGAGAATTACTCCACTGTTGAGCTAGGGGAGTTGGCCAATCCAACTGCATAATATCATTCATTGTCCTATGTAGGCTAATTGGAAAGTGGACAGCGGTACCAATCCTCAAGTTGTGTACACGATTCCAACTCTAAATCAACATCTCACCATTTGAAACTGCACCTAGATCCCAAATCCTGTGATTATCACCAATTTCCACATTGGAATAAAATAGAGCTCCATCATCCAACTCGAAGAGTGGATTATCATAAGTCACATCAGCATTTACCTCAAACAAGGGATTATCCATAAACTGAAGACTATCCTCTTGCTGATCTAGACTTCTTTTTCCGATTTCTTAGGACAATGGACTAGAGCGTACTCCTCTTGAATGCAATAAAGCTTCTCCATTACCTGTTTGATCTCCTTTCCCCTTTCTTTGCTTTCCTTCTCCTAAGCTGTTGAGTTTCATAGAGCTGATCATTTGCTTCAAGAAGTGCCTCTTGAACACTTTCCAAAGCAAGCTTTGTGGAATTAAGCTCAATGGTGAGCTCACTAACCTCTTCCTGTAATTGCTTAGTCATGGGCAAAGTTTCACTTGCAAACTTGGAGACTACATCTCTATCATGCAACATGTGCAAGAAAACTGTTTTGATTCTCTCCATAGAACTTTTAATCATGTGCAAATCAGCAAGGGGAACATTTCGTTCATGTTGGTTTCTTGGTGTCATGAAGATGAAATTCTCAACAGGTCTTCTAATGTCATCCAACCTAGATAAAGTGTGCACTTCATTTTCCATAGACACCAAAAACTGATTTTTCCAATCATGTTTAGGCAAGGATATCACACTACTATTATGTTGCATGCAAAAATCATAACTTTCATACATGTTATCAAAGTCTTCATGGCTGAGTCGCTGACCCAAATTACCCATGCCTCTCCCTGATCATCCTCAAAAAAAGATTGTGAATCCAAACCAACAAGGCTGCTAGGTCCTTGCTTAAGATCAACTACATGCAATGTGAAATCAGATTTGTTCTCAAGTTCAAGAACAACATCATCAATGCCATCTATGCCATCATCCTTGCATAACTGTGGAGTTGAAGTTGGAACAACACTATAGATAAAATAAAATTCATCCCAAACAAGTTCCTTGTCATACTTAGGTTCCATCACACCCGGATCCCATGTGTTAAAAGGCTGATTGCTTTGTTCATTGTGCTCCTCCCCTGATGTTGTCTCTCTGAATAAATCATTCTCCAACTCACCACTACACATGTCAACATAAGTATCTCTCTCCATAAGTTGGCCTTAGAAGTCAAAACCAAAACCACCCTTGTCATCACTGTTTGCTGTTTTGAAAGCCTCATCTATTTTTCCTTCAGCAAGACCATCGTCCAAAGATGTGTTAATGATCTCAACATTGCCAACCTTGGTACGAGTGTCTACCAATTCACTGGATAGCTCTAGAGATGGATTTAGACCTGCTGTCATGTCCTTTTCCTCATGCACAATCTCATGAATAGAAGCTGCATGTGCTTCTAAGGAGTTGTCTTGGGGCTTTGTAGCACATGCCTCTTGATTGATGAAGCCTTCTTCTTCATAGGGAGGTTCTAATAGTTTGTCTTTCTCGCATTCAGGCTCATCTCTATAAATTTCTGTTCTTGTCATGTCAAAATCAGCAAGCTCCTTCGTAACCACCTTGTTTGCTTTAGACTCTTCCTTTTCTTTCACATGGATTTCGTCCTCAATCAGCTGCAATCGAAATCCAGAATCATTCCAGCAAAGTCTCCTTAAGTTGCCAAAATATCCATATCGCCAAATGAGAGCTCCAAATGAATAAATAGAGAAAGGGGGAGCAATTAGGGGAACATCATTTTGAATTCACTTTTCCCTCCAAAACCCCACACCCCCTTCATGAGCCTTTTTATTTTATTTTGTTTTATTAAAAATACCTCCCTTGGGCATCTATGCTCATAAGGAAACTATTTCACTTTTGTTACCTTCTAAAACAACGTTAAGTCATTACATTAGGCTCCAAGGTATTTTTTACATGACCCCCTAACCTCTTCACTTAAGTTAAATAAACTTTATTAAAATAACTTAAGTGAGAAGCACAAATAATAATTAAATCAAACCTTAGCCATGCCAATGCCTGAACTGGAAATAGACATTGTTGAAGTAGCTTTGGCTAGGACCAGTTACCGAAAATAGACTTACTATTTATAGCAATTGCTAAAAATAGTAAATACTCCAAATCACCAAACTGGTACAAAACATTAGAGTTCACCTGACAACCGCCACACATTGCCCAAACAAGAAACCCTGCAATGCACTGCTGCTAGGACCAATTACTAAATATAGTACTTATTAAAAATAGTAAGTGAGTCAAAACCAAACTAGGTTGAATAAGGACACTGAAAATGGGGACATTACAGTAATCCACCATGCATCTTGCCAAACTTGTTGATCTACAACCTCTTGGAAGTTAAAGGGCTCTAAATCATTGATGCCACTCATCAATGTTGCTAGAACTCGTTCACCTTGTAACCTGTAAAGATTGCCTTCTCTAACCCCAATCACTTGTGCAATGTCTAGGCTAAATTCTTTTGGTCTGATAAGAACTTATTAAGTTTTTGAATTCAACTGCATAGCTCTTATCCTCCATCACCGAAACTAAAATCAAATTCTTCCTAAGACTAGCAACAAACAAAATATCATCAAAATCTACATAAACTCTTGACTGCATTTGAAAGGGGATCGTACCAACTCCTACTATTGGATACTTGGCATCATCACCAAGCTCAACCAAAACTCCAAAATTATGTTCCCTGAAATTGATAAAATATTCTTGTTTTGATGCCATATGCCTAGAGGCCCCACTGTTATCATACTGAGCATTCCTTGAAATTGAGCTAGTAGAAAGAGAGAAAACCATTGAGAACTCTTAAATTTGGTAGTGAACGTGATCATTTGAGATTTTGTAGTGGTTGCTACCTCTTTTTGCTATATATTTCCCTTGTTATTCTTCTCATTTAGACACTATAATGACCAAACATATGACAAATAAAACACTTGATTTTACTCAAGTCCTTCCCTGGCTATGAGGATACTTTCTCATCTTTTCCTTTACCCTTGATATTTGATTCCATTCCCATCTCAAAACCCTAGGTTATATTTGTAAACCCTAGTTCACTTCAAATCCTTAATGCTGCTTTTGTTACACCCTAGCTAGAAGTTTGCGAAAAATTGGTAAATTTCGTGTTTTGTTTAGAAAACCCATAAAAAATCCTTGTTTACCTTCAAACCTAGTTGTGGGTTTGTACTATGCTGTAGCCATTGGTTTTCACCTTCGAAAAAAATGAAATTTGTTGTCCAAAATCTTGGACTCACAAACTTTTGGTTGTCACCCTAGCCACCATTTTCATAAACCCTAGCTATAGGTTATTCCTACAAAGAAAAAAGACATAAAAAACTAAAATTTTCAAGTTAACCTATGCAATAAACCCATGCAAACATGCAAAGGAAATGGTTCGATTTGAGTATTAAAAAAACCTATTGTGACTTTCGGTTTTTTAATTATTTAAAAAAAAATCCAATTATGTTTTTCTTAAAGAACCAACCCTCAATTTATTTCGTGTCCCAAGCTGCAATTTTCTTTTTAAAAAATACTTGCAATCGCTTTACAAAAATTGCAATTTTTTGGAAAAAATAATAGCCCATGACTAAAAAAAAAATCTATGTGATTTTCAATAAATCCCCCCTAAAATTCCTTCTCCGGGCTATGTGATTTTATCCCCACCTTTTTGGCTTTGATACGATGAATTTTTTTCAAAATACTTGAGGATTATGTCTTAATGCTAAATACCATTTGCATAAGGCACACAATAATGAAGACTTCAAAAATTTGGAAACATACATAGATAATTACAACTTGAATTCTATTTTTCATTCCTCAAAAAAATTGACGAGGAAACCTCCACAACCGATAAAAATCATAGTTGTTATGGAACTTTTTCCCCAAAGGGAAAAGAAAGTTATGAAATAACCTTTTAGCATTAAAAGGAGATAGAAAAATAAAGGATAATGTGATCCTTTGGTTAAAATGGAGATTAATAAAGAATATTTATATAAACTCCTTTAAAAATGGGAGGAATAAATGTATTCATTAAATAATTATTAAAGACAACCATTGTGAAAGTGTGTGATGGTTTGGAAATGACGTTTTTAAGAAGTTACCTCCAACAACATTACAACTAAGCATCTCTAGCACATATGTGAAATAATCAA
This sequence comes from Sequoiadendron giganteum, assembly GCA_007115665.2. NCBI lineage: Eukaryota > Viridiplantae > Streptophyta > Pinopsida > Cupressales > Cupressaceae > Sequoiadendron > Sequoiadendron giganteum. The sequence continues at coordinate 371,340,414 of CM021104.1, forward strand.
GTAACTAACATAGTCCCCCACATGGGATCTATTCAATTAAAATAACTTTGAGATATGCATATTAACAAATACAATTAGGGGGTGGGGGCCCTAGCTTGGTTGACTAAACCTTTCCTATTGTAGGAGGTCGGTCACGAGGTCTAGTCTCCCCCACCTCTGTGGTACCGGATGGCGTGTCGCGCTAGCACTGCTGGTCATGTTAAAAAGTTTACCAGGCGCACTAAAAAAAATAAAAATAAAATACAATTAGTGCGACAAGTGTTGCCAAGCATGAGGGTTCACAAAAGTTATTCAGTTTAATCAAGTGGCTACATTAAAAAATCTATCTAGATTTTACTAAGCAATTTACATAAACTTCTAAATTCATAATCACTACTTAAGAGTCAAATTATGAATCCAGGGAATACAAATAACACTGCCAATCAAGAAGCACTCAGAACTAAAAGAGAATGACAAGCAATAGCATCACAAGAGAACACAAGGTAATAATAGAACTTCATTCTAACATACAGTTATCCCAACACAGAAATCAAGCCATTGTGAAAACATGCTAGAATTCCTTCATACAAACTACTGCACTCTCAACATTTCATAATCACACAAATTTATAACCATGGAGCTCTAACCACAATCACCAATACAACCAAGAGTAAGATCAGCAGCATACAACTCTCTCACTAGGGTTAATCATAACTTAATACTGGTTAATGACTATCAATGGAAAATTCATGAATCATAAAAGTTATCAGTCAAGAGGGTTTCAAGCATATTATAATGGATAATATGAGTATGATAAATCAAGCAATAGAACATGCCATGATTAAAACTAATTAATATCATGAGAGTCACTAAGCAATACGAGTGCTACTAACATGGTTGGGCCTTACAAAGAAGCAATACTTCATTTGTAATGTGTAGTTTTGCATTACATTCTTATTATTCTTTGTCAACTGAATTGAGAAATGGACTTGCAACACATCTGACATTTGCAATGGTTTCATACTAAGGCTTTAAGCAATTGATGCAATCAAGGAAATTTTGGCATTGTACTAGTTTTGAACCAGCCATTTTCAATTTAGCTGACTGTGCTGATGGCTGTGTCACCTTTCCTTAGGTACCAGTAATGCTGCCAAGTTTTTAAGGGCAAATGGAGTGAATCTCTTCACTTTGCGAGAAAAAGCAGTAGAATTGCTAGGAAAAGCTGATCGTCGCTATTTGACTCCAAGACGAGGGGTTTTATTAACTGAACCGGCACAGAAGGCATTGGATTGGGCTGTTGGCGAGAAGATTAAATCAGGTAAGGTTGACTTGCAAAGATGTTGGATTCACAGAAGTTGCTTTGTTACAATAAAAAAAATTCTTAGCTAGTTAGTTTCTTTTGGCATTCTTAGCAAAGTGATAAAATCTCCCAAACTTTCATCCAGTTGTCTCTATTTTCTTTTAGAGTTTTATATTTGGCACTGCTATCCTCATATTTCCCATTTTAATTCAAATTTCTTTAGAAATTAGTGTTTAAATGAAATAACCTTGCAGTCCACTTCTCAGAACAAAACTCATATTTTACTTATTAGTGCCAAAGCATGTTTATTGTTTTTTTTATGAAGATGATCTGTCACAAAGGTGCAGAAAAAATGTTTTAACTTATAAAAATAAATCATCGATAACATCATTCTTTAGGGGCAACAGTTTTGGATTGTGGGGACTATTGAGAGAAGAAAAACAGTTCATAACTTGTGCATATGCAGAGTTCGTCTAATAGTTATATCTAGGCAGCTTATTTCAACTTGGGATTTATATTGAGACCATTTTGGATGTTGAAAGTAACCTGCTCATTTCTTGTTTCCATTTCCTGCAGAGTCAAGTAATTATTTATAAAGTTAAAAATTAGTGTTTTTAAGGGAATGGGTTTCCCTGGTCTCATGGTGTTGGAAAAAGCAGTGAAGAACATGAAAGTGTTTTCTTCTTTGTTTTGATTATAAATTATATTAGAAGGAAGCTGAAAACATGGGTGCAAATGCTGCAGAAGAAGAGGTTGTAGATAAACAGAAATGTACAAGTTCAATTTCAATTTTCAAACCAATTGCTCTCTCTTAATGATAGAGAAAAAAGATTAAACAGACCAATGGTACACAATTGATTTAAGCCAAGATCCTAGTAGGATAGAACAATGAACATTAAACTGCAGACTGTAATAAACAATACAATTGCACATTCTCTATCTGATAGGTTGCTATTGTCAATCTGTTCCTAGAGAGGGCAAAGGGAGTAAGGGTTTGTCTTGCAATAAGTTGGGGAGATCAACTTCAAAATATACTTGAGGTCAAAGAAGTAGAAAGAACAGATCAGACACCTGCAAGTTCTACCCCTAAAATTGACAAGCGACCATGACCAAAATGTCTTTAACATTTTATTCCTTTTAATTTCAAAGTTAATTGTTCTAAGAAAATGTTTTGTGATATTTGTCAGGTTATGAGTCATTCAATAAAAGAGTGTCCATACAATTTGAATAGTAGGAGCACTCAAGTGCTTTTCACACAAGGAGATCAATCCACTCCACCAAGTACTCCATCAAAGTTATAGAATAACATGAACACATCACTAGGCAACTGTCGGAATCAAAGAGGGGGAGGTTGGAGTTGGATACATGACTACAAAGGTTGTCCAATTATACAATGTTGACAATGTGATGAATGGGGACATTTTGTAGCAGATTGCCATAGAAATTAGAGCAAATTGGGATTACTGTGCAAATGGTGTGGACTTGGAGACCATGAAGATGCTAGATGTCCGAAACAGAAGGCCAACATCAACATGATTGATGTAGAGACATAATGAAGTATTGGTTGTTACTTGAGCCCAAGTAAAGAAGGTGGTGCCTAGATTTGCATTCAAAAAAAGAATGAATTCATGAAGCAAGAGTCTAGATAGAGTATGCTATTGGTCTATGGGGCCTGATCATGTTCTGGTGTTAAGATTTTGGTGACTTTGGTAGCTGTGGTTTCCCCCCAAATTATTAACAGGGGAGTGCAGGGGGGTGGAGCCCCTCTTGTAGGGTTTTGAGGGACCACCCTCTAGGCGGGGGCCCAAGGGCAAAGCCCATGGTGGGGGTCTGGGGGCAGTGCCCCTGAAGAAAAAATTGCTTAATTTTTATAAAGGAGATTTTGTTATTAAATCCGGTTGAAAACCAATTCGTAACTGCCTGAAACAAACAGTTTTCTTGCTGAAAATTTTGGAAGGCCAAGAGGTGTGGACACGAGTGTGAAGAGCACACAGCAAGCAGCGTGCAGAGATATGGTGAAGTTTGCAGGTTGTGCATTGATAGAACACGTAGCAGCACATGGGAGGTCACAGTTTTGTGTAGTGAGCATGCAGCAACAAAAGTTGCACACAGGCTGTCAACATTTGAGTGTACACGCAGCTGTGATATTGCAGCAAGTTTTGTAAAACTGTACTCTGTTTTGCTGGAGATTAAAATAAAATTTGGACTGCTGTTTATGGGCATAGCCCACATTGGGTGAACCACGTAATTTTTTGTCTCTGCATAATTTGTTTTTCATTTATTTTGTGATTTGCATTTATAATTGGCTATTTAATTGCTCTATCCTGTTGGAAAATCCCAACACATGCTATGGGTAACAAACACCGCCACTCAGATGCAAATGCAAGTATGGTAACAAATTTATTACAACTCGATAAAATTACTGCAAGGAAAGTACTTCAAACTATTGTACCAATTAAAGTAGTGGATTAATTACAAATTATTCCCAAACTCAAAAATGGTATTAGCTAATACTATATTTGAGAGAGATGAGATTGTTAGTTTTAAGATCAGAAATTCAATAAGCAGAAGTTGCAACACATAAAACAATGAACACCACAAGATACCTTGGGAAAACCCTCCAACTCGAGGGGAAAAACCCAGCAAATATATCACTTATATACTCAGGAATAAGAGCAGAAATCTGCTTACAACTCAGGCCCAACACAAGGCCGAATTTGATACAATGAATAATAGCACCTCTCCTAGATGCGAAGATACAAAATAAATATGTTTCTCCTTGAATTTGATCTGCTGTACCAATATGATGATCTGCTGCTCAAGTGCGATCTTCTTCTAGGAGTGCGGATATAAATGAATGAACTTGATGATGAAATGAGAACACCACCTTGTATTTATACAAAACAATGTGACTCTTCATGAGGTCGGCCTCATTAAGAATTTCCAATAATTAAATAGGTCGGCCATCATAAAGAAGTCGGCCCAAATAAATAATAAATATTATGCCAAGTGAAGCTCCTCTTCACTTTAATAGATGCAATACATAAATAGCCGTTAGGCTATATGAAATTTATTGTTCAACAAGCAAGGCGGAAGTATGTAGCCCAAAGCTACAACATCAACAAAGATGGTGCATGCTATGGCCCTTTTAGAATTTGGAGATAATGAAGACCCCATAACCAAACCTCCATTGTTGGGAGACCAAGTAATCAATCTCATACTACAATTGGTTAACCTAGAAAAGAAACCAACAATAGTAAATATGGAGATACTCGAGAAAAATGTTACCAATACAATCATCGGTAGAGGATTAGGTTTAAACATGCTTCCTAAAGATACTTGAAAAAGTCAAGGAAAACCAAGCATTTGTCCTCCAACTTTCCAATTGGGAGGTGTAGATCAACAAGGAATCAAGTTACTAGGATTTTTAATGGCTCAAAAGGTGCTTATTGGAAATCAAACATTTTTATTAAATTTGGTGGCCATCTTATCATGGAGGAGAGCATACGATGCATTGTCAAGTTGGGGTTGGTAACAACCAAAGCCAACCACAACTAGACAAAGAACATTCCATTGAAAACAAGGGTAGAAAATATATAATTGATCTAACGAATCAAGCAATAAGTGAGAAATCAACTTCCTCAAATTCAAACTTTGAAGAAGAATGGATAGAGAAGCATGATAAGCACCCCATGGAGTTGAATGCCAAAGGAAATCTTGAATTACAATTGTGTTTGGAAGATGAAACAAATTCTCTTTGTTGTTTGTTTCATTGGAAATTGGAGGACTATGAAGTGTTTCCATTGAGTTGTAATTTTATTGAAGCCAAGGAGATCAATGAAGAGGAACAAGGATTATGCAATGATAACTAGCCAATGAAGGACAACGTTGAAAAGATGGACAGTTTATATATGCCAAATGCAATACAAGGTTCGCAAAAGTTTACAGTTTTGGTTTTAGGAAAGGCACCTGACATTACTGAAGATTCCAAAATAAATGAAGGTACATCTCAAAATAACAATATTCAAAAAATATTTGATATTGAGCCTATGGATACTTCTTGTCCTAATAGATGTTACAAAGGACTGTACTCATGTTGTATATTTCAGCATGGCATTGAAGTTAGATAAGCGCAAACTTCAAAGGAAATTTACAAAATAAGGAAACATATTGGTGGGTCAGACAAAAAAAAGAATTCAAGCATTTATTGGGTGGAAAAGGTAAATTTAAAAAAATTTAAACTATAAAATTTCTTCCTTTTACCACCATACAACCACCTAGGAAGAAGCAAATTAAAATAAATAACAAATGTCTCTCTTTAAATATTGTACAGCTAGCCATGCCAAAATCTATTAATAATAATAAATTAAAAGCCCCATTCTTTACTAGCATATAATTGCCAATAATAAAACAAATTTGAACTTCATATTCCTATAGTCATCTTCCTCCCATATGACCTTCCAACGAATGGATACAGGTTACAAATTATATCATACAACATACTAAAGCCTCAATTAAAACTAATATTATGTTGCTTGTTGTACACTTTTTGTACTTTGTCATATTCCTTGCAATGACTTTTCCTAACTGTATAGACCACACAACAAGTTTTCATCATTGTATGGCTGCTTTAGGAAATTCTCTATGGTATTGATGCACCATGCAACCCTTGCCAGCAATGTATCTTGTACGGATCCTTTAAATTTATCAAGGAATAGTTATTCCTTCATTTTCTACCGTACTTGCTATGATGTATGATCTATATTACATTAGTCTTCACCTGTATGTAATGTTCCAAATTCTGTTGTAAAATCTCTAGACATTTCTTCTCCTATTGTACAGTCTTTATGGGCTACTGATGATGTATGGTCCATTAATTTTCATCTTCCTAGTGATGTGGTGCAACTTGCTCAAGGAAATTGTCATGTATGATCTAGTCAATTGCACTCTTCTATTGTATGGACCTTATGGAATGCTGAAATAATAGAATCTGCTCCTTCACCTTGTGTTGCATAGTTTGGTGCCGTGGCTACTATCCAGTGCTTATCTATGTATCTTGTTGAAATTATCATTGACTCTTCTGTAGCATTTGTTCATCCTTATGCTATTGTTTCTTCTTCAAACTCTAAATTGACAAAAATAGGGAACCATTCCTACAAGTTGGTGAATTTGGAGAAAATACATCCATGGAAAATGGGGATATTAAACAAAGTTTGTTGATGAGAATATATCTACAATGCTTATTGTCCTGTTTGGCTGAAGCATTTTCAAATTTCAACGTGCAATTAGATTTTGTTTCTTGTTTGTTTGGTCCTCTCCCAGTGTTCATTAAATCGTATGGTTATTAACAATTGCATTCTCCATGCACTGGCCTGCATTCTAGCTATGCTAGTTCTACTAATGCTCCACATGGGCTTCCATTTGCTGATGATCAAAGTTTCTTCCATCAATTTTCCTTTCTATTGCCAACTGAAACAATCACTGTAGATCTTTGTCCCTCCTCCCTTGTGGAATGCTCACTAGTTGTGGAACAATTAGGCTATTTTGGCTGTCAATGGGAAGTGTCAACAACAAAAGTCCTTCCTCAACAACTTCATAACAAGTTTGGAAAACCTTACCTAATGTTACTTGAGGATTACTTGCTTTCTTTGTCATCTGAAAGACTTTTTTTGGAGGGGGAGATGATGCAATCAACATATAATGCCTTTATAATGTTTGTTAATATGGTTGTATATGAGTATGTATTAATCATTTGTTGGCTTTTGGGTAGTTATGGTTGTTAGTTGGTAGACGGTTGTGTTCTGCTTGGCCACTGTCAGTCTCCTTGAATAAACTTTGCATAGTCAAGGGAGTCTAATACTTGGCTGATCATCTTTGGTCTACTATAAGGACTTCATTTGGGAATAAAATATATATTTTACTACTCTATCTGTTCATTATTTAGTGTACTAGTTTTATCAAAAAGAAGAGAAGACAACTCCAAGTGACTTTGATAGGTGGAAAAGGCAAACACCTAATCAAAGGGATTGGTGGGCATATGGCAGCTGTGTGTGCATTAAGTGGTTGGAAGACTTGCTATCATTTGAAAAAGCAAAATCCTGATCAAATGGATCTGTCATCCATATTCAATCCTACTTTGAGTGCGCCACTTAAGATTTTGAAATCCAGGATTTTGATTGTGTGTTCAGAGATTTGAGTTACTGCATGCTAATGAATGTGTGAATAGGTGAACAAAGGCAGGACTCATGATAAGCAAACTTTTGAATATTCAATCTCTGGTGGGAAACCCTGCACAAACCATGGAAGCCCAACTTCAACATTTAACTCAGTTGGGCAATGAACTGCAGGTGTGAGTGAGTCTTGGCCATGAACAGACCATGATAAAACAAACTGGCAAGCTCTCAGACTGCAACTTGAGGCAAAACAGGAAAAGAACCTGGAAAACAAACAAGAAACAAGAAATTGACAAAAGTCAACTAAAAATATTTTCAGTTGATGCTGGATTCCGGGCTGACCTGGGATGCTCCTGCATTAGTTAGTTCCCAAAGGGTGGTTGTTTGTATCATATTCTGTCTTTAATGTCAACTATAAAATCTAGACTACTAAACGGAAAGTTGTGCTACTGACAAATTCAGAGCAGGGAACACAAATATAGAGAATGATGCTTTTATTTCATATGTAATTTTCAATACAATGGTAATTAGTTCTGGGTGGTCCTGTCATCAAATTGTGCGGTTTGTCAACAGAGGAAATGTTATATGTAAGACTACCAGTTGTAGATTAAGACAACCACTTGCCCAACTGTTCATAAGAATCATGTAGTATATGCTACCTAAGCCGACAAGTTATAACAATGTAACAAAGCCGGCATGGACATTTAGTAACAATTACATATAAATCTCCACATTATTCCCACCGCCCACTTGAGCACCCTGCTCACTCCCCTCAAAAAAACAAAAAACACCACACATAAGTTGGAGTCCCATGCAACAGAGCATATGAACAAATGAGATGCAAAAGCAAAGAAGAGTTGAGAAGAAGACGACCTTGGAGGTACATCTGTTCCACCAGAACCCAAAGGGGCATCCCAGTAGTTCTTAAATGCTTCATTGCGTTCCAAAGTGTGTAAATTTCCTTTATTCAACTATGGATGATGATCGACAATGAATTTCTTTCCGCTCGCTCAGATTCTCTTCTAGTTTTATTTCATCTTGGTTCTGTGAGATGTATTCTGTTTTCGACATTTAGAATAATGGTAGATTAGAATAAAATGATTGGGAGCATTGGAAAGGTTAGGCTTTTTAGGAAGTGATGGTTTAGCATTTGGCATGTCAATGTAGCTTAAATAGCTAAAATGATACTTAATTTGAAGTAATCTTTTAATGGTTTGAAGAATGGAGATTAGGTGTTTGGCTAGGAAATGATGTATTAATGTTCTCATGGATGGAGAAACTTAAGACAAATCTTTTGTTTTTGATTTGTCATCGATCTTGACTAGAAATTCCAGCTCTAATCTTGACCCGTTACTTTTCAATTTTTCAATTTTTAAGTAATATATTAATGGTTTTGTGGAATCGAATAGTGATTATCTCTTTTAGTGAAGCATGTTAATCTTGGAAAAATTCCATCAATATACAGGGGAAAGTGGTCAACTAACACCTACTGATATGGTACTTGCAATCTGGGCCCAAAAGGGTTCTGCTGGTGAACGTATATTGGCTGCTTTTGGCTTTGATGACAAGAAACTAGAAGAACTAAAGTCTGTGAGTGTCAATTCCTTTTCGTTCTTGGAAAGGCATTTCAACTATGTTAAAACATTTCAGGTTTAAACTGATTATTTTATTGTTGCAGTAACTTTGGACAATCGTTTACTTTCTGGAGCACTAATCCTGCATAAACATGTTGAATTTACTGCAGATGGGGGAGGAAATGGGTGGTGGACCAAAACGAATGTTTTCTTTACCTGCCATATCCAGTTAAGGTCACAAGAAATAGGCAGGATTTCGCACGTGTGCATAGGGTGCAGTCTTTAGTTTGTTCTGAAGTAAATGCTCTTCAGTACAGTTTGTTGGTCCTAGAAGAAATTATTGTATGGTGTATTTTCTCCATTCAAAGAATTTTGATTTTGTCAATATATGCGGAAAGTTGCTGTCTTTTGTGAATGCCAAAAAAATAAGTGACTCATAAAACTTCTGGAATATAATCTCATTAAGCACATGCAATGACCTTGTGTTATTTTAAAGTAAATCAAAATAAATATATCTGAATACATACAAAATAATCAATTATATTTATTATAATTGTTTCTTTATTTTTTTAGTAGTAGCTACAATAAGAGCATATCAAACCTTTAATACTGATATATATTTTTTTTCAGATACTTTAAGATGCACTTGTATTTGTTGGAAGGACATTTAATGCTCAGGACTGCAAAGGGGTCAATACCTCATTGTTGATGCACTAAAGTTAATGGGAGATACTAGGTTTGACTCCTAACTGCATCAAAGATAGACTAGGAGTCCCAGGCAAACAAACGTGTCTTTTAAGCAGGGCTTATAAAATAATAAATAAATAAAATAACCTTATTATTTAATTAATATAGAGGAATAGATAATATAAATTTAATCAAATAATATGAAATTATCCAATTATTAGGATGAAGTGAAAATGATTGTTAATTTAATCATTTAGTTAGAATTAGGTGTCTACATTTTGCGCCTTTTTGAGACAATGTATTTTTATAGCATTGTTTCAAAGAAAGTGAAGACATGCCCTAGTTTGCCCCAGTGAAATGAAGAAATGAATGTAGGATGCCCCCTCGAGAGTTTGACAGAAGAATGAAAGTGATCGGTAGAACTCTAAAAAAGAATGAAAAAAGATGTGATAGAGGTGAAGGAAAATGGAAAGAGTAGAATAAGAAAGATTTGGCAATGGAAGAAAGATTAGTACAAAAAAAGGATAGTGATAAGATAATGAACGTTGATTGATGAGTGATTGAAAGAGATTGATTGATATATCATGTGCTTTGTATTTTATGCTTTTGTTATTATCATGGAGCATTTTTTATGTGACAAGTGGATGTATGCACACCAAGGCATGAATTGTGATGGTAGCATCTATTTTCGTTTACCTAAAGTTATGATAAGAGATGAGTGGATATAAGTACACCAAGTTGAGACAAACCTTGGTGACTTCAATATTCGTTGTCAGGACTAAGACACAACAAACAATGATTATTCTTAAATATACTAAACATGGTAGAACCTTGTAAAAATATGTAAGGAAACATAGCTTCACAACATGATAACCCAAATGCATGCATACAGGTACTTGATGACCTAATATACATACGGTGATTTGTTAATGCTAGAATCTAGTCCAATACACATAAGGAAACATACCTATATAGCAACGCTTAAAAACATTCCACAAACATGACATTAAAGCAATGACCTTGCCCCATTCTTGCTCTAAATAATTTTGAGACATCCTCGAGGAACATTGGAATGAGACAATAAGATAAATCAAGTAATAAAAGACTCAAAGATAAAACAGATTAATAACTATCAAATTTCTTGCCAAAAAAGAGTTGCTCATTAGTGATAATGTCCATTATAGGAAAGATGTATCCATAGGCATGATTGGTTTGATAAGATGTTTAAAGCGGATTTGGTAATTTATCAATAGTTTTGTTAGTTTAGCTAAAGTCTCTGATTCGTGATTGTTTCATGAACAATCAATGTGTCAGGATGTTGTGTAGCTTGTGCTTAAATGTTATGTCTAGTCAATAGAAATTTATTATGGATATGGTAGATGAGATATTTTTGGATTTTTGGAAATTTTCAATGTTTTTGGAGTTCTGCAATATTTGAATGTTTTTGATGTGGAATATTTCAATGTTTGTGGTATTTTGCAATATTTGATTTTTTTTGTGTTTTTGTGAAATATTTGAATGTTTTTGGCATTTTTTTGGGTAGTATTATAAATCGGACAAATGATCCTACAATGGACCAGTATCAAACCATGATAGGGGTGATAGGTATATGGAAAAATGATTTTATTATGGATGGATGAAGTGGATGAGATTACTAATATATGGTGGAATAAGGCTTCTACACATAGCACTTGTAAACAAGTTTTCACCATGGTACTTACCCAAGGCACTACCAAAGTGGTTTTCACCCTAGAGCCGATTATTTCTTTTTACTTTTGTCATCAAATACTCTGAGGATTAGGCATAGAATTTTCTCAGGTGGATGCCATTGATGGGCTCATCAAGTGGTTCACCTTCAGATGTTAATAACTAATATTCTCCTAGTTCATAAGCTCTAATGATAACAAAGGGTCCTAACTAGTTAGGCTCAAATTTCCCTTTCTTCTCACGTTCTTCTTGATTTTTCCAATTTTCCTTAAGTATTAGATCTCATAATTCAAATTTGTGTGTGATAACCTTTTATTGTAGTTGCGACGGAGATGGTTTTGATAGACCTGCAAGTGATTGAGTGCATTGAGATGTCGTTCATCTAGTAATTCCAAGTCATGTAATTTGATGATTTTATAGTCTTCATCATCTGTCAGATGGCATAGAGAAACTCTAAGTGAAGAAAGCTTGACCTCTATAGGTAAATTTGATTAAGCTCCAAAGATGAGGGAATACGGTGTTATGTTTGTGGGTGTGTGAATGCTAGTTCGATCTGGCCCATAATGTCAAGTTGAGTTGGATGTGGCAATCACAACCAACATCATCGACAACTTTCTTTAGTATTTTCAATATAATTTTATTTTATTCCTTAGCTTGATCGTTACTTTGCAGATAGTAGGGAGTGGAAAAGTGGTGTTGGATATAAAATTTATTACAAAGCTCATGAACATTTTGATTCTTGAATGGTCTACCATTGTCAATGACAATGGCTGAAGGGATTCCAATACTGGTAAATGATATAGTTTAGGACAAATTTAGCTATTTGTTTTTTCAGTAATATTAGTAAGTGGAATAGCTTCCATCCATTTAGAAAAATATTTCGTAATGGTAATTATGAACTTGTTTCCATTGGAGGATTGAGGATGGATTTCGCCTACGAGGTTGAGTGCTCACTATGAGAAAGGTCATAATATGGTAAGAGCTTGTAGTTCCTATGTAGGTGCATGTACAAGATTTCCATATTATTGACACTTTAAACATTTGTATGCATATTGTGGGCCTCCTATTCCATTGTCGACCAATAGTAACCAACGTTGATCAATTTCTTGTATGTGTTTGGACCACTAGCATGTGCACCACAAACACCGTCATGTACCTTCTATAGGACAGTTTGTGCATCTTTCGAGTTAAGACACCTAATGAGAGTATTGTAAAAACTCCTTTGATATAGTGTATTTCCAAGGAAAAGGAAATAGGATGAATGTCTAATGAAGGTTTTTCTCTAGTCATTAGATAAGTTAGGTGGAAGGATTTGTTGGTGAAGGTAATTATATGTCTTGATACCAAGGGCAATTAGGACCAACAATTTCACACACATGTTTAGAATCTAAGACATTGGAGGCAGATGAACCACCAAAAATGAAAAGCGGAAAGATGCACTCTTACACCTCTAGGGTTTTGCACCTAAGAGGAAAAAGGTCTTTCTTTCACACCTTTTCACTTTAGGGTTCATTCAAAGAGGGGATTGAGGGTTGTGAGGTGTGTGTGATATGTCTAAATGCAATAAACTGAAAATATAAACTAAGTATTAATGTAAAAGTCTAAAGAATGCAACTATGCTTGAATACACATTGTGATATGCAAGTATGTACAAGATAACCTAAGAAATATACACTAAACTAAAACAAAAAGCTGGAGATGAAAGGGGTGCACCTGGAAATGAGTTATAGACTTGATTGGAGGTTGGAAATGCTATTGATGTTGAAGTTTAAGCTTGTTGGGACATTTACGCCATTCTGGGCAACCTAATCCTTTTTTACGGAAAATTGCATCGAAGTCCGTTTTGGCCAAAAGGTATCTAGATATACTAAGATCCCTAAAAAACAGCTTCAGTGGGACTAAGTCACCCAAGGTGGTGAACTAGTCCTCTTCTGAATTTCTGAAGATCAAAAGATGGAATCTGAAGCCCTTGGTCTGTGTTTTCTTCTCCTCCAGGTGTTCGGTCCTAAAAGTGAAGATTTTGGTCTGTGAAGATCCTCCAAGCTTCAACTAGGGTTTCTCCCACCTTGAAGAGCTTGGACAAGTGGTTGAATGTTCTTCCACCTTGGTTCTTTGCCAAATCTACCTACAAGACCTGCAAATCACACAAAGAGAGAAATAAATGTTGAATGTTAGGGTATGGGGGCTTGCCTTGGTCAAGCCCCTTTGGAGTAATTAAACCAAATGAAGATAGAAATGTAAAGAAGCATGAAATAATGGAGTTTACCTTGCCATGATGTTTGATCTTAAGTTGCAACAATGGAGGATTCAACCTTTGGATGCTTCTTGAGAGATGTCTTGTTGACTTAGACTACTCAAACCCTAGCTTGCTTGAGAAGGAGAGATGAGAGATTGAGAGGAGAGTGAGTTGAGTGATGCATAATATGATGAATTAGGGTTTCGAGGCTTATTTATACAAGTTATGCCCTAATTTTTGCGAAATAACACCATACAAGCCGACCTTAGGGTTTTAGAGACAAAATCTCGAAAGAAATTAGGTTAAATTTGATTTTTAAGCCACATGAGACTAGGTCGCCCAAGGAGGTGACCTAGTCCACCTGGGCAAATTTCATTGGTTTTCGGGGATTAATGTATGATTATTGTTAATTGTCGGGATTGTCTTATGAAAACACACTAAGATAGGAGTTATATGTGTACTAGGGAGTCATTATAACATAATAAAGGGTTGATTAAGTGATGACAAGCCTAGGAATGTGTGAAAATGTATTGCAACACCTTACAACACTTTGGCACAAGGCTTGGAAATGGGTGAAAAGAGGTTGAAAATGGTCCAAAATCCATAGGCAAGGGTCCAAATGAGCGAAAAGTGTCAAAGGCTACATTTTTTGGCGACACATTTAGCCCCCACTTTAGTGAGACTATGAACTTGCTTCAAACTCACACTAAAGTAGCTCGATGAAGATGGTGAAGAATGACAAAGACGGAGGTGGTCAAGCCCCCAAGGATCTGAGATTCTTAGTCAACTTGGCATCAATTCAAAAGACACATTCAAGGGTGAATGCATTGCAACAAAACCAGATACATGATCATGCAATGACGAGGATTAGAATGAAGAGAAGAGGGAAAGGTGAAACTTTGGATCAAGCTTCGACCGTTTGTCCAGCTAGTTGTGGATTAGATCTAGGTTGTTTGTCCAAAAAAAAGATGTGCTCACTCTAGGGCCATAGAACATCAAGTCGTCCTCAGGGTGAGTTGTCCGAAGAGGTGTGAAACATACACACATTTGGTATGTACTCACAAAGGTGGCTATGGGGAAAGTCATGCCGTTGGTTGGGCTTCCCGCTTAACCATACCAAAGTTATACCTCATGATAACTTTGATGTTTTGAAATGATTTTGAAATGATTTTGTTTAGAGGGATTTTTCTTTGTCCATGTGATGTCTCAACTTAAGAAACATTATGCTTAATGTCACCAAGAGAGGAAAAGTGAAAATGTACTCATATTGTATACAAGAGAGGCAAGGGCTCATCTTGTATGCCAAAGGGGGAAAATGCAGATGTCTCAACCTAAGCAACATTGTGTGTAATGTTTCTAAGAGAAGGAATTGCAAGAAAAAGGAAGATCACACAATGAAAATGTGAGTGGTGATGTATGCCCCCACTTTAAAGGAATTGCTACACATCGTACTGTGAGCAATTGCTTTAGAGTAGAAGAGGAGGAGGAGACATGAGAGCTTGTTCAAAAAGCCTTATGTCGAGTTATATGTTTCCGATAAGCCGCATCATGAAGAGGGGTGTATGTCACATGTGAGTCAATCGTAAGACATGTCGTCCACATCTCAAGCTTGCTTTTGTATGTTCATGAAAGGTTAACGACTAGCCGAAAGAGACAACGACAAGTGACATACGAGGAAATAGGCTAACTAACCTCTTGCCCCCACTTAGTGCAGGACAAGAGTGAGCCGAAATTATTGAGGGAATGTAAGGTAGAGTGAAAATTGGTATCAATTAGAGGAAGTAGGTGCCCCACATAAGGGAGAACACCAAAATTCCGAAGATGTTGAATCTTGCTACTCAAGGCCTTACACTCATTAGTGTGATGACCATGAACTCGGTGGTAGCCACAAAAGGAATGTTTGTTGAAACATTTCTTTCGAGTTTTGGGAGGAAGGGAGATCAAGTGATCTTGGAGGAGTCTCAACAAGATTCCCTCTTGATCGAAGGTAGAAGGTGATCTTCGGGTTGGCGACAAAGAAGTGTCTTGCTTAGTAGAGGATGTCATACCTACGCAAGGCACTATAGATTGGGAGATTTTGTATACTCCTTTGGAGGAGTGTGTAAAATTCAAATCAGTAGTGTGTTGTGAGATGACATGGGCATTAAGCAAACAATCCTTTTTTGGTGTCAAAGGATCACTTTTGAAGGTTGGATTAGAAGGGTGGTTTGAGATAGTGTTGGTGTTGGAGGAAGGTTTGATGATTTCAATGAAAGGACAAAATCCAAGACCATGGTGGATGTTTGTGTGATAGGCTCGATAGGTTTGCAGATACCTTGTTCATTAGCACCACAACCTTTTCCACTATAGCGAAGTTGTTTCATAAGCTCATAACCTTTTCCATAGAGCTTTTTCAACACTTTTGGGTCAAGTGAGGGTGTGTTGTTTGAATTGGTGGCTAAAGTAGTGAAGGTGGATGCTTGCAAAGGATCAACCGAGTCTTGTGTGGACAAGACTATGTTTCCCTTGTTAGAGTCTTGGTTGGTGATCTTGGAGTCTCCAAGTAAAGGAGGGGTGGAGTTTAAGGAACCCTGATCATTGTCGAAGGACTTTGGTTGTACGGGTTCCACTTGTTTGGTGGGTGTTGAAGTGGTGAAGGGTTTGGATTTTTTTTTCTCTAGGTGTAACACACTGTAAGGTTCAGGATCAACGTCAAGTGTGTACACTTTGTTGTTGTAGATGTACTTCATCTTGTGATGAAGAGTGGAGGGCACTCCATTTATAGCATGAATCCATGGCTTGCCCAAAATGAGATTATATGAAACATCATTAGGCATAACATGGATCAATGTGTCTAATGTGTCCATTCCAATTGTAAGAGGCCAAGTGATCACACCAAGCGACTTTTGTTTGACATTATCAAATCCACTAATAGATAGAGAGGAGGGTTGAATGTGTGATTTATCAATATGGAGCCTATCCAAGAGATTGACACTACACACATTAACAACAGAGCCATTATTAACAAGGGTTCACTTGATCACTATGTGTTTGTATTGAGATATGATCATGAAGGCTTCAACTTGTTTTTGCACATCCAAAGGAGGGAGCTCACTTTGGTAGAAAACAATGTCAGCATTCAAGCCTTGAATCATAGCTGCTATGTCATTTGTTTGCGCACTAGAAGGGATAGGAATTTGTTGTAAGGCTTCCTGCATCATGTTGTGATAGTGAGGGGAGGCTTGAATGAGATCCCATAAAGATATTTTATCAGGAGTATTCCTTACTTGGTCCACAAGTTCATACTCCCTAACGATGGAATTCAAGTGAGGGGCAACAGGTAATATGGGAGGGGTTGAAGGTAAGGGTGTTGAGTGCGTTGTTGGGATCGCGGATTGTTGTGGGTGTAATGTGTATGAGCAACGGTATTATGACTTGGTTGTTGTGACACATTATGGACAGGTGGGTAGAGGATGAATTTGGGTTGGGGTTTGGTTGAAGGTGGATAGAGGATGAGTTGAAGTTGAATAATATTAACATCCCCTTGGTAAGGAGAGTCAATGTTATCCTTGGTTTGCATCATGATATCCACCCTAGTAGGAGAGTGTTGAGGAGAACTACAAGCCTCATGTTCTTGACATGCAAGGATTGGTTCTTTTAAAACAACTTCGTCACAAGCAGAGGAATGATCAATAATGGGATTATGATGAGAGGGAGGATAGGGTTCTATTTAATTGTCCAAGGTTTCATTCTCTCATTCCATACTATCTACCCTAGTATGAGAGCGTGTAAGATGTTCACCACTAGCTTCATCACAAGGGGGGGAGGCATCAAGAGAGGGACCACTATGATTTTCAAATAGATTGTCCCAAATGGGAGGAGCATTAGGAAAGGGAGGGTCAAGGTTCTCATGACTTGCAATAGGTATATCTAACACCAACCTATCCTCTTTACATTGAGGAGGGACATTAGAAGAAGGACAAGTTTGATTATCATGGTTAGGGAGACTAGGTGAGGTGATGTCAAGAAATGTTTGTTGTTTAATGGTTGGCAAAGGGGGATGAGAAGAGGGACAATCGAGACCCTCAATGCTTGTATCTTCTGTCACCAAAATACCTTCATCACAAATAGGAGAGGTATAGGGAGAAGCACAAGTATGATTGTTATGATTGTCAACACTAATATCCTCATCAAGGGGTAGTGCAATGTTAAGAATAGTGTCAATGGTTTGGTTATTAACATGTTCTTTAATGAATTTATTATTGTAATCTACATTGAACTCATAAGAAGGAATATTATATTTATGCAAACCATTTCAAACCAAATCAAAGCCACATATTTTAAAATAAAACATGGTATAAAGAGAAGGGAAAGAGAATGCAATGCAATAATTTAAAGTGAAATGTTGAAATGCAATTTTTTCATATGGGAAACAAGGTAATTTTCTGATTACACTATGCAACAATCTAAAAAAGAAATGTAGTATATGAAAAATTGAAACTAAGCAATGCATGAAATGAGCTAATGTAAGCTAAAGTTAATAAAATGCATGTAAGAAAAACACAACCTATTCATACAGATAGGTATGGCACAAAACAAAAGCTAGAAAATAGGGTTTTCAGCTTTGTAAAGGGAAATTTCATAAGCTTGAAGGGACTAAGTCGCCCAGGGTGGCGACTTAGTCCTCTTGGTGAATTTTTTGAGATTTTTTAGAATATTTTGATGTATATAGGTGGTTTATGTGTTGTACAATGCAGTTTTAAGAAGAAAGTGCAGAATTTTAGAAATGATTAATGATTTAATATGCAAAAATGCAACCTATATGCACTTTTCACTAATACAATTTTTGAAAACCCTAGAATGCAACTTCACTAATGCAACATGCAATACAAGTTAATCCTAGGACAATGAAGGACTCTAAACCAGAAAGGAAGTGTGTAAGGACGCTGGGTTCACCAAAATGAACAACAAAAAATGAAGAGGGGATAGATGCACTCTTACACCTCTAGGGTTTTGCACCTAAGAGGAAAGAGGTCTTTCTTTCAGACCTTTTCACTTTAGGGTTCATTTAAAGAGGGGATTAGGGGTTGTGAGGTGTGTGCAATGTGTCTAAATGCAATAAACTGAAAATAGAAACTAATTTTAATGTAAACGTCTAAAGAATGCAACTATGCTTGAATACACATTGTGATATGCAAGTATGTACAAGATAACCTAAGAAATATACACTAAACTAAAACATAAAGCTGGAGATGAAAGGGGTGCACCTAGAAATGAGTTATAGACTTGATTGGAGGCTGGAAATGCTGTTGATGCTGAAGTTTAAGCCTGTTGAGACATTTACGCCATTTTGGGTGACCTAGTCCATTTTCTCAAAAATTGCATCGGAGTCCGTTTTGGCCAAAAGGGTATCTAGATCTACTAAAATCCTTGAAAAACAACTTCAGTGGGACTAGGGCGCCAAAGGTGGCGACCTAGTCCTCTTCTGAATTTCTGAAGATCAAAAGATGGAATCTGAAGCCCTTTGTCTGTGTTTTCTGCTCCTCTAGGTGTTCGGTCCCAAAAGTGAAGATTATGGTTTGTGAGGATCCTCCAAGCTTCAACTAGGGTTTCTCCCACCTTGAAGAGCTTGGACAAGTGGTTGAATGTTATTCCACCTTGGTTCTTTGCCAAATCTACCTACAAGACCTACAAATCACACAAAGAGAGAAAGAAATGTTGAATGTTAGGGTATGGGGGCTTGCCTTGGTCAAGCCCCTTTTGAGTAATTAAACCAAATGAAGATGGAAATGCAAATAAGCATGAAACAATGAATTTTACCTTGCCATGATGTTTGATCTTGAGTTGCAACAATGGAGGATTCAACCTTTGGATGCTTCTTTAGAGATGTCTTGTTGACTTAGACTACTCAAACCCTAGCTTGCTTGAGAAGGAGAAATGGGAGATTGAGAGGAGAGTGAGTTGAGTGATGCATAATATGATGAATTAGGGTTTTGAGGCTTATTTATACAAGTTATGCCCTAATTTTTTCTAAATAACACCATACAGACTGACCTTAGGGTTTTAGAGATAAAATCCCAAAAGAAATTAGGTTAAAATATATTTCTAAGCCACATGGGACTAGGTCGCCCAAAGTGGTGACCTAGTCCACCTAGGCAAATTTCATTGCTTTTTGGGGATTAATGTATGATTATTGTTAATTGTCGGGATTGTCTTTTGAAAACACACTAAAATAGGAGTTATATGTGTACTAGGGAGTCATTATAGCATAATAAAGGGTTGATTAAGTGATGACAAGCCTAGGAAAGTGTGAAAATGTATTGCAACACCTTACAACAATTTGGCACAAGGCTTGGAAATGGGTGAAAAGAGGTTGAAAATGGTCCAAAATCCATAGGCAAGGGTCCAAATGAGAGAAAAGTGTCAAAGGCTACACTTTTTGGCGACACATTTAGCCCCCACTTTAGTGAGACTATGAACTTGCTTCAAACTCACACTGAAGTAGCCTGTTGGAGATGGTGAAGAATGACAAAGACAAAGGTGGTCAAGCCCCCAAGGATCTGAGATTCTAAGTCAACTTGACATCAATGCAAAAGACACATTCAAGGGTGAACGCATTACAAAAAAACAAGATACATGATCATGCAATGATGAGGATTAGAATGAAGAGAAGAGGAAAAGGTGAAAAGTTGGATCAAGGTTCGACCGTTTGTCCAACTAGTTGTGTATCAGATCTAGGTTGTTTGTCCAAAGAGAAGATGTGCTCACTCCGGGGCCACAAAACATCAGGTCGTCCACGGGTTGAGTTGTCCCAAGAGGTGAGAAACATACACACAGTTGGTATGTACTCACAAGGGTAGCTATGGGGAAATTAATGTCGTTGGTTGGGCTTCTCGCTTAACCATACCAAAGTTATACCTCGTGATAACTTTGATAAGGCGCCACAAAAGGAAAGTGATGTTTTGAAATGATTTTGCTCAGAGGGATTTTTCTTTGTCCATGCGATGTCTCAACTTAAGAAACATTATGTGTAATGTCACCAAGAGAGGAAAAGTGCAAATGTACTCATATTGTATACAAGAGAGGCAAGGGCTCATCTTGTATGCCAAAGAGGAAAAATGTAGATGTCTCAACCTGAGCAACATTGTGTGTAATGTCTCTAAGAGAAGGAATTGCAAGAAAAAGGAAGATCGCACAATGAAAATGTGAGTGGTGATGTATGCCCCCACTTTAAAGGAATTGCTACACACCATACTGTGAGCAATTACTTTAGAGTAGAAGAAGAGGAGGAGACATGAGAGCTTGTTCGGAAAGCCCTATGCCGAGTCATATGTTTGCGATAAGTTGTGTCATGAAGAGGGGTGTATGTCACATGTGAGTCAATCGTAAGACATGTCGTCCACATCTCAAGCTTGCTTTTGTATGTTCATGGAAGGTTAACAACTAGCCAAAAAAGACAATGATAAGTGACATACGAGGAAAGAGGCTAACTAACCTCTTGCCCCCACTTAGTGCAGGACAAGAGTGAGCCGAAAGGATTGAGAAAATGTAAGGTAGAGTGAAAATTGGTATCAATTAGAGGAAGTAGGTGCCCCCACATAAGGGAGAACACCAAAATCATGAAGATGTTGAATCTTGCTACTCAAGGCCTTACACTCATTAGTGTGATGACCATGAACTCGTTGGTAGGCACAAAAGGAATGTTTGTTGAAACATTTATTTCGAGTTCTAGGAGGAAGGGAGATCAAGTGATCTTGGAGGAGTCTCAACAAGATGCCCTCTTGATCGAAGGTAGAAGGTGATCTTCGGGTTGGAGACAAAGAAGTGTCTTGCTTAGTAGAGGATGTCATACCTACGCAAGGCACTATAGATTGGGAGATTTTGTATACTCCTTTGGAGGAGTGTGTAAAATTCAAATCAGTAGTGTGTTGTGAGATGACATGGGCACTAAGCAAAGAATCCTTTGTTGGTGTCAAAGGATCACTTTCAAAGGTTGGATTAGAAGGGTGGTATGAGATAGTGTTGGTGTTGGAGGAAGGTTTGATGATTTCAATGAAAGGGCAAAATCCAAGACCATGGTTGGATGTTTGTGTGATAGGCTCGATAGGGTTGCGAATAACTTATTCGTTAGCACCACAACCTTTTCCACTATATCCAAGTTGTTTCACAAGCTCATAACTTTTTCCATAGAGCTTTTTCAGCACTTTTGGGTCGGGTGAGGGTGCGTTGTTTGCATTGGTGGCTAAAGTAGTGAAGGTGGATGCTTGTGATGAATCAACAGAGTCTTGTGTGGATAAGACTACGTTTCCCTTGTTAGAGTCTTGGTTGGTGATCTTGGAGTCTCCTAGTAAAGGAGGAGTGAATTTTAAGGAACCCCAATCATTATCAAAGGACTTTGGTTGTACGGGTTCCACTTGTTTGGTGGGTGTTGAAGTGGTGAAGGGTTTGGTTTTGTTTTTCTCTAGGTGTAAGACACTGTAAGGTTCAGGATGAATGTCAAGTGTGTACATTTTGTTGTTGTAGATGTACTTCATCTTGCGATGAAGAGTGGAGGGCACTCCATTCATAGCATGAATCCATGGCCTACCCAAAATGAGACTATATGAAACATCATTAGGCATAACATGGATCAATGTGTCTAATGTGGCCATTCCAACTGTAAGAGGCAAAGTGATCACACCAAGCGGATTTTGTCTGACACTATTAAATCCACTAATAGATAGAGGGTAGGGTTGAATGTGTGATTTATCAGTATGGAGCCTATCCAAGAGATTGACACTACACACATTAACAACAAAGCCATTATCAACAAGGGTTCGCTTGATCCCTATGCGTTTATATTGAGATATGATCATGAAGGGTTCAACTTGTTTTTGCACATCCAAAGGAGGGAGCTCACTTTGGTGGAAAACAATGTTAGCATTCAAGCCTTGAATCATAGCTGCTATGTCATTTGTTTGTGCATTAGAAGGGACAGGAATTTGTTGTAAGGCTTCCTGCATCATGTTGTGATAGTGAGGGGAGGATTGAATGAGATCCCATAAAGATATTTTAATAGAAGTATTCCTTAGTTGGTCCACAAGGTCATACTCCCTAAGGATGGAATTCAAGCGAGGGGCAACAAGTAATATGGGAGGGGTTGAAGGTAAGGGTGTTGAGTTTGGTTGTTGGGATCGCGGATTTTTGCGAGTGTAATGTGTATGAGCAACAATATTATGACTCAGTTGTTGTGACACATTATGGGTAGGTGGGTAGAGGATGAATTTGGGTTGGGGTTTGGTTGAAGGTGGATAGAGGATGAGTTGAGGTTGAATAATATTAACATCCCCTTGGGAAGGAGAGTCAATGTTGTCCTTGGTTTGCATCATGATATCCACCCTGGGAGGAGAGTGTTGAGGAGAACTACAAGCCTCATGTTCTTGACATGCAAGGATTGGTTCTTCTAAAACAACTTCGTCACAAGCAGAGGAATGATCAATGATGGGATTATGAGGAGAGGGAGGATAGGGTTCTATTTAATTATCCAAGGTTTCATTCTCTCGTTCCATACTATCTACCCTAGTATGAGAGTGTGTAAGATGTTCACCACTAGCTTCATCACAAGGGGGGGAGGCATCAAGAGAGGAACCACTATGATTTTCAAATAGATTGTCCCAAATGGGAGGAGCATTAGGAAAGGGAGGGTCAAGGTTCTCATGACTTGCAATAGGTATATATTCTAACACCAACCTATCCTCTTTGCATTGATGAGGGACATTAGAAGAAGGACAAGTTTGATTGTCATGGTTAGGGAGACTAGGTGAGGTGATGTCAAGAAATGTTTGTTGTTTAGTGGTTGGAAAGGGGGATGAGGAGAGGGACATTCAAGACCCTCAATGCTTGTATCTTTTGTCACCAAAATACCTTCGTGACAAATAGGAGAGGTATAGGGAGAAGCACAAGGATGATTGTTATGATTGTCAACACTAATATCCTCATCAAGGGGTAGTGCAGTGTTAATAATAGTGTCAATGGTTTGGTTATTAACATGTTCTTTAATGAATTTATTATTGTAATCTACATTGAACTCATAAGAAGGAATATTTTATTTATGCAATCCATTTGAAACCAAATCAAAGCCACATATTTTAAAAGAAAACATGGTATGAAGAGAAGATAAAGAGAATGCAATGCAATAATTTAAAGTGTAATGTTGAAATGCAATTTTTCAAATGGGAAACAAGGTAATTTTCTGATTACACTATGCAACAATCTGAAAAAGAAATGTAGTATATGCAAAATTGAAACCAAGCAATGCATGAAATGAGCTAATGTAAGCTAAATTTAATAAAATACATGTAACAAAAACACAACCTATTGATACAGATAGGGAATGGCACAAAATAGAAGTTGGAAAATAGGGTTTTCAGCTCTATAAGGGCAATTTCAGAAGCCTGAAGAGACTAGGTCGCCCAGGGTGGCGACTTAGTCCTCTTGGTGAATTTTCTGAGATTTTTCAGAATATTTTGATGTATATAGGTGGTTTATGTATTGTACAATGTCGGTCTTAAGAAGAAAATGTAGAATTTTAGAAATGATTAATGATTTAATATGCAAAAATAATCTATATGCACTTTTCACTAATGCAAAATTTGAAAACCCTATAATGCAACTTCACTAATGCAAATATGCAATGCAAGTTAATCCTAGGACAATGAAGGACTCTAAACCAGAAAGGAAGGGTGTAAGGATGTCGGGTTCACTAAAATGAACCACCAAAAGTGAAGAGGGGAAAGATGCACTCTTACACCTCTAGGGTTTTGCGCCTAATAGGAAAGAGGTCTTTCTTTCACACCTTTTCACTTTAGGGTTCATTCCAAGAGGGGATTGGGAGTTGTGAGGTGTGTGTGATGTGTCTAAATGCAATAAACTAAAAATAAAAACTAATTATTAATGTAAAAGTCTAAAGAATGCAACTATGCTTGAATACACATTGTGATATGCAAGTATGTACAAGATAACCTAAGAAATATACACTAAACTAAAACAAAAAGTTGGAGATGAAATGGGTGCACTTGGAAATGAGTTACAGACTTGATTGGAGGCTGAAAGTGTTGTTGATGTTGAAGTTTAGGCGTGTTGGGATATTTACGCCATTCTGGGCGACTTAGTCCTTTTTTCCAGAAAATTGCACCAGAGTTTGTTTTGGCCAAAAGGGTATCCAAATCTACCAAGATCCCTGAAAAAATAGCTTCAATGGGACTAGGTCGCCCAAGTTGGTGACCTAGTCCTGTTTCAAATTTTTGAAGATCAGAAGATGGAATCTAAAGCCCTTGGTCTGTGTTTTCTGCTCCTCCGGGTGTCCGGTCCCAAAAGTGAAGATTCTGGTCTGTGAAGATCCTCCAAGCTTCAACTAGGGTTTCTCCCACGTTAAAGAGCTTGGACAAGTGGTTGAATGTTCTTCCACCTTGGTTCTTTGCCCAATTTACCTACAAGACCTGCAAATCACACAAAGAGAGAAATAAATGTTGAATGTTAGGGTATGGGGGCTTGCCTTGTTCAAGCCCCTTTTGAGTAATTAAACCAAATGAAGATAGATACGTAAAGAAGTATGAAACAATGGAGTTTACCTTGCCATGATGTTTGATCTTGAGTTGCAGCAATGGAGGATTCAACCTTTGGATGCTTCTTGAGAGATGTCTTGTTGACTTAAACTACTCAAACCCTAGCTTGCTTGAGAAGAAGGAGAGATGAGAGATTAAAAGGAGAGTGAATTGAGTGATGCATAATATGATGAATTAGGTTTTTTAGGCTTATTTATACAAGTTATGCTCTAATTTTCCCGAAATAACACCATACAGGCCGACCTTAGGGTTTTAGAGATAAAATCTTGAAAGAAATTAGGTTAAATTTGATTTTTAAGCCACATGGGACTAGGTCGCCCAAGGTGGCGACCTAGTCCACCTGGGAAAATTTTATTGGTTTTCAGGGATTAATGTATGATTATTGTTAATTGTTGGGATTGTCTTATGATAACACACTAAGATAGGAGTTATATGTGTACTAGGGAGTCATTATAGCATAATAAAGGGTTGATTAAGTGATGACATGCCTAGGAAAGTGTGAAAATGTATTGCAACACCTTACAACACTTTGGCACAAGGCTTGGAAATGGGTGAAAAGAGGTTGAAAATGGTCCAAAATCCATAGGCAAGGTTCCAAATGAGAAAAAAGTGTCAAAGGCTACACTTTTTGGCGACACAGTAGGGATCAAGTGCTGTTCCACCAAGAACTTACACTGCTAAGTATTTTGCTTGTGCATGAGAATGCCAAATGATATGATTTGGGTATATAATCAACTTAGGGGTGACAAATAATATACCTATTTGTATGCCATGTTGTGTGTATGAGCCATCAAAATATAATTTCCATATCTAGATTGGGGTGACTGTGAATATGCCCTCATCCAGAAAGTCTGACACTATCGAGTGATCATATGTCATAGGGGCATCCGCTAGTTTATCTACAATTACTTGACCTTTGATTTTGTTAATTATTATTAAATCGATCAGATTATAAACAGATCAATGAACTTGAAATTATGAAGTTGATATCAGATCAAATCTTGGAAGTATTTATCATGAATTTACTAGTTTGAATTTCTTTCTATGATATTCGATCCTCAAGAGTAGAACATTTATTTATTTCGATGTTTGTTCTTGTGGATCAGATCTGTCATAAATACAAATGAGGAGACACATCCCATGAGCGGACATGTCTCCACAAAGTGGAGACACGTCCGCTCATGGGACATGCCTTTTCGTATAACTAAGGCAACCGATCACCAATCAGTTTAGTTACTTAGTAAACATAAAAGTTCGATTTGTATTTATCTTGGCACAAATAAATATTATCCAATCTAGAACTCAATCTGGATTCTATATGAAACATATACATCCAATAATCTGCAATTAATAACCTCTAAATGCAAATCGAAACTATACTTGGGATGTAGCGATTTCAATATATATAAATGATGATGTTGAATATATTCAATCATCGTTTATATTTGACCGAAGCTACTTTAATTCAACACTCCCTCTTAGCTAGGGAAGATAACTCTAACCAAGTATATAGTGATATCACCTTACTCGTGATATCAGGAGATATGGTATGCTTCTAAGAGTGTCAAGTCACATGACATTCTTCATAACACATCTTCATTATGGTATGTGCACTAACATCAAGTCTCATGATGTCAACCATAAGAAATCATGGCATATCCACAGATACATTTATCCACCATGATTATCCCGTAAGGATCATAATGATCTTCAACTGATATCAAACCTCATGATATCTATCAAAATGTCCACGAGATACTATCATGACATATCCACAGATATCAAGTCACATGATATCCATCATGATAGTGAAACTAATCATTGTAGAGTCGTCACCTTACAATGTTAAATACAAGTGTTCATTATCAAAAAGATTGTCACCTTTCAATAATGTACACAAGGGGAGAGGGCCCATAAAGTCATGGATTCACACACATGACAAAAGAGTTTACACATTAAACATTTTTTAAATACATTAGTACAAAATAAACAATTTCAATCTCAATTTCAATAATGATTTACATTTCAACCATACCAAGTTTCTTCCTGAAGTGTTCTACTTTAACTTTGGAGAGAGGCTTGGTGAGAATGTCTGTTGTTTGATCATTTTTACTAATATACTCCAACTAGATCACATTCCTTTCTACCATGTCTCTCACATAGTGGTAAGGGATCTCTATATGCTTTGATCTTTCATGGAATACTGGATTCATTGAAAGCTTAATGCAACTCTGATTGTCACGGTGGATAATAGTAGGATTCAGGGACTCACCGAATAATCCCACAAGCAATTTCTGGAGCCATACTGCTTCTCTTGCTCCCATAGAGGCTGCAATATATTCAGCTTCTATTAAACTTTGTGCCATTGAAGACTATTTCTTTCTGATCCAAGAGATCATAGCCGATCCTAAACTAAAGCAACATCCTGATGTGTTTTTTCGGTCTATTACACTTCCAACCCAATCTGAATCAAAGTATCCATGTAAATCTAGGTTGGAATTCCTGTATTTAAGACCATATCTAACAGTACCTTGAAGGTATCTCAATATATGCTTCACAAAAACTAGGTGAATTTCCTTTGGCTCACACATAAACTAGCTTAGGGCATTCATTGCATAGAAAATATCCGGTCTGGTGTTAACCAAGTACATTAATTATCCAATTATATGTCTATAGAGAGTAGGATCTGCAAATTTTGATTCTTCCGCTGCTTCTTTCATTTTGTGTAAGTTGGTTTCCATAGGTGTAGACATGGTTCTACAGTCTAACATCCCAAATCTCTTCAGAATATCAATAGTAATACTTTCCTTGATTTAGAATGATACCATCTAATTTTTGCCAAACTTCTAACCCCAGGAAGTAATGTAAAATGCCCAAGTCTTTCATGTTAAATTCTGAAGCCAAGTCCTTTTTACATTGAGTAATAAGGTGATCTTCTCCTATTATTAGCAGGTCATCAACATATAAAATTAGTGTTAACATATCACCTTTGATTACCTTAAAATAGATATTTGGATCCACATCATTCTTGGAAAATCCTAGTCCCAAAAGATAGCTATCAATTCTTTCACACCAGGCTCAGGGAGCTTGTTTAAGTCCATATAGAGCTTTCTTCAATTTGCATACATGTGAGTCTGCTTTATGTATCACAAAACCTTCAGGTTGCTCTAAATAGACTTCTTCTTCAATGGTCCCATTCAAGAAAGCAATTTTCACATCCATTTGATGGATCTTCCAGCCTTTAGTTGTTGTAATAGCTATTACTACTCTCACAGAGGTGTACCGGGCAACAGGTGCAAATGTCTCTTCATAATTAATACCTTCCTTTTGTGAGAAACCTCTGGCCACAAAACGTGCCTTGTGTTTCTCTATACTGCCATCAACAACATGTTTGATTTTGAAGAGCCATTTGGAAGAGACAACAGATTTCTCTTTTGGTCTAGGTACTATATCCCATACATCATTTTTCAAAATGGACTAATACTCTTCTGTCATAGCATCTTTCCACACTTGATGCTTGAGAGCTTTTGTAACACTAGTTGGTTCTGAACTAATGATCTCATTCATTAAGGCGACATAGCTTGAGAATCTTTTGGGTCTCTTACTTTCTCTAAAAGTTCCTTTGGGTGTTGTATGATTCTCCACTTCCTTAATCATCTTTCTAGCCCAAAGTGGTCTCCTCTTGTTGTTGTTATTAGGATTCTCTTCTGAAGTAGTTTGCTTTTCATTTATGATTTCTTTAGGATACTCCCTTTGAATCTCAGGAGTAGGATCCTCCTCCACGACTTTAGGAGAATCTTGAATTTCTATCTCATTAGAACTCTTTGCCCTTTTGAAAGCAATGTCTTCCTCAAAGATGACATCTCTACTTAGTTCAATTTGTTTATGTCCGGATATGTATATTTTGTAAGCTTTTGAGGTTTCACTATAGCCCACAAATATCCCTTTCTTTCCAGTAGGTTCTAATTTAGATCTCTTTTCTTTAGGTATATGAATGTAGATAGGGCAACCAAAGATCCTTAAGTGACTTATGTCAGGTTTTACACCAATAAATGCTTCTTCAGGAGTCTTGTTATCTAGATGTGAGTGGGGACATCTATTTTGAATGTAGACAGTTGTCCTAGAGGCTTTTGCCCAAAATGAAGTTTCTATGTTTTGGTTGAACAACATTGCTCTAGCAGCTTCTACAATAGTTCTATTTTTCCTCTCAACAACACCATCTTTTTGAGGATTGTAGGCTACAGTAAACTCCCTCTTAATCCCAGCATTTACACAAAATTCCTTAAAGATTTATGAGGTGTATTCCTTCCCATTATCTGTTCTTAGTAATTTGATTCTTCCCAGAAAAGTTTTTTGTAAGAGCTTTGAACTCCTTAAACATTTTAAGGATTTTTATCGACTCTTTACATTTAAGAAAATATATCCAACTCTTCCTAGAGAAGTCATCTACAAATATTACATAATATAAGAACCCTGCCATAGAGGGTACAGACATGGGTCCACATAAGTTAGAGTGTACTAGTTCTAATACATTTCTAGTTTTACTCAAACTATTTTGGAAGGTCCCCTTTGTATTCTTCCCTAGGGCACACCCTTTGCATGCTCCTTCATGAATTTGTTTTAGTTTGGGCAATCCTGTTACTAATTTTTCTACAGAAGGTAGGGCACGGAAATGAATATGTCCTAATCTTTGATGCCAAATTTCATTTGAATCAGAGGTCTCATGAATAAGAGCTTGTTTAGTGTCTGTGCACAGTTTGTAGAGATATCCTTGTCTTATACCTATAGTCTGTGCTTTCTTTATAGTGGAGTTCTTTGGCCATGCCAGAACTTTTCCATCCATAAAGGTAACCCTATATCCGTTGTCTTCAAGAGCAGAAATGGATATTAGATTCCTCTTTATTCCTAGTACAAACAATACTCTAGTGAGTTGTAGAGAGAGGTCGGCTTCAAATTTATGGTGCAAGTTCCAACCCCTTTTACTGGATGTGCAAAATCATCCCCAATAGTTACTTCTGCATTAGTTTCTTCTATCATAGTATCTAGGTGTTCTCTGAACCCTGTGATATGCCTAGATGAACCACTATCAATTACCCAGTTGTTGACTATTTGATAATTGGCTTGATAATGCTGAGTAGAAGACAAACTTCTCATAATCATATTTTGTATTTGTCTTTCCAACTTTAGCAAAGGATTCTTGTTGTTTTGTTCTATCAGGGCACTTCATTGCATAGTGTCCATATTGATCACATCTGAAAAATTGTATTTGGGAGATGTCTTTCCTTTTCTTGAATGATCCCTTTCCATAAGAATTCTTCTTTCTCTTGAAGTTTTTCTTCTTACCTTTCTTATGAGAATTTGTGTTTAGCACATGAATATCCTCATCTATGGGTTTCTGATTGTTTTCTTTTGTCATTAGTCTTGTTTCTTCTTGTAAGCAATCTGTTCTTAGCCTATCAAATTTAGGGAGTTTTGGTCTTGCACTTATTCCTTGAACAAATGACTCCCATGAGTTTGGTAGGCCACCTAGAGCTATTAGTGTTAGCTCCTTGCTATCAATTTGATATCCAACTGTTGACAGTTGAGTTCTTAGTTCATTGATTCTCATGAAATATGCATTAATAGATTCTCCCTTGTTTATTTGAACATGATTAAGTCTCCTCTTTAGAGCAAGGGTCCTATTGGTGTTGTTTATTTCAAAGGTGTTTTCAAGGTATTTAAACATTTGATATGCAATATCATGTTCAGATAGAATAGGTACTATATGGTCCCTAACCGCATCTACTATAATTTTCATAGTTTTCTCATATTTCTCAATCCATTGAGATTTTTCCAAATCATTCTCTGGTTCTATCTTGTTTTCTTTCACAAATGAGTCTAACTTATTTTCTTTCAGAATCATCATGATTCTGAATTTCCATGAAGTAAAGTTGTTTGCACCTTCAAGATGATCCTCGAATCTTATTACACTTGACATTATGAAGAATGAAATGTGTTTGCGATTTCAAGAGAAAATACGATTTTCAATAATCTGATATTTGGATTTAATCGGATCTTTCTCAACGTGGCTCTAATACCATGTTAATTATTATTAAATCGATCAGATTATAAACATATCAATGAACTTGAAATTATGAAGTTGATATCAGATCAAATATTGGAAGTATTTATCATGAATTTACTAGTCTGAATTTCTTTCTATGATATTTGATCCTCAAGAGTAGAACATTTATTTATTTCGATGTGTGTTCTTGTGGATTGGATCTGTCATAAATACAAATGGGGAGACATGTCTCCACAAAGTGGAGACATGTCTGCTCATGGGACGTGCCTTTTCGTCTAACTAAGACAACCGATCACCAATCGATTTAGTTACTTAGTAAAAATAAAAGTTCGATTTGTATTTATCTTAGCAGAAATAAGTATTATCGAATCTGGAACTCGATCTGGATTCTATATGAAACATATACATCCAATAATCTGTAATTAATAACCTCTAAATTCAGATCGAAACTGTACTTGGGATGTAGCGATTTTGATATATATAAATGATGATGTTGAATATATTCAATCATCATTTATATCTGATTGAAGCTACTTTAATTCAACAAATTTCATTCTTATCTGCATACTCGATATTGAACTCATTGAGGATCATTACCCATTTAGCCAAACAACCTATGAGTGTGGCCTTGTTCAACAAATACTTGAGAGATTTATTTTTGCAATAAGTTTAGTCTAATGGTTAACTATATAATGTCTCAGCTTTTGGGAAGAAAAGATAATTTCTAGATAAGCACACTCAATCGATAAATAGTTTAGTTCATATCCTACCAAAGTATGAATTATGTAATAAACTACTCTTTCTCTACCTGTATCATCATGTTGCGCGAGAAGTTCACCTAGTGTTGATGGTGTAGTAGAGATATACATAGTAGAGGCTTGCCCTAAACCGGTGGCAATGATTGGAGGAGATGCCAGATAATATTTGAGTTGTTGAAATTCCTTTTGACAATTTCCATCACATTTAAAGGTAACACCCTTATGCAAAAGGTGTGTAAATGGGTGGCACTTATCTACTAGCTATGAAATAAAATGACAAATGGATTGAAACTTTCCCTATAAACTTTGAAACTATTTGAGAGTGGTAGGAGGAGGAATTTCAATTATCACTTTCACCTTAGTTGGGTCAACCTCGATACCTATTCTTGATACAATGTATCTCAATAAATTTCTAGATGTTACCCCAAAGACACACTTAACATTTAACCGTAGGTTGTACTACTCTAGTCTATCAAAAATGTCACATTGGCCTTCCCTTGTGATTGATTTTACAAGTAGATCATCAACATAGTCTTCCATTAATGTGTGCATCATAGTGTGAAAGATAGTTTTCATAGCTTGTTGATAGGTAGCTTTGGCATTTTTAAGACTGAAAGGCATGGCATTCCAAAAAAAGTTACCCCATGGACGAGTGAATGTTGTTTTATGTTGGTCTTCAGTGGTGATGTGAATCTAATTGTAACTTGAGAATCTATCCATTAAGGACAACTTTTCATTCCCCGCTATTCAATCTATGATCATATTAATATTTGGTAAAGGGAAATCATCTTTTAGGAATGCTTTATTTATATCT
Source organism: Sequoiadendron giganteum (assembly GCA_007115665.2). Classification (NCBI taxonomy): domain Eukaryota; kingdom Viridiplantae; phylum Streptophyta; class Pinopsida; order Cupressales; family Cupressaceae; genus Sequoiadendron; species Sequoiadendron giganteum. The sequence continues at coordinate 371,373,288 of CM021104.1, forward strand.
TCGAAGTTTGGGCATATGTGGATGGCTCCAGCAGGTTTAGTGATTAGAACTAAGTTTGATATCTATTTTGCATAATCAATAGGTTGAATAAACCCCACATATAACAACTTTTGACATTCTAGTTTGAATAAGAATGCTATTTGCGGGTGCATCTTACATAACTTTTGTTCATAGGTTTTACCTCTAGTGTTACTGTTAAGTGATGGATTACTAGATTAGGATCTAATCCAGGCATGTAAGCATAATACCATGCAAAGTTAATTTGTCTATTTTTAAAAAAATTCCATGAAATTGATCATTTCCTCCTCAGATAATGAAGCTGCAAAGTATGTTATCCTAACATTATTTGTAGTACTAATCTGCCTCTTTAGATTTCTCAATTAGAACCGGAGATCTCTCTTGATCCATAGGGAGATTTTCAAACCTTCCATCTGAAGGTGCCTCGGAGAGGTTTTCACCATTGGATACATCCTTTCTTTTTACTATTTTTTGATTTGAAAGTGCCACATGGCGGTTTTCACTAAGGGGCATGTTTATACATTTCACGTTTTTGCAATTGAAAGGTTTGACATCCCCCCCGATTGTGTTGAGTCCTATGATGAATCCAACTCTATTATCCCCTAGGAGTATACCATGTTGAAGTCCCATAAACTCAGCTATAGCTTCATCATCCTGGACTATGTTTATACTAGTTGGATCATATTGGTCCCAATTGATAAGTTGGGGGTATATAAGTGGTAGTTTTCTATTGGAAGGTGAAGGTTCATAAAATATATAGGATATGGTGTAAATGTTTATATCATGGAATAGGTCAGTGATACACTCCAAAGAGTCATTGTCAGTATTCTCATTAGACAGCTTATCAACAAAAAAAAAATTATCTACTTTTATAGGTGTACTTTCTATAGTTGTAGACACCATAGTTGGTTTCACAAATCCAAGTCCTGTATATTTTGGATTAACAAGTATTATGATAGGCTCCATCATTCCTTTCTTTTGTGCTCTAATTCCTCTATGTCCATCATATCCCATATGTTGCATTATCAAGAATCATTTAGTGTACTTTTCTACTGGTAATATGGCAGTCTCTTCTTCGTTGTTGTTGTTGTATATCCACTTAACAATGTCTTCATATGCATATCCTTTATCCAGTTCCCCCCATTTAGAAAAGGTAGTTGGATTGTATTTAATTATCACGGTTGATATTGGTTAGGATTTATCTAGTTTTCCAAATGATCTAGGTGATGATGGAAGTTGACCTACACCAAAATAATATGTCATATCATATTCCCCACACCTTTTGTCTTCAATTTTAATCTTAACTTCAGGAGTGACTATGGACTGTGTAGATGCTTGAGTTAGTTCTAAAGGGTCTATGTAGGATTTGGAGGAGGATGCTTCAATGTTGTTAATAATATGAAGTGTAGTATATCTCTCAAGTTGCAGTTTGGGAATGTATCTAGATCTATCAAAATAGTGACTTATTTTCCTTCATGATAGAACTTGAGACATTTGTGTAAAGTAGAAGGTACAACCTACATGCCATGAATCCATGGGTGACCAAGAAGTATGTTGTAAGGTAGTTCGAGATCTGGTACTTGGTAGATTGTGTCTTTGGTTATCGGTCCTACTCTAACTAGAATAATAATGGTCCCTTTGGAGAGACACTTAGCCTCATTATAAACTCTAATTAATATCTTCTTTGTTGAATCTATAACCTCCTTATAGTATCCTAGTATTTTCACCAATTTTAAGATGTATATGCTCAAGACAACACCACCATCTATTAGGAAATTTTTTATGTGTTGTTTGTGGACAAAGGTTTCCAAGTGAAGAGCCTCATTGTGAAAAGGAAAATGTGATACCATGTCTTTATCAGACAAGGTCAAATGATGTGAGGAGGTAATGTGACCAACCATAGCTTGAAACTAGTTTTTGTTAAGATCTGTTGGTATCGATGATTCCCTAAGAGATTTATCTAGTATATCTTTATGAGTCAACAATATGTGTAAAATATTGAGAATGGATATTTGTGTTGGTGTTTTGTTCAGCTGATCCATCAAATTGTGTTGAGGTGTAGTAGATGTTCTAGATGGGGCTCCTTGTAGAGTGATTTTACTTTTGTGTGTTGTAATATTACATTTAGGTTTTGGGTTCTTTATAGTGATAGTCGATACATGGTTGTCAACTTCCTCAATATGGCTAACTATATAATCATAATTAATAGTTGTATAATTGGTACTGTTGGCTGAGCTACCACATTGATTAGAGGCACTTCCTTTTTCATGATTGTGTAAGGGATCTTTAAAGATCATGAGATCACCATCTGAGGATTTTTTTTGGTTTTCAACACCAATATCACCTTTGTCTATTGAGTCTTGAATAAGGTGTTTCAATTTGGAACAATTAGGATTTTTGTGTCCTTTTACTCTATGGTAATCATAAAAATCAGTTTGCTTCCACCACATGGGTTTGACTGGAAATTCATATTTATTTATTTCTAGAAGTGTGACTATAGTCACTTGAAGTAGTTTGTGAAGCATAGACTCAATAGGTTCTCCTAAAGGAGATAATTTTCGTTGTGGTCTATGAAGGGCACACAATCTACTGAGAGGGGGGTGAATCAGTAGATCAAATATTATTTAAAACTCTTAACTCAATTGAACATATCATAAATGAAACTTAAATCAAAGAATAAATTTAATGATCATGGAACAACATAAGCACACACATTTGCATGAGTGAACACCAGATATACATGGAAAACCCAAGATGGGAAAAACCACAGTGAGAATAGTTGCTTGGATAGATACTATCCAAATCTAGCCTCACAATGTTGAAGTATACAAGTGAATTTTACACACTAAAGTAGGCACCAACCTATCAGAGACAACAATCCCCTATTGTGCTTTTAGGCACCAACCTATTGGAGACACCAATCCCCAAATGAAACACTACAATAGGTAGAACACCAATCCTACTATATTACAATGATAAGGCTTATGGATCTTCAATATAACTCAACACATGCCAGAGTTACAGCTAACACCCTTCCTCACTGCATATGATATTATGATATTGGTGCACACATTGGAATGGAATTCCCCCTTTTATCTTCATCTCCTTCTCTTCAATTTGTACTAGAAACCAACTCTTCTTCACACGGGTGTAATTCTAATTCATGTGGTCACACACAAATACATTACAATGCATTTGAGCATTTGAAATATATATGTAACATTACATTAAAATTCTTCTATGTCGACTAGGGATCTACAAATAGCCAAGACGACATAAGGTGGACCTAAATTCATTTTACATGAAACGTGTAGTAGGACGGTCCAAAAATAAGTTTTCTTGCCACCAAAAGAACATGATATTGTGCACTACCATAGGAGCCTTAAGCAAGTCCTATCTTAACACCACATGCAATATTTGAATTTCGCATGCAACTAGTTGTTGTCACGTCTCAAATTTTTCTTACATTTTATAATGTTAAGTTATTTAAATATTTTTGGAAAAATGAAATTTATTAGTTTTGATTTGTAAAAAAATTAAGATTTCAACGTCATTTGAAATGTTTATCCATGTAAAATTTATGATTGAATATGAAGGATGAATGTTATGAAGTAGCAATGAAGTCATTTCGTTTCAAGCATTGGTTAATGGTTACTGATGAAAATCTGCAAGTGCAAGTGTGTGAATGCAGGAACAGGTTGAAGAATGAGAACATGGATGAGGTAGGAGTATTTAGTTGGATGACAATTGGTAAGATTGTTGGAATTTGGATTGCATACACCACTGAAGAATGCTAGTATTTGTATTTGAAATATGAATTTGATGTGAACGTCTTGCATTTGCTTGAAAGACAAGGGAAGATGTGTCAATGATTAAATAGGTAAACTAATGGAAAATAAAATTTATTAGTTCATTTAGTTTACCTTGTATATTTAATGTTCATTTTTCCTTTAAATTCAAAAAGAAAAGGTGAATATGTAAACATAAGCATGTTTATAGATATATACATACAAGTAATTATGCGAGTAGACTTATGAATTATAAAATATATTATTTAAAATTGAAAGAACGTGATGTTTCTTCCTCTACCTTATAGAGGATTATAAACATGTAAGAATATATGTATATATATATATATAGAGAGAGAGATGATCACATGAAAGATAAATGAATGATTCTAATTAAAATATCTTTTATGAAATAAATGCCTTGAGCCACGATAGGTAGATCATCAATTGCTTTGTTTTCAATTTTTTTTTAAATGGAAAGTAAATGTGAAGGAGGCCACCCATAACCCATACAAAATAAAGTTTTTTGTAAGATAACAAATTAGGGCGGCTCATGAAGAGGAGAATGTGGGTATTTAAATATAATCCTAATATGGAGAAAATGGAGATTTTTAGAAACAGAGGGAATCACACACGAAAGTTAAGGAGGCTCGACAAAAAATCAAGAAAGAGAAGATTTGGCAGAAAAAAAAAGCAGGGAGGTGGTCAAGTTTCCAATATGAGAGGAAAAGGGGCTGAAACATTAAGGAAAAAGCATCAAATCCATCGCTCTACCAATCTGTTCGGTCAAATATTTAGCAAAATTTTAAGGTATGGACTGTTGATTGTTTTAGAACTTTGCTTGAATTAATCAATGGTTTTTTTCTCTTCATTCTGATTTGTGAACCTTTATCTTCATCATTTTGTGCAAGAACGATACAATCCGCCCTTATGTTTCATTAGTGATTGTATTGCACTGTACATTGATGATGGTCGATCATTCTTTAGAATTAGAATGCATCCCTTTTGCCTTGCCTATGATGATGGTTTCCATAGTTTCTCTGATGTTGTTCTAGGAAACACTTTTTTTACTTGTTTGTAGCCTCTATATCGACTGCATCTTCCTAATCAATAATGATTATCACCCTCATACACCTCTAGCTATGTAGAAGTTGTAATTTTATGAATCAAATATGGGTTTGATAGATGTGAACCCTCTTTTCCTTGAGTGGGTTGCATGCATACAAAAGCTTATTTCATTGTGTTATGGTTTCATTTCATTGTTAATGTAAAACCTGATTTCATTGTGTTATGTTATCGTTTCACTGATAATGTGTAACCCGATTCATTGTGATATGCTATCATTTTGTTGTTAATGAGAACCCAATTCATTGTATTATGTTATCATTTCATTGTTAATACAAAACCCGATTTCATTGTATTATGTTATCATTTCACTGCTATCATGGGAAGCTCGAACCCATCAGTTATGTGGCATCGAATTCATTCCTTATGAAGATCCCAAAGTCAATGCTTATATGAAGCTTAATTCTTTGTCTAAGTGTAACCTGATTTCTTATTTACTGTGAAGTCAACTCTATGTCATTTAGTATCTTTCTTTTGAAGAGTTTGAAAACTCTTGATGGGCCTATTCAAATAAATACTCCAATTGCCTCAAGGTTCTAAAACATTGAAAATGCAATATTTTCCAGTCATTAAATGCTTAAGTATAGTGTTGTTTATAAAATTTTCATATATTCAAACTATAACATTTCTACGAACTTCTCACTTAATGTGAATGAGCATATTTTTTGAATAGGTGAAACTACACCAAGATTTTTTTCTAGATTATGATGGAATGCTCTTATATTGTCTCAAAGAGTTTCTTAGACAAATGGTCAATAATTAACTAACTTGATCTCTAAAATGATTAATCATAATTAATGGAAGAGATGAACGTTTTTAAAAGATTATAAGAATAATCTTAAAATTCTTTGTGCAAACTTTTATGATAGTCCTATCAGTACTTCTAGAAATGGAGTAATACTTGTGCAATCCATAAAAATTCATATTTGATTCAAGTCCTTTTGTTTTTGAAAATGGTTTTTTGGTAAAAGATATTGCTTCTTTTATGTACTTTACATGAAAACGGAATTCGTAATGAACTACCTGCAAAAGAAATAGATCTTTATTATTATTTAAAAAGAATGTATACACATACTTATTACTATAAACAAAGGCCATATATGTGTATATACATAAACTAATTATGTATATACACATACATGTGATATACCTTCTTTAAAAAGTTTATTTATTTTCCTTAATTGAATATTATAAGTTTCATTATGTGTAGGAAGAAGTAAGGAAATATTTGTAATTTGTATGTTGATGCATGTATGAAGAAATGTGCAAAAACATATCATTTAATTGATAAATATAGAACATATTACAATAACTGATTGTTTGTTGTATAATGTACAAAAGCAGTAAATTTGATTTAGTTTACTTTTCAAAAATCTATTTGAATTCAAGATTGCCTAAGTGAAGCATGTGCAGATTGTACTTATAGAAATTTCTAATTTAATATCATAAGAAGGTTGGTTAGGATAATTATAAACTAGATTATATGTCTGCAAACTTATTGTTTAGAAGGGAAGGGTGTTTCCTTATGTATATAGAAGATTAACTTCTGGGACAGGTACTAAAAATGGGTTAATAGTAAACAAAGAGTATAGGTTTTTATTTTTCCAAAATCTATCATTTTGTAGTTGTATACAACATATGCTTGGCCAAGCATTTATAGCCCATAATATTGAATGGACTAATTTTTATAATGTAACTCTGTCATTTCCTAACATTGATTTTGCATGTTCTAAATATAGATAGAAATTCTTGTAGTTATGTTAGACACGCACCAGATTCCACCTCGCATTTCATTTTCTCTTGCTAAGTATTCCATGTAGGGTTAGGTATTCTTTGAGTTAAGAAGAATTCTGAGGAAGCGTAGCTTCGTGGTTGGGTGGAAAAGCACCTAAACCATGTTCTCATCAACCAAATGTGATGCACATTGGAAGTGGAATCACATGGAATTCCATCTTTGATTATTTTACTTTGTACTACTTGATGTATAATTTTAGTTGACTAAGTGGCAATGTTAGCCTAGTCAAACTATGTAAACTCACAATTTGACATTTGGAACTGAATATAAATTATTATTTTGTACATGTACTATGATAGAAAGTAACTATTTGATTTATGTCTTTAACTTATTATTCTGATAATGTCATAATTGATTTATTGGTGTTATTTAAGAATGACACATTATGGTCATTATCACAAACACCTTGAACTTCAGCTGGTTGATAGATAGACACGTATAGCCTTTTGTCACTTCAATATGTTTGCATGCTAAACATGTCCTTAAAAAACTCGGGAATATGATAGAACTAGTATAGGAATACTCTCCTTCCTAATCGCAGAGCAAAACTACATTTCTGAAAGAAATTTTGACCATAATTGTATTGCCAGAGAAATCTCTTTGTCCAAAAAGTATCCTAGAATAGAAAAAATATTGATACAGACTTCCAGACTACCAATATCATAAAGAATAGATGCAAGCATGATATTAAAAATATACAATAGTCATACAGACATTCCTCAATACTTAATAATGTGTATTTCTTGATTTTGCATCCTAACAACACATAGCATATTGAACTTATAACAATAGTGATATTATTGATAACCTTGTACATCAATGGAAACCTATGTTCAACAATCTCTCCCTTTTTCATTGATGGAAAACAACAAAATGCTAGGCCACCAAACCAACAAGCTACACGAAGATATTTCTCCCCCTTTGAATGATTTCATCTTTGTGTAGAGAAGGGGGACCAACCCCTCATCAATCCCAGGTCACAGAGGATCGAGAGTTGAAAGTTTCCCTAAACTACCTCAATCGTGCAGATTTTTAATGGAAGGATAGAGAATGAAGAGCACTCTCAAGTGTTGTTGTCACTTTGTTGATCCAAGAAAGTGTGTTATGGGACCAGATGAGCAAAGTTTTGAGATTAGGACTGTAACTCTACTAGCTCACCGGTGGAGGATGAAAGTACAAAAAAGGGATGACAACATGTTGTGCTTGTGTCTCACTTGTACGCTGGAATCCGTACAGACAACGAGCAGAAAAAAATAGGCAGAATACACCAGAATCTACTAACAGTCCATTTTGAAGAAAATGAGTAACATAATAGAATTGAATCAGGATAACGAAAGTAAATGCTACGAAAGTAACAAAGTAGATGAGATAAGAACGAGCTCACTAGAGGTCTAGTTCTCCAGCAAGCTCCACACGAACAGTGTACCTACACATAGCCAAGAGGGGAAAATTTTGGGGCTATTTAGGGGTTTTCCTCAGTCAAACCCCCGTTTTGGTGTTTCCACCTCCACGGAAAGCAAATATAGCAACGATAGAAATATGATAAAGAAGAAGAAAGGAAGTGCAGTAATGGAAATATCACAAACACTACCAAATGCACTATTCTATCAAATTACAACAATAAAATAGAAAAGAACAATATCACCTTCGTACAAGGGTGCTCAAGGCCAATAGAGAAAACTACAAGAGCACGAGCTTGGCAAGTCAACATGATTGTAGTAGTGACAAAGGATGGCCTCACTAGGCAACCAAGTCGCGAGCTTGAGTTGTGGATGCAAAAGATGCTATGATGTTGGAGTTGCAGCAAGGACGTTGAAGTGATGTGTGAAATGAATGTTGTAGAGCTCAAGCTAATCAAGAAGCAGAAGAAGTCCAAGAAGATGAAGAAGAGTGAAGTAGTTGAAGGGAGAGGAATGAGGGTGAAAGATCACCATTTGAAGAGGATTTGGGAGGAAAAGTGTCGTTCAAAGGTCAAAAGAATCCCATAGAGGAGTTACACTTTGGCCCCAATAGTGAGTGTAATGTTTCTATGAATTCTAGAAGTAGGAATCCTGTCAGGACATAAGCGTGCCACAAAAACGTCTACGTGTCGTGTAGGCATCCCCAACAAAGATTCGTCCACCGACACTAAGGGCAAGCGCCAGGTGGATGGAATGTGGAAGGGTGAAGTGAAAATATTTTGAAGGGATTAATTCTTCTAAGGTAGGAGATGAAAAGGAGAATTTTCAAGGGGGTGCAAATTCACTCCTATACATTTTTCCCCCAATTTAGCGAACATGAGTTCCAATGAATGTTCAATAAAGTAGAGTTGAAAGAGTTTCCAGAAACATATACCCGAACTGTCAAGGAAGCAGATCACTATTTGGAAAGCTCGAAAGCATAGGGGCACACAAATGGGCTCCATAGGTGCTCAATCTTGAGGAGTGTCAAAACAAAGGTACATCGAAGGTCCGCAAAGCAATAGTGCAAAGGGGAACTCTGAAGGTACTCTCTCCAATATAATTTGAATGAAAGGATCCCACCCCATGTACTCTCTCATGAGGAAGGATGTGAAGGAGGCACCCTATGTACTCTCTCATGAGAAATCCTGAAAAGATCCTACAGGATGCAAAGGAGGTGCCCCATGTACTCTCTCATGAGGAAACCTAAAAGAAGACTCTACAGAGTGTTGTAGGCCTTAACAGGTGCTTAGTCTTGCAGAGCAACATATGTTAGATATAAAAAGACACACAAGTAAGCAGACAGACAGTCAAGAAATTGCAGGAGAAGCTTTTAAAGGGGTCCCTCGAGAAACCCTTCGAAAGAAGAAGGGGTTCGCTCAAGAGACGCTCAATTTGAAAGTGTAATAATAGATTTCACAAATCGATTCAACATCAAGGAATCCCTTTAGAAGGTTTCACTTCATCAAGGAATTCAAAAGGAAAAATGCCCCCATATGAGGGGAAAGTCAAGACCTATCCTATAGGACAAGGTGCTACAACTTCTTTCTTTACAAACCCATGATGAAGGGAGACACGTCTCACGAGGGGTTCTTTAAGGAATGCGATTTTTGAAAAACATAGGGGAATTTTTAGCAAGGGATTCATTGGTCACCGAACACACCTTTTTGAAAATTGAAGCAAATACGATATGATAGCCCCCCCTTAGGATGGTGCATGCAAAACACAAGAGAACATGACATCATAAGAAAAGGAAAGAAACAAAGTGATGTTGTGGCCTACAGTACATGACTAGATGTAACCATGGTAATGGTGTCGCACACGCAAGGGACAAGCACATAGGTGCCACAACATCACAATGCAAGCAATATGAGTCACGAAAGAAAACACAAGAGACAGGGGAATTTGGTTTCGCGGGGTCAAATCTGCTCATGCTTACACAAATAATAGGTAACCACAGTTCAAGGTGAAAGATCATCAATCCCCACCAGATCAAGAGGAATGCATAGAAAACAAAGTAAAAATAAAAAATTAGGTCAACATGGAAGAAGGCCTAAATTCCCCCAATGATTTGCATCACCCCCAATTGTAAAAAATCAAGGCACAAACATGGAAGAATGATGAGACAAATAGAAGGCCACAACACAAAGCACGCCTATTTTCAAGCACCAATAGGGGTGGCAAGGGTCATTCAGGCACATAAAAGGACAAGCACAAGGGAAGCACAACGCACACACAAATCTAATCTACAAATAAAGAAGAGATCCCCCTAGTAATAACTTACCAATATGTCATCATGCTCCTAATCTAGATCATTATACGGGGAGGGCGGACTAACCGACAAGGGAGAGATCACTAAGGGAGGATCCTCTAACTCAGTTGCATCAAAAACCAAGGAAGAAGGCCCCTCAAGGTCTTCTCCACCGAGCTCATGTGAACCCAAGGTCATCGATCTTGTAAAGATTGATGACAAAGTTGGATCTCATCCACTAAATTAAACATGCACTCAACAAGAGGAGCATGTCTTGGTTCAACTGATGAGGAAGGAGGCTCATGAGATCCATTTCCCACATCTTTCAAGGCGACAGTAACATACTCTGGTGTCATTGGGGCTTCCTCTGTCACTAAGACGGCACAAGCCAAAATTGAGCTAGCTTTTGGAGAAGAAGAGCTCTTCTTTTAACCCCCATTGGGAGTGGGGTCATCGTCCATCTTTTGCTTCAATGGAGGATGCTAGATCCCACAAAAGAAATAGGAGATGAGGAGGAAGGGGAAAGAACCACAAAGGACACCACCAAAAAATTTGACATGTCCATGGGCTCTGAGAAAGGTGGGATGTTTGAAAGGGATAGCAAAGGAGGAGGCTCAATAGAGGGAGTGATGAACACTTGTACCTTTTGGGGGCGTGGGTCTTCAATGCTTACCAGAGGAGTCAAAAGAAAAATAGATTTGATAGGAACCGATGTATAAACAACAGAAGAGGAAAGAGGGGCATCATATGCCTCACTTGCTTTATGTGAGGCTGCTTGCTTAGCAGCCAAAGCCTTCCACCAATTCCTACGTTTGTGCGCAATTCGATTTCTATGGATTCAGGAACTGGAAGCAACCCCTTGAGAAGGAGCGGGAGGCTCTTATTGTGTCATTTCCATATCCATCACAACCATCTCTAGTGGAGGAATAGGATCCTGAATAGAAACATGAGGGAGCGGTGTAGAAACAATAGAGAGAGGGGGGCAAGAACCGACATCTCAGCAATAGGCCCTTTCTCGTTCGATGTTGTGGAGGTAGGGACGATAAGAGGCCACAGAGGTCAAGATGTAGAAGCACCCCCACAAGGGGACTTCCCCTTTCCATACATAGCGAGGCAAGGGACCGTGGGCAATACAGGAAGCTCAAAAGCACAATGCTTGGGATTTCGCCAAGTGGGCACCATCGGATTCTCCATCAAACACCTAGGAGTAGAATTTGACGGCGCCACAACAAGGCGAGAAGTAGAAGCAAAAGAGGAAGAATCTTGAGAAAAATTCTTCTCTTTCTTCCTTTTGGCCAAGGTAGCATCACTATCCACCTTCAAATAGGCCCTATGAGAAATGGCATAAGGGGAAGGAGGATACCTCACCTTAGGCATCAAGCCCCCATTCTTGTATTTAATATAGGTCTTGCATAAGAGGTCCATCCTAGGAGGAAGAGGACCAATAGGGACCGACCAGAAGTGATCCAAGGAGTGGTCCTCACAACCTACCTATGGCCTAAAACCAGTGTCATGGACCACATGAATAGATCACTTATGAGAGAATTTCAAGCACTTGTGCACTACCGAGGGAACTGTGTTCATAGCTACCAACTAGGGGATACCCAGTTTCACTCTGAATACTTCACATCTTGGTATGTTGTCAAAGAGGTTGTCAACGGACCTAGGCCCAACCAGGACCGATAAGGTGATACTGCCAAGGGGAGAAAGGGAAAGTCCATCATGTGTGCGAATAGTGCTTTTAGACTCATTGAATCCATCCTTATGCAAGAAGTTGATTAGCAAGATCTCCTTTGTAATGACATTCACACAACACGCAGGGTCAATCAGGACACCAGTTATAGTATTCCCATTGATGCATGTGAGAATATACAAGGAGATGGTTCTCTGTTAAAGTTCATTGGCAAGTCTTGCGAGGAGAATGTTATAGCCGAAGACCCCATCGCAAGTTGCACAGATAAAAGGGATGGATACAAGGAAGAATCCATCTCTAAACACACCAGATAGAACTTTCACGGAAGCCCACCAAGGGCTAGTTAGTGACCCACTAGAGGTTTCATTCAACAATTCTTGTGGAGCCTCCTAGCTATGCTACTAGGGGTCGTAGGTTGGGTTGCAACACCAGAGGCCCTGCAACACTCCTAGGATATGAGGGAGGGGTCTTTTAGCACTATTAAACAAAACCAAAATAGTTCATGTTGGGTTCACCAAAATGTAGAGAAGGGGACCAACCCCTCGTCAATCCCAAGCCATGGAGGATCGAGATTTGAAGGCTACCCTAAACTACCTCAATCATGTAGATGTTTAATGGAAGGATAGAGAATGAAGAGCACTCTCAGGTGTTACTTTCACTCTACTGATCCAAGAAACTATGTTATGGGACCAAACGAACAGAGTTTTGGGATTTGGATTGTAACTTTGCTAGCTCACTAGTAGAGGATGAAAGCACGAGAAAGGGATGACAATGTGTTGCTCTTGCATCTCACTTGTGCGCTGGTGTTCGTACAGACAGTGAGCAAAAAGCAATAGACAAAATACACCAAAATCTACTAACAGTCCAGTTTGAAGGAAACAAATGACAGAATAGAATAGAAGCAGAATAATAGAAGTAAATGCTACGAAAGTGACATGGTGGATGAGATAAGAATGAGCTCACCAGAGGTCCAGTTCTTTAACAAGATCCACATGAATGGTGTACCTGCACACAACCAAGAGAGGAAAATGTTGGGGTTGTTTAGGGGTTTGCCTCAGTCAAACCCCCATTTTGGTGTTTCCACCTCCACGGACAGCTAGTATAGCAATGATAGAAATATGATAAAGAAGAAGAAAGGAAGTGCAGCAATAGAAATATCACCAAAAACTACTAAAGGCACTATGCTACCGAATTCCAACAAAAAGGTAGTAAAGAAGAATATCACCTTTGTACAAGGGCACTCAAGGCCAATGGAGGAAACTATAAGAGCATGAGCTTGGAAAATCGAAGTGGCTGCAACAGTGATGAAGGATGGCCTCACTAGGCAACCAAGTCATGAGCTTGAGTTGTGGATGCAAAAGATGTTGCGATGTTGGAGTTACAATAAGGACCTTGAAGTGATGTGTGAAATGAATGTTGTAAAGATCAAGCTAATCAAGAAGTTCAAGAAGTTCAAGAAGATCAAGAAGATCAAGAAGAGAGTGAATTATTTGAAGAGAGAGGAATGAAGGTCAAAGATCACCATTTGAAGAGGGTTTGGGGGAAAGGACCCACTCAAAGGTTAGAAGAATCCCGCGAAGGTGTTACACTTCGGCCCCAATAGCGAATGTAATGTTTCTGTGAGTTTGAGGAGCAGGAATCCTATCAAGACGTAAGTGCATCATGCAGATGTTTGCACGTCGCATGGGTGTCCACAAAAAGATTCACCCACCGACACTAAGGACAAGTGTCAGGTGGATGGAATGTGGAAGGGTGAAGTAGAAGTATGCTGATGAGATTAATTCTTCTAAGGTAGGAGATGCAAAAGGGGAATTTGTAAAGGAGTGAAAATTCACTCCTATACACTTTGTATCATTTTGAGTTTACTCTCTCCCTTAATATTTCATCATTTTGATTTTACTTTATCCCTTTGACATCAATGGAAAAGGGTCAACACTAATTCTTTCTCCCCATCTGATACTAACCTTTGAAAGTACATCCTTCAAGATGTAGGACAATAACTTCAAATGTGGAGAAATGCAGAGCATTTATCTTAACCTCCTTGAATACAACAACACTTATTTCTCCTCCTTTATTCATTTCTGGTACTCTGCACAATTCACAAACTTGCTTCTTAGATAGACTCCCCCTAAGTCCATGCTTCACTACCTCTGAAAATATACCGTAAGACCACCAAACCTTCTTGCAGTAGGGAGACCAAGCTCCCCCTCACCTAATGCTTCCTCTTGATTTAAGAGGAGGGAGCAACAACTCCCAACTTTTGTTGGAGAAACTCAAATATCTCCTCAAGAAGTGGCTTTATGAATATATCTACAACTTTCTCCTTTTTCTCAACATAATCCAACTTTACCTCCTTCTCTACAACCTTATCCCTTAGAAAATGATGCTTGATTGCAATATGTTTTGTCCTTGAATGCATCACAGGATTATTTGAAATTTTTATGGCACTGGTGTTGTCACAAAGAGTAGAGATAGGTTCATCAAACTCAATATTCATTTCCTTAAAAATTTTCTTCATCCAAAGCACCGAAGTGCAACATGATGCTACAACGATATATTTTGATTATGCTATAGATAAAGAAATTGAGTCCTCTTTCTTTCTCAACTAGGACACCAAAATGTCACCAAGAAAGAATGCTCCTCCACTTGTGATCTTCCGGTCATTAATGCATCGTACCCAATCTGCATTTGCATATGTGGTTAAGTTGATCTTTTCACTCTTTGGATACCATACTCCAAAATCTTTAGTAGCCTTCAAATACCTGAATATCCTCTTCAATGCTTTGACATGAGTCTCTTTAGGTGTTGCCTAGAATCTAGCAACCATCCCAACTGCCTATATTATATCTGGTCTATAAGTTATCACATATAGGAAACTGCCAATCATGGATCTAAAAAAGGTATGATTTGTCAAAGAAAATTCATCTTTACTCAAATTGCATCATGTAACCATAGGTGCTCCCATTGATTTTTAATCTTCTGTCCTGAACTTACTCGGTATCTCCTTTATGTGCTTATGTTGAGAGATGAAAATTCCTTTGTCTACTTATGCAATCTACAACCGAAGAAATAAAGAAAATTCTCCTAGCATAGAAATTTCAAATTAATTCTACATTTTCTTCTAAAAATCCTTGCACATGTCATCATTGCTACCTCCAAAAATGATATCATCTACCTAGACCACAACAATCAGCAATTGATCTCCTATTTTTTATGTACAAATTATTATCTTCACTTCCTCTCCCGAACCCTTGTTGTTGCAAGTATCTATCCAACCTTGAATATCAAGCTTTGGGAGCTTGCTTGAGTCCATATAGAGCCTTCTTCAATTTGCAAACATAATCTAGATTATCAAAACATTGAAACCCTTCTAGTTGTTCAATGTAAACTTCTTCTTCTAGCTATCCATTCAAGAAAGTTGACTTCACATCCATATGATATACATTGAAGTTCTTAAATTCTAAGAGAGATAAAAACATCCTGATTGCCTCCAGTCTTGATACCGAAGCAAATTTATCTTCAAAATCTATGCCTTCAATTGAGCATACCCTTTACATACAAGTTTTGCCTTGTTTTGGATCACTTCACCTTCTTCATTTATCTTGTTTCTAAAAACTCACTTGGTTCCAATTACATTCTTTCCTTTAGGTCTTGGGACAAGTTCCCAAGTTTCATTCTTCATGATTTGATTTAGTTCTTCCATAGCTTTTATCCAACATTTTTCTTTGCTTACTTATTTATATGATGTAGGCTCTATCTTTGATAGTAATGATAAGTGCACCTGCTCACTTGCTCTCTCAAGTCTCTTATGGGTCTAAACCCCACTGTCTTTAACTCCTATAATCTAGTCTTCAGAATGGTTCTTTTGAACATAATTTGTTGGATTTTTTGTAAAAGCTCCTTCTGAGTCTTCACCACTACTATTAATTGGTTCTTCATCTTCTTCTACTTCTGAAATACCAGTAGACTGAATAGTTTAATCAACTCTCACATTTTCACTTTCTACAATCCTCTTCAATATTTTTGTTATAACATCTATATGCTTTGCTTCTTAAAGAATAACCAAGAAAAATACCTTCATCAGATCTGGAATTAAACTCACCCATTTTCTTTATCTTTTTTGATGTAACACTTGCTTCCAAATATTCTTAGGTGCCTGACTGATGTTAGCCTTCCTTTCCATAGCTCATATGGTGTCTTATCAATCTTGTGTCTAATTTGAACTTTGTTTAAAATGCATACGATAGCTTTAGTATCTTCTTTCTAGTACGTATTCAGTATATTTTCTTGACATAACATTGTTCTTGCCATCTCCTGAACAGTCATATTCTTTCTTTTTGTAACTCCATTTTTCTATAGAGTTCTAGGAGTAGAACATTGTCTCTAGATCCCATTATCTTCACAAAGTTTTTCATACTTCTCAAAATTGAACTCTCCACCTCTATCAGATCTCAAGACCTTGATTGTCCTTCTAGTTTCATTCTCTACTAATGCCTTAAATGTCTTAAACTTCTCAAATGTTTTTGACTTCTCTTTTAGAGATGTAATCCAAGTCATCCTAGTGTAATCATCAATAAGCATCATGAAATACTTGTCACCTTGTAGAATTTTAGTCCTCATGGGTTTTCACAAATCTATATGAACCAAATCTAATGGTTTTGATGTGGAATACTCCTTAGCAGGATATTTGCTTCTTATTTTCTTCCCTTCATGGCATGGTTTGCAGCTAATTGATTGAGGCTTCTTAATCTTTGGCATATCCTGGACCAATCTTCTTGAGATAATCTTTACAATATCATAAAAATTCATGTCCTAGCCTTTTGTGCAAAATCCATCTTTCTTCTCTCTGCACAATGAGACAACTTTGTCCATTCAACTCACTTAGATGATATATGTCACTATTTATCCTTCTTCCATTTGAAATCAGTTCATGGGTGCTTATTTTCCTAATTTCACAACCTTCGGCACTAAATAATAGCTTGTAACCCTTATCACAAATCTATCTGACACTTAATAGATTATGCTTTAAACCTTCAACATACAAAACATCATGTGTCTTTTTCCTACCACCATCAAGACTCAAAGTATCCTTACCATAAATTTTGGCAATTGAATTATTTCCTAGGATCATAGAACCACCTTCAAATTTCTTTAAATTCATGAACTTAATTTTATCTCTAGTCATGTGACTTGACAAGTTGTTGTCTATGATCCACAAGTTCTTCTTCTTCTAAGCATGGAGTGCAGTTTAAGCAATCATTGACTTTTCTAACTTCTTTTCTTCAAGAACCTTCTTCTAGACTTTATCTAGTTCACGACTTCTACTTTTTGACCCTTTTCTTCAATTTTCCAGTAGAGGAGAACTCACAAAATTTCTTTTGCAGTTCCTTGCAATGTGTCCAATTTTATTGCATTTGAAGTAAATCATATTAAAATTGTACAAAGGTGCAAATGCATTATTGTTGACGAAGCTATTTCTTCGTATCTAAGCTTTTCTATAGTCCATAGCCTTATGACCAAAATTATTTTAATTAAAATAATAGGCAAAGAAAGGATCATTTAACCTAGTGTTGTATCCCTATCTTCCAAATCTTCTTTTCTTGTTCTGCACTTGAATGAAGTCATCATTCTATGTCATGCTTTCATCACTTTCCATGATTCTTTCAGATCTTGAACTACCGAATCTAGTCACTTTCAGACTTGCCTTAGTAGACTTCATAGACTATTTTGTCACCTTGTTCTTCTAATCATCAAAACCTATTCTAGTTTTGACATTTGAAGCTCTCTAACTTCCCAAAATCTGATCTAGAGTTTCAATACTTTTTCCAAACTTCATATGTAGTTGTCAATTCATTTTCTCAAGCTCTTTTCTTATTCTCACAATTTAGCTTCCAATTTCTCACAATCTTTATCTCTTGATAGCAGCTTTTATGTCAAAACTTCTTCAATCCCTTTTTCTTATTCTATCTAGGTCTTCAATTCAACAATCATATTTTCTTCTTTCTTCAAATCCTAAGATACCTTTTCTTTATTCTTCACTTCTTCTATAATTCTATTCTTTAGCCTTTTGATTTCTTTTCCAACACACATCAATTATTCCACAAGATCTACTTCACCTTCATTCTTTGTGTAATCCATTTTTACATCTCCTTCATTAGTCTCAAAAGCCATGAACATAAATTTTTCTTTTTCATCTCTAGAGATATCTCCATATTCTTCTTCAGTGGAGTAGTCTTCTTCCTCATTGGTGTAGAAGCTCTGATGCTTCCTCTAACCTCTATACATTCTTTGAAATGATTTATTTCCATTATTTTTCTCGACATTGTTAAAATTCTTATGGGGACACTTAACCATAAAATTTCCTACTTCACCATAATTAGAATAGTTGAAAGGTAACTTACTTGTGTACTTACCATAACCTCTTTATAGCTTCTTAACAAAAATTTCTTCTTTTGTGTAATGGTGCAAATGTTCACCCTAGGAAAATTTCCCATTTATATACCCTTACTTTAGAATTACAAGTATGATGATGCATAAACCCATAGCTGTCTTTCTAATCTTCTCGTGTGTCCTTGTCTTTTTGTCGATGGAGGAATATTTTTCAAGGACGTGCATGTGCTACATAGATATTCATGCAGCATGCTACCGTCCTAACAAATTCCTACCTCTAGGATTTGTAGAAGTGTTATGTTTCCTAGCTGGTCGTGAATGTAACATTCTCTGTTGGGTTTTGACTGACAAAAAATGACTCCTTGCCTCCATTTTACCCATTCAAACTCATTCTATCACTCCTTCATGCTAATTCTCTCACTCTCAAAATCAATCTCTCTCACTCCTTGATCATTCTTTCTTTTTCATAGCTCTATCTTGATGCTACTAGCCTTCTACTTGGTCTCTACAACATCTTACTTCAAAACCATTATTGTTGCAGGTTTACAAAGCTTTATCTCCACGACGTGCGGTGTTGTTCTCTTCCTTTCCTCTATCAAGCTTGAGTTCTTATAGCAAAGAAGGTAACACTGTGTCTTTTCATTTTTATTCTATCTATCATCTTGTAGAGTAATATTCAAGTTGTCATTGCTCTCTACTTTATTGTGTCATTTCCATTTTTCTTCTTTATCTCTTTTTCTCTATATCATTCCATATCTAGTTGTCCATGGAGGTGGGAACACCAAAATGGGGGTCTAACTGAAGTAGACCTCAAAAAACAACCCAACACTTTTTATGTTTTGATGTGTGTAGGTACAAGTTCATCCACTCGAATTATAGATAAAGAAATGTGGTGTGTGAAAGGTATATTTTCCTACTCTTTCCTTATCATTTTCATCATTAGAATAATTATTTCCAATATTCTTCTTGTTGTACTATTTATTTTCACATTTTCATATTGAACTGTCAAACTGTAAAACTTTGTTATTCAAGTCATAAGTAAACCTTGAGTGTCTTTGACTATCATTTGACTTGTTGTTCATATAGAATTGTGTGTCCCTAAGACTCCAGCGCAACATGCTAAAGTTTGATTCCCAAGTTGACATCCTCATATAAAGAGTTGTATGAGTCACAGTTTGATACCCTTTTTGTCTTCTCACCCAATTTCCAAAACACTTGTCATTAGTATAAGGGAAGCAAGGTCATATTTTCTCTTCCTTTTCAGCCTATCTTTCCTTTCTTAATTCATTAGTCAACCTGAGGTAGTTTAGGGCAGTTCGTTCCTTGGGGCTCTCCTCTAACCTAGATCCTTTGGGGTGATGAATCCCCCTACTCTAAATTTTTGGTGAACATGACTTGAACATCCTTGTTTTCATTTCTTGGTGTTGAGAATATTTCTCTTGTGTCTTAGGTGCATTGTAGATTCATTTGTCATAAGGTGTGCAACTTTTGTGACCCAATCTATGACCCCTAGTTGCATAGTTAGAAGGACTCTTACATATTCAGAAATGGAATCTAGGTAGGTCACTGTCTACTAAAGTCAATATTCTACATCTTCTAAGCTAGTTCCATTTGAGCATGTGAATATAGCCTTGTTCATATGTATCCCTCCTAAAAAAATATGAGTGCAATGCCTGATATAACTTTCACCTCATATGATGAGCAACTAAATAAGGAGCCTTTCCCATTATACATTCCTACCCAAATTAATGGAAATGTTGTAACTGGCATCTTAGTTGATCCAATAAGCTAGGTTAGTGTGATAATAGAGTAAACTCAATATATAAATAGTTTACATAAGTAGAGATATGAAGAGTCAAAAACCACTCTTTGTACCCACGATGGACTCTCTATTTCCCTTATGGGCCCTATTTCTTTATCAATCTTGGTAGGACCCAAGGTTTTTAATGTTTCATTTATCATGATTATAGAGTTTGACCTATTCAAAGTAAAGCTAAGCATCCCGTGGCTAGCCTCTTTGAATGACGTTGCCTATGTATTCCACAAATGCTTATAGTTCCCTCACAAAGGTGTTGTGCAATAAGTGCATTACACTGGCTATAAACCGCTAGTGTCATGGGGGGCTTCTCATTGGATCACTTTTGGCCTACCCCAGTCGAGCCTCTCCCTCTGAGGGGATATTTTTTATATAAGCCTTCTATTAAATATGATCAGGGGCTCAATGTTGAAGGTTAGTTATCCAATGTACCCTTATGTTGTCTTAGTAAAAGCCTCTATGATAGTGCAATAGTAAGCTGCCTCTTCTGCCCCACCAAAGGGAAAGGGGAATCTTTCTCTCACTCTAAAGCCTTCTCCTTCTATGTCTATACTTCCATCTTATTTTTCTTCTTGTCTTGGTATAAAATCTTCGACTCTCGCTCTTGTGCCTCGCATGGAAAAAAGTGAACCATCAAGTCTTTGAGCTTCTTATGCTACCAATGGTACCACAACCTGCTATCTATGACAAGGGAAAGTCTTCTCGTGGGGTCATTCCTATGTATCAACCTCCACAACCTCCTACTATTTCTCCACCTGCCCCTAAGGTAGAGAATGGGAAGAGTCCCACTGCTGAGGTGTCAATGTTTTTTTCTCCTCTTGTGGTTATTTCTGCTCCTATGCTTCCTCATCCTCCTCCTACCCAGGAAACCATCCTTCCACTAGAAATGGTTGTGAAGGATACTCTTGTATCTTAGCAGTAGCCTCCATTCCCTTATCAAGTTGTGTATTCCAATGCACATAGCTAACGTAACCAGCTTGCACGTGAGTGAAAATGCAAGCGAAAGGCTCTAGTCGTGGAACATGTTGCCTTGTAAAAGACGAAGGGGGAGCTAGAGGCACCTATTTCTACAAATTTTGCTACTGTTCCACGTTCTCCTGCTATTTTTTCCTCAGTTCCCATCACCTTTGTCTTGCTTTTAGCTCCTTCAATGGGTCCCAGTGATGCTCACCCCGAAAGGGTACAATTTTTCATCAATCCCTCCATGGAGTTTCCTTTATTGATGTCCCTCATGGATATCCTTCCTTTCTCACATCCCATAGACATGTGAAATACAATAGTGGGGTTTTTTGTGCCTATTTCATCTTCCTCCTCCACCTCTGCTTCTTCTATTGGGATTCCACATCCTTCGTTGAAGCACAAGTTGTAGGATGACCTCACTATGAGTGGAGGTCAGAAGAAGGGTTCACCTTCTTTAAAAGATAGTTATATCTTGGATTGCACCATCCTTGTGACGGAGGCAAACCCTCCATCCTTGGATTTTGTCACTGCCCCTCTTCCTGAGGTCAACGGTGACTCTCAGTTGTCTCATTATTCTCCCACCCGATTGAAACATGACACTCTAGTATAGTGCATGTTTCATTCGGTGGATGACATCCTGGCTCTATCGTCAATTTTTGTGAAATCGATGACCTTTGCTTCATAAGATCTTTGTGAAGAAGACTTTGAGGGGCCTTCTTCCTTGGCTTGCATTGCAAGTGAGTTAGAGGGTACCACTCTTGCTATCTTGCCCTTGCAGGCTCGTTCGCACTCCCCTTACAATGATCTAGATTGGGAGCAAGATGAATTGTTGGTCGATGAGGACTAGGATGGTACCTCTTCTTTATATGTAGCCTAGATTTATTTATGTTCCCTCATTCTTGTCTTTTTATGTTTATGATCCTACTTAGAGGACCCTTGCTACCCTTGTAGATGGTTGGATACAGACATGAAAAAATTGTTGTGCACTTCTTCTATTTGTATTAGCATTCTTCTATGTGTCGTGAAATTTCTTTTTGATATTGGGGACGATCCAAAGAATTGGGGGAATTTAGGCCCTCTTCCATGTTGACCCAATTTTTATTTTCACTTTGTCTTCATGTGCTCTTCTCCATATTTTGAGAACTTTGGGGTTTGATGACTGTTCGTTCATACAATATATTATATTTATTTGCATCTATGAATAGATTTGACCCCAAATTCTTTGATCCCCCTATCTCTTGATTTCTTCATCTTTGTCTACTTCTTGATGTTGTGCTTCTTATGTACATTGTCCCTCGCATGTGTGACAACATCCCATGGATACATCTCATTATGTGTTGCATGCCACAAAAACACTACCTCTCCTTTCTCTCCTTAGGATGTCACATGCTCCTTTGTATAGCACACACCATCCTAAGGGGGGCTCCTATACCATGTTATAATGAATTCCTTGACTAAAGAATCCCTTATTGAAATATCTCTCATTTTTCCAAAATGTTGTATTCTCTTAGGATTCTTGGATAAAAATTTATTTCAAAAAGGATCTTGTATGTGAAAGAGTTTGAAAACTTTCCTTTGAAAAAGGAGCACTTTTTTTCTAAAATGAAAGAGACTAAAAATTTTCCTTTGAAAAGGAGAATTCTTTCCAACGAATTCCTTGATGAAAGATCATTCAAAAGGATCCTTTGATGAAAGAATAACTTGCAAAAAATATGGTGTCTTTTAATCAGGGTGTTCCTTTGAATGTGCTCCTTGATGTCTTGAAGGGTCTCTTTCCAAAGGAACCCCCTTTGAAATATTTCTCCTCGAAAAGAGATCTTTGGTGTTTTATGATGTGTGTCTTTTATCTGATATTTGATGTTGTTGTGTCTTGGTGTCAGACATCTTATATCTTGGAGTCTAGCTTAGGGGTAGCCTAACTAGATCCACCTTCTCTATGACTATCCTACAATGCAGTTTGCAACAACTACAGGCTTATCTATCTGATCAGTGTATTTGATCAGATAGTTTCTTATCGTGTTGGCTTGTGTCATCTTATGTCTTATGATTAGCTTTTTTCCTAACATGTTTGTTTGTAGCCTTGCATGTTTGTGGTGTGATTGTAGCTATCTTTGCAGGACCAAGAACTTGTGGAGCTCCCTCTTTCACATCCAGGTATACCGGATTGAGGATTTGCTTCCTCAATGATATTGGTATATTCTCTTCAACCTCTTTCTACTTTAGCTCACATATGCACAGACATGTATGCTTGCTAAAGTGGGGGAAAATGTAATGGTACAAATTTTCACCCTAGGAAAATTTCCCATTTACTTACCCTTACTTTAGAATTAAAAGTACGATGATGCATAAACCCACTACCATCTTTCTGATCTTCCTATGTGTCCTTGTATTTTGTGTTAGTGGAGGAATATTTTTTGGGGACATGTGCATGCCCACATGCCACACTACTGTCCTGACAGATTCTTGCCTCTAAGATTTGTAGAAGTGTTACATTTCCTGGTTGGTCATAAATGTAACGTTCTCTTCTAGGTCTTGACCGACAAAAAATGACTCCTTACCTCCTTTTTACCCATTCAAACTCATTCTATCACTCCTTCATCCTAATTCTTTCACTCTCAAGCTCAATCTCTCTCACTCCTTGATCATTCTTGTTTCTTCATAGCTCTATCTTGTTGCTACTAGTCTTCTACTTGGTCTCTACAACGTCTTCTTGCTTCAACACCATCATTATTGTAGGTTTACGAAGATTTGTCTCCTCAGTGTGGTGGTGCCATTCTCTTCCTTTCCTCTATTGACCTTGAGTTCTTATAGCAAGGAAGGTAACATTGTTTCTTTTTATTTGACTTGTATCTATCATCTTGTAGAGTAGCATTTGGGTTTTCATTGCTCTCTACTTTATTGTTTCATTTCCATTTTCTCTCCTTTATCACTTTTTCTCTATATCGTTGCATATTCGGTTGTCCATGGAGGTGGGAACACCAAAATGGGGGTCTAATTGAGCTAGACCTCAAAACATATCCCAACACTTTTTCCTGTTTTCATGTGTGTAGGCGCAAGTTCATCTATTCGAATTATAGTTGAAGAAATGGATGGTGTGTGAAAGGTATCTTTTCCTACTCTTTCCTTATCATTTCGTCACTAGTATAATTCTTTCTAGTATTCTTCTTTTTGTACTGTTTATTTTCGCATTTTTATATTGAACTATCAAACTGCAAAACTCTGTTATTCGGGTCATAAGTAGACCTTAGGTGTCTTTGACTGTCATTCGACTCATTGTCTATACAAGATTCCAGTGCATACTTAAGACTCCAACATGGTGCACTGAAGTTTAATTCATGTGCTACTATCCTTAGACAAAGATTTTTTTGAGTTGCAGTCTAAGACCCTTGTAGTTTTCTCACCCAATTTTTGAAACACCTATCATTAGCAGAAGGGAAGCAAGGTCATGTTTTCCCTTCCTTTTCAGTTTGTCTTTCCTTTCTTAATTCATTAGTCAACTTGAGGTAGTTTAGGGCAGTCTATTCCTTGGGGCTCTTCTATGACCTGGAGTCTTGGGGGTGACAAATACCCCTACTCTACATTCCAAATCTAATCCATTATTAGAATCCTGATCAACCTTCTTCTTAGATACTATGAAAGCAACCTCCTTCCTTATAGAATCTTCACTTTCACATCTCATCTCAAATGCAATCAGAATTCCATGCAGTTTAGTCAACTTCAAAGTATTTATATCCTTAGCTTCTTCAATAGCATAGACTTTAGAATCAAACCTTCTAGGGAGAGATCTAAGTACCTTTTTCACAACATTCCTCTCTATCAAATTCTCACCAAGACCTCGAATAGAGTTGACAACTTCATCGACCTGGAGTAAGAATATAGCAATATTCTCATCTTCTTTCATCTTCAGACCTTTAAACTAAGCTCTATAAGTTTCCATATTTGCCTCTTTTACTTTGTCATCACCTAAATAAATCTACAATTTACCCATATGCCCTTTGTTGTTTTGCACTACATTACTTTCACAAATTTAGAGCTAGTCAATCCACATAAAATAGCATTCCTTGCCTTTGCATTGAGTTCATAAGCCCTCTTTTTTACTTGATCCCTAGGAGGGTTTCCAAGAATATCATATTCCTCTACTATGGACATCCAAATTTTTATTCCTATATCCATCAAATAGGAATCCATCCTAACTTTCCAAAAAGTAAAATTTGATCCATCATAAACTGGTGCTTTATTTTCAGAGAATCCTTCTTGAGCCATCTTAGACCTACCTTAAGTTGTTAGGCTTATTCAAAGGAACTTAGCTTTGATACCAATGACATAGTATAGGTTAACTACACTTGATCCATATAGATTCAAAGCATACTTAAGCCACTAAGCATCAATGCCAATAAGATATTCAATGTAAACAAAGTGAAGAAGCCAATAAAACAAACATTCTAAAATATAAAAGCTTGAAAAAAATCTACTCTAAGACATTGAAACTTATCCTATTGGGGGAGTGGTGTTGCATTGATGTGGAATGGCGACCCTTTCCCAATCCCTTGGATAATGAACTTGTTTCCATCAATTTTATTGAAGAAAACTGATGAAACTAATGAGAGGTATATGTGAAACATGATGAAAGCTAATTTAACATGATATATGCTAAGGTGTGCATTGTAAATGTGTGCAAATCTATTATAAATGTATGCAATATTTAAAGATGCAAGTCCTAATTCTAAAATATGCTAAATGAATGCAACTAAGTTACCATGGAAGCCATTAATGGATGCTTTAAGCTACTATGATCAATATTTGAACTAAAAATGCTAAATGTATGCTAAATATGGATGCAAAATGAGAGTGATATTAACAGCATAAGTTTACTATAAAAGATGGATCCCTATTCAATAGATGCAAGGTATATTTATAGAATAGGAAAAGAGGAACCAATGGTCAAGATTGAAAGAATCAATCAATGGTCGGGATGGAAGAAAAATGGAGGCATGGATCATGGACTCCCATCAAGGGTTGAGAATACAATATGATATTTAATCAAGGGCTCACAATCATGCAAAGAAGTACACTTTCAAAACTTGCACAAGAAGTTTGTTACAAGAAAATTTTGTTTTTCAAATGAGTGAAGAGGGAAAGAATATTCCCTTGATAATACTCCCTTTTTGGAGGAATATGGAAAGGAGGAATATTCTCAAGGAAT
Organism: Sequoiadendron giganteum; assembly: GCA_007115665.2. NCBI lineage: Eukaryota > Viridiplantae > Streptophyta > Pinopsida > Cupressales > Cupressaceae > Sequoiadendron > Sequoiadendron giganteum. Next base: position 371,399,766 of record CM021104.1, read on the forward strand.
CTTCCCTTGCAAGTGGGAGAGTTAGAGTTAATTAGTAATTTGATAATTAAAACAAAGTTTCAATTATGTAAATTAGGGGAATTTAGGATATCCATTAAATAATTAACTTATTTGACAAAAAGGGGTCAAAATGACATTTAATTAAATAATTAAGATTATTTAATTAAATGAGAGGACTTGAGGTGTTAAGTTAAATATTTTGATTTATCCAACTTAACAAGATGAAAGGTTAGCATGAAAGGGGTAGGAATTAACCTAATTAGATTAATCAGATTAATAGATGAAAATGATGCAATTAATTAAATAGCTAGGCTAATTTAATTGATTAAGCGAAAAGAAGATGGGTTTTAGGATGAAACAATGTTAGTATATCAATTCGAGTGTGTAATACCATTCAGGACATTTTTAAGTGTCTACATTTTGCCCATCTTTGAAGCGAGGTACTTGTTACATTGGTTCAAAGACTGACACTTTTCAGATTAAAACTACTACTCAGATCAAAAATTAAAAATAAAAAAATTGATTTTTGGATTCCCCACTGTTGCCCCAATGGAAGGAATAATCTAGTTCCTTGTCCCCTCGAGAGATCGGGCAAAAATTATGAATTTTGGGTTGATCTCTCGACAAATGTAAATATAGGTTTAGGTGCTAAAACATGCCCCGGGATGCCAAAAATGGCCTCAAAAATATAAAAAAATGACACAAAATAGGTCACAAAGCATGAAAATAGGTAAAACATGCCAAAACCATAGCTTTTGGCTTAAATTAGGGCAAAAAACTCTAAATTTTGGGCTTAAATAGGTGAAAAGGTTGCACTTCCAATTCATTTGTGCATTCAACCTATAACATTTTGTGCATTTGGAGCTCTGACATTCTAACGAGATGGCTCACCATGTGCTTCCACTTCACCTTTCTGAGCGGGTTTGAGAGTTCCAATGCCAAAAAAATGCAAGACCATGAGTATGTGACTCAAAACCTGCCTCGATTTTCACATCTTAGTGTATTTAATAATGCATCAAAACTAGGTTTATCGAAGCATCGCTATATAGTGACACGCAAAAGGTGTCATAAGCATCGCTATTTCTTTTTTAGCGATGCACTTGTTGTATAGTGGTGCGTTGGGGTTTTTTATTCTAGCGACACAATTGATTTAGGGGTTGCGAGGTTAAAAAATCCAGGCATTAGGTTTTTTACTTTAGTGTCGCTCACTTGCGGTGGGCGACGCACTTTCCAAATAGCGATGCACCATCATTTTTAAATATAGCGACGCATGCAAATATCAATGCACAATTAAGTATTGCAACGTGCGTCACCAAATTGGCGATGCACCCCTAAAATTTATATAGCAACGTACCATTAAAATAGTGATGATATTGATTTTAGTGACACAATTGATGTTTTGGGATGCAGACCTTTTTGATTTTGATCAATTTTTTGACTTTTAAGAAAATTAAAGTGTGTGTGATGCGTGCAGGAGAATATGCCACCTTTGATGTCATGGGAGCATCGATTAGAGATTTTTGCACTGGCATGATACTTTGATGACTAAGAGGTGGAGCGATTGGGGATGTTTGGATTAGGGTTTATTGCTTTCCTACCAGAGGTCTGGACCCACTTGGCCATGATGACAACACTCATCGAGAAGTGGCGTAGTGAGACCTCTCTTTCCATTTTACCCATCGACGAAGCTACTATCACACTCGAGGATGTGTGGCGGATCCTACGGCTTCCTATTCATGGGGAGTGTGTCATCTATGACACAGAGGCCGGGAGGGACGCATGTTGCTCATTGTTGCGGTCTTACATCATATTGGTCAGTTCACAAATAAACCTGGACTTTTACAGAGCCTGAGAGCCCATATTTAGATTGTTTGTTACGACACTCATTGTTGGACTGATTGCCACCGACCGATGGGGCAAGGTTTCAGTCTGGGGGTTGGGGATTGCATGGCATGACATGATTAGGACCAATATGTATACCTGGGGTCCAATTTTACTTACATCTTTATATCATGGCATGCACCAGGCAATTCACTACGAGGGTAGGAGCATTGGGGTTGGTGTGACATTGCTTCATATTTGGGCATACGAGCACATTGCAATACTGAGACCTTTGGTTGTTTTGACAAATATTCATGAGGATGAGCCCATTGTATTTAGATATAGGGTCCCTATGACATTACAACACACCGACCTAACAGGTCTACCCTATTGGCGATGGGTCATTGATGGCATGACCGTATTTCGATGGAGGTTGTGGTTGCAAGTTCTAGCTTGGTATGGTGATTAGCAACAATTGTACTTTGCTCGCCAGACCTATTACATCTAAGGGTAGGAGCACACCATGATAGATAAGTACCTTCCAAACCATGTTGTGAGGTAGTTTGGGGAGGTACAGGATGTGCCTCTCGATGATTACATAGTTTTTTTCGTGAGATCTCAGAGAGAGGTCTAGTGGGGAGCACAAACTGACACCGTAGTGGTGGTCAATGACTTTTGGAAGCTTGTTCCCTAGCCTTCAGCATATGATCAGGGTTTACCAGACATGGGGACTACCCTTGGTTATGATGCATGGTTTAGACCACTCATTCGCCTAATAGACCCAGTTGGGGGGATACCCCAGTGGGAGAGGCAGAGATCAGGATGGAGACAGGGATGGGGATAGAAACTAAGGGAAACAACGGCTAGAGCAAGATAGGGCACAGGTTTCGGGGGATGGAGAGTAGCGTAGGAAAGATCAAGGTCACCAAGACCTAGGACATCAAGATGGCCAAAAAGATGGCCAATAGGATGGACAAGTTCTGGAGGCACTACTGCCTCCTCCACCTCTACAAACAGATCAACAGTTATAGGCTTAGGTACAAGCTCTTATAGCCAAGAGAGATCAGTTGCAGTAGCAACTATATGATATGACTGCCAAGAGAGACATGGAGGTTTAGTTGTGGAAACAACTAGACCTATAACTAGCCTAGTAAATTAGGCGATGACAACAGCTCGAGGCCATCATAGCAAAATCTCAAGGATGAATTGTGTGTGCTCGCATGTACAAAGAGGTTGTCATAGAGGCTAAATATTATAGGATGCATTATCATTGAGATGTTCTTAGAGAGATGTGGTAGCTGGAATTTTCTTAGAGGAGTGGGGCACCTCCCAGGGCTGAGGATCAACCATTAGTTAGACAACCTGGGGAGTCGAGCAGCCACCAGGGCTAGCCTTCTCATAGACACTTTTTTTATTAGTTGCTTGATTATTTATACAAATACACATTCATAGGCTCATTTTTTATAGCCTTTTTATATATTGTACTTTTTATTTGATATTCATACATACTGATTCAAATTTTGTACCATGGCAGTCATTTTTTGATATATATGAGATGGTTTAGACTCATGATGTGATGTGATTTTATTTCATGTTTTATGGATGTATGGATGTATATGATATGATGTGATTTTATATTTATGTGTTATGATTATGTATGGATGCAATGTGATGGATGTACTTCTTTTATGTATGTTTATGCAATATGTGATCTATGATTTCATGATGTTTATACATATATGGATGTATATAGGGATGATGCGCATGTTTATACGCATGATATGGATGTGATGAATGTTAATACAATGTACTAGGATCCTTAGAATAACAAATATATATTATCTAAAACAACTTAAATGATAATGATGATGCAATGGATTATGTTTTCCATTATTATGATATGTTGTGATGGCTCACCATGCACTTCAACTTCACCTTTTTGAGTGGGTTCGAGAGTTCCAATGCCAAACAGACACAGGACCATGAGTATGTGACTTGAAACCTACCCTGATTTTTGTATTTTAGTGCATTTAATAGTGCATCAAAACTAGGTTTATAGGAGCATCGCTATATAGTGATACACAAAAGGCGTCATAAGCGTCACTATTGATTTTTTAGCGATGCACTTGTTGTATAGTGGTGCGTCAGGGTTTTTGATTCTAGCGACACAAATGATTTAGGGGTCACGAGGTTAAAATAGCCATGCATTAGGTTTTTAAGTTTAGCATCGCTCACTTGCGGTGGGAAACGCACTATCCAAATAGCGACATGCCATCATTTTTAAATATAGTGATGCATGCAAATGTCAATGCACAATTGAGTATTTTGATGTGTTTCACCAAATTAGCGATGCACCCCTAAAATTTATATAGCAACGTACCCTTAAAATAGTGAGAATATTTATTTCAGTGACGTACTTGATGTTTTAGGATGCAGACCTTCTGACTTTGATCAATTTTTTAACTTTTAAGAAAATTGATGTTATGTGTGTGATGTGTGCAGGAGGATATGCCACCTTTGATGTCATAGGAGCACCGATTAGAGATTTTGGCAGTGGCACAAGACTTTGACGATCGGGAGGTGGAGTAACTAAGGATGCTTGGATTAGGGTTTATCATTTTCCTGCCAAAGGGTTGGACCCACTTGGCCATGATGATAGTGCTCATCGAGAGGTGGCATAGTGAGACCTTTTCTTTCCATTTTACCCACCAATGAGGCTACTATCACACTCAAGGATGTATGGTGGATCCTACGGCTTCCTATTCATGGGGAGTGTGTCATCTATGACACAAAGGCTCAGAGGGATGCATGTTGCTCATTGTTGTGGTCTAACAAATAAACTTGGACTTGTACAGAGCCTAAGAGTCCATATTCAGATTGTTCATTATGCCACTCATTGTTGGAGTGATTGCCCTTGATCGACAGGGCAGAGGTTTCAGTCTGGGGGCTAGGGGTTGCATGGCATGATATGATCAAGAGGACCACTATGTATGCTTGGGGTCCAGTTTTTCTTGCATTTTTATATCATGACATGCACCATACAATTCACTACGAGGGTAGGAGCATTGGGGTTGGTGTGATATTGCTTCATATTTGGGCATATGACCACATTACAGTGTTGAGACCTTTGGTTTTTTTGATAAATATTCATTAGGATGAGCCCATTGTATTTAGATATAGGGTCCCTAGGATATTACAACACACCGACCTAACAGGTTTACCCTATTGGCGATGGGTCATTGATGACATGACTGTATTTCGATGGAGGTTGTGGCTGCAGGTTCTAGCTTGGTATGGCAATCAACATCAGTTGTACTTTGCTCACCAGACCTGTTACATCTAAGGGAAGGAGCACACCATGATAGAGCAGTACCTTCCAGACCGTGTTGCAAGATAGTTTGGGGAGGTACAGGATGTACCTCGCGATGATTACATAGTTGTTTTCGCGAGATCTCAGAGAGAGGTCTAGTGGGGAGCACAGATTGACCCCGTAGTGGTGGTCAATGACTTTTGACAGCTTGTTGCCTAGCCTTCAGCATATGATCAGGGTTTACTAGACATGAGGACTACCCCTGGTTATGATGCATGGTTCAGACCACTCGTCCGCTTGGAAGATCTAGTCGGGGGGATACCCTGGTGGGAGAGGCAGAGGTAGAGGCAAAGGCAAAAGTAGAGGAAGAGGTCAAGATGGAAGCAGGGATGGGGGTAGAGGCTGAGGGCAACAACAACCAGAGTAGGAAAGGGCATAGGTTCTAAGGGATGGAGAGAATCCTAGGCAAGATCAGGGTCACCAAGACCCAGGACATCAAGATGGTCGACAAGATGGCCAGTAGGATGGATAGGTTTCAGGGGGTACCACCACCTCCTCCACCTCTACAACTAGATCAACAATTATAGGCTTAGGTATAGACTCTTATAGCCAAGAGAGAACAACTACAGTAGTAGCTACATGATATGACTGTCAAGAGAGACATGGAGGTTCAGTTGTGGCAGCAACTAGACCTATAACTAGCCTAGGAAATTGGGCGATGACAATAGCTCTAGGTCGTCACAACGACATCTCAAGGATGAATGATGTGTGCTCGCATGTTCAGAGAGGAAATCATAGAGGCTGCATATTATAGGATGCATTATCATTGAGATGTTCTTAGAGAGATGTGACAACCAGACTTTTCTTAGAGGAGTGGGGCACATCCCAGGGCTGAGGATCAGCCATCAGTTAGACAACCTGGGGAGTCGAGCAGCCACCAGGGCTAGCCTTCTCATAGACACTTTTTTGATTACCTACCCGATTATTTATACAGATACACATTCATAGGCTCATTTTTTATATCCTCGTGTAAATTGTACTTTTGATTTGATATTCATACACACTAATTCAGATTTTGTACCATGACAATCATTTATTGATATATATATGAGATGGTTCAGACTCATGATGTGATTTTATTTCATGTTTTATGGATGTATATGATATGACGTGATGTTATATTTACGTGTTATGATTATATATGGATGCAATGTGATGGATGTACTTATTTTATGTATGTTTATGCAATATGTGATCTATGATTTCATGATGTTTATATGCATATGGATGTATATAGGGATGATGCACATGTTTATGCGCATGATATGGATGTGATGAATGTTAATACAATGTATTAAGATTCTTAGAATAACAACTCTATATTATCTGAAATAACTTAAATGATAATGATGATGCAGTGGATTATGTTTTCCATTATTATGATATGTTGTGATGATGTGAGATGTATACATGCTGATAATCTTGTGGATGTAGGATGAATGCATGATGATGTTTCTGTTGATTTTCATGATACCAGGTTAGTGTGGAAAGAAGATAGAAGAATCAAATGATTTGACCATTGATTTTTTAGATTGATTCAAAAAGTCCAACAAGTCCATGATCCATTGAGACTTTATTAGATATGGTGATGAGATAGATGATTTTGCTCATATCTTGGGATTGGAATTTTGCGTCATTCCTTATGTTTGATATAACACATAGACACAATGCATCATGGTATTGATAACCAAGATAGCGTTGTATCAAGTGTAATGGACTTTGACTCTGAAAATAGATAGGATAGTTCTTTCTCACACCTTGACATATGAAAACCTCATTGGAATGTAGTTTAGAAGTTTAGAATATATCGAACCAAATCATATGCAATATTCAACAATCTACTCCAAAATACCTCCCCACACACAACTAAGCAAGTATGCACCAAAATTATTTTACAAGAATACCCACAAGCACAACAAATGAAAGATAATGATCGATGCCCATTCATTTCTCTCTAAATCATTTAGACATCATTGAGAGGTCCTTGCAATGGTTCAATAAGATAAATCATAAGAAAATGTCAAAGACAAATAGTTAGCGTAATCAGTATCTATGTTGCACAGGTGGCTGTTGTTGAACCAAAAGATCGACTTGTTAATGCTCGATATAGTCATTGAATTTATACAAGATCAAGATCCACAAGAGGTAGTTAAACCATGTCACGAAGCCCAAGTGTCATGTTGTACTACGCCTACCATAGGAAGAGCAGACCAAGGGTCACACCTTGGAACAATCCCCCCCGGCATAAGGTCGAGGTTTGAACCTGTGACCTCAGCTCTTATACCAATTGTTGCACAAGTGGCTACCGTTGCACCAAAAGATCGACCTGTTAATGCCCGATACAGTTGCTAGATTTATACAAGATCAAGATCCACATGAGGTGGTTAAACCATGTCACGAAGCCCAAGCACCGTACCGGACTACGCCTACCACAGGAAGAGGAAACCAGGGGTCACGCCTTGCAACAATCTCTTGCCAATTTAACATAACTAATGGTGATTTATGATGTTCATGTCCATTATCAGAAGGATGCATCCTAGACCATGTTTATTAGGTGTTTTGACTAGGACTAAGTGTGTGATAAGCCATTGATACAAACTCCATTGACTCATTTATCTATGATTTAGACTTTAGATTTTGACACTTAGGTTCTCACTTTATGACTTACGATACTTGCTTTCTACTTGTTTTACCAAAGGTTGAAGATGACGATCAATTTATTATGGATGAAGGTTTGTTGCGGGTGAAAGAGAAATGGGGTGGATGGTTTTGGGCTTTCTGGAATATTTCATTATTTTTGGTGTTTTGAAAATGTTTTGAGGCTATTTTTTATTTTTTTGAAAGTTTATATGAATGTTTTGATTTTCGGTTATTTGAGGTTGTTTAGGGTTTTTTTTTCAAATTCTTTGGGTTTTCAAGTTTTCAAAATTTTAGGGGTTTTCCAAGATTTGACCAAGACCTAACATAAAATATTATCCTAGGGGCCTTGGGGGCTTATCAAAGATGATCCTTGCCTACATTATACATGCAAAGAGTACGTAGTTTCACTAACTTAACTTATTGTTCATGAGATATGAACAGTTGATGGATTGTCAATTTATTATGATTGACTCATAAAAGACGACCTAGGGTGTCTCGAGGGCACATCAATGATGGCCTTTCCTACGTTCAAGCTCAGAGACTCGTAGTTTGACATGGTATTGTTTGTGGATTTTTAATGTTTTGACCTTTTTAGGGATTTTGATGTGTTTTGGATGTTTTGGATTTTGACTTTACAACTTTTTGAATGTTTTCGGATTATAGTTGTACAAGATTTTGGATGTTTTTGGTTTTTTTGGTTTTTTTGGGTTTTTTCCAATGTTTTGGGATTTTTTTGAGGTTTTATGAATGTTTTTGGGATTTTCGATGAGATTTCCAAATAACCTTAAGATATACAAGAACCCAATCCGATTCAGAATGAATTGCCCCCAGTGTTATGTCATAGACTACCTTGATATAGGCAAGACAAGCTGACCTTAGAAATATGCCAAGTAGCACTAAAGGGGATACGATACTTCACAATATCAAGCTATGATATAGATGCAGATGTGTGATGGACTAAATAGGACGAATGATGTGATGGATGGATGTGATGCCAAGAATGATAGGATAAAGAGCCAAAGATAGATGGAGGTGATTTATTTATGCAAGGCACCTATTTGTCAGGTTTTCACCAAGGTACTTGCCCAAAGCACCATCAAAGTTGTTTTCACTAGAGGACAATTGTTTTTCTTTACTATTTTCAATACTTTTTCTTAATTTTTTGGATTTTTTATCATTTTTTTTTTTGTATTTTTTGAGATTTGCACCCTTCAAGTCTAGGCATAAAAATTTTTAATATGCAAACTATTGGTTGGTTCCTGCAAGGGTTCACCTTTAGGATTTGATAATTGGTATGCTCCTGATCCATAGCTTGTTGTGATGACAAATGGACCTAACCAATTAGGTTCAAACTTTCCTTTACTATCTTGACTTGGAAAAAATATTGATTTTGCTTGAGAACAAGATCCCCTACCTGGAAAGACTGACTCTTGATCTTCTTGTTATAGCTTTGTTTCAATCAATTTTGGTATAATTGCTAGCAATTAAGGGTGTCAAGATGAAACTCATTCAAGAATTCTAGCTCATTTAGTCGTGATACTTTGTACTATCCATCAATGATTAGGTTATGCAATGAGACTTGTAATGACGGAAGCTTGACCTCAATAGGCATGATGATTTTTGATCCGTAGACCAAGGAGAAATGGGTTGCCATGTAGGTGTGTGGATACTAGTTCGATAGGCCCATAGGGTAGGATTAAACTATAGATGCCAGTCACGACCAACTTCATTAACTATTTTCTTCAATTTTTAGAAGGGTCTTGTTTGTAGCCTCAGCTTGACTGTTGCCTTGGGGGTAATACGGGGTCGAGAATCGATGTTGGATGTTAAATTATTGGCATAGATCTTTCATATCCTAATTCTTGAAGGGTATTTCATTATCAAAAATAAGGGCTTGTGGAACACCATAATAATAGATAAGGTAATTCAAGATAAATTTGGCAATTTGCTTCCCATTATGTAGGTCATAGGAATGGCTTCCACCCACTTGGTAAAGTACTTTGCGGTTGTTATGATGAACTTGTGGCAATTAGATGAGGTGGGAGTAATCTTTCCTATCAGGTCAAGCCCCCACTATGAGAAAGGCCAAGGTGTGATCATTGGTTATAAATCTTGAGCTAGAGCATGAATAAGATCTCCATGTTTTTGACACTAGACACACTTATGCACGTATTTATGGGCTTCTCTTTCCATGGTTGGTGAGTACTACTCCATCCTTAACAGTTTCTTAGCTAAAGTCATACCACTAGAATGAGAACCACATAAGTCATCATGTTCTTTTGTTAAGGCGGTCAAGGCTTTCTCTTAGTTGAGACATCATAGTAATGTCCCCTTGATGCTTCTACAGTAAAGGGTATCACCTAGGATCATGAATCGGGATGCCTTTTTAACAAAGGTTTTTTTTTAGTTGGAGGTGATGTCGGATGGGAGAGTTCCTCTACTAAGTTAGGTGAATATATCATGATACCAAGGGGAACCAGGACCAATAATTACACATGAAAATTCAGATTCTGGGATTTCGAAAGCTAGCACGAGAAGTTGCTCTACCGAGAACTCACATTGAAGGACATTGTGTGGCATATCTAACAATGATCCAATTGTTGCCATAACATCTGTTTCCCGAGTGTTCATATGAGGAATCTAATCAAAATTTATATCAATGAAAAATTCCTTGAGACTTTCTACCATATTCTTATAAGGAGTGATTTTATCATCCTTAGTTTGGTAGTTGTCATTGACTTGGTTTATAGCTAGTTGTGAGTCCCCATAGACTTTTAACACTTGTATTTGTCATTGGACCACTATACTTATACATGTTATTAGGGCTTCATACTTAGTAATATTATTAGTACATAGAAATGATAGTCGGTATGACTTTGGAATGCAGTCACCTTCAGAGGTGATAAAAATAATACCCACTCCTGATCCATGTTGGGTGAATGATTCATCAAAGTACATCTTCCACTGATCTGTTGTATTGACAAGGAACACTAATTCATCAAGAAATTCATATATCAAAGGCTTCTCTGCATAGATAGGTGCTTATGCCAGTTGATTTTCGATCACTTGTCCTTTGATTGCCTTGTGCTCGATGTACTCTATGTCAAATTTAGTCAAGATCTTACCCATTTGGCCATTCGTCCAATGAGATTTGCTTTAGATAGCAGGTATTTCAATGGGTCGATCTTTTCAATAAGCTCAATTTGATGCGACAACATGTAATGTATAAAATTTTGTGAAGCAAAAACCATTGCTAAGCATGCTTTCTCAATGGATGAGTAATTCATTTCATAGCCTACCAAGGTCTTGCTAATGTAATAAATGGCTCTTTCACTTTCGTTTTCATCATGTTGTGCTAAAAACACCTAGTGTTGCTGATGTTGCTAAGATATATAGGATCAATGGTTTGTTTGGTATTGGCAGCATGAGCACTAGTGGTGTCAATAGGTAGTACTTAATCTACTAGAAAGATCTATCACACTTCTCATCTCACTTATAAGTCATTCCTTTATGGAGGAGATGCGAGAAAGGGTGAATTTTGTCTGATAATTGTGCTATGAAACTTCTAATAGACTACAACCTTCCTTGTAACCCTCTCATCTACTTTAATGTTTGTAGTGGTTCCATGTCTAGGATGGATTTCACTTTTACTTTTTTGGATCAATCTCTATCCCTCTTTGTGACACAATGTAGCCAAGAAGCTTCCCTGATGTAACCTCAAAGATACATTTTTTTTTAGTTCAGTTGTACCTTATACTCTTCGAGTCTATCAAAGATGGGTCCTACTACCTCTATATGCTCACTCCTTTTCTTTGATTTGGCCAAAATATCATCCACATAGTCTTCGACTATTTTTTGGATCATATCATGAAAGATGAGGGTCATTGCTCTTTAATAGGTCACTCTTGTGTTCTTCAACCGAAATGGCATCATGTTCCAACAATATGTTCCCCATGGACAAGTGAATACATTTTTGTGTTGATCCTCCTTGGCGATCATGATTTGATTATATACTAAATAATCGACCATGAGTGATAGCATTTCATGTCCAACTATTAAATCCATGATGATGTCGATGTTAGGAAGAGGAAAATCATCCTTAGAGCATGCTTTGTTTAAGTCTCTAAAATTTGTGCATATTTTGATGCCCCCAATGGGTTTGGAGACTAGTACCAGGTTGGATACCCACTCAGGATAATCAATCGATCAGATAAATCTGAATTCAAAAAGATTTTGTAACTCAAGTTTCACCAAAAGTTCTATTTGAGAGTGCATCTTTCTCAATTTATGCTTCACTGGTTTGGCTTCAGGATAGACTTCTAAATGATGCACAACCACTTCTAGATCAAGCCCTGGCATATCTGTGTATGACCATGCAAATTTGGCTCTTCACTCTTTCAGGAACACTGCTAGGTTTTTGTGTTCTTCATCCAACAAGGATTTGACATAGAAAGTTATCTTGGGTGCTTCTTTGGTTTTGACATTCATTGGAGTAGCCTTCTCTGCTAACACTGTTGACTTTTTTGGATGCATTGCACTAAGGGGGAGATTGAATCCCTCATCCTTAGGCACCTCAAAGATGTTTTCACCCTCATATGTGTCCTTTATTTTTACTATTTTAGGATCAAAAAGTGTCACAATATAGTTTTCACTCAAAGATCGACATGTTATTTGCATGTCATCATTTTTGTGATTGAAGGATTCAATCGTCTCCCCATAGTACACTTGTGCATCTAGATCTATGTCAAAACTAGATTTGTGATTTTCCCATGGTAAGTTGTCTCAAAGTCCCATGAATTATAAGATTTCTTCATCGTCTTCGAATAAATATATAATTGGTGGTCCTTGTTGGTCCCATTCAATGAGTTGGGGATGTACTAGCTTATTTCAATGGTTTGGTCGTTTGGGGTGAAAGATGTTGTGGATAACATGAAGAGAGAGTTATTCTCAAATAGGTTAGCAACATTGAGGGGGAAGTCATCTAGGGTCATATCATGCGATGTTGGTAACCAAGAGGAAGCCTCGGCCCGGTTAGTAGAAGTACCTTTTCCCATAAGGCTAACCTTGGTAGAAGTACATCCTAAGCCAATATTCTTTGGATGTTTCTTAGGAACGATGGGTTCTAGCAAATCGTTGTCAATTTGACCTAGTTTCTCATTCTTGTTGTACCCCCATCCCTTCATTTTTTGCAAGCCTTTGTTGTCATCTTCCATGGGTAGAACCGGAACATGTCGATCATCTTGATAGAGCAATTTAGAGACATCTTCCTCATTGACATCTTCTTTGTTCAAATCCCCCCACTTGGTGAAGGTGGTAGATTCCATTGTTAATGTTTCGGCCACTTTGTTGATAGGTGTGGATTTCCCATGAGATTTGCGAGAAAGAGGTAACTCTCCCAACACAAAAGTTTATTTTTGTAGTTTATAATTTCCACAACCATCATCCTGGATCATTGCTTTGATGTCGGGAATGTTCTGCACAATGAATGTGTTTTTTTTGAGGTAGATGCAAGGGATGATTGGTCAACAAACAAGGAAGAATGTGTAGGCCCTTCCTCATTTTTAGGGATTTGGGGTATTTTGTAAAACTTGGCCTCAAGGTTCTTACAATAGTAAAAAGGCTCGGGATCTCCATGGATGGTAACTTCTCTATCCTCAAAAGGAAACTTTACACATTGATGATACATTGAAGCTACAAATTTTAGGGAATGAATCCATGGTTGACCAAGCAAGATGTTGTAGGGGAGATCAAGGTCTAACACTTGGCATGTAGTATCATCAATGATGGGTCCCACTTGGATGGGTAGTGTGATGATGCCTTACGATATCTGCTCTTGATCATCATATGTTCAATTGGTTGTACTCTTTTCTTTCTCAATAACATCCTTTGAATAACCCAAGTTCTTGACCAACTAAAGGGTGAAAATGTTCAAATCAGCATCTCCATCTACTAAGACTATTTTAACCTTGTTCTTATGAACAATGACCTCAAGGTGTAAAGCATGGTTATGAGATGGTTGTGATGGTAGGACTTGTTCTGAGAAAGTGAGAAGATGAGGGATAGTGATATGCCCTACTATAGCTTGAAACTACTCTATATCCATATCCTTAGGGATAGGTGATGAGGATAAAGTTTTCTCTAAGATTTCCCAATGTGCAGGGGATAGCCTCAATAGTTCCAAGATCGAGATTTGTGCGGGGGTCATCTTAAGTTGATCTAGTAGACTGTATTTGCTAGTGTTTGATATTGGAAAAGTAGGTTGTGCCTTAGGTTGAGATGGAGATCCATGGATGGTGACTTTTCCACATCACATGGTGACTCCACACTCTGCACTAGTCCCTTCGATGGTGACGACGGTGACAAAATTATCACAGGAAGTGACTGCATTAGAATAGACACGTTGCACGTTGTTGTAGGTCTTCCCTTTTCCATTGTCATTCCCTCTATTGTGATCATACATGAGGTTCTTTTATATATTTCTTAAGATCCTGGATCGGCTGGTACTTCAACATATATGTATCTGTGAACCCCAATCATATACCTGCACAAACATGAGAAACAAACACATAATTAGATCTCTATGCAAGTTAGAAGAAGGATTCCGCATGAAATTCATTAACAATGCTCAATAATAGGAAAATGAAGAATAAAACATGGAAAGAAAATGTAATCCTAATTAAGCATGCAAATCTTCAATCCCATGGGGGAATGGGTGCCAATTATGTGTAGAAATTGGCCCTTTCCCAACTCCTTTGTAAACTTGATGAAGATTGATCCACTTGATGATGAAGAACAATGTGATTCCTTGACAAAATCTGCAATAACCTAGCTATGGTAATGGAAGATTGCTCAAGAAATGGATAAAATTGCTCTAAATATGAAGATAATAACTTTGCTCTAAGTGTGGATGTCCAAAATGAGGAAATAAGCCTCTTGTTTATAGATTTGATTTAGAAGAGACGAGGAAAAATGGATGAATGTGGGATCATTCAACATCCAATGGCCAAGTTCCACTTGTCAAAATGTGAATGGAGGAACGTTGTGCACATTTTGATGAATAGGCCAATAAATGATATTAGATGGAATTTCAAATTTATTAAATGACTTGTTGAAGAGGGAAATAAAATGACTTAAATGCCACTTGGCTCAATGCACAAGGACATTTAAGAGAGACTGAATGTCTTGTTAGATGTACAAATCCACTTGGAGGGATTTCAAATTTGGAGGAATATTCCCTAAATATGCCATGTGAGGGGAAATAGGGATTTTAATGAATCAAAATACATGATTTATTGTGCAAGTTGCATTATCTAGAGAAATTTGGAGATTAGGATTAAATTAATCAAAAGGTTAATTAATTTAACGAGGGATTAGGTGATGTGACCATTTTGACTTAGATTTATGGGTTGATTTAAATTAAAAGGATGAGAGATATATTTAATTAAATAAAGGATTTGATTTATTTAATTAAAAAGGAATTATGTTAAATTAAATCAAATAAGGTTTAATTTATTTAATTTAATGAGATGACTTTAGAGATTCACCTAAATAAAATGAATTATTTAATTAAACAAGAACAAAGGATTAATTAAATTAAATTGATTAATTTAATAGAGAGGGAAGAATGACTTAATTAGATAAATGATGATTTATTTAATTAAGGGATGAAAGGTGATAATGAGCTAAGAAGTTGATTCAGGACAAAGCGATGTTAGAAATCAAGATCAGGCACATGTCAAAATTCAAAAATTTCTCAATTTTTTAAATGCCCCACTGCTGCCCCAACAAGAAGGATTATGCTGGCATATTGCCTCCTCAATTCAAAATGGCCCTTGGACAGGCAAAAACAGGATTAGGGGTCAAACCCTAAGCTGGATGACTAAATTAGGTCAAAAAAACCCTAATTTTTAGGCTTAAATAGACCCTAAGGGGTCATTTTCAAATCACTGTCACACTTAGCCTTTGAAAATTTCTTGCATTTGACCTCTGAGTCTTGATCAATACAGTGCAACGACAACTTCCTTGACACGTGTCAAAGCGAGTACGAGTGTACTAGCGGCCAGTCGGTGTAGGACCCGTGTTATGTACCCCTTAATTGACTTTTAATTTTATCATTTTTTTGTGCATTTAATAGGGTCCAAGTCAACTTTAGGTCAAGCAGCGCTATATAGGGCCATTGAAAATGCTCAATCGACGCCGCATGGCACCTAAGTGCGTCGCATATGTGAATAGCACCGTCGCGGGCCAATTAGGAAATTAGGGTTTCAGGCTTAGTTTGGCCGTATACGTGAATAGCGCTGCGGCGGGCCACTTTAGAGCTTAGGACCAGAGAGCATAGTCAAACTGCATCGTCATAGCGCAATTTGAAATTTGCAAACTGCGTCGCCGCAGTGCAGTTTGGAATTTGAAAATTGCACCGCAATTACAAATAGGACTACAATTGCTATTCTGACCTCGAAAACTTAATCCGATAGCTCAATTTTTTTCAAATTTTGACGCAATGACTTTCCTTGTGTAGGAGGACCTCAGGATACTACACTCTCGAGAGCACAGAGGCTCGGTGCTTGACAGGTTAGGCGAGTTACCCAAGTTGCTCCAAGAGAATCTCAGCACCATTAGTCTTTGGTACGTTGCCTACACACGTCTCATTCGGACCCACTTAGGGATGATGACAGCTTTGGCGAAGCGATGGCATAGTGAGACATCCTCCTTCCATCTTCCTACTAGTGAGGCCACAGTTACCCTTGAGGATGTCTGGCGCATCCTACGGCTACCCATTCATGGTGAGAGGGTCATTTACGATGTGGATGTTGGTAGAGACACATGCTATGAGGTTATGGGACTTCAGACCATCATCTTTTCTGAGGACCAGATTGATTTAGAGAGGTACAGGGGCCATGTGCACATTTTCAAACTTATAGTTGTCACGATCATATCAGGTCTTGTGGCACCGGATCGGCGGGGCCAATATTTCAGTCTGGGTTGGGGATTGGCATGGGAACGAATGCTCTTCCGGAGAGAGTGCTTTGCCTGGGGGCCAGTGATGTTGGCCTCACTGTACAGAGACCTTCATGAGTTTACCTATATGGATAGCGAGGCCATCGGGGCAGGGTCACATTATTGCATGTCTGGGCTTGGTAGCGGATTATCATTCTTCGTTCACAGGTTACAGCAGTTTCCTTAGAGCTAGATGATCCTATTGTCTGGCGATATGGTGGGACCCGAACCACATTTAGACATACAGGGGCTGGCGGTATTGCACATTGGAGGAGAGTCATCGATGAGATGACAGAGTTTACTTGGAGGCCTTGGCTTGGGATGGGTCCATGGTTTGATGACATTCAGCAGTTTTTCTTTGCTCGTCAAGATCGATTGATGCAAGGCAAAGAGCACACTATGATTGAGTGATATCTGCAAAACAAAGTGGCTAGGCAGTTTGGTGATGTATAAGACAGGCTAGATGACCAGTATGTGGCGATCTTTGCCCGTACCACCAAAGAGACCACATGGGGTCGGCCCATTCTAGCAGATGAGGTTGTTGCATCCTTTAGATAGTTAGTGGCTAGGCCATGGCCACACAATTAGGGGCCAGGTGATGCAGGGGTGACACATGCATACAAGGATTGGTTCAGGCCCCCTTTGAGATTGATAGATCTAGGTACAGTGGCAGCACGACAGAGACCTAAGGGTCGAGGTCAAGGATAGGGAGGGAGAGGAGATGGGGATAGGGATGGAGACAGAGGTGGGCCACCTTCACACCAAACACCATTGCACGTACAACCGCATTAGACTCCTCGCCAGGACCAGGCACAGTAGACCCCACCCCAGGTGTAGACACCGTCGCAAGCATAGACACCACCATGAGTGTCGACACTGCCATGAGAACAACCAAACCCTAGAGATACCCTGATTCAGCATTTATAGGGTTAGATTCATATTTTGACAACAGAGAGAGATCAAGCTTGACAACAAGTCACAGCACTAACAACAAAGAGGGATCAGGCCAGGTCTGAGAGAGACCAAGAGATTGGTCGGCATCATCATCTTGAGAGCATGGCATCCTCATCCCAAGGTCGGACAGTTTCTTTATGAGCATACATGGAGGCAGTTAGAGAGTCTGAGTATTATCAAAAACATTACAGATAGGCAGTGCCACCAGCTGATCGGGTTCTAGAGTTTTCTCAGCAGCCAGTGATGAGGGCTCTGGAAGATCATGGTGAGAGGCAGGTGGGAGAGGGCAGCAGCAAGGCTAGCTGCACATTTATGTTTAAATCATCAACATATAAACATAAAATAATGTAGCTATCTTTAGCTAACCTCTTAAAATAAACACAATGGTTTGAATTAAACCTGTTGTAGCCTTACTCAGCCATAAAACTATCAAATTTAATATACCATTGTCGAGGTGCTTGCTTCAAGCCATATAAACTTTTGTTCAATCTGCACACTAGTTTCTCCTTACCTTTGACCTCAAACCTTGTGGTTGTTCCATATATATTTCCTCTTCCAAATCACCATGGAGAAAGACAATTTTAACATCAAGTTGTTCTAAATGCAAATATTTAGCAGCCACAATACTTAAAATAGTACGAATAGAAGTCATTTTAACAACTGGAGAAAATATTTCATCAAAATCAATACCCTTTTTCTGTGCAAATCCCTTTACAACTAATCTGGCTTTAAATCTTTTCTTACCACCATCCTTTTTCAGCCTATAAACCCATTTGTTTGGTAAAACCCTTTTACCTGCAAGCAACTTGCATAATTCCCAAGTCTGATTTTTCAGCAAGGAGTCCATTTCTTCTTCCATTCCATGCTCCCACTGAACCTTGGTATCCACCTACATAGCTTCATGATAATATTTTGGTTCACCAGCATCAGTTAATAAAATAGAATACAAAGAGGGAGAAAATCTTTTTGGAGGTCTACTTATCCTTGAAGATCGCCTAACATTCACTGGAGTTTGTGGTATTTCTTATTGCTATTATTGTGGAGCATGAGGAACCACTGGAACATTGTTGTTTGTAATATCATCCAGCACTGCATAATCCTTTTCTTTCTTCTCATGCGGCTACAATAGATCTTTGTACAACAATTTGTCATTGACTATGGCATCCATGCTTCTCACAATTTTCTTATTTTCAAAATCCCAAAGCCTATAACCAAATTCATCAATGTCATATCCAACAAATATACATTTCTTTGATTTTGCATCAAGCTTGGTTCTATTTTTAGAATCTACATGTGCAAATTCTTCACAACCAAAGGTTTTGAAAAAATAATAACTCACCTTCTTACTTGTCCATGCTTCCTCTGGAATACCACAACCCAAAGGATTAGAGGGACCTCTATTAATTAAATAAACAGTAGTGTTTACAACCTCTGCCCACATGTTTAAAGGCAACCCAGCATGCAATCTCATAGTCTGTGCATGCTCCATTATTGTTCTATTCATATGCTCAGCCACTCCATTTTCTTGTGGAGTCCTTGGAACCATTTTTTTCCTACGAATACCATTAGAGGAACAATAATCTTCAAACTCTTTGCTGCAATACTCACCACCATTATCAGATCTGAGACATTTTAACTTTTTATCCGTCTCATTCTCAACCAAGCTTCTCCATTTTTCAAAAGTTTCAAATACATCAGATTTTTGCCTAAGGAAATAAATCCATACCTTCCTAGTTGCATCATCAATGAATGTAACATAATACTGAGAGCCACCAAGAGAAGATACTTGAGCTGGTCCCCATACATTTGTATGCACAAGCTCCAATTTCTCATCTTTCGTTTGTTTCCCATCCTTGAGAAAACTAACTCTCTTTTGTTTTCCATACACACAACTTTCACATAAATCCATATTAACATATTTTAGACCTGGTAAAACATTCTTTGAATGAAGTACTTTCATACCTTTTGCACTCATATGCCCAAGTCTATTATGACATAGTGTTGATTCAGAATCCACATCAACTATCTGATTTTCTACCTACTGAACTGCACCAACTGTTCCTGAACATTGATTTTTATCTACAATAGCTAAAGTAGAAGGAACGGTATGTCCTGTACACAAATATAAGGTTCCTACTTTCACACCTTTTGCTATCATTAAGGCACCTTTTGTAACCTTCCAATTTTTATCACTAAATGTAACAACACAACCTTCATCATCTAGTTGCCTTGCAGAAATTAAATTTCTTTTTAACTTTGGAACGTGCCTTACCTCATGTAGTAGCCAATGATTCTCATTCTACAACTTAATCTTGATTCTTCCCATTCCAACAATCTCATAGGGTTAGTTATCTCCCAAATAAACTAGCCCAAAATCCCCTTGGACATAATAAAGAAAATAATTTCTATGGGGCGTAGCATGAAAAGAAGCCCCTAAATCTAACACCAAGAATCATCAACATTGTCAAGGGAAAGAATCGAAGAATCCTCATCAAATTTATTACTTACCACATTTTCCTTTTTATTTCCTTCCTTTTTGTGTCCTTCTTTATTTTTCTGAGACCAACAATCTTTCTTTAAATGACCCGGCTTACCACAGTACTAGCAATCCCTCTTGTCTCTAGATTGGGATCTTTTGTCCTTTGATTTTCCTCATGATTTTCCACAACTTTCAGAATTGTTTCCTCTCTCCTTTGTTCTGCCCTTGCTTTCAACACTACCTGATGTGGATGTTCCATTTGAACTTTTCCTATAAATTTCGCTCAAAATACCACCAACAACGTCATCAAATTTCAATGTATTCAAACCATAAATAGAATTGCTAATAGCCATTACCAAGCTATTCCAACTTTCAGGAAAAGAACATAGAACCAAAAGATCCCTAAATTTTTCATCAAAGTTTACATTTACAAAAGTTAATTGACTGATAACCGTATTTAACTCATTTAAATGATCAGTAACTGACCCACCTTCTACCATTTTCATATTAAATAAACGCTTCATAAGAAATACCTTATTCGAAGCGGAAGGTTTTTCATATAACTTTGCGAGGGTTTACATCAACTCTTGAGTTGTCTTTGCTTTTGTAATATTGAACGCCACTAATTGTGCCAAGCATAAACAAATACTACCAAGTGCCTTTCTATCCAAAATATCCTAGTCCTCATCAGACATTGCTGAGGGTTTCTTAGTTTTCCCTTCCAATGGCCGCCATAAATCCTTCTAATAGAGGTAGTCATCCATCTGCATCTTCCATAACTAATAGTTCTGCCCATTGAACTTCTCAACCTTCAACTTACCCTTGTCTGCCATTGCTCCCACTCAGTCGTGAGACTCCCACTCAACCATGAGACTTTCCTGCAGATGATAATAAAAAACAACCCACTCTAATACCACTTTTTAGGGTTAGAAAACATATATCTAACAAGTTAAATGCAAATTTGAACAATAAAACAGAGTAATAAAACACACAAAAAAAATATAGCAGAAACAAGACAACACAGAGAATTTAACGTGGTTCACCCAATTCGGGCTACATCCAGAAAATCGCAGTCATCCAATGATTTTATTATTCAATGAAAAACATATTACAATCTCGCAAATAATTTCATGCTACAACTCCCCATTCCAACTGTTTATAACAAGCTTTTAGAAGCTTCCAGAAATTAGGGTTTACAATGTCGGCTTTTTTCCTTTTTGGTGACGAAGCAAAAAAGGTGAAAAAAAAATTCTCGGCGACTGCCGCCCCCAAACCCCCACACAGGGCCCGGCTCAACCCCAGACCCCAGCGAGGATACATGAAGAGTGTAAAGTATAGCATGATCAGTTGCCACATACCAAAATTTTTGATCACAGAGAGTATTTTGATTCATGGGCTCCGATTTTTATTGCCCCTATTGTACCATGTATTTTGATGTATACACATTTTATCTGATTTTGTACCATGACAATTGTGTATTTTCATGATATATATAAGATGACTTGATTTATGATATGTCCTATGATGTATGTATGCATTTTTATTTCCTCTATGTTATGAAATACTTCTATTTTATGCTCATGCAATATAATGTATGATGTGATGATGCAACGTAATGATTATGGATTTTTTTTTTTTGTATTTTTCTATGCATTTTATGGTGAAGATGTATGGATGCAAATGATATGAAAAATGATTATGTGATGGTTTTATGATATGATTATGATTTATGAATGTGATTTAATGCATGTAATGAATGTAATAATTTCTTAAGATACTTAGAATAACAAATCTAT
The DNA here is from genome assembly GCA_007115665.2 of Sequoiadendron giganteum. Taxonomy (NCBI): domain Eukaryota; kingdom Viridiplantae; phylum Streptophyta; class Pinopsida; order Cupressales; family Cupressaceae; genus Sequoiadendron; species Sequoiadendron giganteum. Next base: position 371,421,823 of record CM021104.1, read on the forward strand.
ATTATTCTTCATAACTTAAGATGATGATATATGAAATGTAATGATATGATATGATATGCATTGTGTGTTATGCTAATGGTTTGTGGATGCAGGGTGGATGCATTAGCAATGATTTGATTAACTGTCATGGTACCATGTTAGTGTGGAAAGAAGGTAGAAGAAAAGAGATTCAACAAGCCGTTATAATTAGTGTCGATGATGATGTTTTTCTTACGAGGAGTTGGGATTTTAAAAGGGCTAATTACTTTATGTTTGATAACACACGTAGGTATGATGCATCAAGGTATAAAGAACTAGGATGGTGTTGTACCTAGTGTGATGGAATTTGACTCGACAATTAGATAGGAATACTCTTGTTCACACCTAACATACGAAACCTTATTCAAAATGCAATTCAGATATTCTAAACATCTCAGACCAAAACATAGAAAGGCAAGCCTCCCCATGTGGTCAAGAAGACATCTAAAACACCTTCCCTACAAACCAAACAAAGCACGCATGACTAAGTTATTTTACAAGAATATCCAACAAGCACAACAGATAAAAGATAATGATTGTTGCCCTTATTCCTTTCTCTCTAAATCTTTATGTTTAGACATCATCAAGAGGTCATTGGAATGAGCGCAATAAGATAAATCCAAAGAAAAGATAAAGTAAACAGACAAGCTAATGTTCTTCATACCGCTAGCCAAGACTAAACTACGGTGATACCTGATGTTGATGTCCATAGTGGGAAGGATGCATCCTAAGACATGCTATGATCAGGTGATGATGAGATTGATTGGATGATAAGCTATTGATACTTCGAGATGATTAACTTGATGACTTACTGACCTAGACTTGAGACTTTGACAGTTGGATTTTCACTTTTGGACCTGCTAGACTTGCTTTTGACTGACTTACTAAAGGATGAAGGTGATGATGATTTATTAGGAATGATGGCTATTCTGGGTGAGAGCGAGATGAGATGGATGCACCATTTTGGGTTTTTTCGAATAGTTGGATGTTTTTGGTGTTTTTGAAATGTTTTGAGGTTGTTTTTGGGATTTTGAGATTTTTCAATGTTTTTGGTATTTTCGAGATTTGACCAAGAGACTAAATTAAAGACATATCCTAGGGGTCTCGGGATTTGATCAATAGATTAGTCCTGCCTACATTATACACGTAGAGACCACGTAGTTCGACTGACGACCGACTCAGTTATTGATGAGATAGATAGGTAAACAGATTTCCATTTCTATTGTGACAAACGCTTAAAGGACTGACCTAAAATGTCTCGGGGGATGATCAAAGATCAACCTTGCCTATGTTCAAGCTCAGAGACGATGTAGTTCAGTCGGATGACTCTATTTTTTATTTTTTAGATTTTCGACATGCTTTGGATTTTGATATGATTTGGATGTTTTTGGATTTTTTATTTTCTAATTTTTTTGGATTTTTTGATGGATTTTTGAATGTTTTTGAGTTTTTTATTTTAAGGAAGATCACAAGAATATACATGAATCTGATCTAATACAGGTACAAGAACATTCCCCCAGCGTAATATGATAGACTACTTCGATATAGGTAGGACAAACTGACCTTAGGAATGCGCCAAGTATTACTAGGGTGGAACATGATACGAACACAAGATCAAGCTATGGTACAGATGCGAACGGATGGTGGAAGGATAAATGTAATGTAATGGATTAGTGAGTGCGCGGAATTAAGCCATGAAGATTCTGGTGGATGAAGAGTGCTTTATTTACGCTCAGCACCTATTTGCCATGTTTTCACCAAGGTACTTGTCCAACGCACCACCAAAGTGGTTTTCACTAGAGAACGATTTATTTATTTCTTTACTATTTTAAATCCTTTTTTTGATATTTTTTTGTATTTTTTGATTTTTTTGTTGTCACCAATATGCCTGTTTACCAGGTTTTCATCAAGGTGGCCATTTTTTTAGGACTTTTTCTGATTTTTTTATATTTTTTGGTTCTATACCTTGCAAGATTTTAGGCATAAATTTTTTTGAGATGGGATTTGTTCATAGGCTCCTGTAGGGGTTCGTCTTCTTGTGTTGATAACTGATATGCCCCTAATTTATAGCTTACCGTGATAATGAAAGGTCCCAACCAATTGGGCTCAAATTTGCCTTTACTTTCTGGGTTTGGCACGTTCTTCTGGTTCTCCTTTAGCACAAGTTCGATGACTTGGAAGGTCTACCTCCTGATCTTCTTGTTATAACTCCGCTTAAGTCGGTTCAGATACACTTGTAGATGGTTTAGGGCATCCATACGTCGTTCATCCAATAACTCTAGCTCATTCAGTCGTGAGACCCAATATTCTTCATCTGTGATGATATTTTGTAGTGATATCCTTAGGGATGGGAGCTCGACCTCAATAGGGAGGATGGTTTATGATCCATAGACCAGGGAGAATGGGGTGGCACCTGTTGGTGTGCAAATATTGGTGTGATAGGCCCATAAGGTGGGATTTAGCTGTAGATGTCAGTCATGACCAGCATCATTGACTATTTTCTAAAGGATTTTCAAGATGGTTTTATTGGTGGATTTTGCTTGGCCATTGCCTTGGGGGTAATATGGAGTGGAAAAGCGATGTTGGATATTGAATTTTTCACATAAGTCACGAACATCCTAATTTTTGAAAGGTGTCCCATTATCTGAGATAATAGCTTAGGGGACACCGTATCGGCAAATGAGGTAGTTCAGGATGAACTTAGATACTTTCCCATTATGTAGGTCATGGGAATGGCTTTGACCCACTTTGTAAAGTACTCTATGGCGATGATGATGAATTTGTGGCCATTGGATGAGGTGGAGGTGATTTTTCTAATGAGATTGAGCCCCCATTGTGAAAAGGGCCAAGGTGTAATGATAGGATGAAGCTCTTGAGTTGGTGCATGGATGAGGTCCCCATGCAGCTGACACTGTAAACATCTTCTGATGAAATCATGTGCGTCCCTCTCCATTGTGGGCCAGTAGTATCCGGTCTTTAGCAACTTCTTAGCCAAGGTCATACCACTCGAGTGTGAACCAAAAATATCATTGTGTACCTTAATTAGAGCAGTCAGGGCTTGCTTCCTCATCATTTAGGTAGTGCAACAGAGTTCCTTCGATGCTCCTACAGTAGAGGGTTTCTCCTAAAATGACAAAGCGAGAAGACTTCTTGACAAAATCTCGTTTAAGGTTCGGGGTTATATCAGCCAGCAAGACTCCTGTTCTCAAGTAGGTGTATATGTCATGGTACCAAAAATCACCAGGACCAACGAGTTCACACATGAATTTGGACTCTGGTACCTCGAATGCTAGTACAAGAAGCTTCTCTACAAGGAATTCTTGTTTTGGGACATTGTTTGGGATTTCCAAGAGCGATCCAATTGTAGCCATTGCATCCGCTACTCTATTGTTTGCTTTGGGTAGTTGTTGAAATGAAATATCGATGAATGACTCTGTGAGGCTCTCCACCAATTTCTTGTATGGAGTCAGTTTGTCATCCTTTGTCTGATATTCATTGTTGACTTGATTGATTATGAGCTAAGAGTCTCCATATACCTTTAGTGCCATGATCTACCATTGCACCACAATCCTTAGCTCTATGACAAGAGCTTCATACTCTACTATATTATCTTTGCATGGGAATGACAGCTTGTAAGGTTTGGGTATGCAGTCTCCTTGGGGAGTGACGAAGAAAATTCCTACTCCTGACCCATGTTGCGTGTAGGATCCATCAAAATACATCTTCTAGTGGTCTGCTACATTTATGTTGAAGATGGATTCGTCGAGAAACTCTGAAATGAGTGGGTTTTCTACGTATATAGGTGCCTTTGATAGTTGATCTGCAATCAATTGTCCCTTGATGGCCTTGTGCTCCACATATTCAATGTCATGTTCTATCAATATCATGACCCACTTGGTTGTCTTTCCTATGAGAGTGGCTTTAGAGAGTAGGTACTTGAGCGGATCTATCTTTGCAATCAGCTTAATCTGATGAGCCGGCATGTAGTGTCTGAACTTTTGGGCTACAAATACGACTACTAGACAAGCCTTTTCTATTGATGTGTAGTTGAGCTCATGTCCTACCATTGTCCTGCTGATGTAGTATATTGCTCTTTCTCTTCCATTTTCATCGTGTTGGGCTAAGATTGTGTCGAGAGATGCCATTGTTGTTGATATGTATAGGATCAATGGTTTCCCTAGAATTGGTGGCATTAGCACTAGCGGTGTAAGTAGATATTCATTGATTTTGCTAAACGCCTGATCACACTTGTTGTCCCACTTGTATGCTACCCCCTTGTGGAGTAAATGAGAATATGGGATTTGTTTATTTGCCAGCTGTGCTATGAATCTACGGATGGATTGGAGCCTTTCGTGTAGGCCTCTTAGTTGTTTAGTGTCCTGGGTGCTTCCATTTCGAGGATCCCCTTGACTTTAGTGGGATCTACCTCAATTCCTTTCATTGATACTATGTATCCTAGGAGCTTGGTTGATTGTACTCCAAAGACGCACTTCTTTGGGTTGAGATGGACCTTGTACTTTTCTAACCTGTCAAATATGGAACTCAAAGTTGTTATGTGGTCCCTTCTTTTCCTTGACTTAGCCAATAAATCATCCACGTAATCTTCCACCATTTTATGGATCATGTCATGAAAGATCAGTGTCATGGCTCTTTGATAGGTTGCCCCTGCATTTTTTAGTCCAAATGGCATCATATTCCAGCAATAGGTTTCCCATGGATATGTGAACGTTGTCTTGTGTTGGTCTTCCTTTGCTATCATGATTTGGTTGTAGCCTGAGAAACCATCCATCAGTGATAGCATCTCATTTTCGGCTATCATATCCACTATCATGTCGATATTTGGTAGTGGAAAGTCATCCTTGGGACACGCTTTGTTTCAGTCTCTAAAATCAGTGCAAATGCGGATGCCCCCATTTGGTTTTGAAACAGGTACAATATTTGACACCCATTCAAGATAGTCAATCAAGCGTATGAATCCCACATCTAAGAGCTTTTATAGTTCCAGTTTGACTAACAAGGCTATTTGGGGGTTCATCTTTCTCAGCTTCTATCATACTAGCTTTGCCCCCGGATACACAGCTAAATGATGAACTACCACCTCGAGATCAAGACTCGGCATGTCTACATAATTCCATGCGAAATTCACCTTTATTTCTCTTAGGAATGCCACTAAGAGTTCTTGGTCTTCTGTGAGAAGTGATTCAGCATAGAATGTGATGTGAGGTGTCACTTATGTTCCCAAATTGATGGGGTTACACTGTTCTACTAGAACTGTTGATTTTTCCTGATGAAGTGCAGAGAGGGGAAGATTGATTCCTTCATCCTCTAGTGCCTCAAAGAGGTTTTCACCATTGGATGTATCCTTTATTTTTACTATTTTATGGTCAAAGAGTGCCACAATGTGGTTTTCACTCAAAGACTTTGAGCTTATTCTCAATCTTTTGATTTTGTGACTAAAGGACTCAATCGTCCCCCCGTAATATGCCTGTATGTCCAGTGTGATGTCAAATCTAGCCTTATGATCTCCATATGGGACCGTATCCCGCAATCCCATGAACTCTGAAAGCACCTCATTATTTTTTAATGTGTCCAGAACCGATGGTCCTCATTGGTCATAATCGATGAGTTGTGGCTAGACCAGGTTTATCTTGTGGGTTTGGTGGTCTGAATCGAAAGATGATGTACTATAAGGAGGAGTCTTCAAAAAGCATGGGTAGGCCTATTATGGTATCCTCATGGTCACTACTACTACAAACATCAATCACGTCAAAGGCAAAGTTGTCTAAGGGCAAACTTGTACATACTGGTAGTCGTAGGGTGGCTGCCATTAGCTGAGGGGGAGTCCTGATTGCTCTAATAGGGGAACCTCTGCCACATATGATTATACTCATAGGGGTACATCCGAGGTCAATATTCCTCATGCACCTTTCAGGAATAATTGGTTCCAATCGATCATCGTTGTTCCTTCTGAGACTTCTATTTCTGTTATAGCCCATCCCAAGCATCATTTGTAGTCCTTTGCTTCTTTCATCCATAGGAAGGTTGGGCATGGGACTTTCATCTTGATATAATGAACTTGAGATTTCCCTTTCATCCATTATTTCCCGACTTAAATCCCCCTAGCATTAGAATCTAGAAGGGTCTGCCCTAAAAGTGTGCGTAGGTGTTTCAACTGGTTGGGGTTGTCCATGTGACCTAGGAGATTGAGGTAACTCTCCTATGACAAAAGCATTTTTCTTCATTTTGTATTCCCCACACCCATTGTCTTGGATCATAAGCTTGATGCCAGATATGTCATGGATGGAGGGTATCTCTGTCGTAGAAGTGGAGGCAAGGTTAGATGGGTCTATATAGGGAGTGGAGGGGCCTTCATCATTTTTTGGCACTTGGGGAACTTTATAGAACTTAGCTTCAAGTTCTTGCAATAGGTGAAGGGTTCAGGATCACCATGTATTGTGACCTCCTCATTTTGGTATGAAAAATTTGACGCATTGGTGGAATGTTGAGGCGATCGCCTTCCTCCCATAGATCCATGGTCATCCCAGGAGGATTTTGTAGGGAAAATCAAGGTCGAGGACCTGACATGTGGTTTCCATAGTAGCTGGCCCTACTTGGATTGGGAGTTTGATAGTGCCTTGAGACACTCTTTCCTGGTCATCATACACTCTGATTGTAATGCCTTTGTCTTTTTCAATGGAATCTTTTGAGATACTCAGGTTCTTTATAAGTTTGAGCGAACAAATGTTGAGGCCTGCACCTCCATCCACCAATACCATTTTGACCTTAATTTTGTGTATCAAGACTTGAAGGTGAAGTGCACGGTTGTGAGATGGTTGGGCGGGGAAGTCCTGATCAAAAAATGTAAGGAGGTTTGGCATGGTGATGTTACCAACCATAGCTTGGAATTGCTCTGTATCATGATTGGCAGAGATGGTTGATGAGGCTAGGGCTTCCTCAAGTATTTCCCTGTGGGCGACTGAAATCTTCAGTAACTCCATGATGGAGATCTGAGAAGGGGTTCTTTTTAACTGGTCAAGGACATTCTAAACATTAGGGATGTATTTTTTATTTTAGATGGTTGTGATGCCCCAGAAAATTTGAACTTTCTGCCACATGTGGTGACTCCACAATCAGCGTTGGCTCCCTTAAAGCTAACAACAATGACCAATTCATCAAGGCATGCGACAACTCCTTTGTATACATGGTTCACTTTGCCAAAAAAAATTCTTACCTTTATCATTTACCTAGTTTTTTCCTTGGTTACTTCCTTGGTTGTGATTAGGCATCAGATTCATGTATATTTTCAAATCTTGATTACCGGTTGGTTGCTCGACATTTATGATTTTGTCATCAATGAGATCTTGGATGGAATTTTTCAATTCATGCATTTGGCAATTGTATGTCCCTTGAGCTTATGGTAATCGCAGAGAAAAAATTTGTTGTACCATGGTGGTTTTATCATGGGCTCTGCATACTTCTTAGAAGTGGATATTTTGATGAGGTTCTCATTGACCAGCTTCTTCATGATATATTAGATTGACTCCCCAAGGGCTGTGAATTTCTGCTTGGGGGGATACCTATTTCGAGGAGGTGGTCCTCCTTAATTGTTCAGGTTATTGATTAAATTGTTTGGAGGTGGTGGTTGTGGTACTACCGCATTGGTTTGCACATTGTTGCGGTTGTTATTTTGCAGTTGATGATGTGTTTGATTATTTTTCTTTGGAGCACTGATGATGACCTTGGCACCGACCACTCCATCATTGGTGACATTCTTGTTTCTCGCCCATGTGCAAGGTTTATCATTATAACTAGTGGATGGGAAGCTATCTTGGTGTGCAGGATATGTAGGAGTGCCCCCTCGCATAGTAAGGGCCCTCTTGATGTTGAGCGCCTTAGGGATCAATTGATCATATGTAGTGATGTGTTGCATCTTTAGATAAAATGCCAAGTTTTCATCCAAATTAGCTATGATAGTGCAAACTTGTTGCTCCTCTAGCATGGTCCACTTTCTTTTATTGCCCTTGGATCGCCATCATTGCAAGGAGGCGAATAACTCCCCCTTTCCTTGTTTGAGCATCGATAATTCCTTGAGACTAACATTCGTGGCCATGTTGAATGCATAGTTCTTGAGGAATGCGTCTACGATTTCTTGGAATGTTCTAATGCCCATGGGTAGAGAAGAGAACCATTCCATGGCGGGACCAGTCAAGCTCCAAGGAAACAATCACATTAGATACGTATCATCATACATGACTTCCATGCAATTCACTTGGAACTCCCTGATGTGATTTTCAGGGTTTCTCGTCCCATTATATTTGTCAAATTTGGGGATTTTGAATCCCTTCGGGAATGGTATAATTCTAAGGCTCCTATCAAAAGGATAGGGACATAGATTTCTGGGCATCCTTGTTTTTTTTCCTAATTGAAGATCCAGGACTTGCTGCGAGAGCAGTTTGATTTGTGTTGTTACGTCGTTTTGTGGATCAGGGGATGGGATGAACGTGTTTTGAGGTGTTTGCAGTTTTTGATTGATAGGTGGGGTGTTGGTGGGAGTTTGTTGCGAGCTTTTCTATGCGTTTAAGGCCTGCTAATATGCCTGCATTTGTACCAATAACACTTGTTGTTGGTCTTCTTGTTGTTGTTCCAATTGGTCTTGTTGTTGTGCCAACAAAGCTTGTTGTTGGTCTAGTTGTTGTTGTGCCAACAAAGCTTGTTGTTGGGCTTCTTGTTGTTGCGCCAACAAAGCTTTTTGTTGTGCCTAAAAATCTTGTAGGGCTTATTGATACGCTTGGTGGTGGATTGCTTCAATTGTGCCTAGTATTGTGATTACACCTACTGAGCTTGGTGTTGGGCTTGAGCTTGAGCTTGTGCTTGTTGGGCCGCTTGTGCAGATTGGGCGGCCTACTATTGTTGGAGTAAAGCTTGGGCTTGGGTAGCTTGTTGTGCTTGTTGTGTGACTAATTGTGCTTGCTAAGCAACTAGCTGTGTAGCTTGTTCATTTCATTGAAGTGTCCTTTGATGGGTAGCCCATTGAGATTCTTGTACCATGGTGATGAATAAGTTTTTCACGTTGAATTTTGGCGGTACTGGCAGAGGATTGGCAACGGTGTTGACCTTTGTGATGAGCAGAACGGTCGTGTTGATAATCAGGGTTTGAGTTGTGGATGGTGTGATCGAGATGCTTGGTCCTTGAGACACTTAAGGAATGGTGGATGTGTTGACCATTGGGGTCGCTTGGATGGTCGCCATCTGTTGTTGTGATATCGATGGCAAGACAAAAGGATTTGATAGGGTGTTCTGATTTGATTGATTGATGGTGGGTAGAGGAAGAAGATCCAACCCAAGAGGTAATATGGATGTTAGTGGTAATGGAGGGAATGGTGGTGTATTCCCTTGGAAAAGTGACGATGAGGAGGGATCAAAGACTCCCCCTGTTCCAAATAACCCACCTTCTCCTTGTGAAATCATGGGGAGAGAGGTTTGTGTGTTTAGAGGATAAATTGGTGTTGCATTATAAGATTTCGGATTGGCGGAATCATGGAATGCAAGTGGGACGTAAGGGTGTAATGGATTTACTAGGATGGATTGATTCGATGTGGTGTTTCCATTCAACCCTCGATTGTTCACAAGGGGATGTTTTTGGAGTTCTTGAAGCATTGTACTTCCCTTGTTAACAACCGGCGGGGTTGAAGTGATAGATGATATGATTTGTGGGATGTCTTGAGTGATGCTTGGAATTGATATTGGGGGTATGCTCACAAGAGGTCTTTCCACAATAGTACTTACATCATAGTTAGAAGGGAGTTTGGCCCCTTCTTTCGCTAACTCAAGTATGTATAGGGAAGGATTGAGTTTCAACATGGCATTGACGATTCTATGATTCTCAAGATTCCTAACCATTTCAATTATTTCCTCTTGTGCCATTCCTAAGTTGGTGTCAATGATGTCCTCTATGTGACCCTCCTCTTGGGGGGTTTCGGTAGAGAGGAGTTGCTTGGAGGATTTATTGATCCCATAGGATTCATTTCGGGAGTAGTTTGACTTAGAGCACTTGAAGTTGATGTTTCCTTGGTGATTTCCACATTATTCTTGTGTTGTGATCTTGTTTGCACCATAAAATAGAGATCAATTGATCTAACCTCAGGTACAAAAAGAGAAGAACTAGGATAGATTAAGGATCAAAGTGAAGATGAAAACAAAGGATGGATGATACTGATGATGAAAAATCTTGAAGAACCTTGAGGGAGATGCTAAACTTTAGGGCTTGATTTTATTTCATTTTGATTGATTTGTATAATGAACTTGTAAACCCTAGGAAGTTGTGTTATCCTAGGGTAAACTCGTTCACAAGAGGATAATTTGACTAAGTGTGTTAAGTCAAACAAGGTGATTTATGATAATGGACTCCTAGACTCCAAGATGTTGGATTTTTATCAAGAGGTAAAAATTTTCATAAGGATAATTTGACTAAGTGTGTTAAGTCAAACAAGATGATTTTGATTTTGCCTAGAAGTTTAGCATAAATGATGTTTTCAAAGTTTCCACGAGATTGTTGGTGAAATTATTTTTCATTGAGGTATGGATGAGAGTGATGATTTTGATCCTAGACTTGACCTAGACAAAACTCCTTACAAGACCTCGGTTTTGAAGAACACATGAGCTTTTGGATCAATACTTTTGAACTTTGGTTTGCAAATTTTGATTTTGCAGGAAATCATTTGAAAGAACACATGTGTGGGGTCCAATTATATCTTTTCTTTGCTTAATGAGTTCTTTTTACCACTAACAATTCTTTGATTAAAGGTTTCAAACTAAATGTCTATGTCTCAATTCCTTTTCATTCCACAAGGTCCATTATGTGAAAATCAAGGTTTCAAGAGCATAGTTTCCTAGGTTGGCTTTAGAGAGAGAAAATTGTGATTAAGTCCAAATACTTAGAAGCCTCTAAGGATGAAATCCCTAGGGAAAGCAAGAGCACTTGAATTTTTCAAAGGTATTTGCTTCCTCCAAAGGGTTTAAAATTTTGAAGATCCTCGTGAATGTTTGATTTCAAATGTTTTAAGACCCAAGCAAGATTTTTTTTATTCCAAGAACATGTACAATCCTAGGATGAAAAGACAATATTTGTTGGGTTCCCACTTGGACAAATCCAGCTGTGCATATTCAGTGTGGATGACTAGATGCTTGACCACACAAGATCCCCCTTACAGTGCATTCGCTTCTCAAGTCAGCCAAGCATCAGTACCCATGAATCTCCCATGGAATACTTTTCATCTCTACAACAGAATCGTATGTATATGTGGGGCGGCTTCAAAGGATATGACCTTTTGCACCAACAAATAGTTTAGGATTTTGGCCTTTCTAAACAAGGGTTTTAATGCGGGCATTCCGTTTGTGGGGGACTATCCATGCGGTGAGAGACCATTGTTGCCCTTCTCGTCGGAATAATCCTCGTGATTCTCGAACTTTCCTTGAGAATCCACACTTATATACCGATTGGAAGTCGCTTGTCCTTAGCATGTTCCTGGTTGGGTCATTCCCTAGGGTGATTACTTTTTCCCACCAGGCAAGCCCTCTAGGATAAACAAAAGCGAGCAAGCATATCCCATAGTTCGATCAACCTTCATTGAAAAACAAAGGGAGAACACTCGCAATATCCCCTACTCACACTCGCAAGATTGGTTCAATTTTAATTCTAAATGAAATATGGAGGCAATCACTTACACAACTTAAGATCATCAAAATGACTGTTGATTCTCAAGATCACTATAAAGCATGAGAGAAGTGCATATGTCCTTTTCATGATATTACTTTGGGTAAGTAATTACAAAACAAAGAAGCACTTGTTCATTTTAATTCCACAAAGCAATGATTTGAATCTTTTTAGTGCACCAAAATGAAGTATAGAATTTTCCCTATTCAATTGTTAATCCTCAAACCAAATTTAGTGAGTTTGTCCTAAAGTTCTTTTTAAGCCCTTTGTTGCAAAATTTGAAAAAAATTGTAGTGTTCTTTTTAGAGCCCAAAATAAATTTAGTGTCTCCTAAAATCATGAAGGTAATCAAATCCTTAGGAATGGATTATGAGTTCTCCCAAAGTGTTCAAAAACACTTAGTACAATAAAACAATAACGTCATAATGAAAATCTTCTCTTTTCTTCCTCCTTGCCTCAACCTGTAAAACTGATTAAAACCAAGAAATACAAAGATAACAAATAGGTTAGGAGCTCAAAAATTCAGAAGCAAAAGGGCACATGTCGAAATAAATCAATTTTGAACTTTTTACTCCAACCCAGCGGCGCAGTTTGCAAAAGCGACAGAGTTTAGAAACACCAGTGGCACAATATAGCACCGCTAATTTCTGAGAGTGGCGCTCTGCAGTGAAATAGAGATTGTGATTGTGGCTTTGTTTACCCAACGGTGCACTTTGAAATTTAGAATCCTACGACTGAGTTTGGAATTTGAATTTTTTAGGCGGGAAGAGCCCAACGGCAGAGTTTGGAAATTCAAGCAGTGCAATATAGCACTGCTTGGCAGTCAACGGTTGTGTTTTCTGGGACCTACAAAAAAAACACAAAAAGCATAGAATTTCCTAGAAAAACGTGATTAAAACTTGAGATTCCCCTCCCTCTAGTGCCAAAATGTGAACCCCAATCCTATACCTGCACAAACATGAGAAACAAACACATAATTAGATCTCTATACAAGTTAGAAGAAGGATTCCCCATGAAATTCATTAACAATGCTCAATAATAGGAAAAAGAAGAATAAAACATGGAAAGAAAATGTAATCCTAATTAAGCATGCAAATCCTCAATCCCATGGGGGAATTGGGGCCAATTATGTGTAGAAATTGGCCCTTTCCCAACTCCTTTGTAAGCTTGATGAAGATTGATCCACTTGATGATGAAGAACAATGTGATCCCTTGACAAAATCTGCAATAACCTAGCTATGGTAATGGAAGATTGCTCAAGAAATGGATAGAATTGCTCTAAATATGAAGATAATAACTTTCCTCTAAGTGTGGATATCCAAAATGAGGAAATAAGCCTCTTATTTATAGATTTGATTTAGAAGAGAAGAGGAAAAATGGATGAATATGGGATCATTCAACATCCAATGGCCAAGTGCCACTTGCCCAAATGTGAATGGAGGAAGGTTGTGCACATTTTGATGAATAAGCCAATAAATGATATTATATGGAATTTCAAATTTATGAAATGACTTGTTGAAGAGAGAAATAAAATGACTTAAATGCCACTTGGCTCAATGCACAAGGACATGTAAGAGAGAATGAATGTCTTGTTGGATGTCCAAATCCACTTGGAAGGATTTCAAATTTGGAGGAATATTCCTTAAATATGCCATGTGAGGGAAAATAGGGATTTTAATGAATCGAAATACATGATTTATCGTGCAAGTTGCATTATTTAGAGAAATTTGGAGATTAGGATTAAATTAATCAAAAGGTTAATTAATTTAATGAGGGATTAGGTGATGTGACCATTTTGACTTAGATTTATGGGTTGATTTAAATCAAAAGGATGAAAGATAGATTTAATTAAATAAAGGATTTGATTTATTTAATTAAAGAGGAATGATGTTAAATTAAATCAAATAAGGTTTAATTTATTTAATTTAATGGGACTAAATAAAATGAATTATTTAATTAAACAGGGACAAAGGATTAATTAAATTAAATTGATTAATTTAATCAACACAGAAGAATGACTTGATTAGATAAATGATGATTTATTTAATTAAGGGATGAAAGGTGACAATGAGCCAAGAAGTTGATTTAGGACGAAGCAATGTTAGTAATCAGGATCGAGTGCATAAGATCAATTTGGTACATTTTCCATGTCTACAGTATCCATTCTTCAGAAGATCTTGGATAACATTTTTGAGTCTCATACAGTTCAATGTTTTGTGTCCATTAATGAAAGTCACAAAGATCTTTTTCATTGTACCATGGTGATTTATCTTATGTTCCTTGTAGTTTTCAAAATTGGGAAGCGTTATCAAGTTTGACTCTACCAATTTCTTCATGATAGTTTCAATAGGTTCCGACAACTGTGTGTATTTATATTTTGGATAGTTGTTCTTGTTGGGGGTTTGTCTTTGTTGTGTTTTGGTGTTATTAATTTGATTGTTTTTTGATGGTGTGGTTTTTTATATCGTTGGTTGAGTGTTAGTTGTTTGATTGGTGTTAGGCTTAGGAGCACTTAGGACCACCTTAGCATCTACCATGCCATCATTCATGATGTTCTTGTTCTTAGCTCAGACTCGAGGCTTGTCACTTGAATTGGTTGATGGGCGGTTATCTTTGTATGCTTAGGTATTTCCCTGTGAGATTAGAGTGCGCTTAATGTTGAGGGGGAAAATTTCATCATAGGTGGTAATGCACTGCATCTTCAACTGGAAGGATAGATCTAGATCAACATTTTCTATGATGATCCCCACTTGTTGCTTGTTGGGAATGGACCACTTCCTCTTATTGGCTCTTTATCTCCATCGTTGTAAGAAATTGGTTAATGATTCTCCTTTGTTTTGTTGGGTAGTGTATAACTCTTCTAAGATCATGTCTATGTCAAGATTAAAGGATAAGTGATCTATGAATTTAACAGTGATTTATTGGAAATTTTTGATACCTGAAGGCAACTGAGAAAACCAATTAATAGTTGGGCCTGTCAAGCTTCATGGAAAGAGGCGCATCAAATAGGATTCATTGTAGGTGACCTCCATACACATGAAATTAAACTCTTTGACATGGTCCACATGATTTCCTCTCCCCTTGTATTTATCAAATTTGGGGACCTCAAAACTGGGAGGGAAAGGTAACATTGTGATGTTTCGATCGAATGGATATGGACATAGGTTTTGTTGTGTATGGGACTTCTTCATTTTACCCATCTAGATATCCTGCATTTCTTGTGTTTGAGGTGTGACTAAGGTATTACCTTAGTTAATGGGATTCATAACCAAGGTGTTGTTTTGATTTAGGCTGATGATGGATGGGATGGATGTGTTTTGTGAAACCAATGGTATGGATGAGCCAAGGGGGTGGTTGGATAAAGATTTCCCTATTTGCATTAAGGTTTGATTTTGCATAAGGGTGTTGACATACCCTGGTTGGTCGAGTTGAGACACTTGGCCTATTTTACCTTGTGTAACATTGGGCACACTTGTGGTACTTGTAGGGATGGATGAGGATGGTTTCCCTCGATATGTCAACGTTGTCATGGATTCATGAAGTATAAGAGGTTTATGTGGATTTAGGGGGTGTTCGGGAATGGTAGGAGCACCAAATGTAGGTGTTCAAGTGGTTTTTTGGGGAGGATTGGTGTTTAGATTACCCATAAGTGTGTTGCTTACGAATGGAATAGTGTGCCCAAAGTCTTTAGCAAGACTAGTCACAAGACTAGGAGTTTGTGTTTGATTTGGACCTAGTGATGTAGTTGAAGGAAGCGTGGATGAAGTCAAGCCTTGTGCTGAAAAATATGGGAGGATTAAAGTTATTTTCTTTGTGGCTTGACATTATTTCTTATACTCAAGGATTTCTTCTTTGGGAAGCTCAAATGGATTATTTGTAACGTCTTCTACCTCATATGGTCCCTCTAGATTTTATGGTTGTTGTGAGGGGGTAAAATGACTTCTTGGATCAAATTCTTGATGGTTGGTATCACTTATGGTGGATGTGACTTTGGTTTTCTCCATGATTCTCTTATGTTGTGATCTTGTTGTTACCATAAATTGTGGGTCACCTATGGGAGAGTTATGTTGGGATTTGTAATATTTAAACTCTCTAGTTGACTCAAATTTAGGTAAGAGGGCCCCTTTAAGTCATTTTGGAGCAATGGTGTGAGTGGGAATGAAAAGGTGAATGATATGGGGAGTCATCTTTTGCAAATGTTTTGGGACAATACTTTTGAATATAAGTTTGATGTTCAAATGTTTAGATAAAAGACATTTAATGAACTTGTGAATCTTTTAAGGTAGACTTGTGACCTTCAAGATAAACTAGTCCAAAAAATGATAACTAACTTAACTAAATGCATAGAAAATTATTCATTTTACATACAACATAGCTAAGTTAGGGGATTGATTTAATGATGTCTAAGTCAAAAAGTGTTGGTGTGTTCAAAATTTTGTAAAGTTTGGTGAAGTGAAGTGTGAAATTTGATAAGGGTTGGATGAAATATTGGACTCAAAATGTTAACCTTAGAGTGAACTTTTGTTTTGAAATACCAAGGTAGAAAAAAATGTTATACCTCTAAAGTGATCAAAACCTAATAACTCAATGATTTAAATGAGAAGCGCTTGTGAAATGTGTAGATTTGGTTCATTTATGAAAGAGCATAGAAAAAGTCTCCTTATTTATCTATCTCGGTCATGGTGATTCCTTCAGATATGTCTCCTAATATACTTTGAACTATGATGTCTAAGTTTGAAATGGTGGAATTTGGACCTTCTCTTACTGATTTTGATTTTGTGGGAGATCATTTAAGACAAGCACAAGATCATGAAAAATATGACATTTATTTCCATGAAAGAGGTGGTAATATAGGCCTTCCGACAATAATATCAACTTTTTCCTCTTATTTTTCTAAGATGTTTGTTGTGTTTCTCCATTGGCTTGGTGTTTCCTTTGTTTCAAAAGTGAAGCTTCTCAAAATAATGATTGTATTTGTTTGTTCTCCTTTAATTAGTTCAAATTTTGGTTGTATTATAGTGGGCGTGAGGTTTGGTTGTTCAACCAGAGCAATTGGATGCCAAATGGTCATGTGTGGGGTTTTGTCAATTTATCTTGCTTAAATGAGTTTCTTTTTACCACAAACACTTGTCTTGCTTAAGTTTCACACTAAATGTCTATGTCTAAAACATCATTTATTTCACAAGGTCCATTATGTGAAATTCATGAAGTTAGAGCCATAGTTGACTATGTTAACTGTGGGAAGTATGGATTGAGATATAAGTCAAGATATTTAGAAGTCTCTAAGAATAAAAATCCTTAGGACAAGCATCAATATCAAGGATTTTCAAAGGGTATCCATGCTTAGACCAAAGGATTTAAAATATAGAGAAAGATCATTGATGTTTGTTTGCAATTGTTTTGGAACCAAACAACTGCTTAACTGAGTCACAAGCATTTATAATCCTAGTTTAAGTGGGTACATATTTCTTAGTAGGATTTTCATCATCCCCTAAGAGATGATTAATCTGTGAAGATGGAATGGACAAATAGGCTATGTCAAGGAAATGTAACGTCTTGACATGCCAAGCAAAAGAGTCCCTTCCCTATTTGCTTTATTGTCTCAACCAAAAACCGAACATGGTAAGTAACTTCTTGGAAAGGTGCTTTATAGGCTTTCGTTAGGTCCTAACACTTTAGTTAAAGATACATCAATTATGCAACTAGATAGTTTTCAAAGGTTGTATGAAATAGGGGATATCTTGGCCATCTCTCCTAGATTTTCTAAACTTTTGAAAACATACATTAAACTAAGAAGCGTGAAATTGTTTAAACTAGAAAGCATGAAATTGTTAAGCTAGAAAACATGAAATTGTTAATCTAGAAAGCATGAAATTGTTAAACTAAAAAGCATGAAATTACCTAAGAATTAACTCTTGTATTTAAACAATGAAATTCAATTTAAGAAAACTAACGACTAACGACTAACTACTAACTGAAAGTACAAACAACTTTTAATAAATAATAGGAGTGGGTGCTCCGAAATTTCAAAGTAAACAGAGTTCTAATATTGTAAACAAAGATACGACCTGCAGGAACACATGACTCGACACAAAATAATGTTCATTTAAATTTACCATGTACAAAATGGAGATAACAATATCAACAAGAAAAATACTTATCTATTCTATGTGATCCCTCGAGTGTCCAGCTCTCAAGTGTTCCTATGATTAATTCAGATCACACGTACTTTTGCATCTTCAAAGTAAATCCATCCATGGTACTTTCATTACTCAAAACAACTGATTTGGAATAAGACTAGAAATGTCCAACTCTCAGGTGTTCCTATGATTAATTCAGATCACATGTAATTTTGCATCTTCAAAGTAAATCCATCCATGGTACTTTCATTACTCAAAACAACTGATTTGGAATAAGACTGGAAATTTTTATATATTCATATCATAAAAGTGTAACACAGAAGACATAGTTGAACAGTGTTCAAAGCATATAATAACAACATAACAGTATGCATTGTTTTTGGCGGTTACATATATATACTATACTGCTAACAAAATCCTTAATTTCAAATGGTGGAAGATCACCATTGAAAAATTATTTTAAAACATAATTTCAACTAACCAACTAACAGATGTCCATTACATAAACATATTAAAGGCTCGGAGTCGAGCTATAAATTTTTTAGATAGAAATTTAATAGAAAGCATTAAAGGGAATCATTCTACTATGCACGCCTAGATTTTCGATGTCTAGACTTTCAGAGCTTAACTTCAATCACAAGTCCACTCCATGCATTGGTAGTGCATAATGTCTTGTACAATGACTTAAATTCTATACCATTATGTCAGCATTAATCAACTAATTTCAACCAATTTAAGAAATAAGATTTATACATCATTTTATAAAAAGTAAACAATTATTGCTCCTAAAAATAAACTCATTGGCAAGGCCGAGGTGGTTAACAAAAACACAAAAGGGTATTTAGCTTGTCAAAATCATGAGGTTATTTATACCTCATCACTCTCCCCTTCCTAAGCTTGATCGGGTCCTCCTGCTCTTTGATGATTTCTCAACCTTTTTGCATCTCTTTTCTTATTTAGCTCATCATATTTAGAATTGAGATCATACATATCCCATGCTTCCTCATCCCAACGATCGGGATTTTTAAGAAAAACCTTGTGGAACTTAAACCTCATCTTCCATGCATGTAAGTTTCTAGGATCTTGCTCTGTTGTGACAAAAATTGTAGGAGGTGGCTAAAGGTGTAATGGGGGTGTGTACCGCATCCCAATCCACTTAGTCTTAAGTTGCTGTAGCATTTTTTCCAATGCCTGAGCCCTTCCATAGAACCACTTGAGATTAATGGGTGAGATCACCTCCCTCTTTTTAAGATACATAGATAGAGGAGTATATAACTCCCCACAAACACTCCATGCCCTGTCTATTAATTGTGTCCCATGAGCTTTTAAATCCTTAAAACAAATCTAAAGATTGTCATCATATTTTCTCCTAACAGCTTCATAGGTCTTAATTCCTTTGAATTGTGCTTTAAAGGCATAGGGTTTTCTATTCGGTTATCACATTTGAAGTCCCACAGTTCTTTCTGCCTGCAAATATTCTTTAGTTCTCTCCTGCCACTGAATTTGATTCTGCATAGTGGACATCAATTCTCTAAGTTGTACCTTTCCCACAAAAAGATTGATAAAGAAATTAGTGTGTTTTTTCTAAAAATGGATTATATACAAAAAATTCACATAAGTCTTGTTAAACAGGGGTTTCCTCTTGAAATGCCTTTAAAAATTGTTCATCATCTGGATCATGAGGCAGATTGCAAGAAATTCTCAACAGCTTCCATCTTAACAAATTTTCATTTAAAAACATAGAATACAACCTGGATGGTTTCCTACAAGCTAATAACAACTCCCCAATTTGACATGCATCAGTTTTTCCCTGATAAATTCTATCATATGATTCTTTCAACAATACTATTTCTTTCTTAAGTTTGGCATTTTTTATTCCTACTTGTTTCAAGAAATAGCATCTCTCCATCCATTTAGTCAGCATTGGGGGAATATGGACTTGAAACCATTCCATTTTGGTTGGTTCGGTTTGTATTTCTTTTGATTCCACTATTGATTTAACATTGATTTCTTACAAATCTTGTTCTAACTCAAAAAATTTGCTCAAGGATGCATTAAGCTCAGATTTCTACTTTTCTTGTTTTTGCAAATTCTTGGAGAGATTACACTAGGTTATCAATTAAACCTTTAATTTTTCTGTCTTTTTCGGACCAACTTGTCAAATACTGTTTACCTTTCTCATTGCTTTGTTGCACTTGAATCTGCAACTCTCCAATAATTTTATCTTTTTGTTGCAATTGAGCCTTCAAAGTTGTGATTTCTTGATCTCTTTTCTTTAAAACTACAGTTTGTACATCTGTTTCCTCCTGTTGCTGATTTATTTGTTCTTCATTTTTCTGCAGGCTAAATCTTAACTAAACAATTTATTTTTTCAACTCATCTAATTTTTTTTTATGTTATCAAAAATTTCAATTTGTACATTAGAGCGGAGAGGAGAAACGGAAACTTTTGCATTACCATCAATCACATTTTCTTCATTATGTACCTCTAGTGGGTCTGGTTCTACATCATTGGAAATTGGGGAAGATAATTTTTCACTTAGGTGGATCATATCACTTCCATGTGTTTCTATTGGATGGTGAAAAGGAGAAAATGAATCCATAGGCTCATCCTCAATAAATACATATTTTGGCAGATTTTCTCTTGTTTCTTCCTGTCTTGTCTCAAGTGAGACATCTTACTTTCCAAATTTACCTAACTGGGTTGTTTCTACACATGATTGGGCCACATTTCCACATGATTGTGCTATAGATTCTTGGGGCTGCCTGTCCTATTGCTTCTTTTTAGGGACATGCAGCTGATCACAAGTCATAGCACAACTAATCTTAGAAGACAAATGCTTGCTTCTTCTCAAAGGGGAAGGTATGTGCACTTCTACTTTAGGTCTCCTTCCCTTTTTACGAGGATGAGCATTCTCATCTTCTGAACTTTCTAGGTTTATATTTTCTTATTTTTTTGGAGCCTCTGAGACATTTTGTGGACTTGGTCTTTCCCCAGGGTCTAGAGGGTTTGCTAGATTTTTCGATGCCTCATCGTTAGGAGATCTTCTGGTATTTTGAGGTTTAGGAGAAGGTTCTTTCAAATTTTGAGATGGTTCACCTTCTTCTAAATGTCTTGTAGGCTCAGGGTTTTCAAAATTTTGAAGAATTTTTTGTCATTTCCCTTCCGTTTTCCTTCAAAAATTATGTTTATAGATTAAATGAATGAGGCCATGATATTTTAGTGGCTCTGAACAAATTTTAAATCTTTCTATCATGTTAACAACAAAATCACTAAGAAATGCAGGAAGGTTAACCCTAAATTTAGGGTTTCCAACGCCATGGTGCAAATGAGTGAATAGACAAAAAGTGTCGGGGATACGGATTTGGTCTGTCATCAAGATAGGCATCTAAGACAATAGTGTCTTAGTGATTTCAATTCAAAATCACAACAAAGACACAACCAACTATGCTATAAAGCGAAAACAAGCACAGTTGATCCCCCATTGATCCTCTGAGAGAAATGAATGCAACAAGAAACAGATTCGACATAAATAGATACCATGAAAGACAAAAAGAAAACACAAAGATATACATGGGGAAAACCCTTTCAGGTAAAAACCCCACACTCCAAAATTTTGAGCCATTGTATTATTCAGCAACAAAAACCAGTTACAATACAATATCAGGCTCAAAGCCAAAACAGGAGTTACATCTTGTTCTACTGGAGAAGTAACAGGTACCCGCAAGATTCCTCTCAGCTCCTCAGATGACTGTCACAGCCAGCCTCATGGCCAGCCCAGTCATTTGGCCTCCAATGATTCCCATGCCCAGATCCGAGAGATAGAGTTTTCATAATTACATTGCCTAAGCAAACTACTCGAACACCCTCTCCATCTCTCTACAAATCTCTTCACAGCTTCGGCTCTCCAACCTGCAAGTCCAACTGCTGCAATCTCGCATCATGCATCATGCATTATGCTTGCAGCCTCATGGTCACGCATCTCACACTTGCTCTGCAATACATGACTAAACCCTTGACTCACAAACTCACGTCTGGCTCTTCTCCTTCACCATCCTGAGAAATAACACATCTCTCATCCAAATGTAACCGACTCAACAAGAGCAAAGAAGACCATCCGCAAATCACGCAACTGGTCGGATCTGACAGATCTCCCTACAACGAGTCGTCCATGCATTCAATGCCAACACCAAAACGGTTGAGCTCGCCACCCTTCGTTGACAAATGCAACTGCCAAAATAACTATCATGGCATCCGTCCAACCACAATCCAACTAGGTGCCACGCGTCCAAGACCCATCAGCAATTGCAGCTGACAGAGCAACCAAAATGGTCAAACAGACATCGGGCGCGTCCAAGGCTTCAAGACAAATCTAACATTGTCGGAGCCGGAGTCAGAACAGGAGTCAAAACAAGACTCCACCGAAAAAGCACACTGCCAGAGTCGGAGTCAAAGATGGAGACGGAACTGGAGTCGAAACATGACTCCATCGAAATTACAGGTTCAGGAACCAATTCGGTTCTGCGTCCGCCCACGGCAAAAAGGAACACATCGGAAATAGAACTGACCGAGTAAAGTCAAACCAAGACGGGAACACCGGAGTCGGAGTCAGGGACGGAACAGGAACAGAAACAGGAATTTACCAAAAGTCCAAGATCAGGAACCAAACCTGTTCCGGTTCCTCCTCCGCCAACTGCAAGAAACAACAATCCAGAACCAGGACAAGGCGGAGGAAAACACCCTGAGGAGAATCCAAATATCCAAAGGAACTGGATCACAAAAGCAGGAGTCGGACCTAGAGTCGGAACAGGAACAGAATCAGGAACATGGCCAATAGACATTGCCAACTTCCAAAACTGGTTCTGCCTCCGCCAGAACCAAGCGGAGAGCAACAGACTGTCGGAGCTGGAGCCGGAGCTGGATCCAGAGCCAAACCCAGAACATGACAAAAGGAACAATGCCAGGTTCCAATCCGGATCCCCCTCCGCCAGAACAAAACTCGAAGAACCAAGAAAACGGGGAGCGGAGCTAGAGACAGAACGGGAACAAGACTCGGAACAAGGCAAATGGAACAATGCCAAGTTCCATCCCAGTTCCACCTCCGCCAGAACAAAAGACTTTGCCAAGGAAACAAGAGAATTCGCCTAAGTCTTCAAAGGGGGTCACCAGAAAGATGAGGCATAATTCCCAACAAAAAGGTGGACCAACTATAATAGCTCATTGTCCCTCACATGTAAAATATTTAATAATCCAGGCAACTATCATTCTCCATGGCTCTGGAATTGACATTCTTTAAAATCCCTTTTTCTACCCCCAGGTATTAACAACAAGCAAAGGTTGAGGTTCCCCTTCCCTACTGAAAAGATCTACCATTCTTTGATAGGAAATAATTATAGTTTTAGATAAATTTACACCCTCATTTTTAATAATAGATAAACGAGAAATGACTTGAGGGCTTACCTTGAATTTTTTTCTACGCACTATTGATTGTCCATCTGAGAAGTTCTCTGCAAACTCTTTTACTAGCCACTTGTTGTTCCCTTCAAATTTCTTGATAAACTCAAGCCACCCAACCCTCTGAAACAATTATGAAATATTACTCAATGCCAATAAATTATCTGCAGAAGTTGGCTCAAATTTGCACTTAGCTCCAACCATGTTGTCTATTATGATCAACTCTGCTCAATATTTGTTGAATGTCATGGCACTCAAAAGGTGAAAAACTATTTAAACAAAACTGTAATGTAGATTAAATAAAATGTAAGCTTTTCAACCACTCATAAACTGACACAACAGATGGGACATGAATTAGTTGTTGCATTTAGTCACGTTGTACTTTCATTATTACTTTGCATGGGAAAGAGCGATGAACTTTCGCACCTCAAGCAAACGTACAATCCACATAATTTACTAAGTTTGGAAAGGGGTGGTGGAACATGCCAATTTATTTATCTTTATTCACAATAATTACCTACTTAAAATAAAAGTTGTACATACCTTACGTCCCATCATCGATTTGAAAATCGCTTATCTATGCTGACGTAACAGTATTGACGGATGGGATGGCGAGGGGTGGTAATGAATTTATTATGAATGAATATGGGATGGCTAATTAATGTTGTAGTTATTATGACAAAAAGTAGCCATAATAATTTTGATTTATTATGGTAAAATATGGCAATGTAGGGCATGGATTTTGAAGGTGATGGAAAAATTTAATGATGAGTATGGGTATGTTATCGAAATTGTAAGAGCATTTATGGAGAGGAAGGGAATTTACAAAATTCCAAAGCATTGTTGGAAGATGCGGTCAGGATGAAAAACAAAAAATTTGGAGCATCGCTGGAAGATCTAACTAAGATGAAGAAGTGAAGTTTTGGAGAATCGCTGAAAGATGCAGGGTGATCCCACAATACTGGTTTACAATTTTTGGTCAAACTGGACATTGAACTGTTTTTTTCTAACTAAATCTTCACTTTCAGGCACCTATAATGGCTAAACCGTGAGGAATTTGAAGATGATGCAAACTAGTGATTTGTGATCTGTAAATTCTAAATATATTTTTTTCAAAAATTTTGGAATCAAATTGCACTTCGTTTTCCATCTTTGAAAACTAGTTTTTTTCAGTAAACACCATTTTTGAGTGATGCTCACCGTATACAACATAATTTTTTTTCCATGAAGGATAAAATTCTATTTTTTTGAATTTAGATTTGTAACTACGATATCTAGCGCTTTCATTTGGTTTCATAGTGTTTTATTGAATATTTTTTCCTTAATCAAGTTTTGAATTCAAACCAATTACAATTCAAACATAGGCGAACTATATACAACATTAATTTTTTTGTATGTATCAAAATTCAAATTTTTTTGTTGGATCAAGGATTTCAATATCTAGTGCACTAATATTTTTTAAAATTTATTTTTGATAATCTGCTATTTTTCCACATGTGCAGAACAAAGAGCTTGATTTTCGGTGAAAAACCTACATTCACAAGAAATAAAAAATAAGTATAATAATTAAATTAAATTTATTTAAAATTATACTTTTTGGGAAGCTTATAATAATGACTGCATACTTACAAAAAATAAATTTTAAATGAATTCATTTGATCCCCCAAAAGGTAAATCAAAAGTGGTTTTTTATCAGCATTTTGATAGGTGTAAAAGAGACTCTATTATAGTATGGTTTAATACTAGTGGGGTTCTATCCAAGGGGATTTGATCTAAGTTGGTTTGATCAAACCCTCTTCAATTGGAATCCTTAAAATGGAACGTTTTAAGGCTTAAATCATTATATTTTCTAAAAATATGTCATTTCAGCAAAAATCAAAATCTCTCAGAAATTGTAAACCAGCATTGTGGGATCACCCTACATCCGGAGTGAAGTGGAAAAATTCTAGAGCATCGCTGAAAGATGTAGCCGAAAGGAAAAGAAAAATTTTGGAGCATCGTTGAAAGATGCCACCAGACAGTAGGAACAAGGTTTTGGAGCATCACTGAAAGATGTCGTTGGAATCTAGGAACAAAATTTCCAAAGCATCGTTGAAAGATGCTCATTCGAATAAATAAGCAAAAACATTCTGGAGCATCATTGAAAGATGCAGTCAGAATGCATCAAGAAAATTTTTAGAGCATCGTCGAAAGATGCTGTCGGAAGGAAGAAGAATTTTTTTGGAGCATCGCTGAGAGATGTCATCAAAAGAAGAAGAAACATTTCTAGAGCATCGCTGAAAGATGCTACTAGAAGAAGGAAGCAAAATGAAGCACTTTGGACTTAAGAAATTTTGGAGCATAGCTGAAAGGTGCGTCGAACTACAAGAATAAACCAAGGAATGGAACTAGTTGAGCGTACAAGCTCTGGAGCATCATAGCAATGAAGCGAACAAGTTTTGGAGCATCATAGCAACTAAACCAACAAGTTCCAAAGCATCATAGCAAGATGCACTAGAATTTGTATTTGATTAAAAATTAAATCCTACAAGACAAGAACCAAATTTAGCCAAGTCCAAAAGATCAAAAATTCAAAAGAAATGCCTTGGAGTGATTACAAATACATACACATGCAAAATTTCCTATATCTTTTCTTTTTTTTTAGACTTTGAGATTGACTCAACAGTAAAATTACATTAGCTTTGTTGTAGAAGATTCAATGCATTGTATTTCTCCTTGCAATTCTACCATCTTCATAAATTCCTCCTTGTCAATAGGTTTGTGGTAGATTCATAATTGATGATCATTGACTAAGAGAGTTTGAATGTCACCATCAATGGGTTTGAGCTGCACTGCTCCATTTGAAAATACTTCAAAAAATTCATATGGACCCAACCAATGAGTCCTCAATTTCCCTTGGTGATCTTTATATCAAGAATCGAATAACAGTGCCTAATCCCCATTCCCCATTGTGGAACTCTCTTTCTTTTATGTGTTTATCATGCTAGGCCTTTCGTTGTTGTTGAACTAGCTTAGTTTAGTGGACAACTTCTAAACAAAGTTCATCCAATTCACTAAGTTGTAAGACTCTTTCAACCTAAGCTCATTTGAGGTCTAAGCCTAACTCCATTGTTGTTCTGAGAGTTTGAAGTTCAAATTCAATGGGTAGAAGGGGTTTCTTTCCAAAAACTAACTCATAAGGAGTTAATCCAATGGTTGATTTCCAGGTTGTATTGTAGGTCCAAATGACTTCAGGTAATTTTATGGCCCAGTCTTTTCTCCCTGATGAAACTATTTTTGTTAGAATGTTCTCAAGTTCTCTGTTGGTGACTTCTACTTGACCATTTTCTTGTGGGTGATAGGGTGACAAATTTTTATGGCTTACCTGTAAATGATCAGTAAAATCTAGCAAAAATTTGGACATAAGATGGGGTCCTTGATCTGTGACAATTGTTTTAGGGGCTCCAATTCTGAGAAAAATCCTATTATACTGGAAGTCGGCTACTTTTTCTTCCCTAGCTACTCTTAGGGCTTGGACTTCAACCCAATTAGATAGTTGGTACAAACCAAAATGTATTCTTTTCCTTATGAAGAAGGTTCTATAGGACCGATAAAATCCAATCCCCACTTTTCAAATGGTTCAAAGACTACCTGCAGTTGGAGAGGAATTTCATTGGATGTAGTGGGTCTTCCTACTCGATGGTATTCATCACAGTGGTGAATATAGATCTTCACATCTTTATGCATAGAGGGCTAGTATTATCTAGTACCCAAGATTTTATGGGATGTTCTCTTGGCAGAGTAATGGCCACCAGAGGGATCATCATGGTAGGCTCTAAGAATGTTGCATGTTTCATCTGACCCGACAAAATGTTGTACAACCATATCAGGACCACAACGAAATGGAATTCCATTAATCCATTTAAATCGAGCACTTTTTTGAACTAGGCATTTCTTCTGTTTGGACATAAATTTTGGTGGGAACTCTAAAGTAGCCAGATAGTTGGCAATATCAGTGAACCAAGGGGTTTAACAGAGATGGAAAAAAAAATCATCTAGGAACTCATCTTGCACAAGAGCACAATTTGCATTGTCTTGTTTAATCTGGGATAAGAAATCCACAACAACGTTGAACTTCCTAGGTTTGTCAGTGATGGTCACATTGAACTCTTGTAGAAGAAATAACCACTTGATTATTCTTCCACTTACTGCAGGTTTGTTCATTAGGTACTTGATAGTTAAATGGTCTATGAACATAGTCACTTTGTAACCTGTGATACATTGTCAAAATTTATTGATTCCATGCACCACAACTAGGAATTATTTCTCTATAATAGTGTAGTTTCGTTCAGTGGGAGTCAAATTCTTACTAATGAAATAGATGGCATATTTCCCTCCATTCCCATCTTCTTGACCTAATACTGCTCCAATAGCATCATTGGAAGTATCTGCATAAATATGAAATGTAAGGTTCTAATTAGGCCTACATAGGACAAGAGCAGAGATGAGTTTCTCCTTAATGGTCTCAAATGATGTTTGACATTCGGCTGTCTAGGCAAAATCTACATCCTTTTGGAGGAGGGAAAACATGGGGACTGTAATCTTGCTGAATTTTTTTATGAATCTTCGATAGTATCCAGCATGTCCTAAGAAACTTATGAATTCAGTTTGGGTATTAGGAGTCTTTAGTTGTTGTATTACCTCAATTTTTTTAGGATCCACTTTTATCCCCTCGATAGAAATGTGGTGTCCCAACACTATCCCTTGTTCTACCATTATTAGATATTTTTTGTGGCTCGGGGATAAACGATGGTGTTCACATCATTTCAATACCTTGTCCAAATTTTGGAGTCCTTCATCAAAAGTGGAACCATGCACGGTGAAGTCATCCATGTAGACCTCCACACAGTCATTCACTAGCTCAGCAAATATGGCCAAGATAGCTCTCTAAAATGTTGTAGGAGTGTTGCAAAGCCCAAAGGGGAGAACAAAATATGTGAATGTTCCCCAAGGTCAAGTAAAATTTGTCTTGTCCTAGTCTTTAGCTGTGACTTATATTTGGTATATCCATTAAATCTATCCAAGAATGAGAAATATATCCTTCCAGCTAAATTGTCCAAGAATTGATCTACAAAAGGCAAAGGGAAGTAATCTCCATGGGTAGCTTTGTTGAGCTCCCTATAATCAACGCACAATCTCCACTTCCCATTTTTGTTTGCAACAACTACTAGCGGTGAGACCCATTTGTTGTCAGAGATGGGATAGATAAATCCCACTTGCAGGAGTTTCTTATTTTTTGTTTTAACAATGTCTTTGAGAGCAAGGTCGAGTCTTCACTATGGTTGATAAAAAATTATAACATCTTCAGTATAGATGTGATGGGTACAAAAACTTGGGTGAATTCCTCTCATGTCTATATAATCCCAAGCAAAATCTTCAGATCTATTTACCAAAACATCAAACAATTTGAGCTCTTCTGATTCTGTCAACTAGCTATTGATATTTAAAGTTTTTCTTGGTAGTAACATGATGGTTTTGACTCCTGGGTGGTTGGAGGTGATTGTATACACTTCTCTAGTTAAGGTGTGAAGAGGAAAACTATGTAGTATAGTTCTATGGAGTCTAGCAATATTTCGAAGAAATGATCCATTTTTGGAATGATATTAACCAGAGGACAAGGTAACCCTATGAAGCTAGTATGATCAAATTCGATGTGATCAATATTGATTGGATGTCCAAAAATCTCTTCCATTTCTAGAATTTCCTCATCACTCGAGTCTACAGTAATACTTTGCATGTTGTTTTCCAGTTCATCTTCCAACTCTTCACCATGTTGTTTAATGACTACCATAGCAAGTGAGGCTAGATTCTCCTGTTTGTTGGAACCATCTAGTTCATCAACCCAAACTTGGTTATGTTCAATAGGTTGAGCAGGAGGATATAGGAATAAGTGTTTTCTATTGGGACCATGTGAAATGGTCATTCCTCTTGAGTTAATCTTGGCTGCAATTGTAGCTAACCATAGTTTACCCAATATTATCGGATAATTATCCTTTGGTGTGAGGGATTGGATTACTTGGAAATCTAATGGATATTCCCAGCCATTGACCTTAACATGAACATTTTCTAGGACACCTTTAGGAATAGATACAGATTGATTCACCATTTGCAATACAATAGTTGTGGGATGTAAATTAGTGAGTCCTAATTTCTCCATAATATCCACTATCATGACATTAGTGGCTTCTCCTAAGTCCATGAGTGCATTAGGTATTGCTACCTCGTTGATTGTCATGGTTATAAGTGGACTTCTTGGGTCATCATATTTTGGGGTTGAGGGTTTTCCAGCCAAAATGTCAGGTAGATATTCATTTATGTGCATAGTGTTAATCCATTTTGGTTTCCTTCCTAGTGTTTTGATGTGCAACTATTTAATTAGTTGGTTTAGTTCAGGAATTTCTTTAATCACTTGTAACAAAGGAACCTTGATTTGAAGTTGCTTAATTTCTTGTATGAGTGTGGTTTCGGTAGAGAAGGTCATTTTCAGAGGGTTATTCAAGGCAGTTAGTTTGAGACGCTCGAGAAAAGGTGCTCGAGTTTTCTCTTTCAAGGTGGAGTCCTTTAAAATATCTGGTGGACATTGTCCATGTTCTTCTTGAGGTAACTCGAAAGTTCTGGATGAGGATTGTGGAGGAGGCTTGTCTTGATTACTCATTGGGTTTTTCTTTGAAAGTATGGAAGGTGTCTCATTATTTTCAGCAGGTTCTTCGTTTGGTTCATCTAGGATCTCAACTATGGTAGGCTACTAGAATATTTTTCCTGACCTTAGATGTAGGTTTCCACAATGGATAGCATTAAGTCCTGTCACATTTTCTTATTCAATTGAATACGTTGGGTTTTTTTGACAATTATTCTTTGGATTAGGAACAAGTTGTGTTAGGAGTTGTGGTTGGTTGACCTACTCATTTTGTTGAGGATTCTGAGGAGCTAGTAAAAGGTTTTGCAATAGATTAGGCATCCTCCTTGGCCCATTATAAAACTTATTTTGAGGTTGATTCCATTGAGGCACAAGATTTTGTGGAGGATACCATTGTTGTTGAGTCGGATTCTACCATTAAGGGTTTTCCCACTTAGGTGGTCCCCAAGGGTAAGATCCCCAATTAGGTGGTGTTTGAGGCCAAGGTGTCGTCCAGTGATTATTATTCCAATCGTTTGGAGGTCACCAGGCGATATTTTAATTCTGATCGTAAGGGAAATTTTTTCCAAGTCTTTGATTCACAAAATTGACCTCTTCTTCAACATGAGATGTCCTTTAATTAAAATTTTCTTGATTACATTTAGGATCTCACATTGATCAGTGGCATGACTCTTCTCACAAACTTGGCAAATGTCAATTTTGTCCAAAGGACATTATCTTAAGAGATGTTTTTTTTGACACTTAGGACAATAGATGGATAAGGTCTCAGGATTATGTGTTTTGGCTTGTATTCCATCCAGCGTGGTGTTTAACTAAATAAGAATGTCAATTCTGAGTTTTACTATTTCCTCACACAGTTTACCTATTTCATTAGAACCTCTAAAAAGTGTAGTTTTATGAATACATCCTCGAGTATGGGAGAATTTATGGCATAAGTCAATGATATCATCGATTCCAAGTTGGGACACATCTCTTTTTCCCATTAAATCTATACTCCTAGTATCTTCATCAATTCATTTGAGAAACATGGTCTTCTGAATTTCTAGACTTATGCCTTCTCCACCACAGCATTTAGATAAGAAGATGAACCTATCCACGTAATCTTCTAAACTTTCATCTTCGTTTTATCTCAGTTTGAACAACACCTCTTTCTTATCACTGACTCTACAGTAACTTTGGTATTTGTTCATAAAGTTAGTCTTCATATCATCCCAGGTGGATATCGAACCTGAAGCTAATCCCATAAACCAACGCATTGCAGAGTCCTTCAGAGTGGAGGGGAAGAGCTTCAATTTTTTATTATCATTTTTGTAGTCATATGTCTGACACAAAACTTTAAACTCGAAAAGGAACTGGTCAAGGTCTTCAAAGGATACACCTCTAAAGGTTGGTAAATGGGATGGTGAAATGCTTTTCATAGGAGTATCATCATCTTGGTCAAGAGCAATAGGATATTTAAATGTTTGTGCTCCCTCTTGGGTTAGCACCATTTCTACTGTCATCACCCATGGCACCAAAAGGAATGTGTTCCCCTTCAAAGGTTTGCTCTAATGGTTGAGGTTCTAGAATGTGCAAAGGAATGTTGTCCTTTACAAATATTTTCTCTAATGGTTGAGGCTCTGGGGTATACTGGGAGGTCTCAAGTTGATCCTGCTCGATCAATTCTTCAATAAGTTCTTCAGCTGAGACTTCTACCTCCCTGCTTATGGTTGGAACATCTTTCAGGAGGTTTTGGTATGAATCTTCCATGCGAACCTCGTTTCCTAACCATGCAGAAAAAGAAGCATGGAAACTATGTTTTCTAAAAGAGGTATCCAAGCAGTCTCCTATTAACACTAGAAAAGGAATGTCACTTGCAATAGTGCCAAAACGTGACAGGTTGTGATTAGGTCCTAACACTTTAGTTAAAGATACATCAATTATGTTGATTGGGCAGTGTTCAAAGGTTGTATGCAATAGGGTATATCTTGGCCATCTCTCCTAGATTTTTTGAACTTTTGAAAATAGACATTAAACTAAGAAGCATGAAATTGTTTAAACTAGAAAGCATGAAATTGTTAAGCTAGAAAACATGAAATTGTTAATCTAGAAAGCATAAAATTGTTAAACTAGAAAGCATAAAATTACCTAAGAATTAACTCTTGCAGTTAAACTACAAAATTCAATTGAAGACAACTAACGGCTAACGACTAACTACTAATTGAAAGTACAAACAACTTGTAATAAATAATAGGATTGGGTGCTCCGAAATTTCAAAGTAAATAGAGTTCTAAGATTGTAAACAAAGCTATGACCCACAGGAACACATGACTCAACATAGAATAATGTTCATCTAAATTTAGCATTTACAAAATGGAGATAACAATATCAATAGGAAAAATACTTATCTATTCT